>OZ012741.1:414078935-414726949 GCA_963859935.3 Lathyrus sativus | reverse complement strand
AGGACTATGGATGTGCGCATAATGAAAAATGCTTGATGATTGTCCATACTTGTTTATATGTGTACGCTTCGTAAAGTATGTGCCTTACTTGTGTAATTGCGAAATGTGAAATATAATTATGGCATGGGAGTATGCTTATTAGCATGAATTGTTGTTATAAGAGATGTGAATGTGTAATAGAGAAATGATGAATACACTTGGTAAAATTACCCATGTTTGTTTATATGAATATGTAAATTGGGAAGTATGTGATGAGCTATAAGGATATGTGGTGTGAAATATGGAATATGTGTATGCTATGATGGTGTATGTATATATAATCTTATGCATTGATTATTATGATAATATTTCTCACCCTTCTGCTGGAATGATGTCCTATATGACATCGTGCAGGTATCAAGAGTAGAGCTGCTTGTAGTTTCGAGATCGCCATCGGTGTAACTGTCTAGTGGTTTAATTATGTTGGGTTGAGTCATGCTCTGGTCGTGTAACACTGGGATCGATTGTTTTATGTTTTAGGATTACATTGTGTAATCTAAGTGATGCTTTCATATTTGAATAATAAGATGTTGGCCTTAGTGCCCAAGTGGTGATAATATATGTGATGAACGCAAATATTGCTTTTATGAATTTGTTACAAAATGAATCCGCTGCTACATGCAAACTGAAATTTTGTAAAGCATGATTATTTATTGAAATATTAATGAGCATGACAGATGGTTTTTGGATGTTTGAAAGTTTTGTGTGACACCCTTTTTATTTGAATGCATGTTAATTTTACTCTGATTATGCATATATTTTCCGTGGGGTTTAGAAGGGTGTTACAAAGTGGTATCAGAGCAGGTCGGTCCGTCCGGCCATGTTGTCTAATGTTATTTGTTCCCTTGTATGCGACATGTGTGTGAAAACACTGTCGATACATGTTTGTTGTTTAATCTTGTTTGCAGAAGTGGGAATGATCAAAGTGGGGGAGAAGCTTGTGATTCCTCAGAAGGCTGCAAGTGTGGAGTTGTAGCTCAGTGTGTAGTTAAACGCCATTATAGTTTGGTAAAGATGGTCTATGCCCCATTATGATTTCGGTTGCCTATTGACAAATTGAGGAACTGATCACCCTTAATCTCTTGTTGATAGTAGTTGGGATTGTGTTGGATGGGATAGATGTGTCTTGCAAGCTTAGATTGCATGGTGCAGTGAATTGCTTTGAGTAAAGCTGAGCACTTGAGAATTGTTTTGATGAGTCGGTGCAGGACAGTGATGAGATGTTTGATTTCGATGGAAATATTGAGTATTGATGGAAGTGGAGAAGTTGTCAGTTTACCGTTTGATTGTGGTAGTCTGAGAGTTATCCTGACAAAATAAGTGATAAACAGCCAAGACGTGAAGTTGAGTTGTGATCGACTTAGTTGCGGGGATTAATCAGATATTGGAAGCGCCATATTATATGTTTGTTTGAGTGGCCAAGGAATTAAGATTGATTAGGTTGTGTTGAGGCTTGTGTTTGGTGTGTATGCTACGACAGCAAAGTGTGAGGTCGAGTATAAGAATGGATAATGACTTTCGGTGATTATTAAGGAAAGTAAAATGTGGAATACAAGGTTGTTTTTGTGATTTTGTCGTAACGGAAAACCGTAATTCGGAATGACGCAAGATTAGAAGCGTTGGAAGATATTACAGTGCTCTATGGGATGGGAAAGTAGTAACATGGGATTAAGTATTTATTGGCGAACTATGTTTGGATGTTGTGCTAAGCGCGAAGAGTGCAGTTTCTGTTTTCGCCATAAGTTCACAACTGAGTGTCCGTTGGACATGGGGTTCTCCATTCTCAATTAAGTGAGTGGTGGTTCTGTGATCGATGGTGTTCGGGTGCGTCGATGAGTATAAAGGATCATGTTGAGCGTCGGGAATTTGAGTTATCAGTGTTGGAGGAGAAGTAGTGATATGCCACTGTGAAGAAGGTTCAGAGGGTTTTGGGAAGATGTCAACAACTCGTGTGTTGGCTTTGCCGAATCCGACAGAACCTATTCGTTGTGTTATAATGCTTTGTTGATATGATTAGGATATGTATGTTAAATGCAACATCAGCAATGTTTGGCTATGCTTTGAGGCAACTTAAAGTACATAAGGGAATTATCAGACTAGTGATTTAGAGTTGGTTGCCGTTGTGTGTTGTACCGGAGTTTGGAAGCCTTAATTGTTTAGTTGAGATTTGAGATGGTTAATGATCTTAAGAGCTTAAGGTATTTGTTTGATTTGAGAAAATCGAATATGATGCAGAGGAAATTATCGGGACTTTTGAAAGGGTATGGTTTTGGTTGAGTTACCATTCGAGTGAAACCAAGTGGTAACTGAGTTATTGCATTGGAAATTTCTGTGTATGCCGATGATGATGGTGATGAAGTTAGGACTGATTGAGTAATTCGGGATGTGAGTTGGTCTGTATGAGAAGACTTCTTATGGAGTTGAGTTTTGTATGATGAGACTAATTATTGGTGTTATCGATGAGGTTCAAGGAGATTGGAATTTAATTGGAGTTGATAGATTGATTGAATGTAATGGATAGGTTTGAAGGGGTGATTTTCAGATTTATGGAAATGGTGACATGAGATGACGGGATGGTTGTGTTCTGAATAGTGTGAGTTGGATAAGGGTACTCTGGGAGAAGGATATAGAGATAGATGGAGTATTCATGCAGGTGCTAGGAAGAGGTGACCGAAATTGAGGAATTATTTTGATAGCCACAGATGAAGAGAGAAATGGTTGGGTTTGTATAGGCTGGATTAGATTTATCAGAATGTCGAGGAATAAATGTCAGAGACCATTGGGTCGGATGCAACTGTTGAATATTTCTGGGTGGGATGGAATAGTATTTCCATGGATTTTGTGTCGGGTTTCCGAAGAATTTGAAGGGGTATGATTCAATTTGAGTGGTTACGGGTAGACAAAGAGGATTATCCAGCATGTAGAGAATTTGCTGAGAGCTTATGTGTTGGATCAAGTTGGATCAGGGGGATTGTTACTTGTCGTTGTTTGAGTTTACTTACAAATAATTGCTATTATTATAGTATCGGAATAGCATCATATGAGACTTGGTTTGGTAAGAGGTGTAGGACTCTTTGGATAGATGTGTGTTCAGCGAGAGTGTTGTACTCGGGCCGAAGATTGTGCAAGAGACGACTGAAAAGATCAAAAGGATCCAAGAAAGGACGTGTTTTAAGAGTTACGATAGTGACTGGTGTTGGTGGAGCTTGAGGTCTCGGAAGTATATATTGTGTTTGGTGAACCCATATCAGAGTGGCGCAGCGGAAACGTGGGGAAAATAGCATGATAGATTGTTCTACCGCTGTCACTTGTGGAGAATGCATGATATGTTCATGTGTCTAAGCTGAGGAGGTACATCGATTTGGATGGATGATGTACAAGTGAGAGGGAGAATTTGATTTTCTGAGGCATTGCCAGTTCAGGTTGATGAAAGAGAGGTAACTTTGAGGTAAAGGGATTCCTTTAGTGAAGGTAGATGAGAGAGAGTTGGATTTGGGAGATTGGGATACGAGGGTCGTATCCAGAGTTGTTTGAGTCGGGTAACATTTTCGAGGACGAAAATTCCTAAAGTGGGGGAGGGTTGTAACAGCCCAATTTTCAGTAATTAATTATTGGTACTAATTAATTGGTTTAAGTGGTTTATTTGATTTAAAAGAATCATTGGATTTATTTAAATTATCTGAATTAATGGATTTAACTGGTTTATTCTATTTGGTAGAATAAAGTGGATTTGCTTCTAATTAATGTTAAGATGAGATATTTTATGAGAAAAGAATTATGATGGAAAGAAATATAATAGAAAGAAAATCAAATGAAAAGTATATAAAGGAAAGTGGAAGGAAAATAGATGGAAAAAGAAAACATAAGAGAAAGAGGAGAGAAAGAAAGAGGAAGAAGAGAAATGAGGAGGAAAAGAGGGAAAGCTTGAAGAATCATCAAGATCTGATTCAAGCTTCGATTAAATCAAGGTAGGGGTGAGAAACATTGTTATTTAATCCATGTGTATGATTATGTATGTGTGGGTTGGGTTTATTGTGAGTTTCCACCATTTCCCCATTTAGGGCAAAAGTGATTTAATCGGAGAATCGTAGTTTAATCGGTTAGAAACTGGAAATAATGCCGTAGAATAGTCGAGTGATGTGTGGTTAAGTTGTTGGTACTGATTTGATGAAGAATCGGTCGATTATTGGTAGATTGGAAGTTGGGGACAGATTGAGGGTTCTGTCTTCGCAGATTCGCTGGCTCTCGCCAGGCGAATGAAGGCGAAGCTTCGCCGGGCGAAGCTCAGCAAATGCTAGCGAATAATTCAAATTAAATCCCAGTGGTCTTCGCTGGCAAGTTCGCCAGGCGAAGGATAGGTAGCGAAGGTTCGCCGGGCGAATCCTTCAGCGAAGGGCAGCGAACCAAGTCAGTAGCTACTGACTTTGCTCGCTAGGGAGTTCGCCGGGCGAAGGTCCAGCAAGCATTCGCCACGAGGCTTCGCCGGGCGAATGGTGGCGAATCAGACAGTGTTGTTTTCGTTCTGTGATTTTCATCCGATGAGTGGTTGCTTGGTTCGAATAGGTTAATACTCATATGAATCGAATAGTATGTGTACTATTGAAATGAGATATGTTGTGGGTAGCCGTAAGGCGTGAATCCTAGATTATAGAATGTAATTGATAACGTAATGCATTGTTTAAATCGAATAATAATGCATGAGAATATATTATGAGTATATGTGCATGGTGTGGTAAATGTGTTATGTGTGTAAGCATGATGAAAATCTTGTATGATGGACTAGAGAATGCATGAGAACATGTTGTGGACATGTGTGCATTGTTTGATAGGTGTTGTAAATGCATATTGTGTGTATGTGAATAAATGTGAATAATGCATGAGAACATATCGTGGATATGTGTGCATTGTGTGCTAATGTAGTGATAGTATTGAATTATGAATACATTGATGATGTTGTGTACAATTATGTGATAAGTATGCATGAGAACATTGTGGATATGTGTGCATAGCTTGTAATTGTAATATTGGTATTGTGATGTGAATACCTTGATTGTTGCGATATATGTTGTATGTGCAATCATTGTGTAATTCTTGAAGAGATGAATTATTAAATGCATGAGATTAAGATGCGAGAACGGTCTTAAGTGCATTGTTGTGGTTGATTGCATATGCATCATTTAGTCAAGAGGCAATGTCTGTTAGTTTCATGGAAACTAGTGGCTTGTCCCAAACCTAGAAGAGTGGGTTTGAAGGCTTAGAGGACGGGCCTTTGTTGTTATCGGTCTAGAAGAGTGGACCCGGTTTAATGTAAAAACCGAAAAATGATAACGGGTTATCGATCTAGAAGAGTGGACCCGGTTTAATGTAAAAACCAAAAATGATAACGAGAGTCGGTACCGCATTGCATGAGTTGCATTGAGTTGTTGAGTCACATGACATGTTCGTGATTGTTGTGTGAAACATGCGTGTGTGCATGGCTTGTTGATTTGGGAGTGTGGATATACGATTGTTGTATGCTAATATGCTTATGTGTATGTGATGTGGAATGATGAGGACTATGGATGTGCGCATAATGAAAAATGCTTGATGATTGTCCATACTTGTTTATATGTGTACGCTTCGTAAAGTATGTGCCTTACTTGTGTAATTGCGAAATGTGAAATATAATTATGGCATGGGAGTATGCTTATTAGCATGAATTGTTGTTATAAGAGATGTGAATGTGTAATAGAGAAATGATGAATACACTTGGTAAAATTACCCATGTTTGTTTATATGAATATGTAAATTGGGAAGTATGTGATGAGCTATAAGGATATGTGGTGTGAAATGTGGAATATGTGTATGCTATGATGGTGTATGTATATATAATCTTATGCATTGATTATTATGATAATATTTCTCACCCTTCTGCTGGAATGATGTCCTATATGACATCGTGCAGGTATCAAGAGTAGAGTTGCTTGTAGTTTCGAGATCGCCATCGGTGTAACTGTCTAGTGGTTTAATTATGTTGGGTCGAGTCATGCTCTGGTCGTGTAACACTGGGATCGATTGTTTTATGTTTTAGGATTACATTGTGTAATCTAAGTGATGCTTTCATATTTGAATAATAAGATGTTGGCCTTAGTGCCCAAGTGGTGATAATATATGTGATGAACGCAAATATTGCTTTTATGAATTTGTTACAAAATGAATCCGCTGCTACATGCAAACTAAAATTTTGTAAAGCATGATTATTTATTGAAATATTAATGAGCATGACAGATGGTTTTTGGATGTTTGAAAGTTTTGTGTGACGCCCTTTTTATTTGAATGCATGTTAATTTTACTCTGATTATGCATATATTTTCCGTGGGGTTTAGAAGGGTGTTACATGGAAGATCAAAACCAAGAGATCAACCGTGTCAGCCATGAACTCGAAGATCTTCGAGGAAGTGTAGGGCAGATTTTGGAGATGCTACGAGCTCTTACTGTGAAGGTGGATGCTCAGTCTACTGTTGTTTCTGAGACTACTAATACAGTTATGGAATCTCAACCAGTTATTAATGTCGAGAATGTACCTCCTCACGGTCTTCAATCCGGTTTGGTGCCTCCTAGTGCTCAACCAGTTCGACGAGCTGCCCCTCTAAAGTGCAAAACTCCTAACTCCGACCATGATAAAGGACCTGCACGTTCGAGGAACCGCAAAATGGCTACTCCTCAACCTTGGCAACATCAGCCTGATTATGTTCAAGGTTATTCGTTTCCATATGTCCAACAACCCTATGTAGCTACTGTTGCACCTCCTTTCGATCAGCAGTTTCCTACATACCAGCCTGTGCAGTCAGCTCTGGTATATCAAGCACCGGTTTATCAACAACCTTTCGGTTATCCGCCCATGCAAGTCCCTGTCAACGGTCAACGAGTGTCCAACGCTCCTGTTCACCAACAATCACAGAATCAGGTTCCTTATCCCCGTAAGAGGCAGTATAAGCCTTGTCCTCCAATTCCGATAACTTTCACTGAGTTATACCCCCATTTGGTACAACAAGGTCTGATTACCACCCGTGCTTTGGGTCCTCCGCCTAATTCATTACCTGCAGGTTACAACGCTGCCGCTCATTGCTTATTTCATGAGGGTGCGCCCGGCCATGATCTAGAGAATTGTTACACTCTTAAGAACTTTGTCAGAAATTTGCTAGAAACGAAGAAGTTGTCTTTTAGCGATGCTCAGCCGAAGATCGAGACTCCTTTCGGGTTTCCCCGTTTGTCAAGCTTAAATTCTGCAAAGTATGTTGTCCCCTCAGCAAATCAGTCGAATCCAGTAATTATTCAAAGGCCTAGCTCGCTTCATTTCAGTAACCCTCAAGATGATATGACCGGGATCAACAAAGAATCTGGGAAAGTTATTTTGAAGCAACGACTGAAAACTGTTGAAGATGTAACCAGCATAACTGGGGCAAGCCATGACGACTCACAGTGATCATAAACCAGACGTCCCTTCCATTGAGGCTCCGCCAAAGGAAACTGTTACTCTTGAATGCAAGATTTCATAAACATTTAGAAGGATTTTTCCGACAATTCATTTGTTTATTTATATGTATTTCTCTTTGATTAAGCATATTTAGCATGTACGAACTTGTTTATCTTTGATTAATTAATGCAACGCATATGTTTGTCTTGAATAAATCCATTCGTTTCACTCATTCAAAAAAACGTTTTCATAAATCATAATGCCAACTTTACCCGATCTCTTGTTCTGATGGAGAATTGGGGGGAGGATGACGAACCCAAAACGTCAGATTTCTTGTCGTATGCTTTCAATTAAAACCTGCTGATGATGTAAGGCATTGTTTCAAATCCCAAACACTGGAGATATAAGGATGTTAATCCCTAGTCAACCCTTTGAACCTTGAAGTAAGAGTTTTTTCTTTCTTTTTAAGAACCTTCATCCTAACCTGGGGCAGGGTAGGTTTCAGTTAAACCGATCGAGCACTTAGACTCTAAAAAAGGAAGAGCAAACCTTCGAGAATTTATCCTTAGCATCTTAAGAAGTCCAATACAATGACTATCCCTCGGTTACCTAAGGAGTGGGGCAGTCACGAGCCTTTCAAAAGATTTACACGACTTGTGCATAAAAGAATATTAAAAAAATAAGAGCCCGCTAAGTCAAAACCTATGAAGGAGACTTAGGCAAAACTGGGGCATCCCGCTGGACTCCAAAGTCAGATCAAAAGACGTTGTCCAGGCAAAAGTTAGGGAATAAAAGCAAAACAAGAGGGTACAATAAATAATCCCTAGTAAAGAACAAAATCGTGTGACCAATTGCCATTAGAAATAGGTGAGTGACTGCCATGTCCAAAGCCTTGATAAGTTCTCGACCATAGCAAATCCGCTTGAGATATGAGCGTTCGTATCCGATTAACTGAATTAGGATTGGAGAACATCACGAAGAAGGGGTGGGTACAAATATAACTCTGAGCCTTTATCCTTTTGTTTCTTAAACTGTGAACCGAGCCACGATACAACCTTTAAAAGACCTAATTGAAGTAGGACTTCGGTTGAAAGCATACTCGACAAGATCACGTTTCCTGACTCCTACGAGCTATGCTCAGAAAAAATTCATGTTGGCATTATAATTAAAACTTATATTCTGACTAGTGATTTCGGTCACAAGTTATTGCGATATCTTTTTCAAAACAAAAATTCAAGACAAATATATGTGTACATTGACAAGCTCAGGATAGGCATTTCAGGCATGACGACTTTGCTTGATATCTTAGAGATTTACATATGGACATAACCCGTGGAACTTGAAGATCCTGCTAAACAGGGGCAGGCAGTTTCCCAAGTTCGCTTACCAACACGAGTCTGACGCTCTTAAGGAGCTATTTCTCAAAGATTTCGTCGTAACACGCCTAATTTGTGCCAGACCTGACGAATCTCTCAAAGAGTTTGAAAATGGTGGGGCAACCAGACTCCGTGTTCTCTATAAAATCCTCTTGAGATGACCATACCTCACAACGCAAATATCCTGGGGCACCGTGTTTTTTTATAAAAAAAAAAAGGAAACAAATGGCGACTACTATAAGGTCCTTCAAGATCAAAACCATGTGGTTTCACAACTTTTCTTCATGCACCCGATGGATTTTACTCACAGCGGCCTTCATTCCCCAGTAAATCTCAGTGTTGCAACAGGCTCCTAAACTATTGCCTCATCACAGTCCCCAGCGAGACTATAAGCTGACAACTTTTTCTGGGGTAACTTGAAAATGTCCCTCAGGTTTTCTTCTCCCCATGTGAAGACGTGATACTGTACACCCAAACGGATTACCTTCTCCCCAGAGAAGTCAGAATTTTGAAACCAGATTTGGTTCTACCATTGATCTTTCTTACCCATGATTGACGTATTGGTTGCAGAGAACGCAGGGTATCTCCGTCGAGATGTTTATTTCATCTCTCGTCCCGTCTCTAGTCTGTTTCGTCAGCATACGCAGGGGCATAAGCATCACATGCCTATTTCATACACATACTCATTACATACTCATTCCACTACATCCTGCATATTTAACTACATAGACATTAACATACATTCATATTAACATATGCAGTAACATATGTGTTAGCATTCACAGGTTCATTGTGTCTCTCCATCGTTGGGTGTTACCACCGAGTAACTGGGTTTGTCCATTCTCTTCAAATAGATTGTCAACCCTAAGCATAAAATACATATGTGTTTCCAAGTTTCCCTACAGAGCTCGTTCCTCGTGGATGACGGTTACTTCAGCTATCTTTCTTCGCCAGGATAAGATATTTACCCTTCGAGATCATTCCCTCGATGGAGTCTTGATTACCAGTCTTCTTTCTAGCTCGATCCTAGATTGAATCTCAGTCTTGTCAATCGACGAGCCCAACCGGACGTGCATTTATTTTGCACCATTTAAAATTTTTCACCATACCTTGGCAGATATGCGACTGTTCTCGCCAAGAGAAGCTTATCACAACATTTTACAATCGATCAGGCAACAGTTCTCACCAGAGAAGCTTATCACAACCTTACACAACAGGATACGCGACAGTTCTCGGTTAAGAAGCTTATCGTAACATTCTTCAGCAACGGTATGCAACAGTTCTCCGCCGAGAAGCTTATCATCATTATTACTTGTTATCACCTCTACAAGCAGTTCTTACCTGAGAAGCTTATTACTGCCACTCTTGCAGAAAAAGCGACATTTCTCGCCTGAGAAGCTGATCCTATCTTCGTTATGACTCGCAGCAAATGGCCATCTCCATCGAGCAGTTGGGCTTCCATTTTCCTTGTCGTCTTGAAGTATGGGGAGGTTTGAACCGAATCATATTCAGGAGAGCATGAATCTTGAAGTATGAGGAAGTTCAGTTTACCCTTTAGTAAAAGAATGAGCTGAATCATATTCAGGGAGCAACAAACCTTGAAATGAAGAAGTTTATTTACCCTTTAGTAAAAGAAGGAGCCGAAGCATATTCAGGGAGCAACAAACCTTGAAATGAAGAAGTTCATTTACCCTTTAGTAAAAGAAGGAGCAGAATCATATTCAGGAGAGCATGAATCTTGAAGTATGAGGAAGTTCAGTTTACCCTTTAGCAAAAGAAGAAGTGGAATCATGCCCGACGCGCTGTCCTCGGAAGTATGAAGAAGTTTATTTTACCCTTTAGTAAAAGAAGAATCTGAATCATATTCCGGGCACCGACTTTAAATATGAGAAGATTTATTTATCAGATAAGCAACAACCTCTTTTGAGAGCTTATCCGTTTTGGCATATAAGTCCCTTCCAACGATAAGTGACAGTTCTCCCTAGAGAAGCTTATCAGGGCATTTCCACTTAAAGTCCATTTGTTTTGGCATACAGCCGGTTCTTTTCACCCTGTATATTTGCTACGGATTCCCGAAAGGCCCGTTTGATCCTGTCACGAGAGATAGTTTACAGAAGCTTGGATGTTATTCTTTGCTCAATGCTCCAGCATTCTGTGATCGATCTTGCAGTCGTACATGATCCAGTTTTACTTTTAGATTCCCCAGTGGAGGCCGTCTCATAGGTACCATCTCCATTTGAGAATCTCGTTCCTTTTCTAAAAAAGACAATTGGTCGTGTTCGCACCAGTTGACCATCATTTTTGGAATTCCCCAGTGTTGTGTTGTGTCCCAGCGCGTCGTTTCCTCAGTGTGTTCTTCTCGTAGCGTCTTTCCCTGTGTCGTCGTGTTCATCTGCATCCTTACATTAACCATCCCAGCATACGCATCATATCATGTTCATGGCGCTGCCTGCATTAGTCTTGTTTGTCCATAGCATCGCATATCGCCACATATAAAGGCAAAATTTTCGGTTATCTATATTTAAATCCCTCCACCATGATTCCTCGAGTCTCCGTCACTCAGATCATCCGGTGTAGTTATTTAAATAGGGGCAACTGTAATACCCCAAATTTTACCCTTACATTTAGTCAGTCAGTTCACATAGCATTTCATTTTGCATCCATTAATCACTAACCAATCATTGAGTGCGATTTGTTTTGCAGGAATTACCCCCTGTCGCTACTGCGAAAATCGGCGCCGGCTGAACAGAAGAGTCGCCACCGTGCGTTATTTATCCCAACGGAGGGAAAGGAAACGCTCAGAGTAAACCTACCACAAAGACGGGAAAGGAATGGTCATCGCAACCAAATCCTGGATTCGGGAGTCGGTTACGCAAGGGGAAGGTATTAGCACCCCTCACGTCCGTCGTACTCAACGGGATCCACGTTTGTTTTCTGGTCGAAAAGATTGTTATTCTATCTACTCTACAGGTCTGGGGTTAAAAGAAAATAAAATGACTCGGCAAAGTATCGCACTTTATGCCTACGTATTCCCGTCTGGAACGAGAAATCAGAGTCAACGTAGTTCGCCTACCTACGGAAAAGGAGGGGAAGGTTGCTCGCTAGGACGTCGCATCCTATACCTACGTACTTTCATACAACATGAAAGATCAGAGCAAACGTAGTTCGGCCATGCACGACACAAGCTGTTCAAGTGTCTTTTATGAAAAATCTCACCTTAAACAAGGGTTTTCTTATTGCAAAAAGGTTGATGTTTGTTCAAATCTTTTGACGGAAGAAATGAATTGATCTCTGTTATAACCTTTATTAATGTTTTTCTGCTGTTTTGAAGAAAGAAGAGATGACACTCTACAAATCCTAGGGTTGAAAAGGGGATAAAATCTACCCTAATGTTATCATACATGGGTTAGCTCCTAACGTCTATCATATTCCTCTCTTGCGCAGAGAGAAACAGAGATCCTAGGGGAATAGACGGAAACAGAAACAACAGGTATATACAATAAAGCAGTAAAATGCATGGATGCAACAATACAAGCGAGGCAAGGGAATCCCACTCAACCTCGAACCTAGAAAACAATAGGCAAAAGTGAACAGAATTCACTTTCAACCTAACAAGTTAAACAGCAAGCAATACAGTCAGGGAAATTCAATCAATACATCAAGAATTAAACAGCTAAAGATAAACAGCAAAAGCAGTCTTCATCAGCATCTGTCTTCAAGTCAGCATCAACTATCTACAAGTTTCAAGCAAGCATCAGTCTTCATCTTCACAGCCTTCAATGGCTTTTCTTCAAGTCCCACTCTCCAAGGTGAAGAACCAATCACAAGAATGAACTGGGTGTTAAGCAATTAGTTGACCACCAAAGGTGGCAAACAGACTGCTAACAACACCTAGGATATTTTCTCTCAAGAGTTCTATCTCTTAGAAACTATCACCAAGCCTTCCAAAGGAAGGGGGTGAGTGTCTTAGAGAGACTCTGCATCACAGAGAGGGATGGAGGCAATCAAGACCTTCCATGTTTGTGAATCAAGTTTTCTACTCTAGAGCTCTGCCTAACTCCTAGATCCTATAACCTTCAACAGCTGCCAGCAAGAGATACTCCTCATCAACTCTGGAAGTTGGTCTTCATTCTTTAATCTTCAAATGGGCTTCATCAACACAGTCTTCAGCTCAAACCCCAAGCCCCAAACAAACCCAATACCCCACACAGTCAAATAATAACCCTAGAGAGGGCACACCACACAGTCAATCAAATACAAACAATATACTAATAGTAATAGGGGAAGCCTAATATTTTCTAAGGGATCTATTATCTACCCATAACCCCTATAGTCCCATACCCCAAAATCAAATTAAAATTCCTAAATGAAATGATCTATCTCACCTCTGTTCACTTAAAACCTTAATTTTAATCACTCTAATCTCACCTAATCAAATCATCCAAAAAATTAATCCTAAAATTATGAATTAAATTCTATGAGGAAGCTAAAGTCCTAAGTTAATCACCCTAAAAAGAATGGACCCTAAATCTAAGGGGAGCTAATTGAACTAAAATCAACAAAAACAAGTGCTAAACTAAATCACTTAAAAAGCTATTTAAAATAAAAATGCACAAAAAATACTAAAACAAAATAAAATGCTAATTTTATTTATGGATAATTTTCTTAACAAAATTATGAAACCAGCACAAAAAGAAGCAATTAAAAATAAGCTTTTTTCAATTTTATATGGATTTTACAAAATGAAGAAAATATAAAAGAATTAAAAATCACAAAATGAAATAAATTGGGGAGGGGGTGTCACAAGTATATGCGCCTAGTTCAATTGCTTGGTGGGCCAGAAATTGGGGGTGGCATTAGCAAAAGGCGCTAGGCCCAGCAAGAATCAGAAAATTGAATGAAAAATAAAATAAAAAAGATAATGACGCGGTGCGAATAGCATTAATTTCCAGTCAAAATTGAAATGGGCTTGAGATAGGGGGTGGGGATAGCATTGTTGATCCAGGCCCATGAGGCTTCATTAAGTGAAACGCTGCGTTGCAGCTTTCACTTTCCCTCCGTTTCCAGCTTTGAATCTCAACCCTCAGATTAGATTTCAGGTCAAAAGTCTCCCTCCAAATCCACGGCCCTCCTTCATCTTCTCCAAATGAAACCCTAATTTCAGAAGAAAAAAAACCCTCCATGCACACACCTTCATCCCCTCTGTTCTCACTCTCCACTCAATGAAAGGTCACGATATAGAAACCAAAAATGGCCTACTTCTTCCCCTCTACAAGACCTTACCCTTGGTTTTCTCTAAAACATCCCCAAAACTCAAACCCGATAGGTGTAAATCTTGGATACCACTCGCTTTCACTGATATGCATGCTAAGGATCCTTGCTGAAACTTACACTATTGTGTTCTACACATTATGTGGAGTATCCTAAACATCTTAACTAAGATTAAAGCGCCCTAAACTGAGTGTTCTATGTCATTAAAGTTGTACTGCCCTAAGATCAAACCTCATCAATGGAGCCCTAAGTCTCTGAAAAGCATCTTCTACCTATCCCTAACAACTCTAGCCTAACAAATTCAGCTAACAAGGCATAATTAAGAGTGTAGAGATCAAATTGCATACCTGAATTTCTTGATGAACAGATGGAGAAATAGCTTGATTCAACACTTGCAATCTTTCACAAATGATCCTTAGATGATGCTCTTGTTTCTGTTTGCAAAAAGTTGGAAGATGAAGGCTTGTAGTATGAGATTCGAATCTGATATGGATTCTTGCAATTTCAAACCCTAGTTCTTCAATCTTCCATGAATAAGCCTCTGAAGCAGCTTCTATGCACTCAACAAGATCAATGGATCATGAATGAAGAAGAAGAATCAATTGAATTGATGTTGAATATGGAGTTTCACTCTTTCTTACATTTGAAGCAACAATGAAATTCTCACTTTTCTCTCTCTCTTTTCACCAACCTTTTTCACCAACCTTCTCTACTTATTATATAGATGATGATGGAAATGTCTAGAACATTCTGGATCCCTCTAGGAGAGTGTAGAATATCTCATGGATTTCTCATGATATGGCATAATGGAACTTATCATCTCATGTAATATCTCCTCTCATACACTTTGCAGCCCACTTGAAAATCTCATTTCATGACAAATTGGAAGTGTATTAGTGCTTACATACCCTGAATTTTGCCTCATGTCAAGTTTTGCATGGTTGCCTTATTATGCAAGTAATGGATTTTCAAAGCAACCCCATTTTTAAAGCCCTATCTCAAAATTGTGGATGAACCAAAGTCTCTAAAATGATGTTTGGAATCAATTTGGTATATTATATGACCCATTTTGGATTTGTAGATTGCCCAAACCAATTTTCCATTTGAACTTTTTCAACTTATATGCCATTTCTAAGTCATTTTTTACCAACTTTTATCAATTTGAGTTCTATGCATTTCCAAACTTCCATGACCTCTTTTCTAGACTTAAAATGACATTTTGAGCAACTTTGATGTTGTGAAGTTTTTCATTTGAAGCTTCCTTGTATGAGTTTTAGGCATAGGCTAAGAATGACCTGTAATTCTCAAATGACCAAAATACCCTTTGCTTGCCAAGGACATAAGTAGAGTTACACAAATCATATGAAGGCATACCATACTTTCCTAGAAAGCTAAGACAATGAGGAACAACTCTCATGTTGGCCAGAAATCCATTTGAAATCTCCTTGAAGGCCAAAAGTTGCTTGGAAGACAGACAACTTTCACAGACAAATTTCAGTGCCCTCAGATGACCTGTAACTTGCAAGAGCTATAACTTGAGTTCTATAAATCATCTTGATGACTTCCACAACTCAAATTAAAGCTATGAAGATACTCTACAAGTTTCATGTGGACCAGAAATTCATATGAAGCTTGCATCTTGAGTTACACTGCTTTGAAGTTTGGCCTAAATCAGGGGATTTTACACTGAACCCTAATTTGGTAACTCCATTTCTCCTTGATTCCTTCTCATTTTTCTTTGGCACAACACCATATCCATATCCATATAGCAAATAATGAATCCCACCTTCTTCAAATGATCCTTGATGCCTTTCAAAACAATTCTTTGACCTAGGTTGACCTAGTGTTGACCCAGATAAAACCCTAGTTGACTGACTTCAACTGAGACTCTTGCAATCATTCCAATGACTTGGTTACTCCTCAAAAATGATCATCTAGGATCTTCATAACATCCATACACACCTCATGCTCTTGGCTCATGGCTCACACTTCCTCTGATGATCCCCAAATAACCTCAAGATAGGGGAGAACCCAATGAGTGATCTGTCAACTCTTTAAAGTTCAAATTCTTCCCTGATGACCTGAGTAGTCTTGAATATGAATGAAACCCTTGAATATGCCTCTTGAGATAAGAATAGCACTTGATCCCCTGATTAAGATAGCTTGCTTATGCTATGTAATGCAGATGAATGCACTATGTACATGATGACAATGCAAATGATTATGCAATTGAAACATAAGCCTAGGCTAAAAAAAGGTTGGGCAAATTTTGGGGTGCAACAGCTGCCCCTATTCAAACGGCTTGGACCCGGCTGAATGAAGAGCGCGCAGCCTTTAGACATTCGAGGTACGAGACGGTTGAATACGAAAAAACCCGGAAATTTTCCAACCGCAAAAATAAATTGCGTATACGACTACTGCTTGGGAAAACCCTTCAGGGAAATGACTTCTGTTGTCACAGCAACAACTAGCCATCCATCTGTCAATCTGTTTTTGTAAAATAATCTGATATTGTCCGTAGACCACTCCATTCCGAAGAAATGAGCATACACCACACAACGAGCAATTGTTGACATCACTTATCAACCTCTGTTGATCTCACTTATCAACCAAGCAACACGCTAACCAGCGGGAGAATATTGACTTCACTTGTCATGTTGACTTCACTGATCCACCTTTCGTATCCTGAAGAAACGAGCAAACGCTTAACCAAACGAGACAATGCTGATTTCACTTATCAACCTTTCATTTGTATCTGAACGAGCATCTTGCAGGGACACGAGAACTTAACTGAACCACTCTGAGAGGCCAATTCTGACGACTGCCGTCAAACACCTGCTGGGGAAATTGGGAACTTAACCAAGTACCCTGACGAGAATAACCTTGTTGAAAAATACGAGGAATTTAACCAAACAACTCCCGTGGCGAATACCCTGCTGGGGACTATGGAGGACTTAAACAATTAACTCATTGAAGTAACACCCTGCTGGAGCACATAACTCTGATGGGGGAACTACGGGTAACGACCCACAAACTGCATTACCGCCTTCTAATACTGACACCACAGCATCCTGAGAAAGACTCAGCTGGGGAATACAAGTAACTTAACCAAGCGACTTGTCAAAGAATACCCTGTCGGGGACTACGAGGAACTTAACCAAGTATCTCGTTGAAGAATACCCTTTTGGGGATTATATCTCTATTGGGGAAACTGCGAGTAACTACCCAAAAATTGCATTATGCCATTTCCACAGCACTCTGAGAAAGGACTCGGCTGGGGAGAAAGAGAAATGCTTGACCAAGCAACTCTGCTAGGGGAATATGACATGACGAACACGATCACTGCGTGTCTGGCACAACAACCCTCTGTAACAAGATGAACACGATCACTGCGTATTCTACACCACAACCCTCTTGACAGGAGAAAACACGATCACTGCGCGTCTTACACCACAAATCCATAAAAATGAGACGAACACGACCGCTGCGTGTATCACAAACAACATCAACTAAAGGGACAAACACGACGAACACGATCACTGCGTGCTGTGTTACAACCAAAATCACATCGACCATAAGTCCAACCGGATGAGATAAACACGATCACTGCGCCATTCGGAATAAATCCACATAGAAGAGGCGAACACATTCACTGCGCACTTCAACCACCAATATGATGAACACGATCACTGCTCATCTCGACCAACAAACCCCTAAAATGATGTCAGCACGATCACTGCGTGTGCCACAAAACCAACCCATGCAATAGGACGAATACGATTACTGCGTATGCCGACCAACAAAACCAACTGATACGATAGCCACGATCACTGCATGCTCCGCATCACAAGTTCCCATGGTACTATCAACACGATCACCGCGTGCTATACGAATATGATCACTGCGTATCTTGAACACGATCACTGCGCGCTCTGAGCCACGATCCTCTTGACTGGAGAAAACACGATCACTGCGTGCTGTGCGTCTCAACTAACCCACATAACTGGACGAATACGATCACTGCATATTCTAACCATACATAGGGTGAACACGATCACTGCGTGTTTTATGTCACGGCCCTCTTGACTGGAGGAAACACGATCACTGCGTGCCTTGTGACACAACTTCAAACATGGGACGAATACGATCACTGCGTACTTCGGCCACAAACAACCAGATGAACACGTTCACTGCGTGCCTCACCCTATAACCAACCCGTATAACGGACGAATACGATCACTGCGTATACCGACCAACAAAACTGGATGAACACGATCACTGCGTATCAATTTATAACCACTGTATAATAGACGAATACGATCACTGCGCATATCGACCAACAAACATCACATGATATGGCAAACACGATCACTGCGTGTCCTGCACCACCAATAGAGTGAACACGATCATTGCGCGTCCTGCCCAATAAAACCCCGAGATGATACCAACACGATCACTGCGTGCCTTACAAAACAAACTTCTTAGATCGGGACGAATACGATCACTGCGCCATTCGACCACAGATACACATACCAAGATCAACACGATCACTGCGTGTCCTACAACATGAACCCCATAGATGGTACAAATACGATCACTGCGTACTTGGGCCACAAATCAACATCTTCCTGAACCACGACTTCTCTTATCAGCAAGGAACAACACATCAGAAACCGAAGAGGTAACCACCTGGCTTACGTTTCAAAAATGCACGTTTGATAATGACGTAATGTTTCTACACAGCATGGAAATGCTACGCATTCGTGTAGAATGCAAATGCTCATGATGCATGTTTTATGCAAAGAGTTACTTCAGCAAAATAAATGCTGAAGACAAACTGGATCCGCTGGGGATGACCGGAATACTACCGATACGCTTCCAACAAAATGAATGTTGGAAAGATGAACTAACTCCGCTGGGGATAACCATCCTGCTAGGAAGGTAGCTCACAAACTCAAAACTTCAAATTCTGCTGAAGATGATCGTCCTGACGGGGAAGGATCAACCTGTTGAGGGAAGCGAAAAGCAATCCCGGAAACTGCTTTCAAATGTATCAACACTCTGATTACGCCCTGTGGGGATACTTCATCCTGCTATCACTGAGCTGGGGATTGACCGGTGTACTCTGGTTCGCACTACACAGGAAACTCTTTGGGGAAGTTAATCATATCCATCTCGACCTTTGCTGGGGAGGACTCTGCTCTGCTTGATAAGCCAATTCTGAACTGAAGATACATTGATCTTTTCCTTTGACGTAATCTCCGCTCTCCTGGGGAGACGACATTCAATTTTGCCTGGGGCGACTTCACCGGGGAAGGACATAACGTTCATCCTCTGGAGAGGGTACCAGCCTGCCATGGACTCTGGCGGGGAACTTTGCGAGCTTTTGAATACCTGCAAAAGTCAACGAGCAAACACAAGGCAATCTATGCAAAAAGAAACATCTTGATAATCACCCATGACGACCATTCAGGTAATTTCCGGTTTTAACAATCATCGGCCGAGGCCCGCCTGTTTACACACATGTAAGTTTATCAAAAACATCGGCGTTTTTTACAAACAAAACTGTAAAATTAAAACCAAAGTCACACATTACACTGAACAAAACACTTTATTGATAACGGCCTGAGAATAGGCAAGATTTGTACATCAGATGCAACTCCTGAAAAGAGGTAGTCACACATAAACAAAATGCAGAAGTATACAAATATACAGAATAAAATTTGTACACATGTCGGCAACGTGTTACAGACGAACACCATGAACTGATCCTCCTATGACTCGCCGGACTCTGACGCTTTCCCGGTCTCTGTCTTTCGGAAGAAATTGCTTTGGATAGTTGACCCCCAGATGCTCCCAAACCACTAATCATTAAACTTGGACCGCAGTCATTTGCTTCTCAAATCCCTAACTTTTGCGTGAATCGCCCTTTGCGGGTTTTCGATTCACCGGGATACCCTTTTTTGCCGAAGCCGCCCAGTGTAGGTTTTCGACTTCGCGGGTGTGCATTTTTCCCGTTATATCCCTAACTTTTTCCCGAACCTTTTTATTCTGTTTTTCGGTTCGCCAGGATGCCCCATTTTTGCCTGGACTCTCTTTTTACTGTCCAGCGGGTCAATTTTAAGCAAAGTATTTTTTAACTGCGTCCGAGTTCACAGGGGACGAAAAGTCTTCACCATCCATGGTGGATAATAATAAGGCTCCTCCGGAGAAGACCTTTCTCACGACATATGGACCTTCGTAGTTGGGAGTCCATTTGCCCCTGTGATCCGATTGCGGTGGGAGAATCTTTTTCAGCACAAGATCACCCGTCTGAAAGCTTCGAGGTCGAATCTTCTTGTCGAACGCTTTCTTCATCCGGCTCTGATACAGCCTACCATGTGCAATGGATGCAAGTCTCTTCTCATCTATCAAGCTCAGCTGATTCAATCTACTTCTCACCCATTCTGCCTCGTCCAGCTTAACATCAAGTAAAACCCTCAAAGATGGTATCTCAACCTCCAATGGCAGGACAGCCTCTGTGCCATATACTAGTGAGAACGGTGTTGCCCCGGTTGATGTACGCATTGTAGTACGATAACCGTGCAAAGCGAATGGCAACATCTCATGCCAATCCTTATACGTTACCACCATCTTCTGAACAATTTTCTTTATGTTCTTGTTGGCCGCTTCAACAGCGCCATTCATCTTGGGTCTGTAGGAGATGAATTATGATGCTCGATCTTGAAATCCCGACACAGATCTTTCATCATCTTATTGTTCAAATTTGAACCATTATCAGTAATGATCTGTTCAGGAATACCGTATCTGCAAATTATATCTCTCTTGATAAATCTGGCCACCACCTGTTTCGTCACATTGGCGTAAGAAGCCGCTTCCACCCACTTAGTGAAGTAATCGATCGCAACCAGAATAAAGCGATGCCCATTAGATGTTGTAGGCTCAATCTTGCCGATCATATCAATTCCCCACATGGAGAAAGGCCACGGGGAAGCCATAACATTCAGCGGACTGGGTGGCACATGGATCTTATCAGCATAGATCTGGCACTTGTGACACCGTTTGGCAAATTTGAAACAGTCTGTTTCCATCGTCAACCAATAATACCCTGCTCGCAACAACTTTCGGGTCATAGCATGCCCACCAGCGTGTGTACCAAAAGTTACTTCATGGACCTCTTCCATGAGCAAGTTGGCTTCCTTCTCATCTACACACCGGAGGAGTACCAAATCGTGGTTCCTTCTGTACAAAACGCCGTCGGGATTCAGATAAAAATTGCCTGCTAATCTCCTTAGAGTCTTCTGATCACGACTGGATGCCCCAGCCGGATATTCCTTATTCTTCAGGAAGTTCTGTATATCGAAGTACCAAGGTTTACCGTCGGATGCTTCATCAATTGCAAACACAAAGGCCGGCCTATCAAGGCGAGAGATGACAATCCTGGGAGCCTCATTCTAGTAGTTGACCTTATACATCGAGGATAATGTTGCAAGGGCGTCTGCCATTTGATTCTCCGCCCGAGGTACATGATGAAACTCTACTTTATCAAAGAAAGGTAGAAACCTTCTCGCATAATTCATGTACGGTACCAGATTAGGTTGGCGTGTCTCCCACTCTCCCTTAATCTGATTCACAACCAATGCTGAATCCCCATATACGTCCAAATTCTTGATCCTCAGATCGATAGCCTCCTCTAACCCCATAATGTAGGCTTCATACTCAGCTTCATTATTCGTCACTAGAAAAGTCAATCTGGCTGTGAACGGGATGTGCGACCCGTGGGGAGTTGTAATGATTGCCCCGATCCCGCTACCGTACGAATTGACAGCCCCATAAAAAATCAATTGCCATTGGGAACTCCGCTCAGGACCTTCACCAGGCAACGGCTCATCACAATCTTTAGCTTTCAAGTACATTATGTCCTCATCAGGAAACTCAAACTTCATAGGCTGATAATCCTCAATCGGCTGTTCGGCGAGATATTCGGACAGAACACTTCCCTTAATAGCCTTCTGGGAAACATACTGGATATCGTATTCTGTCAATACCATATGCCATCTAGCAATCCTTCCAGAGAGCGCTTGCTTTTCAAACACATATTTGATCGGATCCATCTTTGATATCAGCATGGTTGTATGATTCAGCATGTACTGTCTTAGACGTTTGGCAGCCCATGCCAATGCACAACACGTCTTTTCGAGCATGGAGTATCGAGATTCACAATCCGTGAACTTTTTACTCAAGTAGTAAATTGCATGCTCTTTCCGTCCTGTCTCGTCATGTTGACCGAGAACACAACCCATACTATTCTCAAGAACCGTCAGATACATAATCAGTGGTCGTCCCGCTACTGGGGGTATCAACACCGGAGGTTCCTGCAAGTATTCTTTTATCTTTTCAAATGCCCTTTGGCAATTGTCGTTCCAGACCACCGCTTGATCTTTCTTTAACAGTTTGAATAATGGTTCACACGTGGTCGTTAGGTGAGAGATGAACCTAGCAATGTAGTTCAACCTCCCTAAGAACCCACGGACTTCTTTTTCTGTTCTCGGTGCTGGCATCTCTTGTATTGCTTTTATTTTTGCAGGATCGACCTCGATTCCTTTCTTGCTCACAATGAACCCCAGTAGCTTCCCGGATCTCACTCCGAAGGTACATTTATTAGGATTCAGCCTCAGCCTGAACTTCCTCAGCCTCTTGAACAACTTCAGCAGATTAACCAGATGTTCTTCCTCTGTTTGAGACTTGGCAATCATGTCATCGACATACACCTCAATCTCTCTATGCATCATGTCGTGAAAAAGCGTTGTCATGGCCCGCTGGTACGTTGCCCCAGCATTTTTCAAACCAAAGGGTATCACCTTATAACAGAAGGTTCCCCACGGGGTGATAAAGGTCGTTTTTTCCATATCCTCCGGAGCCATTTTGATCTGGTTGTACCCTGAAAATCCATCCATGAAGGAGAATACCGAAAACTGAGCCGTGTTGTCAACTAACACGTCAATATGCGGCAGCGGGAAATCATCTTTCGGGCTCGCTTTGTTTAGATCCCTATAATCAACGCACATTCGAACCTTGCCATCTTTCTTTGGCACATGCACGATATTAGCGACCCAAGTGGGATAAGTGGTAACAGCCAGGAACCCAGCATCCCATTGCTTCTGCACTTCTTCCTTTATCTTTACGGCCATGTCAAGACGAGTCCTTCGGAGTTTCTGCTTCACAGGCGGGCAATCTTCTTTCAACGGCAGACGATGAACAACCATATCAGTATCCAAACCCGGCATGTCCTCGTAGGACCAAGCAAATATATCACTGTATTCACGCAGCATCTCAATAAGCTCTTGCTTGATGTCAACTTGCAACGCGACCCCTATACGGATATTTCTGACGCATTCTTCAGACCCCAAGTTAACAATATCAATCTCTTCTTGGTGAGGCAGAATGACTCTCTCCTCTTGCTTCAATAACCGACTAAGCTCTTCTGGTAAGTCACTATCCTCCACAATCTCCTCCTCAGCTTGGAAGATCGGATGCTCGAAGTCTAAACGAGTCATAGGAAGTTTTTGGTCGGTGTCATCTGAAAATTCATGAATCCTGCGAGGGAAACGGTTAAGTGCTTCAAAATGATGTACAAGCAAAATACATAACCACGCTGCCATTTTATTGAAAAATAAAAATAGAAAGAAAAGGATCACAACATTTGAATGTAAAAAACACCGTCATTTATTGATCATGCAAACATACAAGTAAACAGTTAGGCCCTAAGACAAGATCATCGATGCCCCGGGCAAGGCATGCGATCGTACAATGATTGAAAAACAACGCATTACTGTTTGGTGACTTGGATGACGTCCTGGATGGATCAGTTGCATAGGCTTTGCCTCGGCGTGCTGGGTCGAATCCATGCGTCCATGTCGCAATCGCTATCCACTTCCTTCGTATCAGACACAGCATTAATCCTTTCGAAGCTAACTCCTCCAGGCGTGAACACCACAGGTCCCTTGTACTTAGGCGCACTCTGCGAGGGAGATGGGCGGTACCCCAAACCATACCTACCTGCTTCACTGGGATGTCCAGAACCTGCCCCCACTTCTGAGTCTCTCCTGCTTGTACCAACGCCTTGGCTTCTTTATACGAGGAGACGACCACCTCCTGCCCTTCACTCTTCACCGGAGCTTCTTCTTTAACCTTCACCCCTTCGAACGCCTGACACATCGTTTCATGAATCTCTCCATCTACCTCCACGTACTTGAAGGAAGAAAAATGACTGACTAAGATATCCTCTTCGCCACACACCGTCACAATACTCCCCTCAACCATATACTTCAGCTTCTGATGGAGTGTAGAAGTCACTGCCCCAGCGGCATGAATCCAAGGTCTCCCGATCAAACAGCTATATGCAGGCTGGATGTCCATGATGTAAAACACTGTATCAAACACCTCCGGACCTACCTGAATGGGTAACGTTATTGACCCGAATACCGACCTCCTCGTTCCGTCAAAGGCCCTCACTACCAAATCACTAGGTGTGCACAACAACCCACGGGTATCCAATTTCAACAGGGCTTTCTTTGGTAACACATTCAACGAGGACCCAGTTTCTACCAGCACATGGGATAAAATGGTGCCCCTGCATTCGATAGAGATATGCAAGGCATTATTATGATCACGCCCTCGAGGTGTTAGGTCAAAATTCGTGAATCCCAGTCCATGCCCAGCGTTAACATGTGCCATGACTCCCTCCAGCTGATTAACTGAAATCTCTTGCGGCACGAAGGATGTCTCAAGTACCTTCAATAGGGCATTTCTATGCGCTTCAGAACACAACAGCAGCGATAATATGGAGATCTTTGACGGGGTCTGCTGCAGGTGCTCTACAATCTTGTAATCACTTTTGCGGATCAACCTCATGAATTCTTCCACATCTTTGGTTATCGGCTCTTTCTCCTTACTCCCCGAAGATTCCCCCTCAACAACTTTGTTCTTACCCCTGGCAAGCCTCTCTGCTTCAACCTCAGGTGAAGTGAAAATTCTCCCGCTCCGGGTTATACCACCTGCTCCTACTATGTTGTCTACGGATCCCGCTGGCGGATCATTCAAGTCAATCTTTTCCCCATTGCAATACACCTCAGCACCATAACTCCATGGGACTGCCTTTGTGCTTTCATAAGGGACTGGCTTAGCCTTAGTAATAGTAATGGTCGGCCTTTTCGATGATGCCGAAATTGTCACTGATTTGAACGGAATGGTGATCGTAGCAATCTCCCTACGCTCTTCTTCAGATTCTGTCTCAACAGACTTCTCTCGCCCCACAGACCTGTCAAACTGCAAAATTCCCTCATCCATCAAACCTTGAACTCCCCTTTTCAACTTCTCACAGCCCCCAGGTTGAACCAAACAGTCAGCACACTCTTCGCTGCATCCGGGATAGACTTCTCCTTTCAACAAGCGCTGCTTTACGTAACACAAAGGCGTTTTCAGCTCGCTTACCTCCGAAACCAAGTTCAACTCATCATCCGCCAGGATTGCATTGGCCCCAGCCCCACCATGTTTGGGCATTGGCTGCTGCATGATATTGGGACCTTCCTTCCCGAAGTTAATAGCCGTACTATCAAGCAAATCCTGTACTTTATGCTTGAAAGCTAGGCAATTTTCAATATTGTGCCCTGGTGCACCCGAATGGAAGTCACAGTGCTCATTAACATCATAGCCGACTGGTGGCTGGCCGGTTGGTGGTGCTAAGGTCCTCTTCTCGACTAGCTGCAATTTCAACAAAGTTTGAAGGAGCTCTGCATATGATACCGGCGGTACCTCGAATACTCTCCTCGGTCGTGGGTTCTGAAGCCTGCGCTGGTTATTATTAGACTGCTGTTGAGCCTGCTGCGGTGGTTGTTGTCTCTGCTGCTGAGAAGGCCCTGGAATGGTTACACTTGCGACCTGTGACTGCTGATGTCAGTTCTGACTTTTATTCCTTCGTCGAGCATTGTATACAGCGTTGGTATCACCCTGCCTTTTACCACCAAACGTCTTCTTATTACCTCCTGCGGAACTGGACTCGCCCGCTTGAATTTTACCAATCTTTACCCCGTTTTCAATGCGCTCCCCCATCAAGATCAACTCAGAGAAAGTACTCATCGAAAAATTGAGCAACCGATCATAGTACATTCCAGAGAAAGTTCCTATGAACATATCCATCATTTCGCGCTCCACCATTGGAGGGTGCACCCTAGCAGCCAGATCTCGCCATCTCTGGGCGTATTCCTTAAAGCTCTCGCTAGACTTTTGAGACATGCTTTGCAGCTGGACTCGGTTAGGGGCGAGATCACTATTATATTGATAATGTCGAACAAAAGCTTCTGCCAGCTCTTTCCAACTCCTGATCTGAGTAGGCTCCAAGCTCATGTACCACTCCAGCGATGGCCCTGACAGGCTATCCTGGAAGAAGTGCATTAGCATCTTTTCATCCTCAGAATACACAGACATGCGCCTGTAAAACGCACGTACATGCACCCTAGGGCATGTATCCCCTTTGTACTTATCAAATGACGGCGCTTTAAATTTCAGCGGGACCCTCAATCCTGGGACTAACCCCATATTTGACATATCCAGCCCAAGAGCATTCTGGCTGGCCAATCCGTTCACCTTCTCTTCTAGCAATCTCATCCGATGGTTGTCATCCCTAGCTCTTTCATAACCCTCGTTCTGACCAGAGAACACACCCTCCTGACGATCCTCCCAGCGAGGTACTGTATCGTATCCAACATAATCTGCATCACGGCCCGGACCCGTTTGGAAGTACCTGGGGTCATACCTCAGATTACCCATCTCTTGAGCGTTGTATGCGCCCGTTCCATATCCAAGATTACCATAGCCACCAAACCCAGCCTTGGCACCAGCAATGCTGCCATACCCCATGTTCCCACCATTGAAGCCCTGGTTACCATTAATACCATTCATTCCGACATTCTCAACGCCCCCATTGAAACCCTGGTTGACATTATCCACAAATACCCCAGCAGTATCTGCATTGACATTCATATTACCGGCGTTCCCACCTCCACCTACAGGACCAGTTTCTCCAGCATTCAAACCGGTTACGGGAATAACATCAGCACTTTGACGATTCTCAATTCGGGGAGAAGCAGCAATGTTTTCACCATGCGGTGTCCCGTTGTTTTCAGCCCGTGCGACTATCGGTTGAACCAGATTCTGCAGCTGCTCTTGTCCTTTGGCGATGGTCTCCATGGTTTGCATGAGCAGGGCCATCCTGTCACGCATCTCTTGCATTTCACTCTGCATGTTGTCCATGATCTTCTTCTGGTTAATCCTTGTGGAGTAACGGTGGACCCGCTTTTCTGCAATTCTGAAAATACCTGGAACGGATGCAGGAGATAAGATACACGGATCACAAACCTGTAATGCAAATATGAGTATGTATGCAAAGTGCAATATGTGTCTGTGCATTAGGGATTATCATTCCCCGATTCTAGTGTGAATGTGCCAGTGCAGTGACAGTGCTAGCAATACGGTGATTGGAGCCGAGTCATAGAAAACCTCGTATATTGCAGAAAAATCCAAGAATACAATATCACTGAGTATACAATAAGAAGGCATGACCTCAACCAACAATCCTGGTGATGGTCAGCACAAACGCAAATAAAGCATACACATTAATATATGAAATGGTCAAGTACGCTCATGAGCCTGGTACTCTTCCAGTAGCTTCTTAGTCTCTGGATGACTTGGTCGGGTAAGCAGCCCCTCGACAAGTTGATTTCTTCGTTTGAGAACACGTCGCACGTCACCAGCGGTTTCCTCCCATGCCCCTTCTCCGAAGCGATCCTCTAACTTCCGCTTCTGAGACACAGCTTCGTTCCTGCCTTCGATGGCCTTGTTCAATGCATTCTGGAGACTATATCTGGCCATTACCTCCTCTTCATGCTTCTTAATGCTAGCCTTCAACTGCTCTTCGAGTTCAGAAATTTGCTGCTTCAATTTGTCTTCCCTCTTTTTGTTGTTGGTTAGCGTAGCATTCCATGTCTTGTTACAAGAAGAGATTTCTCGGTGAGCGGCATCGAGTGCTTTCTTTTTGGATTCCAACATGTCATGAGAGCTTCTGAACTCTTGACCCAGACGTTCGCGCTTCTTTTTCTCTTCAGTCAACTCAGCACCTAGCCTGTTTACTAGTTCGATCTGCTGTTGGAAAGAATGTACAGCCTTGTTCTTCTCACTACGCATCTGAGCCAGCTCCTTTTCTAACTCTTCATTAATCTTCATCAAGGCTTCCTTTTCTCTCACAACTCGCTCGTAGACCTCCATAGTGACAGTGGTTGGCTCCTCTACCGGAATATGAACAGGGACTGGTGCAACTGGAAATGGCATCAGTAACCGTCTTGCCCTCTCCTGGATCCAAACTTTGTAGGGTGCATATGCCTGACAATCATTCTTCCCCAACAGTGGTTTCCCTTTTCTGTTAATACGCATCCAGGCATGCTGAAGCTTGGTTAGTAACTCTCCATTCAAATCACCGGTGAAGTACAGAGATTCCTGTACTTCTTCCTCCTGAGGTGGGTTCTTCAACGCGTATCCAAACTGGCGGACGAACAGAGATGGGTTGTAATTGATACACCCTTTTCTTCCTATCAAAGGAACATTAGGATACCCAGAACAACTGAAAATAAGCTCAGACCCCAGCAAGTCTCGGTCAAACCACTCAATATCTTCAGAAGATAGCCTCATCATGCGCTCTGGCCAGTCAGCTGTAGTTGCAATATCCACAAAAGGTCCCTTCAGGGGAAGATGGCTCTTAAACCACATGTATAGCAACGGCACGCAACAAGAGGCATTCTTGCCTCTCCTGTTCTCATTCCTGTAGTGCATCGAATGATAGAAGTCCCCGATCAACATGGGTACAGGGTTGCCAGCAGCAAATAAATGAAATGCATCCATGTCTACGAAGTTAGGGAAGTTGGAAACAGCACTATCCCGTAAATGCATAGAGCCAAAACAGCGTTAAAGACCACCCAACACCCATTCTTGGCGTACTCTTGAGCCTTACCAACCAGAAACTGGAGAGAGAAACCTGGAACCCCTCGCCAAGAGGTCATCAACAGCTCAGAAGCATTCACGTGCAAGGCCTTAGCTAAATCCTCCAACTTGGGCTCAGCGGCAGAGTGAATAAAAGGAACTGTATTCTGTACCGGCAGCTCAGTAAACTCTACATACTCCTCCATGGTAGGCCCCAAGATAAAATCAGCAAACGTGAAGCATCTCAAAGCAGGGTCGTAGAATTGCATCAAGGTGTACAGCCCATTCAATTCATCATCAGTTGATTTGCGAACCAAACTCAACAGCCGTCCGTAACTCTGCCTGAAGCTTCTACGGACATCCTTATCAGCAAGAGAAATTAGACCCAGGAGGGGAGTAATATCAGGGATAGGTAGCTTGTAGGCAACTGTCATCCTCAAACCATCCATGATCAATACTCAGAAGTCCGAACACTAGAACCAGGGAATATGCAAATGCACCTGCAGTACAGACACACGTTAATGGGATGCAATGATAATGATTATGCAAACAATGCAATGCAAGTAACATGCAACAGGGACCAAATGTCGTGGCTGAGAAGCCTGCAACAGGGACCAAATGTCGTGGCTGAGAAGCCTGAACTATATCAAAAAGTCTCAGATAGACCCTCCAGAATTCCTCAAACCTTGGTCTCAGATGGACCTAACATAGAGTTCCAACACTGGTCTCTGATAGACCCCATAACATAACTCCAACTGGTCTTTGATAGACCTCATACCATAACTCTGACTGGTCTCTTATAGACCTCACCACTGTCCATAAATACCCAGGATCTCAGATCAAGAAATAACCAGTATCTGAAGGTCTAGTTACCTGCATAACCCCAAAACCCTCTCACAGGTAGGTGTCCTAGTAACTGACAAAGGTATGGCATCCTATGCGGTCGTCGGTGTCACAGACTTTCAGGGTTGATGATACGATTCCCAGAAGGAGTGGCATCATCAAATCCTGAAGAGGCCTCACTTAGCCAACTTCCAAATGATCGGTTCTCAGAGTCGACAATCCAACTAACCAGCAACCCGAGCCACCCAAAGGGCAGGACAGGAGGCCAACCAGAAGAACCTCGTCTGAGTGTGGATTTCATGGGACACTAGGACATGCAAAGCACGTGCGCGCCCACTAATTTCCACTCTAATTCTAGGTGCACTCAAGCCCAGGTCCGGCTTATCTCTCAATCATAGAACCCCCATCAAACCCACAATACAGCAATGGTAACAATAATATAATGCTGAAAGTAAATGACAGAAATATAAATCCATACAAAATCCTCGACGGGAAAACAAGCACTAGGATTGACTCTCTTAAGGGACGTTGGATCCCAAATGCATAAGGACTATCGCAGTCCTTAGCAGCCAGGGGACGTTGGATCCCCAGCAGAGTCGCCAGCTGTCGCTACTGCGAAAATCGGCGCCGGCCGGCTGAACAGAAGAGTCGCCACCCGTTGTGTTATTTATCCCAACGGAGGGAAAGGAAACGCTCAGAGTAAACCTACCGCAAAGACGGGAAAGGAATGGTCATCGCACCAATCCTGGATTCGAGAGTCGGTTATGCAAGGGGAAGGTATTAGCACCCCTCACGTCCGTCGTACTCGACGGGAATCCACGCTTGTTTTCTGGTCGAAAAGATTGTTATTCTATCTACTCTACAGGTCTGGGGTTAAAAGAAAATAAAATGACTCGGCAAAGTATCGCACTTTATGCCTACGTATTCCCGTCTGGAACGAGAAATCAGAGTCAACGTAGTTCGCCTACCTACGGGAAAGGAGGGGAAGGTTGCTCGCTAGGACGTCGCATCCTATGCCTACGTACTTTCATACAACATGAAAGATCAGAGCAAACGTAGTTCGGCCACGCACGACACAAGCTTGTTCAAGTGTCTTTTATGAAAAACTCACCTTAAACAAGGGTTTTCTTATTGCAAAAAGGTTGATGTTTGTTCAAATCTTTTGACGGAAGAAATGAATTGATCTCTGTTATAACCTTTATTAATGTTTTCTTCTGCTGTTTTGAAGAAAGAAGAGATGACACTCTACAATCCTAGGGTTGAAAAGGGGATAAAATCTACCCTAATGTTATCATACATGGTTAGCTCCTAACGTCTATCATATTCCTCTCTTGCGCAGAGAGAAACAGAGATCCTAGGGGAATAGACGGAAACAGAAACAACAGGTATATACAATAAAGTAGTAAAATGCATGGATGCAACAATACAAGCGAGGCAAGGGAGTCCCACTCAACCTCGAACCTAGAAAATAATAGGCAAAGTGAACAGAATTCACTTTCAACCTAACAAGTTAAACAGCAAGCAATACAGTCAGGGAAATTCAATCAATACATCAAGAATTAAACAGCTAAAGAATAAACAGCAAAAGTAGTCTTCATCAGCATCTGTCTTCAAGTCAGCATCAACTATCTACAAGTTTCAAGCAAGCATCAGTCTTCATCTTCACAGCCTTCAATGGCTTTTCTTCAAGTCCCACTCTCCAAGGTGAAGAACCAATCACAAGAATGAACTGGGTGTTAAGCAATTAGTTGACCACCAAAGGTGGCAAACAGACTGCTAATAACACCTAGGATATTTTCCTCTCAAGAGTTCTATCTCTTAGAAACTATCACCAAGCCTTCCAAAGGAAGGGGGGTGAGTGTCTTAGAGAGACTCTGCATCACAGAGAGGGATGGAGGCAATCAAGACCTTCCATGTTTGTGAATCAAGTTTTCTACTCTAGAGCTCTGCCTAACTCCTAGATCCTATAACCTTCAACAGCTGCCAGCAAGAGATACTCCTCATCAACTCTGGAAGTTGGTCCTTCATTCTTTAATCTTCAAATGGGCTTCATCAACACAGTCTTCAGCTCAAAACCCCAAGCCCCAAACAAACCCAATTACCCCACACAGTCAAATAATAACCCTAGAGAGGGCACACCACACAGTCAATCAAATACAAACAATATACTAATAGTAATAGGGGGAAGCCTAATATTTTCTAAGGGATCTATTATCTACCCATAACCCCTATAGTTCCCATACCCCAAAATCAAATTAAAATTCCCTAAATGAAATGATCTATCTCACCTCTGTTCACTTAAAACCCTAATTTTAATCACTCTAATCTCACCTAATCAAATCATCCAAAAAATTAATCCTAAAAATTATGAATTAAATTCTATGAGGAAGCTAAAGTCCTAAGTTAATCACCCTAAAAAGAATGGACCCTAAATCTAAGGGAGCTAATTGAACTAAAATCAACAAAAACAAGTGCTAAACTAAATCACTTAAAAAGCTATTTAAAAGAAAAATGCACAAAAAATACTAAAACAAAATAAATGCTAATTTTATTTATGGATAATTTTCTTAACAAAATTATGAAACCAGCACAAAAAGAAGCAATTAAAAATAAGCTTTTTTCAATTTTATATGGATTTTACAAAATGAAGAAAATATAAAAGAATTAAAAATCACAAAATGAAATAAATTGGGGAGGGGGTGTCACAAGTATATGCGCCTAGTTCAATGCTTGGTGGGCCAGAAATTGGGGGGTGGCATTAGCAAAAGGCGCTAGGCCCAGCAAGAATCAGAAAATGAATGAAAAATAAAAGAAAAAAGATAATGACGCGGTGCGAATAGCATTAATTTCCAGTCAAAATTGAAATGGGCTTGAGATAGGGGGTGGGGATAGCATTGTTGATCCAGGCCCATGAGGCTTCATTAAGTGAAACGCTGCGTTGCAGCTTTCACTTTCCCTCCGTTTCCAGCTTTGAATCTCAACCCTCAGATTAGATTTCAGGTCAAAAGTCTCCCTCCAAATCCACGGCCCTCCTTCATCTTCTCCAAATGAAACCCTAATTTCAGAAGAAAAAAAAACCCTCCATGCACACACCTTCATGCCCCTCTGTTCTCACTCTCCACTCAATGAAAGGTCACGATATAGAAACCCAAAAATGGCCTACTCCTTCCCCCTCTACAAGACCTTACCCTTGGTTTTCTCTAAAACTTCCCCAAAACTCAAACCCGATAGGTGTAAATCTTGGATACCACTCGCTGTTCCACTGATATGCATGCTAAGGATCCTTGCTGAAACTTACACTATTGTGTTCTACACATTATGGGGAGTATCCTAAACATCTTAACTAAGATTAAAGCGCCCTAAACTGAGTGTTCTATGCTCCATTAAAGTTGTACTGCCCTAAGATCAAACCTCATCTAATGGAGCCCTAAGTCTCTGAAAAAGCATCTTCTACCTATCCCCTAACAACTCTAGCCTAACAAATTCAGCTAACAAGGCATAATTAAGAGTGTAGAGATCAAATTGCATACCTGAATTTCTTGATGAACAGATGGAGAAATAGCTTTGATTCAACACTTGCAATCTTTCACAAATGATCCTTAGATGATGCTCTTGTTTCTGTTTGCAAAAAGTTGGAAGATGAAGGCTTGTAGTATGAGATTCGAATCTGATATGGATTCTTGCAATTTCAAACCCTAGTTCTTCAATCTTCCATGAATAAGCCTCTGAAGCAGCTTCTATGCACTCAACAAGATCAATGGATCATGAATGAAGAAGAAGAATCAATTGAATTGATGTTGAATATGGAGTTTCACTCTTTCTTACATTTGAAGCAACAATGAAATTCTCACTTTTCTCTCTCTCTTTTCACCAACCTTTTTCACCAACCTTCTCTACTTATTATATAGATGATGATGGAAATGTCTAGAACATTCTGGATCCCTCTAGGAGAGTGTAGAATATCTCATGGATTTCTCATGATATGGCATAATGGAACTTATCATCTCATGTAATATTCTCCTCTCATACACTTTGCAGCCACTTGAAAATCTCATTTCATGACAAATTGGAAGTGTATTAGTGCTTACATACCCTGAATTTTGCCTCATGCCAAGTTTTGCATGGTTGCCTTATTATGCAAGTAATGGATTTTCAAAGCAACCCCATTTTTAAAGCCCTATCTCAAAATTGTGGCTGAACCAAAGTCTCTAAAATGATGTTTGGAATCAATTTGGTATATATATGACCCATTTTGGATTTGTAGATTGCCCAAACCAATTTTCCATTTGAACTTTTTCAACTTATATGCCATTTCTAAGTCATTTTTTACCAACTTTTATCAATTTGAGTTCTATGCATTTCCAAACTTCCATGACCTCTTTTCTAGACTTAAATGACATTTTGAGCAACTTTGATGTTGTGAAGTTTTTCATTTGAAGCTTCCTTGTATGAGTTTTAGGCATAGGCTAAGAATGACCTGTAATTCTCAAATGACCAAAATACCCTTTGCTTGCCAAGGACATAAGTAGAGTTACACAAATCATATGAAGGCATACCATACCTTCCTAGAAAGCTAAGACAATGAGGAACAACTCTCATGTTGGCCAGAAATCATTTGAAATCTCCTTGAAGGCAAAAGTTGCTTGGAAGACAGACAACTTTCACAGACAAATTTCAGTGCCCTCAGATGACCTGTAACTTGCAAGAGCTATAACTTGAGTTCTATAAATCATCTTGATGACTTCCACAACTAAAATTAAAGCTATGAAGATACTCTACAAGTTTCATGTGGACCAGAAATTCATATGAAGCTTGCATCTGAGTTACACTGCTTTGAAGTTTGGCCTAAATCAGGGGATTTTACACTGAACCCTAATTTGGTAACTCCATTTCTCCTTGATTCCTTCTCATTTTCTTTGGCACAACACCATATCCATATCCATATAGCAAATAATGAATCCCACCTTCTTCAAATGATCCTTGATGCCTTTCAAAACAATTCTTTGACCTAGGTTGACCTAGTGTTGACCCAGATAAAACCCTAGTTGACTGACTTCAACTGAGACTCTTGCAATCATTCCAATGACTTGGTTACTCCTCAAAAATGATCATCTAGGATCTTCATAACATCCATACACACCTCATGCTCTTGGCTCATGGCTCACACTTCCTCTGATGATCCCCAAATAACCTCAAGATAGGGGAGAACCCAATGAGTGATCTGTCAACTCTTTAAAGTTCAAATTCTTCCTGATGACCTGAGTAGTCTTGAATATGAATGAAACCCTTGAATATGCCTCTTGAGATAAGAATAGCACTTGATCCCCTGATTAAGATAGCTTGCTTATGCTATGCAATGCAGACGAATGCACTATGTACATGATGACAATGCAAATGATTATGCAATTGAAACATAAGCCTAGGCTAAAAAAAAGGTTGGGCAAATTTTGGGGTGCAACAGCCCAAGGGCATTTTGGTCATTTCAAGCAGGATTCGTAATCTGGGGACAAATAAGACGTCATTCCGAGGCATTTGTCCACATGGATTTGATTATGTCAAGGGCATTTGATGAGCAGTTTATATTCTCGTAAAGAGTGGAGATCATTTAAAAATTAGGAATGCTATTAGAGTGCGGTTTGAGAAGTCACGTAATCAAGAGGATTTCAGTTGAATTTATTTATGTTGCAGGATGTCATTTATTTGATCAAAGGCAAAGAGGAAGGGAGTTTAAATATTTTGGAATTTTTATCCACAAGTATTCATAAGTTATGACTTAAGTTGAGTTTAGATAATTTGTGGATTATTATTCATGAATATTTAGATTACAAATGAGAAAATAACAATGAACATTTTATTGGATTTTATTGCACGAGTATCTAAAGTTACAAGTTGAAAGGAAAATGCTTTTGAATCTTTATTCATGGGGTTCGTTAGTATTACAAGAGATTTATGTTTACAAAGGGCACCCTATTCTAAGTCCTAAGCTGCTAAGCATTCTTCATTTGGTCTTCTCTTTGAGTTCTTCATGAAGCTCCCGATCACCTGAAAAAAATAGAAAACAAAACAGAACAGGAAAAAGTGTTAGAGGTTGTTTTGACACTCTCAGAACATTGTCATCATCGAGTGTCGAGAGGGCACGACCGAAAGCCGTATCCTACTCCCGTTACCAATCTGAGCCATCGGCGTCAGATCAGGTAATATCTGTTCTTATCTAAGGGACAGCCGAGAGAGAGAGAGAGAGAGATGAGAGAGAGAGAGAGAGAGAGAGGAGTGAGAGAGAGAGAGAGAGAGAGAGAGAGAGAGAGAGAGAGAGAGAGAGAAGAGAGAGAGGAGAGAGAGAGAGAGAGAGAGAGAGAGAGAGAGATAAGGAAGCTTTTTGAGCCGAAATGCTTTCACAGATGTGGATTCCGAAGGGACACCATCAAGTAAATATAACAGCACTATCAAGTAAATGTGTAGCTTTGATGCTCATAGCCGAGGTAATTGGAAAACACAAAACTGAACAAGTGAATGCACACGCAGTAGAACAACAAAAAATCAAAGCCAACATGTGGGCTCAGTCGAAGAACAACATCATAGCCCTGTCATCATACAAACACAATCAGTTTGTGAATCCAAAGCATCACAGCCCCAAGCACCAAGGCTGAATCAGAGCTGAACTGCATCAGGCGACTGGTGTATCAGTAAAAAAAACTATCAGCTCAGCACAAACTATCAATTCAGCTCACAAACCATCATGGAAGCACATCAGCAACATCAATATCTGCAAGTCCCACAAAAGGTTAAAGCGTCCGAATTCGAATAAAATGGTACAGCCATACCAAGAAAGGATCCGAAAATATCATCCAATCAGAAAAGTTCAGGAACAATTCAACTGCATCAAAAATTGGATACAAAACAAGACAAGTGAAGCTGTTTCAAAAGAACTCAGATAAGATGCTAACAGAAGTTTAAATCCAACAACCAGTCACAGCATATCAGTTACCAAACCAGATGCTATCCTGCTCGCAACACAAATAGCAGCACAGGAATCATAGTGTCATTTTCTGATGGCTCAGACAAAGCATCATCATCGCCGCATACCTTTCCCAGCGGTGTCGATCCATTCGAAGTATCGTGTCCTCCCTGAAAGGTGAAGAGGAAAGAAGTTAACAAACTCATATCCAAACCGAAATACATCAGAAGAAACTACATCAGTTCAGATTACAATGAAACCGAGTTAACCAAAGCAGAGCTACATCAGAAAAAAAACAGTGCATCAGCAATCCATATCCGAAAATAGGGTCAAACAATATCCAATCAAGGAATTCTGAAAAGGAAAATCCCAATCAAAGATCATATCATATCAGAAAAACAAATATTGTGCAAATCGCTTTCGAAAACGGAAGGTTTTGAGATCAAATCAAACCTTTTCACAAAAGGGTAAATAATATCAGAAAAATTTAAATCCAAAGGCCCATTCAAAATCGAGAGAGGAAAGTATATAAGAATGGCATCACCTCAAACGAAACCCTAGAAAAAAAGGGGGGGAAAACACAAAAGAGGGCGGCTGTTCGAGAGCTTAGACGAAAGAACGCAAAAGCCCTTCACCGTGAAACACCGACGAAGAGCCAACGACTCCGAGACTCAGATCGAACGTCTTCATCTCCCCCAACGAGATCATCCGAACTCAAGCTAAAAGGTTGATTACTCATATTTCAAGATCTCATATATTTGTGTGCGTTTGTGTTTTCAGGAACTGGTGAGATGGAAAACCCAACATCGAATGGCCGATGGAGAAGATGAAACAAGAACGAGACGAAGAGCATGCGCCGCGAGACAAAACGGGGGGTTTTGGAACCCTAAGTTTCTCCTGTGACATTCAATTGAAGTGGCAACGGGCTGAAGAATCACCGGCCCAACTTCCCAAACCTTTTTTTATTATTTATTTTTTATTCTATTCTATTATTATAATTATTATTATTATTATTGATTTGTTAAAATGTTTTCTAAAATAATATTAAAATCCATTTTTTAAAATAAATAGTATTATTACTTTTTTCAAATAATATAAAAACCTACCTTTAAAAAAAAATGTGGAGTTTTTGTTAGATAATTAGGTTAAAATAATTTTTGAGAATTTAAGTAAATTAATTTATCAATATTAAAAATCCCATTTTAATTTAAATTGAAGTTTATATCATAAAATACAAACCACAAAAATATGCATAATTTCACTTCCTGGCGTGTCTGATAATTCATCTAATTCTGCCCACTAACGTTGTTTGTTCGTTTTGCAGCTTATTATGTTTACCGTATTTATTTATAATGGTAACTGTTTCCTGGTTGTAATCTCGCGAACCAATAATCGCATTTACTTTCCGCATTTTACTTCCGCTTGTATGATTTAAATTTCTCACACTTTCATCACTATTATTTCTGTCACATTGCACACATCCGAAGGTTAGGTCTAACTGTTTGGCCGTCGCGCCAATAGTCCGTAAAACTTCACACATTCAATTCAAATCCTCAAAACTACAAATTACAAACCCTAATTTTCACAAATGCCTCGCCGCAGGCAAAATTACCATTTTACCCCTAGTATTAGGTCAAAGAGCCGCCGCGCTCATTTTAGGGTTTCCCGCCGTGAAATCCCTAACCTAACCCTAATTCACTTAACAATTCAACGTAGAGATTTAGAGTTTCTACACTCCACGTAAGCGTGTCCTTAAGATACGTTTATTCCCCTTGAGACCTTGACCACAGTCAAGAAGTCTCTAACCTCCCTTTTGAGGGGAACTACGATTACTCTGATTCCACTCCCGTAAGGATACGTAGGCACAAGATGCGATGTCTTGCCGAGTAAACTTAGAATTAACCCCTTAGGTCTACTTTCTCACTTTTAATCCCTTTGTACATATACCTTAAGAATAATAAAGCAAAGTAGTAAACATCTGAACAAAAGGTTCCTGTAGAGTACTACAGAAGTTTAGGGTGCTAATACCTTCCCTAAATTTAACCAACCCCCGAACCCCCTAGATCTTTCCCCGCATTGTGTTTACGATGCAAAATAGGTTTTCCTCTTTTTACCTTTTCCTTCGGATAAATCAAAGAGCGGTTGTGAATTGAATTGCGATTCAAAACTCATTAATAGTTTGTGATCCTATTTCCACCGCAACACTATCCCATATGAAAGCACCAAAGCAATTCCGTGGAACTACGGAGCAGAGGCCTTTTGTAGTGGAGAAAAGATTGAGTTGAAGAGTCTGCCGGTAGATTCAATTGATAATCTTGTGGGGGAAGGAGGCATAACTCGCAGTGGTAGAATTTTTGCATCACTGATGTAGAGGTTGAGAGAGCCGCTAAAGGGAAAGGTAAAGTCACTAAAGAAGGAACTTCTCAAGAGAGAGAAAAAGAGTCTTTGACTAAAGATGTAGAAGAATTCATGAGGTTGATCAGGAAAAGCGACTACAAAATAGTCGACCATTTACAATAGTGCCTTCCAAGATTTCTATATTGTCATTGCTGCTCTGTTCCGAGGCCCATCGGAGCGCCCTGCTAAAGATTCTCGACACTGCGTATGTACCCACCAGGAAATATCAATCAATCAGCTCGAAGGAGTGATTACACATGTGAGTGCGAGGCATGGTCTTAGTTTTACAAATTTTGATTTGACGCCCAAGGGCCGCAACCATAACAGTGCGTTGCATATCTCGATTGAGTGTCGTGGCACGGCTATGTCGCACGTCCTTGTAGATACCAGTTCATCTTTGAATGTGCTGCCAAAGAAGGAGCTTTTGAAATTGGATACTCAAGGTCTGTATTTTACGCCCAGTGACTTGGTGGTAAGGGCTTTCGATGGGACTCGCATGTCTGTGTTGGGAGAGTTGACGTTGCCAATTCTAGTTGGTCCTGAGACGTTTAACGTTGTATTTTATGTCATGGATATACAGCCGGCCTATAGTTGCCTATTAGGTCGGCCTTGGGATCCATTCAGCAGGGGTTGTAACGTCTATATTGCACCAAAAGCTTAAGTACATGGTCGAGGGTAGCATCGTCACTGTGTGCGGGGAGGAAGACATCATGGTCAGCCATTTGTCATCATTTAAGTATGTCGAAGTGGATGGCGAGATCCATGAAACCTTATGTCAGGATTTTGAAGGGGTTCAAATTAAGGACAAGTCTCCTGCCACAAGCAAAGTTGCCAGAGGTGGCCATGTCTTCATTCAAAGAGGCCTAAGCAGTGGTTCAGGCTGGGGCAACCCAGGGTTGGGGCCAGGTTCTGGAGATTCCTAATAAGCAAGACAAGTTTGGCTTGGGATATCGTCTGTCGTCATCGTCCTCGGCAGAGCGTGCAACGGTTCAAGGGGCCAGTTATGTTTACTCCAGGAGGAGTCAATTCGAAAAAATCAATGTTGTGTCTGACAGTGAGATGGAGATAGTGAATGCGACATGGACTTGTGGATCAGGCCCAGCGTCCAGGACAAAGCCTATGCAATTGGTCTATTCAAGACTTTATCCAAGTGACTACAGAACAATAATGCCTTGTTTTTTTCAATTATTGTACAACCTTATGTCCTACCCGGGGCATAGTGGTTTTATTTCAGGGCCTGCTTGTTTATGTTTGTGCTTTGCTTTAATCAGTAATAAAGGCGTTTTTCTCACTCAAATTTTGTGGTCCTTGTTCTTCTATTTTTTATTTTAACAATAAAATGACAATATGGTTTTATGCCTTTGTTTGCATATCATTTGAAGCATTTAACCTTTTCCTTGCAGGATCCATGTTTCAGATGACACCGATCAAGAACCTCCTATGACTCGCTTCGAGTTTGAGCATCCGATATTTCAAGCCGAGGAAGAGATTGTTGAGGATGATGACTTACCAGAAGAGCTGACTCGACTTATGAAACAAGAAGAGAATATCATTCTGCCTCATCAGGAAGAGATTGAGGTCATTAACTTGGGTTCTTGAAGAAGTTGTCAGAAATGTCCGGATAGGGGCTGCGCTGCAATGCGATATCAAGCAAAGACTGATCGAGATGCTTCGAGAGTAATAGTGACATCTTTGCTTGGTCTATGAAGATATGCATGGGTTGGACACTAATATTATGGTTTCACCGCTTGCCATTGCGTGAAGAATGTCCGTCGGTCAAGCAGAAGCTCAGGAGAACGAGACCAGATATGGCCGTAAAGATTAAAAGAGGAAGTGCAGAAACAGTGGGACATCGGTTTCCTAGCTGTTACAACTTACCCTCCTATGGGTCGCCAATATAGTACCTGTAGACAGATGGTAAGGTGCGGATGTGTGTTGACTATCAGATTTGAACAAGGCGAGCCCTAAGGATGACTTCCCGCTCCCTCATATTGACATATTGGTCGACAATACTGCTCAATTTTGTATTTTCCTTCAGGGATGACCTTTTCAGGCTACAATCAGATTAAGATGGCGCCGAAAGATATGGAGAAAACAACTTTCATTACCCCGTGGGGAATGTTCTGCTACAAAGTGATGCCCTTTGGTTTGAAGAACGTTGGGGCAACATATCAGCATGCTATGACAACGCTCTTTCATGACATAATGCATAAAGAGATTGAGATTTATATTGACGATATGATTGCTAAATCCCAGACGAAGGAGGAGCATCTGGTGAATCTTCTGAAGTTGTTTGAGAGGCTTAGGAAGTTCAGGCTGAGGCTAAATCCTAACAAGTGCACCTTTGGGGTGAGATCTGGAAAGTTACTGGGTTTTATTGTCAGTGAAAAAGGAATTGAGGTTGATTCTGCAAAAATAAAAGCTATACAAGATATGTCAGCGCCAAAAACAGAGAAAGAGGTTCGTGGTTTCTTGATTGAACTACATTGCTCGGTTCATATCTCATCTCACAGCCACGTGTGAACCAACTCTCATATTTTTGAAAAAAGATCAAGCGGTTGTCTAGAATGAAAATTGTCAAAAAGCATTTGAAAGAATAAAATAATATTTGCAGGAACCTCCGATACTGATATCCCCAGTAGCCGGAAGACCACTAATCATGTACTTGACGGTTCTTGAGAACAGCATGGGTTGTGTTCTCGGTCAACACGACGAGACTGGACAGAAAGAGCATGTAATCTATTATCTGAGTAAAAAGTTCACAGATTGTGAGTCCCGTTACTCAATGCTCGAAAAGACGTGTTGTGCACTCGCATGGGCTATCAAACGTTTGAGACAATACATGCTAAATCATGCAACCATGCTGATTTCGAAGATGGATCCGATCAATATGTCTTCGAAAAACAAGCACTTTCAGGAAGGATTGCCCGATGGAAAATGGTACTGACAGAGTATGACATCCAGTATGTTTCGCAAAAGGCTATCAAAGGTAGTGTCCTGTCAGAATACCTGGCCGAGCATCCAATCGAAGACTATCAGCCAATGAGGTTTAAATTTCCTGACGAGGATATTTTGTATCTGAAGATGAAGGACTGTGATGATCTGTTGCATGATGAAGGTCCTGAGCTGGGATCCCAATGGCAGTTGATATTTGACGGTGCTGTTAATTCATACGGAAGTGGAATTGGGGCAATCATTACAACACCCTATGGGTCTCACATCCCATTCACTGCCAGATTGACATTTCCAGTCACCAACAATGAGGCTAAGTATGAAGCGTGTATCATGGGTCTCGAGGAAGCTATTGATTTGAGAATTAAGAATCTTGATGTGTATGGAGATTCCGCGCTAGTCGTAAACCAGATCAAGGGAGAATGGGAAACTCGTCAACCTAATCTGATTCCTTACATGAATTATGCAAGGAGGCGGTTACCTTTCTTTGATAAGGTAGAGTTTCATCATGTGCCGCGAGCAGAGAATCAGATGGCAGACGCTCTTGCAACGTTGTCTTCGATGTACAAGGTTAATTTTTGGAATGATGCTCCCAGAATAGTTATCTCTCGCCTTGATAGGCCTGCTTTCATATTTGCCATTGAGGAAGCTTCCGATGGCAAGCCGTGGTATTTTGATATCCAGAATTTCCTTAAGAACCAGGAATATCCGACTGGGGCATCAAGCCGCGTAAAAAGACTCTTAGGAGATTGGCTGGCAACTTCTACTTGAATCCGGATGGTGTTCTGTACAGGAGAAATCATGATTTGGTGTTATTGCGATGTGTGGACGAGAAAGAAGCAAGTCTGCTTATGGAGGAGGTCCACGAAGGTACCTTTGGTACGCATGCCGGCGGACATGCCATGTCCCGAAAGTTATTACGAGCAGGGTATTATTGGTTGACAATGGAAACAGATTGTTTCAAATTTGCAAAGAAATGCCACAAATGCCAAATTTATACAGACAAGATTCATGTGTCGTCGTGCCCTTTGAACATTATGGTGTCCCCGTGGCTTTTCTCCATGTGGGGCATCGATATAATTGGCAAGATTGAGCCCACTGCATCCAATGGTCACCGTTTCATCTTAGTAGCTATCGATTACTTCACCAAGTGGGTGGAAGCAGCGTCGTACGCTAACGTTACCAAGCAAGTGGTAGCCCGGTTTATCAAGAAGGACATCATCGGTAGATATGGAATTCCTGAACGGATCATTATCGATAATGGTTCAAACCTGAATAACAAGATGATGAAGGAATTGTGCCAGAATTTTAAAATTGAGCATCACAACTCGTCTCCCTATCAGCCAAAGATGAATGGTGTTGTTGAAGTGGCCAACAAGAACGTTAAGAAGATAGTGCAAAAGATGGTTGTAACATACAAAGATTGACACGAGATGTTGCCCTTTGCTTTACACGGTTATTGTATGACGGTACGCATATTAACCGGGGCAACTCCCTTCTCACTAGTGTATGGTATGGAAGCTGTCCTACCATTGGAGGTTGAGATTCCTTCTTTGAGAGTTTTGGTGGATGTCAAACTCGACGAGGCAGAATGGATAAAAAATAGATTGAATCGGCTCAGCTTGATGGATGAGAAGAGGCTAGCATCTATTGCATACGGTCGGTTGTATCAGAGTAGGATGAAGAAAGCTTTCGACAAGTGTTGCACCCTAAAATTTGACCAACCGGGTCCCACTCTTGGTTTATGCTTCGACGCATTTTTGCATTCGCATTCGCATTTACATACTGCATATAGCGCATTTCTTCAATCATGGTGATTTTATCGGGATTACAGTCCTGCTGTCGCATTTCAGGTATCTCAGACCGGTTCGGGTAATCGGAGGTTATTTTGGGAAGTCGCACGCTTCCTGGGTGTTCTCAGCTCACGCAGTGATTTTGGAGTTTCTGGGTGTCCGGGTTTACTGTTTGCTTCGATCTGGTCTCACGCTCTCTTTTATATTGGTTATTTGCCTTTGTCTGCATTTTTTAGGATTTAATAGTCTTTTGTAGATTTTAAATAGGCTTTATAGATTTTTTAGAATTTAAATAGATTTCTTTTAATATTTTTAATAGTTTTAAATCTTTTTAGAATTTATAAATTGTTTTTAAATAGATTTTAGGTTTAAATCATATTTTATATATTAAGTCATTTTTAGATAATAGTTTAATATGATTTTCTTTTACTAGAGTTTTTTAATAGAATAAAAGATTTTTCTTTTAAATAAGTAATATAGATTTTATTAGAGATTTAATAGAAATTTAATAAAATTTTAAATAGAAATTATTAGAATTTTTATTTTTATTGGTTTAGAGATTAGTGGAATTGTTAGAGAATTATTAGAGTTTTTTTCTATTGTCATTAGTCTAGTGATTAGTATAGATTTAATAGTTAATTCTTCTTTTTAGGTTTAATTAGACTTTAATCATTTGTTTAGATATTAATTAGGGTCTTATTAGAGTTTAGTAGGTTTAATTAGGATTAGATTACCGTGTTAATTGTCATTTTAGCATCTAATTGTAGTTTTAATTTGTAGTTAATTGAAGTTTAAATCTCTAATCAATTTTTAATTGAGTTTAATCTGTCATTAACCATTTCATTCAGTGCAGATCCAGTCCAAAGCCAGTGATTTTCGTGGGCCCAGAGTTTTTGCGAAGGCCCACTTCAGCAAGTCCAGAAAATTGCCACATGTCATCCTATAAAAGCTGCCACGAGTCTCTCTCTCAGGGGGCCACCTCATTTTTTCCATTCGCTGCATGCTCGACACCGCATCATCCACTCACAGACTCTCAGCACACGTGTGCTCCATGCAGTAACTCCCCAACGACACTTGTCACTTCACCAACTCCTCACCGGGATCCCGCCGCCGGACATGCGAATCCGGTGACAACGCTAACCAACCTCCAACTGTCTCCGACCACCGCCCTCCGCCGGAAACTTCGCCGGAAACCATTTTTTTTCCCAGAAATTTTTCTAAAACTTCATCCTTCTCCTCTAATCTAAATCTTCAACTGATTATCAAACATCATCATCAAGATCATCAATGATAAGTTTCCAGATTTGGCGTAGAAGATCCTCGCACGATCTTTTAGTTTCTTCCAGAAGTTCTTGGAGATACAACATCATCATCCTCTTCGTAGTATTCATCACCAGAAACTACCAAGGATTCATCAGATGCATCAACACCTAAGGCCTTCATCAAAGATCTGGTCAAGGCTCATCATCTAGATCTCCGATCCTCATCATCTCCAGTATTTTTTCCAGATTTCTCCCTCCATACTCAACATCAATCGTCGTTCGTAAATTGTATTCTCCAGAAATCTACGATCATCATCCAATCTTCAGTGACCTCAAGAACTGCTCCAATTTCTTCACACGTTCACCGCTCAGTAAATCTTTCAAGATCCGTTCAGCAAGCTCTTCAAAGCTCCTCCGGTAACACATCAACATCCTTCACCTTCTCCAGTTTTTTTTTTTAGATCGTCATAGTTGGATCTTCGTCAAGGACGTGGACCACGAGTTCTTCAGGAATTCCTTCTAAGATTGACAAATCGTGGAGTAGTTTGTTACTTCATTGGATACTACAAGATTCTACAGGTTTTTTGGGATGATAAGGAGTTGTGATAAGAGTTGGGAGAAACGGATTGAGTGAGATTGAAGGAGGAAGGAAGAACAGAGTTAGAGAGGAGTTGGAGAAAAGATTGAAAGAGAGAACGGCGCAGCAAATGGATGAACAGTGTTCAGGAGAAGAAAATTGGAATTAGGGTTTTAAGGGTTAGGGCCGGACCGGATTTGGGCTTAGGGGCTCAAAGGTCCATTGGATATTATTTACTGCACCTGCATTTTTCTTGTCAACCCCCCCTGCGTGTGTGTGTTCATTGGATCTTTGGGTTGGGCTTTGGCATGTTACTTTCCAACGCCTCCGTTTTCAGTTTCTTACTCTCCCCACCGTGTATACATTTTTTGGGATTGGGCTGGGCTGTTTCTTTTACTAACTGTACTATCCCCCACGTAAATCACACCCCCTCCCCTTTGTATTTCTTTTATATTCATTTGATTAGTAGAACAAAAAGAGAAGGGAGAAAATATTGAAGAGAGATAGTGAAAAAAGAATATGAAAAAGAATGGTGAAAAAGGATATTGAAAAAATAGTAATAAAGAAATAAAAATAGAGGGTATATAGATTTTAATATTTTTCTTTTAGGATACAATTTTTCTTAGAGTTTATTTCACCTTTTTAGAGGTAGTTTTAGAAGTCCACTTGTTAGGGGACTATTTTCCGCTTGATTTTCTCATGATGAGTAGGATAGGGTTTTTAGGAGTTTATTTTTCCGTACTCAATCATTGTAACCATTTTTTCAGAATATTAATAAAACGAGATTTGAGCTGTGGTCCCGAAAGTAGCCGAACTACAGCTGCTCTGATTTCTCGTACTGAACGAGAATATGTAGGCATAGGATGCGATATCCTAGCGAGCACACTAACAACTAACCCTTTGTTCTCTCGCTGCTGTGCAGTCGAGACTTCCCCGCTGACGACTGTTGTTATCCTTTTCTATTGCCCGTGCGCATTTGAGACCAGACCGTAGTTTTAGTTCCCATAGGTTCTCGTACCTCTCAAACCAGCTTAATCTCTCACTTCCTGTGTGTGAGAACACCCTGCTTAGCCGTAGTTAGCCTGAACTACGAAAGCTCTGATCTTCCATGCTGTGTGGAAGTACGTAGGCACAAGACGCGAAGTCTTGGCGAGCCAATTCCCTGTAGTTTCCCGAACTACGTTGACTCTGACTTTCTCTCTTGAGAATACGTAGGCATGGAGCGCGACGCTCTAGCGAGTCAGTTTCCTTCTGTTTAGATTTAGCAGCCGTAGATAGATTGTTTTTGCATCCTTTAGACAAACAAAGCAAGCGTGGATCCCGTCGAGTACGACAGACGTGAGGGGTGCTAATACCTTCCCCTTGCGTAACCGACTCCCGAACCCAGGTTTTGGTTGCGACGACCATACCTTTCCCGTCTTTGCGGTAGGTTTATTCTGAGTGTTTCCTTTCCCTCCTTTGGGATAAATAACACACGGTGGCGACTCTTCTGTTCAGCCGGCGCCGATTTTCGCAGTAGCGACAGCTGGCGACTCTGCTGGGGACCTTATAGCATCTTGGGACTTTTCCCATCCCTTATGTTGGGACCGTTTCCCGTCCCCTATGCGAGTCAATCCTAGCGCTTGCCTATTTATCTGTTGGGTGTTGTATATATGCTTTACTTTCCTGTATCTTTACCTTTCCGCATTTATTTTCAGCATTATATTATTATGATTATTGTTGTGGGAGAGGGAGGTTACTGTGAGTGATAAGCTGGACCTGGGCTCGAGTATGCACCTAGATATAGTTGTGGAGATTAGTGGATGAACCTGTTTGCTGAGCAGACACAGTTCCCCACGAAATCCGCGCTCAGACGAGATTCTCTCCGAGGTGCTTCTTTCCGATCCTGAGGATCTGAGGGGAGTCCAGACGTGAGGATTGTCGACTCTGGGGACCGATCATTTGGAAGTCAGCCAAGTGAGGCCGCTTCATGAGGTGACGATGCCACACCTTCTGGGTATCGTATCGTTACTCATGAAAGTCTGTGACGCTGATGACCGCATAGGATGTCGTACCTTGTGTCAGTTGTTAGGGCACCTACCCGTGAGAGGGATTTGGGGCATGCAGGTAACTCAACCTTCAGACTACCGACTTGAGACTCAGGATTGTGGATTTTTTATGGACAGTTATCGGGTCTGTCAGAGACCAGGTTGGAGTTATATTATTGGGTCTGTCGGAAACCAGGTCGGAGCAGTGTTTTGATTTGTTGGGACCAGGTTTGAGCAATTGTTATGGGTCTGTCTAAGACCAGTATTGGGGATTGGGCTTCTCGACAGCAACTTGATCCCTTGTGTGTGCATTTGCATTTTTCATTTCTGTTTGCATTTGCATCTCATGTTGCATATCCATCATCAGCCAGAACTGGGAGCTTACCAGTCTTTTTTCCGCTTCGTCAGTTGATTTCCCGACATTCGTATTGGACTTGAGTTAGCTTCTGGAAGGACCATGGCTTCAGGAGAGCAGAACTGGATTGTTACTCGGGCGGAGTTTGAATTATTGAAAAATCAGCTGAGTCAGCTCATGGAAGCCATAACAGCTATGAATAGAGAAGAAGCTAACATCCAGAGAACTCCGGGGAACAATGTAGCTCAGCCTGTGCAAACCCCTACCAGAGGTTTACCTTCTCTCCATGGCACAGAATATCACAGTTTCACTTTCTCTACGCCAGGTTCTCCGAGGATTGTTCCTTCTCCATGGATTGTTCCACCTCCAAGAGCTGTTCCACAGGTTAATGTTCAGAACCCAAGGACTGTTGAGTATACGAGAAGACTTCAGCTGTTGGAAGATCAGATTGATGCCTTGATGAATAAGAATGCTCTTGATCTGAATGTTGCGAGCATGTGTTTAGTGCCAGGCCTTGTGTTGCCTCTGAAGTTCAAGACACCTAATTTTGAGAAGTACAAAGGGGATAGCTGTCTGAAGTTACATTTGGTTATGTTCTGCAGAAGAATGACTTCGCATGTCACCAATGACAAGCTCATGATTCATTGTTTCCAAGATAGTTTGATTGGAGCATCTTTGGATTGGTATATGCAGTTGAAAAGTGATAGCATCAAATCATGGTCAGATTTAGCCAATGCCTTCATGAAGCAATACGATTACAACCTGGATATGGCTCCTAGTCTCGTACATCTGCAAGAATTATCTCGGGCAGAGAATGAATCATTCAGAGGGTATGTGCAAAGATGGAAAGAATTGGCTGCTAGTGTTCAACCACCGCTTCAGGAAAGAGAAATGGTTGACCTCTTCTTGGGTACTCTGAAAGGCCATTATTATGACAAATTGTTCGGTTGTACAAGCTTTGTGGGCCTGATGAGAATGGGGGAGCTTGTTGAGAGAGGACTCAAGAGTGGAAAGCTTCGAGATGCTCCTTATATCCCAGTTGATAAGAATGAGTCAGTTGTCAGTTCTCAAGAAGAGTGGGAAGAAGGAAATGACGTCGTCTCAGGATCTCTAGCATCTCAGGATCGGTTTTCATACACTTCAAGTCAAAGGTCATCCTGTCGTCGATCGCGTCAGCACGCCCAACGAAGACCAAGGAAACGTGAAAGGCAGTTTACTCAGCTAACGGTGTCGTACAGTCAGTTGTTGCCAGATCTGGTCAGAAGTGGATTGATAGTGCCGAAAGAGACTAATCCAATGATTCCACCATATCCTCCAGGTTTTGATGCCAGCGTCCGCTGTGAGTACCATGTTGGGGCACAGGGACATTCAACAAATGATTGTAAGGTGCTTAGAAGCCAGGTTCAGGATCTGTTAGACTCTAACCGGGTTTTCATCGCGCCCCAGGGTTTTGTTCAGATTAACGATTCTCCGTCATCCAGTTGTGTGGGTTCGTCAGTTAATGTCATGGAAGACTCCACGGGAAGTGTGTGTTCTGAAGAATGTCAAACAGAGAGTTCAGTTGAATATGGGAGAAGTTTCTAGAGGTTTCTGTGCCGGGGGTCGCATCTGTTTTCTCTGCCTAACCCGTTTAGCTTTTGTGCATTATTGTTTGCTGACTATCACCAGGATTGTTGGCTGGGGTCATTGTATTCGTACTCATTCGTGCTTACGTGCTGCTTTTGTTGGTTGTACATGTGTGGGAGGTGTTCGTCTGGGTGCTTATAGCTTGAGTTTCTCTTTGTCTTGTCATGAATATGTGTTTGCTTTCTGCATTGCATTATCATTTAACAAGTACATCATAACCGTGGGTCTTATTTCCTCATCGTCCAGTTTGTTGCAGGAGTTCCTTCATAGATATGGAACAGAATCAGGTTGAATTGATTGAAGTCCGAAGCCAGCTGGGGCAGATGATGAGAGACATGTAAGAGATGCGTCTGGAGCAGAAGATCCTCAAAGAGGAAAATAGTCAGCTGAAGACCCAAATGAGCTTGATCATGGAAGTAGTCAAGAATGTGCTTAGGAAAGAGGATGATCAGCTATTTGAAGCCGCAGTGAAGGAGCTCGTGCCACCTGTGCCTGGAGAACCTGAGCTTAACGAACGTGTTGACAGACATCAGCAACAACAACAAAGGATACGTCCGGCTCAACGAAGGATTCAGGAGGGGAGGCCAAAGAGGGTATTTGAGGCGCCACCTTCAACGTATGCTGAGCTCTTTCAGACTTTATTGAGGTTTAAAATGGTTGAAAAAAGAACAATGGAACCGCCCAAGGGAACGATACCGCCTTATGGGTACGATACCAGTAAGCAATGTGAATTTCATTCTGGGGCACTCGGACACGACATCGAGAGTTGTCATGCTTTTAAGCACAATGTTCAAGACCTGATTGACTCAAAAGATATTGAATTCACGCCAAGTGGTGTAGCTGTACGTATTGGTCCTATCCCAGTTGATGCTAAGATGATGGATGCTTCTAAAGCTGCAGTAGGTCAGAAACGTATCCTGGACTCCATGGTGTCAGAATCTCCATGCCCACAACTGTTGCCTATTCCTGGGGCAGATCTGAGAAAGAAAATGGCTAAGCATAAGGAGTGCCTTAATCAGTACGGTGGAAATCAAGAAACCGATGTTGTATTTGCTACGAAGGTTGTTCAACAGTCAACCCGGTACCAGCGACAACAGCAACGACCTCAACAACAGCAAAGGCAACAGCATCCCAATCAGCGAAAAGCTCAAAATCAGAGGCCGGTGAGGGTATTTAATGTGCCTCCGATTCCATATGCCGAACTTCTTCAGACGTTGCTACAATTACAGTTGGTTGAGAAGAGGAAGTTAGCCCCGCTGACAGGTACGCCTCCAGCAGGGTATGATATCAATGAGCACTATGATTTCCATTCAGGAGCACCGGGGCACAATATTGAAGATTGTCTGGCCTTCAAGCACAAGGTGCAGGACCTACTTGATAGTACAGCTATCAACTTCGGGCAGGAAGGGCCCAAAATCATCTGAATGAGGAGGAGGGGCTCTATAATTTGGTTGGGTCGCTGAAAGCAGATCAGGACAACATCGAGTTGCCTCTAATAACTGATTGTGAAGATGGCTGGTTCAGCAGCAGGACAGATGTGAAAGCCCGGTTCTCGGAAGCTGGCATTTTTCTTTGTTTTATCTTGTCATTTCTTTACGTTTGTAGTTTCTTTCCTGTTTAAATTGCAATCTTGTTCGTAAAACTTGTTGTTTTCATTCAATTGATGATAATGAAATAAATATGCATGTTTTGATTAAATCCATTCGTGTTCACTAATTGTTTTTACAAATGTCCAATGCTTGGTTAAGAAGGATCTGAGGAGGACGACGAAAATGAACGACATGCAACTTCCGATATTGTATGCTTTTGAAATAAGACCTGCTGATGATGTACAAGCATTGTTTCAAATCCCTAAACACCGATGATATAAGGAAGATAATCCCTTGCCAACCCCTTTGAGCCTAGTAGTAGGAGTTCTTTCTGAAAACGAAAAACCCTCCATCTTTAACCTGGGGCAGGGTAGGTGTTAGCTAATTTGGCCGAGCGTTCAAGTTGCAAAAGGAGTGTCCGTTCGAGGATCAATCACACCTCTGGAGGTCGTGCCTAAAAAACCACAATGGTTAAATCAAGAGCGAGACAATCACATTATTCTCCAATGAGTCAGGCAACCAGTGTCACACGAATTGTTCAAAAAAAAAAGAAGAAAAAAAGAATCAAAAGCCCGCTAAGTCAAAACTTCAAAACAAATGACTTAGGCAAAAATGAGGGCATCCCGCTGGACTTAAAAAATCAAAAGAAACTCAAAAAGAGTCAGTCCAGGCAAAAGCTAGGGATAAGGAAACGAGAAAAGGAAAAAGAAAAGGATTAAAAAAGAAAAAATCCTCAAATGAAATACGAGTCGTGTGACCTCAAGTGTCAAAGACGAAGAGTGAGTAACTGTCACTCCAAAAACTCATGGTTTCTCGAATTATCACTCCTATCTTTCAGCCTCTGAGAGGTGAGCGCTAAGGTCGAATTAGCTGAACGTAGGATGGGAGAACATCAAGGAGAATGGGTGGGTTAAAATAAACTTTGAGCCTTTATCCTTTCCTTCAAAACCGTGAACCTGACCACGTTATAACCTTCAAAAGTCCTAATTGAAGCAGGTTTGTTTCGAAAGCATACTTCGGTAAAGATTGCGTCGAAACTGACTCCTAAAACGGTTCTTCATACCATGTTGGTATTGATGATGATATTCTTGATAAATACTTTGTGCATTATATGCCATAAACTGTTTTTTCCTTTTCCCAGTGAACAGATTGGATGTCAAAGCTGTCATATGCGTTGCATTAGTATATCTTTCATTCATAACAACTTGTTTTACTTGCGAGTAAGCGCTTGACATCAGGAAAGTTTTCTACAATGAAAGGTATGGTCAGGATAGAATACAGAACGCCCGAATGCTCCGCAAGCCAGGGCAAGCTACATCCAGTGATCCCCAGTCAGGTCAGCCTTTCGAAGTCAGTTATCCTGGGGCAATCAGGTTGAGATTCGGAAAATATCTCGTAGTCAGGGGCACTACTCTGAATCAGATAATCAGGGGCAAAGTCATTGCAGTCAGGGGCAGGCCATCTTAAGAGCGCAGAGGTTATTCTTTATTCGAGAGGCATTTGATGTGAAGTATTTCTCCGAAGTTCAGAATACTGGGGCATTTCATATCAGACCATCAGGGTACAGATTTTCGGAGCATCACCACAGAGGTCCCATAGGCTGGGGCATATCAGAAGCGAAAGGATTGTTCTTCTCCGTATCATCAGAGTTATTCAGAGCTATTCGAGCAGATTCGGCCAATTTTCGAGTGCGAGACGAATGTTGGGAAGTCGTGTTACTATCCCTTGACTCTTCAACCAGAAAACTGTCTATTCAGACAGAATGTTTTCCAGCGTCAGTTGTACCTGACCCATCGCAGATAGCCTAAAAGCCCAAATCCATGTTGGCGATCACTGTGAGGCCCATCCGTGTTGGCGCATCAGTTTCCAAATCCAATCTTCATCAGTACGCAGGAAGACTCCGTCTATTTTCCCCAGCAAAAGTCCAATCATACTTGGCACATATGTCATCCCCCAGCGGAGTTGATTTCACTCTTCCAGCATTTATTTTGCTGGAATAATTCTGTGATATCCGGTTTATCCCCAGCGGAGCTGGCTTCATCTTCAGCATTTATTTTACTGAAGTGGTTTTCTGTACCTGACTTTCTCCAGCAGCCCGAGCCTGCATTAGCATATTGCATATATCATCATATTTGCATCATACTTGCATTTCATTTTCAAAATGCGTAGCATTTCCATCCTAAATGGAGCATTACGCCCTAGAAAGATTCAAACATATGCATATGCGTACGAAGCATAAGTCAGGTGTTCTATCAGCCTCATATGGCACTTGAATTACTCTGTGATCAGTTCAGGGGCATTCATCCAGCAGCAGTGTTCAGACAATTCAGCAGTTTATTCGTATTTCAGATCATACAACAGTTATGCTTTGATCATCAGTCATTTGGTATCGACAGACTTTTCTTCCCGTCAATTCATATTAACGATGTGTTCCTCCAATAAGTGGATTTCTCCGTCTATCATTAGACGTCTTGAGTTCGAATATGGCTTTCTTCCCGTCTATCATTAGACGATGTGAAGTTTCCGGTGATTTTTTCAGTGGGGTTTCAAGATGGGGTTTCTCTAGCAAGTGGTGTTCTTTCCGTCTATCAGTAGACGATGTGAAGTTTCAGGTAATTTTTCAGCGGGTTTCTTATCGTCAGATCATACGGATGGTATGTTTCCCCAGCGAGTCTTCTCCAGCTATCTTTAGATGTTGAGAGGTTTCAAAGCAATCTTTCGGATAGTGGTTTTCTTTCTGTTTATTGGAAGAGATGGCATTTCAAGAGGGATTTTCTGACCGTCAATCCTTATTGACGTCGAGGCTCTTTGAAGAATGTTCGATTTTCCTGATTGTCGATTCTTATTAACGACATGGCTCTTTGAAGGTGGTTTTCTTCCCGTCGGTCCTTACTGATGATGTGGCCCCTTTAAGGATATTGTTCTTTCCATCAGTTCCTGTAGACGAAAGGATTCTGAAATTTGATGGATGGTGTTGAGGTGAATTTTTTCCTTCGGGATGGGTGTCTTTCCGTCTATCCTTAGACGATGTGAGTATTGATTTTTCCTTCGGGATGGGTGTCTTTCCATCTATCCTTAGACGATGTGAGTATTGAATTTTTCCTTCGGGATGGGTGTCTTTCCGTCTATCCTTAGACGATGTGAGTATTGAATTTTTCCTTCGGGATGGGTGTCTTTCCGTCTATCCTTAGACGATGTGAGTATTGATTTTTCCTTCGGGATGGGTGTCTTTCCGTCTATCCTTAGACGATGTGAGTATTGAATTTTTCCTTCGGGATGGGTGTCTTTCTGTCTATCCTTAGACGAGGTGAGTATTGAATTTTTCCTTCGGGATGGGTGTCTTTCCGTCTATCCTTAGACGAGGTGAGTATTGATTTTTTCCTCGGGATGAGTGTCTTTCCGTCTATCCTTAGACGATGTGAGTATGGATTATGGGTGTCTTTTCGTCTACCCTTGGACGATGTGAGTATGGATTATGGGTGTCCTTCCGTCTATCCTTGGACGATGTGAGTATATTTCTCTTCCTGTCTATCAGTAGACGTTGTGAGAGGATCAGGTGTTTTGTTGCAACCCTCGGGTTTGTTATCTGTGGTATCACGCGAGTAACGGGCGTTAAAATCAAGAGTTTCTCTATCAGATGATTGATCAGTTTGTTGTCGGGACGACTGGACTCGGTTTTCTGGATTTCATTCCCCAAACAGTTTCGCAATTTATTATTTTGCAGTTGGCAAATTTTCGGGTTTATTGGTATTCAACCGTCTCGTACCTCGATTGTCTGAAGGCTGTTCGCTCTTCATCCATTCAGGTTCGAGTCGCTTGAATAGGGGCAGCTGTTGCACCCTAAAATTTGACCAACCGGGTCCCACTCTCGGTTTATGCTTCGACGCATTTTCGCATTCACATTCGCATTTACATACTGCATATAGCGCATTTCTTCAATCATGGTGATTTTATCGGGATTATAGCCTTGCTGTCGCATTTCAGGTATCTCAGACCGGTTCGGATAATCGGAGGTTATTTTGGGAAGTCGCGCGCTTCCTGGGTGTTCTCAGCTCACGCAGTGATTTTGGAGTTTCTGGGTGTCCGGGTTTACTGTTTGCTTCGATCTGGTCTCACGCTCTCTTTTATATTGGTTATTTGCCTTTGTCTGCATTTTTTAGGATTTAATAGTCTTTTGTAGATTTTAAATAGGCTTTATAGATTTTTTAGAATTTAAATAGATTTCTTTTAATATTTTTAATAGTTTTAAATCTTTTTAGAATTTATACATTGTTTTTAAATAGATTTTAGGTTTAAATCATATTTTAGATATTAAGTCATTTTTAGATAATAGTTTAATATGATTTTCTTTTACTAGAGTTTTTTAATAGAATAAAAGATTTTTCTTTTAAATAAGTAATATAGATTTTATTAGAGATTTAATAGAAATTTAATAAAATTTTAAATAGAAATTATTAGAGTTTTTATTTTTATTGGTTTAGAGATTAGTGGAATTGTTAGAGAATTATTAGAGTTTTTTTCTATTGTCATTAGTCTAGTGATTAGTATAGATTTAATAGTTAATTCTTATTTTTAGGTTTAATTAGACTTTAATAATTTGTTTAGATATTAATTAGGGTCTTATTAGAGTTTAGTAGGTTTAATTAGGATTAGATTACCGTGTTAATTGTCATTTTAGCATCTAATTGTAGTTTTAATTTGTAGTTAATTGAAGTTTAAATCTCTAATTAATTTTTAATTGAGTTTAATCTGTCATTAACCATTTCATTCAGTGCAGATCCAGTCCAAAGCCAGTGATTTTCGTGGGCCCAGAGTTTTTGCGAAGGCCCACTTCAGCAAGTCCAGAAAATTGCCACATGTCATCCTATAAAAGCTGCCACGAGTCTCTCTCTCAGGGGGCCACCTCATTTTTTCCATTCGCTGCATGCTCGACACCGCATCATCCACTCACAGACTCTCAGCACACGTGTGCTCCATGCAGTAACTCCCCAACAACACTTGTCACTTCACCAACTCCTCACCGGGATCCCGCCGCCGGACATGCGAATCCGGTGACAACCCTAACCAACCTCCAACTGTCTCCGACCACCGCCCTCCGCCGGAAACTTCGCCGGAAACCATTTTTTTTCCCATAAATTTTTCTAAAACTTCATCCTTCTCCTCCGATCTAAATCTTCAACTGATTATCAAACATCATCATCAAGATCATTAACGATAAGTTTCCAGATTTGGCGTAGAAGATCCTCGCACGATCTTTTAGTTTCTTCCAGAAGTTCTTGGAGATACAACATCATCATCCCCTTCGTAGTATTCATCACCAGAAACTACCAAGGATTCATCAGATGCATCAACACCTAAGGCCTTCATCAAAGATCTGGTCAAGGCTCATCATCTAGATCTCCGATCCTCATCATCTCCAGTATTTTTTCCAAATTTCGCCCTCCATACTCAACATCAATCATCGTTCGTAAATTGTATTCTCCAGAAATCTACGATCATTATCCAATCTTCAGTGACCTCAAGAACTGCTCCAATTTCTTCACACATTCACCGCTCAGTAGATCTTTCAAGATCCGTTCAGCAAGCTCTTCAAAGCTCCTCCGGTAACACATCAACATCCTTCACCTTCTCCAGTTTTTTTTTTAGATCGTCATAGTTGGATCTTCGTCAAGGACGCGGACCACGAGTTCTTCAGGAATTCCTTCTAAGATTGACAAATCGTGGAGTAATTTGTTACTTCATTGGATACTACAAGATTCTACAGGTTTTTTGGGATGATAAGGAGTTGTGATAAGAGTTGGGAGAAACGGATTGAGTGAGATTGAAGGAGGAAGGAAGAACAGAGTTAGAGAGGAGTTGGAGAAAAGATTGAAAGAGAGAACGGCGCAGCAAATGGATGAACAGTGTTCAGGAGAAGAAAATTGGAATTAGGGTTTTAAGGGTTAGGGTCGGACCGGATTTGGGCTTAGGGGCTCAAAGGTCCATTGGATATTATTTACTGCACCTGCGTTTTTCTTGTAAACCCCCCCTGCGTGTGTGTGTTCATTGGATCTTTGGGCTGGGCTTTGGCGTGTTACTTTCCAACGCCTCCGTTTTCAGTTTCTTACCCTCCCCACCGTGTATACATTTTTTGGGATTGGGCTGGGCTATTTCTTTTACTAACTGTACTATCCCCCACGTAAATCACACCCCCTCCCCTTTGTATTTCTTTTATATTCATTTGATTAGTAGAACAAAAAGAGAAAGGAGAAAATATTGAAGAGAGATAGTGAAAAAAGAATATGAAAAAGAATGGTGAAAAAGGATATTGAAAAAATAGTAATAAAGAAATAAAAATAGAGGGTATATAGATTTTAATATTTTTCTTTTAGGATACAATTTTTCTTAGAGTTTATTTCACCTTTTTAGAGGTAGTTTTAGAAGTCCACTTGTTAGGGGACTATTTTCCGCTTGATTTTCTCATGATGAGTAGGATAGGGTTTTTAGGAGTTTATTTTTCCGTACTCAATCATTGTAACCATTTTTTCAGAATATTAATAAAACGAGATTTGAGCTGTGGTCCCGAAAGTAGCCGAACTACAGCTGCTCTGATTTCTCGTACTGAACGAGAATATGTAGGCATAAGATGCGATATCCCAGCGAGCACACTAACAACTAACCCTTTGTTCTCTCGCTGCTGTGCGGTCGAGACTTCCCCGCTGACGACTGTTGTTATCCTTTTCTATTGCCCGTGCGCATTTGAGACCAGACCGTAGTTTTAGTTCCCATAGGTTCCCGTACCTCTCAAACCAGCTTAATCTCTCACTTCCTGTGTGTGAGAACACCCTGCTTAGCCGTAGTTAGCCTGAACTACGAAAGCTCTGATCTTCCATGCTGTGTGGAAGTACGTAGGCACAAGACGCGAAGTCTTGGCGAGCCAATTCCCTGTAGTTTCCCGAACTACGTTGACTCTGACTTTCTCTCTTGAGAATACGTAGACATGGAGCGCGACGCTCTAGCGAGTCAGTTTCCTTCCGTTTAGATTTAGTAGCCGTAGATAGATTATTTTTGCATCCTTTAGACAAACAAAGCAAGCGTGGATCCCGTCGAGTACGACAGACGTGAGGGGTGCTAATACCTTCCCCTTGCGTAACCGACTCCCGAACCCAAGTTTTGGTTGCGACGACCATACCTTTCCCGTCTTTGCGGTAGGTTTATTCTGAGCATTTCTTTTCCCTCCTTTGGGATAAATAACGCACGGTGGCGACTCTTCTGTTCAGTCGGCGCCGATTTTCGCAGTAGCGACAACAAGAAGGTGCGACCTCGAAGCTTTCAGACGGGCGATCTTATGCTGAAAAAGATTCTCCCGCCATAATCAGATCACAGAGGCAAATGGACTCCAAAATATGAAGGTCCATATGTTGTTCGAAAGGTATTCTCCGGAGGAGCCTTGTTGTTATCCACCATGGATGGCGAGGATTTTATATCCCTTATGAACTCGGACGCGGTTAAAAAATTATTTGCTTAAAGAGACCCGCTGGACAAAAAAAAGAAAGTCCAGGCAAAAATGGGGCATCCTGGCGAACCAAAAAGAAAGAGAAAAGGTTCGGGCAAAAGTTAGGGATAAAATTGAAAAAATGTACACCCGCGAAGTCGAAAACCTGAAAAGGCGACTTTAGCAAAAATGGGTATCCCGGTGAATCGAAAACCCGAAAGGGCGATTCAGGCAAAAGTTAGGGATTTAAAAAAGCAAATGATTACGGTCCGAGCCTGATACTTCATTGCTTAGTGGTTTGAGAGTACCTAAGGGTCGATTATCCAAGTCAATCGCTTCCGAGGACAGAGCATCGGGAAAGCGTCAAAGTCAGGCGAGTCATAGAGGGATCAGCTCATGGTGTTTGTTGTTGCACCCCAAAATTTGACCAACAATTATTTATTCATTGAGTGTTTGAAAGTGGATACCTTCATCAGAAAGTTCAAGAGATCCTCAGAAGAAGTGGTTTGAAACCAGGGTTGTATGCTTCATAGCTTGAGAGTTGTGGGTGCCCCTCAGATGATTCTAAGATTTTGAGAAAGAAATTGATGTTTTGGGAAAGCCTATGAGATGTCTTGATAGCTTTCATGAAGCCCAGAGAAGTCATTATGCAAGAGTTCAGAAGATTCAACCATGAATGATGAATTAGGGTTTTGACTGGGTCAACCCTAGATCAGCTGAAGATTTGGAGAAGGTTGAGACCTAATCCAAGGGCCATGAGATCATGTAAGGATGCATAGAGATGTTATAAAGATGATTCCTAGACCAACTCATCATGATTGAGGAGTTTGAGAAGTTTTGAGTTAGGGTTTCTGAGGATTGTCAGTGAGAAAACCCTAATTTGATCCCTATCTTCCAGGCAGTTTTAGCTCAAGTTGTGATTGATATCTCACCTTCCCCACAACATGAATGTTGTAGAGCTTGTTCTAAGCTTTAATTTGAGTGGTGGAAGTCCTTGATAGAAGTTACAAAGCTCAAGTTATGGTTTTGACAAATTACAGGTCAGCAGAGGTGTGTGAATCTGGGTCCTTGAAAGTCACCCAACTTGCAGACAACTTTTGCCCTAGTAGGATGATTCCTATGATTTCTTGGTCAACATGAATGTTGAAGAGCATCTTCTTAGCTTTAATTTGAGTGGTAGAAGTCCTTGATAGGATTTGTGGAACTCAACTTATGGTTTGAACAAGACAGGGGTATTTTGGTCATTTGTCAGTTATAGGTCATTTTAGCCAATGCCTAAAACTCCTATTTCCAAGCCTCAAATGGAAAAACTCAAGACATGAAACTTGCTCAAAATGTGATTTTAAGTCTAGAAAGAAGGTCACAAATTGTTGGAAAAGCTCATAGCATGAAATTCCATGATTGGTCAAAAATGAATTAAAAATGGCTTATAAACTTGAAAAGTTGAATTTGAAAAGTGATTTGGAAGATCCACAAATCCAAAATAGGTCATCCAATATATCATTTTGATTGGGAAAATCATTTTGAGAACATTGGTTTAGCTAGAATTTTGAATTGGAGCTTTAAAATGGGTGATGCTTTGAAAAGTTGTTACTTGAAAAAGAAGGCAATGTTGAAAAACCCTACACAAGCCAAAGATGAGCTTGTTTTTCACTCATCCCTTCTCAATATCTCACATAAGGACATTTTAAGACAAAATTACAAGGCATGAAGCATGGGAGATGAGATTTCCAACTTGTCATCACATGAGAATTTCAAGAAACTTCCACCACATTCTAGATGAATCTAGAAGCATCTAAGGATCAATATATAAAGAGTGCATCAGAGAGTGATCAAGGTTGGTGATAGCTAGAGGATTCAGAAGGGAGAGAGAGAGAGAAGGATCCATTGAAGCACTTTCTTCAACTTCAAGCAACCCTGAATTTTTTCCATTACAAGCATTCCCCTTCCATACAAGTGCAAACAGAAAGTTCCTCACCATTGGAGGATCATCTTGAACCAATTCCAAGGCCTGCAAGCATCCCCACGAGCCCTCACCATCATTACTTGACAGGTTCCTTCTCCTCCTTAATCCTCTTAATTTATTTAGTTTTAGTTCATTCTTTAGGTGTAGAATTAATATGCTAGGTTAGAAGATCAATTTCTGAGAGTTTGAGAGCTCTGCGTGAGGTTTCATGGCAGGTGAGTGATTCTTGAATCTTCAAGAACTAGTTGTTTAGGGCGTTTTAGTTAGCATGAGATAGGTCAGATTGACTAGGGTAGCATGTAGAGCAGGGTTAGATCCTTAGGTTGAAGTTTCACCATGGTTGATCTCAGGTGGTCATGGTGGAACCATGGTCTTGATGTATTATGTTAGAACTATCTAGGGAGAGTTAGGGGAAAGTGAGCATATGGTTGTGTTGCTCTTGAGTAGTAGAGCATTTTTTGTTTTGAAATCGTGTTAAACCATGGCCTGAGCAGAGAGAACGAGGGAGAGGAAGATTAGGGCATGGAAGAGAGGGTTCTGAAAACCCTAGTTTGTGTTTGGGACGATGAAGGAGATCCATTGGATTGGTCTCAAATTTTGACTCATTAATCAGATCCAGTGGCTGTGATTGAATCTGAGAGATGGAGGGAAATTTCAAATGAATTGAAACGCGGTCGTTTCATTAAACCGGTTCTGGGCTTAGTTTCCTATCCCCACCCCCTTTTTATCTGGCCCAATTGATTTGAACTAGCGTGTATTTCTATTCGTACCCTCCCTCCCTTTATTTGATTTAAATTCTTTTATTTTCTTCTTTTATTTTTTCTGTTTTGATTAATTCATAAATAATTGATAAAAAATGATTTTTTAATTCTTCTTTTTTCTATGATTAGATCATTATGTGTAGAAAATATTAAAAATAAAAATGGGATTTTATTTTTTTAGTTTAGTATTTTAATAGATTTTTCTTTTAAAGTAGCTTTTATATTGTTTAGTTTGGTAGCATGATTTTGTAGGAATTGTTTTAGGACCTTCCCTTAGGATTTTTAATCCATTCTTTTTTGTGCAATTAGATGATGAATCATAGTTCCCCATAGGATTTTTTCTAGAATTTTTAGATTAAATTTTGATTAGTTTAATTAGGGTAGATGTAGGGTATCCTAATTAGGGTTTAGATTGTGTTTAGGTGATGATTTCCTTTCTTTGATTGAGTTTTGTCTTGATTTTTAGGTAGAGGCCTATGTAGATGTTATGAGTAGGTGTTGAGGACCCTTGTGAATAATTGATAGATTTTTCCCCATTGGTTTAGTATTTTTTAGGTATTTTCTGAAGTTGCCTGTTGATTATGTCTCCCCTGTGGTTATCTGTTCATCTTTGGGGTTCATTGTGGGGAATTTGTTAAGGGGCTTGTGTTGCCTTGAAGATCTTGATGGAGAGCATCATGAAGTGAAGATTGTAGATCAAGATTCAGAGACCCAGAGCTTGGCTTGTCCCCTGTCTGTGAGGTTTGAGATCCTGAAGTTTGAAGGAAGTTCATGGTACTTTCCTGAGGAAGGCACTATGAATGACTTTCATTCTTTCTTCTCACCTCTTTCTCAAGTATCCAATGATGTTGGAGCCAACTTGTGAGTTTAATTTCTCCTGAGGAGGAATGTAAACTAATCACATGTTGTTGAGCCACATGGGATGCAATTCCTAAGTGGAAGCCTCCTAGTACTTTCCTGAGGAAGGTCCTATGGGTCTATTCACTTAGTTCCATTAGTTTATCTAGGATTTCTCAAGTATCCAATGATGTTGGAGCCAACTTGTGAGTTTAATTTCTCCTGAGGAGGAATGTAAACTAATCACAGTTGTTGAGCCACATAGGATACAACTCCTAAGTGGAGGCCTCCTAGTACTTTCCTGAGGAAGGTCCTATGAGTCTGTTCATTTAGTTCCACTAGTTCAGATAGGATTTCCTAAGTATCCAGTGATGTTGGAGCCTGCTTGTGAGTTTAGTTTCTCCTGAGGAGGAATGTAAACTGATCACAGTGGTTGAGCCACATAGGATATAACTCCTGAGTATACACCTCCTAGTGCTTTCCTGAGGAAGACACTATGAGTCTGCTTGCTTAGCTCCCTTTCTTTGGTAAGCTTGTTCTGAAGCTTGAAGACTGGGATTGATTCCTTTTGGTTAGGTTTTGCTTTAGGGATTTGATTAGATTTGATTCAGATTCTGTGATTAGGGTTAGGATTAGAGAGTAGATCCTTTCTTTCTCTAGCATGCATGTTTTGTTTGCCTGTTGGTACTTCCCTTCTTTTATCTGGTTCATTGCTTGATAGCATGTTGTTTATTTTCAGTATGATTGCTGTTATTTCATGACTGGCTTGAGGTTGAGACGAGCTTGTGGAGGCTGAAGCCACACACACATTTCCTCCCTCACTTGCATTGCATGCATTTTACTGTTAAAGCTGATGTTTTTGTCTGTTTTGGTGTATCATTGACATGATCCCTTAGGACTCTCATTTCTTCTGATGAAGATTTGATGATAGACTTTTAGGTTGAAACCTATGCATGACAACTTCTAGGAGTTCCCTGTTCAAACCTCAACCATAGGATGAATCCATGGCATGATAACAGTAGGACTTGATAGTCTCCCTCCTAGTTGAGCTTTTTTTCCCGTAGTTTCTCGAACTACGTTTGCTCTGATCTTTCATACCAGATGAAAGTACGTAGGCATAGGATGCGATGTCCTAGCGAGCAACCTTTCCCCATAATCCCCGTAGTTAGCCGAACTACGTTGACTCTGATTTCTCGTTCCAGACGGGAATACGTAGGCATAAAGCGCGATGCTTTGCCGAGTCATTTTTCTTTTCTTTTTCAGCCAGCCTTGATAGGTAGATAGAATAAAACCAACCCGTCCAAGTAAACAAACAAGCGAGGATCCCGTCGAGTACGACGGACGTGAGGGGTGCTAATACCTTCCCCTTGCGTAACCGACTCCCGAACCCAGACAACGGTTGCGACGACCTTGTCTTACCCTTTTTTCGTCAGGTTTTTCCGATCGTTTCCTTTCCCGCTCTGAGGGATAAATAACGAAAGGTGGTGACTCTTCTATCATGTCGGCACCTTATTTTCGCGCAAGCGACAGCTGGCGACTCTGCTGGGGACTCATAGCATCTAGGGACTTTTCCCATCCCTTATGCTGGGACCGTTTCCCATCCCCTACGCGAGTCAATCCTATCGTTTGTGTGTTTGCTTGTTGGGTTGCGTTTATTTATCGCATTTTTACTTCCCGCATTTTATTTCCCGCATTTTATTTCCAGTTGATATGATTATCTGTGTTGCTGTGGGAGAGGGATGTTACTGTGAGTGAAAAGCCGGACCTGGGCTTTGAGTACACACCTAGATATAGTTGCGGAGAAGTAGTAGACGAACCTGTCTGCTGAGCAGGCACAGTTCCCTACGAAAATCTGCGCTCAGACGAGATTCTTGCAGAGGTGCTCCTTTCCGGTCCTGAGGATCTGAGGGGAGTCCAGACGTGAGGATTGTCGACTCTGGGGACCGATCATTTGGAAGTCAGCTAAGTGAGGCCTCTTCATGACTTGATGATGCCACTCCTTCTGGGAATCGTATCGGCACTCATGAAAGTCTGTGACGCTGATAACCGCATAGGATGCCGTACCTTTGTCCGTGGATCAGGTCCATACCTGTGAGTGGGGTTGGGATATTGCAGGAAACTTTGACCTCCAGACCACCTGGTTTTCCTGGCAGTGAATCAGCTATGTTGAGTTCTCCGTTGCAGAGATGTTCTTGATAGAGCAAGGGTTTGATCAGAGGATTTTATCATCGGGTGTTTGTCTGTTCTTGATAGAGCAGGCTTTGGTCAGAGTATTATCATCAGAGGTTTGTTCTGGATGGAGCAGATTTTTGAGTGAGGTTTGAAGATCTCATCAGCAGCTGTGTGTTTGTTCTAGAAAGGGCAGATTTGTGATTTGGGGTCCGAAGACTTCCTCAACAGATATCCCTTGATCTTGCATCCGGGGTCTTTAATTATCAGGCCTTCGTTCTTGTCAGGGCAGAATTTTGATCTCGATCCTATCAGATGGTTATTCACAGCAGATCAGATCAGTGGTTTTACACCGGGGTTTCCTTCTCATCAGTGACTGTTGACACCGAATCTCCACAGCAGCCACCTGGATATATTGTTGCATACCTGCATTTTGCATTAGCTTGCATAATCATTCCATTGGCGTGTGTCTGTGACAGGTACCGTTTCCCGATCCAGGATCTCTCGCCTCTTATTGCGTTACTGCAGCCTTTCTCAGGAAGACTGATGCGTATGAGTTCTCGGTCCTTGATGTGTCGAATCTGACTATTGCTATGTGAGGTTACGATTTCCATGATTGGGCCCAGATTCCTCTCCTCATTATTGCCAACAGGTGCCAGGACCGGGGGGAAATCTCTCAAGCACACAGACACACGCATGCATTTGCATGAAGCATTCTTGCATGACATACATTCTGTTACCTTTTCCTAACCTTTGATGTTGACAGGTTTTTCAGGTACTCAGGTTCCGGGCTGCTTTCGATCTCCAGGATTGATCAAAGATTCATCCACCGCTACTCAACTCGCGCCAATCAAACGAGAATCATGGACCAGGTACAGTCAGATGTTCAGGAGCTTCGTGAACGGATGGATCGTTTTATGGAGCTGATGCAAGTAGTTGCGAATGGGCAAGACCAGCTTCGTACTTTGGTTCAGCCTCTCATCTCCAGGGTTGACAGTAATGGAATACTTCACGGCAGGGCCGTGCCCACTCCTCCTCAAGGGGATACTCCACAGAACGTTGTTCCTGCTGCCGGGGGCAATGGTAGTGCTAACGGCAATCTGATGACTAATCTCGGACTTAATGCGGCGGGCGCCGGCAATGGTGGTTTGGGAGCCAATGTTAACGTGGGGCCGGTCAACGGCAATGTTGGTGCAGGAAATATGGTGGTGCCTCAACCGTGGCTGGAGGACCATCAGGACGACATTTTCTCTCAGAGAGGTGCAGAGGCTGAATTGACTGCTGAAGCTCGACTCAGGTTCAAGGCGCTGGAAGATAAAATGAGAGACATAGAAAATCAGAACACATTGGGCGTTGACATGGCCAAACTTGGGTTGATTGCTGACTTTAAAGTACCTCACAAGTTCAAGGTGCCTATCTTTGAGAAGTATAAGGGCACTACTTGTCCCCGTGTTCACCTCCGATCTTATTATAGAAAGATGTCCGCTTATTCTGACGATGAGAAGCTGCTGATGCACTTCTTTCAGGATAGTCTTTCTGGTCCATCGCTCGAATGGTATATGGGTTTGGAACCCGCTGCTGTGCGCACCTGGAAAGATCTTGCAGAAGCGTTTGTTCTCCACTATCAATATAATAGCGACTTGGCTCCCAACCGAGTTCAGCTTCAGAATCTCTCGCAGCGGAGCAATGAAAGCTTCAAAGAGTACGCCCAGCGGTGGCGTGAATTGGCTGCCCGGGTTCAACCACCGATGGTTGAGCGTGAGTTGGTACAAATGTTCGTGGCTACCCTTCCCGGAGTCTATTATGAGAAGCTGATCAGTGGCATGTCCGGAACATTCTCGGCTCTTATCACTTTGGGCGAGCATGTTGAGAACGGTATAAAGATCGGAAAGATTCAAGGCGAATCATCCTCAGCTGGAGGAGCTAGCAAGAAGCCCTATACTGGCAAGCGCCGAGAGGGAGATGCCAGTGCTGTCACTAATGCTAGGAGAAAGGGCAAGGGCCCTCAGTCTCAGATTGCTAGCATAAACATCCCAGCTGCTCCCCCGCAGCCGCAGCAGCAGCCCCAGCAACAGAATAATCCGGGATATAAGAGATATCAGAATCGGGGTCCCCTGGCAAACCGTCATTTGGAAACTCCTCCTATGCCGTATGCACAGCTTCTGCAGACGCTGCTTCAGCTCCAATTAGTTCATAAAAGGACAATGGCTCCCTTGACAGGGGCACCACCACCAGAGTATGATGCTAATGCTACTTGTGAATTTCATTCTGGGGCACCTGGCCATACGGTTGAGAATTGTAAAGCTTTTAAGCACAAGGTCCAAGACTTGGTCGACGCCAAGGTCATCAACTTTTCTGACAACGTCCCCAACGTCACCAAAAATCCAATGCCTCATCATAGGGGGGGCGGAGTGAATGCTGTCATCACTGAGGAGAATTCAGACTTGCTGACTGATGTCAAAGATTTGAAGACGCCGTTGAGTTTTGTTAAGGCTAAGTTGCTGAAGAAGGGTTTCTTTCCTGGATGTGGAGAGTCATGTATGGCTTGCGCTACACTTCCTGATGGGTGTGAGCAGTTGATCGAAGGTATCCATAGTCTGATGTCCGAGGGTATTTTGCAATTCAGTCGGAGCGTTGAGAATGCGTCAGGGGAAGTCGTGCTGAAGCAGGCGGACGAAGTTGCTACCATTACTATTCCTCGTCACCCTATTACTATTTCTGCGTCCCGTCCGCCTTCTATCACCATCACCAAGGCCGGACCAATCCCATTCGAGAGCACTAATGCCGTCCCATGGCATTACGGCGCCGAAGTGTATTGTAATGGTCAGAAGATAGAGCTTGAGCCATCCAGATCGACTGCGCAGAATCTTGCTGAGGTCAGTGGTATCACTAGAAGCGGAAGAGTGTTCGCACCGGCAGAGGTTGCAGCTGAGAAAGTGGTCCAGGCTGACGCTGTGGATAAGGGCAAAGGTAAAGCTGTTGAAGAGGTCCCTGCAGGGGCAGAGAAGGACTTGTTGGTTAAAGATGCTGAAGAGTTCATGCGACTAATCAGGAAAAGTGACTACAAGATTATAGATCATCTTCACCAGACTCCGTCAAAGATCTCGATTCTTAACCTGTTGCTGTGTTCTGAGGCGCACCGCAATGCATTGTTGAAGGTATTGAATGCTGCATACGTGCCGCAGGAGATATCAGTGAATCAACTTGAGGAAGTAGTAGCCCATGTCAATGCTGGTAATGGGCTGGGTTTTACAGATCTGGAGCTAACTCCTAAGGGAAGAGATCACAACAGCGCCTTGCACGTCTCAATAGAGTGCAGAGGCACGATTATGTCACATGTCCTAGTAGATACAGGCTCCTCGCTTAACGTGCTTCCGAAGAAGGCACTGATGAAGTTGGATACCCGTGGACTGCTGTGCACGCCCAGTGATCTGGTCGTGAAGGCCTTTGACGGAACCAAGCGCCACGTCTTCGGAGAATTGACCCTGCCAATTCAAGTTGGTCCAGAGACGTTCAATGCGGTGTTCTATATCATGGATATCATGCCCGCCTACAGTTGCCTCTTAGGTCGGCCGTGGATCCATTCTGCTGGTGCCGTGACATCCACGCTGCATCAGAAGCTTAAATATGCTGTTGGGGGCAGCATAGTGACAGTCTGTGGAGAAGAGGACATCATGGTAAGCCACCTGTCGTCCTTTAAATACGTTGAAATGGATGGTGAGATCCATGAGACCCTTTGCCAAGCATTTGAAACCGTCAGGGTGAAGGAGGTAGCTCCCGTAGTTGCAGAGAAGCAAGAGTTGAACCTCTCCTCGTTTAAGGAAGCTCGGGCTGTTGTCGAAGCTGGTTCCACCCCAGGCTGGGGGCATGTCTTGGATATACCAATCAAACAGGATAAGTTTGGATTAGGGTATTCTCCTGGAACTGAAGCTTCATCTTCTTCTGGCAGTTCGTCTCGTGGGAAAGGGCCGATCTTATTCACCAAGGGGGGAGTAATCTTCGAGAGTATCAACGCTGCGTCAGAGGACAGTGGAGACAGTGATTGTGATCTTGACGCCTGGATTCAACCGAGCAAGCCAGGCGAGCGCCTCCACAACTGGACCATCAAGGAGATTATCAAGCTGACAAGTGAAGAGTAATGATTTGCTTTTTACAATCTTTGTACAACCCTATGTCCTGCCCGGGGCATAGTGGTTTTACTGTCAGGGCCTTGTTGGATTATGTGTATGCATTTTGTTAATAAATAAAAGGCGTTTTCTTCGTAATCAAATATTGTGTTCTCTGTTATTCATGCTTTATGTTTGTTTCGAAAAACAGCAAAATGGCAACGAGGTTCGTGCTAACCTGCATATTCTTGCTTTAAACTTAACCCTTGTTATTGCAGGATCCACGTAACAGACGACATCGACTCTGGACCCTCTACGGCTCACTACGACTTTGATTGCCCGATCTATCAAGCCGAGGATGGGATTGATGAAGACGAAGACCTTCCGGAAGAATTGGCCCGCTTGTTGAGACAAGAGGAGAAGGTTATTCTGCCTCACGAGGAGGATATTGAGATCATAAATCTGGGTTCTGAGGAGCTTATCAGGAATGTCAGAGTTGGGGCTGCGCTGCAGAATGATGTCAAGCATAGACTGGTCGAGATGCTTCGAGAGTATAGTGACGTCTTTGCTTGGTCATATGAGGATATGCCCGGACTTGACACAGATATCGTGGTTCATCGCTTGCCGTTGCGAGAAGATTGCCCTCCAGTCAAGCAGAAGCTCAGGAGGACGAGACCAGACATGGCTGTAAAAATCAAAGAAGAGGTCCAGAAGCAGTTGGACGCAGGATTTCTAGCCGTTACCACCTACCCTCCGTGGGTCGCCAACATAGTGCCTGTACCGAAGAAGGACGGTAAGGTACGTATGTGCGTCGATTATCGGGATTTGAATAGGGCGAGCCCTAAGGATGATTTCCCGTTGCCTCATATCGATGTGTTGGTCGACAATACAGCCCAGTTTTCCGTGTTTTCGTTCATGGATGGCTTCTCCGGTTACAATCAGATTAAGATGGCGCCGGAGGACATGGAGAAAACGACGTTTATTACCCCATGGGGCACGTTTTGCTACAAGGTAATGCCCTTCGGTCTGAAGAACGCAGGGGCCACTTACCAGCGAGCAATGGTAACTTTGTTTCATGATATGATTCATCATGAGATCGAGGTCTATGTTGATGACATGATTGCAAAATCCCAAACGGAGGAGGAACATCTGGTCAATTTGCTGAAGCTGTTTGAAAGGCTTAGGAAGTTCAGGCTGAGGCTGAATCCTAACAAGTGCACTTTCGGGGTGCGGTCCGGAAAGTTATTGGGGTTTATCGTTAGTGAACGAGGTATTGAAGTTGATCCTGCAAAGATAAAAGCTATCCAAGAAATGCCAGCGCCGAAGACAGAAAAAGAAGTTCGTGGTTTCTTGGGCCGAATAAACTACATTGCAAGGTTTATCTCCCAGCTCACGGCCACTTGTGAACCGATGTTCAAGTTGTTAAAGAAAAATCAGGCGATTACTTGGAATGAGGATTGCCAGAAGGCATTCGACAAGATAAATCAGTATCTTCAAGAACCTCCAATCTTGATACCCCTAGTGGCTGGACGACCATTAATCATGTACTTGACAGTTCTGGAGAATAGTATGGGGTGTGTTCTCGGTCAGCACGACGAGACGGGCAGAAAAGAGCATGCCATTTATTATTTGAGTAAAAAGTTCACTGAGTGTGAATCTCGATACTCGATGCTGGAGAAGACGTGTTGCGCACTAGCTTGGGCTGCCAAACGTCTACGACAGTATATGCTCAATCACACCACTATGTTGATTTCGAAGATGGATCCGATCAAGTACGTCTTCGAAAAGCAGGCTCTTTCGGGCAGGATTGCCAGATGGCAGATGGTGTTAACAGAATATGATATTCAGTACGTCTCTCAGAAAGCCATCAAGGGAAGCGTATTGTCTGATTACCTTGCCGAACAGCCAATCGAAGACTATCAGCCGATGAAGTTCGAGTTCCCTGACGAGGACATTATGTTTCTCAAAGTGAAGGATTGCGATGAGCCATTGCCCGATGAGGGGCCGGATAGGAAGTCTCAGTGGAAGTTGATATTCGATGGAGCGGTTAATTCCTATGGAAGTGGTATCGGGGCTATCATCACGACTCCTCACGGATCCCACATCCCGTTTACTGCAAGACTGACGTTTTCAGTTACCAACAACGAAGCCGAGTACGAAGCATGTATTATGGGTCTAGAAGAGGCAATTGATTTGAGAATCAAGAATCTAGACATATATGGTGACTCAGCGCTTGTAATCAATCAGATCAAAGGGGAGTGGGAAACTCGTCAAGCAAATCTAGTGCCGTACATGAATTATGCCAGGAGGCTGCTTCCGTTCTTTGACCGAGTAGAACTTCATCATGTACCCCGGGCTGAAAATCAAATGGCTGATGCTTTAGCTACGTTGGCTTCAATGTATAAGGTCAATCTTTGGAATGAAGCTCCAAGCATTGTTCTTTCGCGTCTTGACAGACCAGCATATGTGTTCGCAATCGAGGATGCCTCTGACGGCAAGCCATGGTTCCACGATATCCAGACCTTCCTTATGACTAAGGAGTATCCTGCGGGTGCGTCAACCCAGGATAAGAAGACTCTGAGGAGGCTATCTGGAAACTTTTACCTCAACCCTGATGGAGTGCTGTATAAGAGAAACCACGATCTCGTGCTACTCAGATGTGTGGATGAGAAGGAAGCAAGTATGCTCATGGAAGAAGTCCATGAGGGCACATTTGGTACGCACGCCGGCGGGCATGCCATGACGAGAAAAATCTTGAGAGCAGGATATTACTGGTTGACTATGGAGTCGGATTGCTTCAGATTCGCGAAGAAATGTCACAAATGCCAGATTTATGCTGATAAAGTTCATGTGCCGCCGTGCCCATTGAATGTCATGTCCTCCCCTTGGCCGTTCTCCATGTGGGGCATCGACATGATAGGCAAGATCGAGCCCACTGCATCCAATGGTCATCGTTTCATTCTGGTAGCTATCGACTACTTCACCAAGTGGGTGGAGGCAGCCTCGTACGCTAATGTGACCAAGCAGGTGGTAGCTAAGTTCATAAAGAGGGACATCATCTGTCGCTATGGAATTCCCGAGCGGATCATTACTGATAATGGTTCGAATTTGAATAATAAGATGATGAAAGAGTTGTGCCAGAGCTTCAAGATTGAACACCACAACTCATCCCCTTACCGGCCGAAGATGAATGGCGCTGTTGAAGCGGCCAACAAGAACATCAAGAAGATTGTTCAGAAGATGGTTGTGACGTACAAAGATTGGCACGAGATGCTGCCGTTTGCCCTGCACGGTTATCGTACGACGGTGCGTACGTCGACCGGGGCAACTCCTTTCTCCTTGGTGTACGGTATGGAAGCTGTCCTACCGCTAGAAGTGGAGATTCCCTCTTTGCGAGTTTTGGTTGATGTGAAACTTGATGAGGCAGAATGGATTACGAATCGCTTGAACCAACTCAGCCTGATGGACGAGAAGAGGTTAGCATCGATTGCATTTGGTCGCCTGTACCAAAGCCGGATGAAGAAAGCTTATGATAAGAAGGTGCGTCCTCGAAGCTTTCAGACGGGTGATCTCGTCCTGAAGAAGATTCTTCCGCCACACTCCGATCACCGGGGCAAGTGGTCTCCGAATTACGAAGGGCCGTATGTCGTCAGCAAGGTCTTCTCGGGAGGAGCTTTTTTGTTATCCACGATTGATGGCGAAGATTTTGCATCCCCGGTGAACGCGGACGCAGTTAAAAAATACTTTGCTTGAAAGAGACCCGCTGGACAAAAAAGAAAGAGTCCAGGCAAAAAAGGGGCATCCCGGCGAACCAAAAACAGAATAAAAGGTTCGGGCAAAAATTAGGGATATATATTGAAAAAATGTACACCCGCGGAGTCGAAAACCTACACTGGGCGGCTTCGGCAAAAAAGGGTATCCCGGTGAACTGAAAACCCGTGAAGGGCGGTTCACGCAAAAGTTAGGGATTTGAATAAGCAAATGACTGCGTTCCGCGTATGGACTTTCATTGTTTAGTGGTTCGGAAGACCTGAGGGCCGTTTATCTGAATCAATCTCTTCCAAAGCTGAAGCATCGGAGAAGTATCGAAGTCGAGTGGGTCTTAGAGGGATCAACTCATGGTGTTCGTCTACGCCTCGATTGCCGACATTTGTATATACTGATGTATATTTATGTTTTCTTTTTGCGCGGCTTCCTCATTCCAGGAGCTTGCCTCTGTTGTAAAACATTTTTGCCCATTCAGGGGTTCATCATCAATAAAATGCACAGCAGTTCTGCTTGTCTGTTTAGCATTTATCTGTTTTGTTTGCGAATGAAAACGCCGATGTTTTTGATAAAATGTGCATACATAAACCTGCGGGCCTAGGCCCATTGATTGTTGAAACAACTAATTAACTGAATATTGTCACGAGATAATAACCTGAATAGGCCCCTTTGAGGAGGGTATCTTGTTTGTTTGTTTGTGCTGTTGCAGATATAGCACCTCGCCAGAAGATGTGCCGTGCGTATCCCCGAAGCAGGATGAGTCCTCCTTCCCCAGCAGAGTTCAGTAGTTTCTCCTCCGCGGAATCAGAATCAGATAGTGAGCATTGATATGTCCCCCAGGTAGAGGTGATTCTCTTCCCCAAGCAGACGCATCCTGAAGGAATGCCACCTCATCGGCTGAGTCAAGCACCGAAGAATGACGTCGTCTCTCCCCAGCACCGGGTCACAAGTGCAGAGTTCATAGAGATGTTTGGGTACTGGAGCTCGTGTTTTCCCCAGTAAAGTCGCCACCTAAGCAGGTGTCCCCCCCCCCCCGCACCGGGTCACAAGTGCAGGTTTCGCAGAAGGTCGTTCGTATGACGAAGGATGCGGTAACTGATGGTGCCAGACTGAAGTCTCCAGTGGAATTGAGATTCCTCACCAGAGTCAGGCTCTCTCCTGAAGTTCGATGATTCCTTCTTCCCCAGTAGAGTGTTGGAACAGCTGATGTTGTATTCCCCTGCAGAGATGTACTCTCCCCCGAAGGCAGATGATCCTTTCTTCCCCAGTGGAATCGAATTCCCCATCAGAGTCGCACTCTCCAGTGAAGTAGAATGATTTCTCTCCCCGGCTGAGTCCGCAGAAAAGCAGAATCCTTGGAAGTAGTTGAGACCGTGAGTGGTTTTCCTAGCAGATATTGAGCAGCTGATGTTGTATTTTCCCCAGAGTCGCACTCTCTTTGGCGAAGCAGAATGACTTCTCCTTCCTCAGCCGAGTTTGCAGATGTCCAGGAGGGCCGAGTCCTTGAAGGTTGATCAGATCACGATTGGTCTTTCCCCAGCGGAGTGTGGAGCAGCTGAAGTTGTTTCCCCATAGAGTGGTTATCCCCAGATTGGCCGAGAAGGCCACGCAGTTCACTCCCGCGATTGACATCGCTTTCCTTCAGCAGGTTTGGGTTCTCGTAGAGCTTCGCCCCCTGCAGCGGTCAGCTGAAGTTGTTTGCCCTGCAGCAGTCAACCGGAAGATCATTTCCCCAGGCGGAGTCCGATTGATATTGGCGTGTTCACATTCTCCTCAGCAGGATGATTCCTTTATCTGAGCGGTTCTTTCTCCTTGACAGGAGGGTTTCCCCCTTCGGCATTTATTTTGCTGACGGGATCGCATCATTGTGCATGACCGCATAACATCTAACACTGCATAGCATTTAACGCTGTATAGCATTGTGCATGATTGCATGACATTTAGCATAAACGCATATTATTCCCGCCGTGTGGGGCATGGTGTCGGAGCATATGCATCATAAGCATGATCTAGGTCATTATCATTCCTGCCTTCCAGGTGTACGACCAAAAGACCGGTTGCTCAGGACGATTCTTGATGTTCTCCCCAGCAAGGTCGCTTTTGAGATGATTCTTAAAGACCCCGGTGTAATCCCCACGGTCGCTCGCTCAAGATGATTTTCGAGGTCCCCAGCGAAGTTTTCAGTTCAAAACGACCCTTGAACTCCTCAGCAGGGCCGTTTGCTTAAGGTGATTCTTAAGACCTCAGTACAGCTTCCCGGGTGGTTCGCCTAGTATGATACTTGAGCTCCCCAATAGCACCTCCAGCAAGAGTTGCCCAGGAAGATTTCTAGAATACCCAACAGAATGATTGCTCCGGAAAGGTTATCGGTTCAGGACGATTCTTGAAGATGCCCGACGGATCTGTTGGTTCAAGTTGATTCTTGAAGTCCAGAGCAGCATGATATGTTTGCTCCGACAATGATGTCTAATCTGAAGATGGATTTCGTAAACGCCCGAAGGCGATGTCAGAAGGTTCCTGTGAGTCCAGATTTCCGTGTTGAAGAATCAACGGGTGGCTGAAGGCAAGGTTCCAGAGTTGTAGATACAACAGAGTGATCCGTGTGGGTCTGAAGACCAAGTCAGTTATCCTGAGGTGATGATTGATTGCGATCAAGTGAATGATATGTCTTCTGATTGAAGTCGAAGATGTAGTTCTCCAGCGGTGACGCAGGGTACTTCGATCGTCCGACGGTGATGTCAGGTTTAGTTCTCCAGCGGTGACGCAGGGTACTTCGATCGTCCGACGGTGATGTCAGATTTAGTTCTCCAGCGGTGACGCAGGGTACTTCGATCGTCCGACGGTGATGTCAGGTTTAGTTCTCCAGCGGTGACGCAGGGTGCTTTGATCGTCCGACGGTGATGTCAGGTTTAGTTCTCCAGCGGTGACGCAGGGTACTTCGATCGTCCGACGGTGATGTCAGATTTGGTTCTCCAGCGGTAATGTTGGGTATTTTGATTGTCTGACGGTGATGGCAGGTCGATATTTCTCCAGCTAGTTGTTGAGCGGCTAGTGTTGCAGTATTCGGAGATTTGTTCCCCGCAGAGTACCGGGTGCTCGTGCAGTTGGCAAATTTTCGGGTTTACCGGTATTCAATCGTCTCGCACCTTGATTGGGTGAGAGCCGTTCGCTTCTCACCCAGTCAGGTTCAAGCCGTTTGAATAGGGGCAGCTGTTGCACCCCAAAATTTGACCAACAATTATTTATTCATTGAGTGTTTGAAAGTGGATACCTTCATCAGAAAGTTCAAGAGATCCTCAGAAGAAGTGGTTTGAAACCAGGGTTGTATGCTTCATAGCTTGAGAGTTGTGGGTGCCCCTCAGATGATTCTAAGATTTTGAGAAAGAACTTGATGTTTTGGGAAAGCCTATGAGATGTCTTGATAGCTTTCATGAAGCCCAGAGAAGTCATTATGCAAGAGTTCAGAAGATTCAACCATGAATGATGAATTAGGGTTTTGAATGGGTCAACCCTAGATCAGCTGAAGATTTGGAGAAGGTTGAGACCTAATCCAAGGGCCATGAGATCATGGAAGGATGCATAGAGATGTTATAAAGATGATTCCTAGACCAACTCATCATGATTGAGGAGTTTGAGAAGTTTTGAGTTAGGGTTTCTGAGGATTGTCAGTGAGAAAACCCTAATTTGATCCCTATCTTCCAGGCAGTTTTAGCTCAAGTTGTGATTGATATCTCACCTTCCCCACAACATGAATGTTGTAGAGCTTGTTCTAATCTTTAATTTGAGTGGTGGAAGTCCTTGATAGAAGTTACAAAGCTCAAGTTATGGTTTTGACAAATTACAGGTCAGCAGAGGTGTGTGAATCTGGGTCCTTGAAAGTCACCCAACTTGCAGACAACTTTTGCCCTAGTAGGATGATTCCTATGATTTCTTGGTCAACATGAATGTTTAAGAGCATCTTCTTAGCTTTAATTTGAGTGGTAGAAGTCCTTGATAGGATTTGTGGAACTCAACTTATGGTTTGAACAAGACAGGGGTATTTTGGTCATTTGTCAGTTATAGGTCATTTTAGCCAATGCCTAAAACTCCTATTTCCAAGCCTCAAATGGAAAAACTCAAGACATGAAACTTGCTAAAAATGTGATTTTAAGTCTAGAAAGAAGGTCACAAATTGTTGGAAAAGCTCATAGCATGAAATTCCATGATTGGTCAAAAATGAATTAAAAATGGCTTATAAACTTGAAAAGTTGAATTTGAAAAGTGATTTGGAAGATCCACAAATCCAAAATAGGTCATCCAATATATCATTTTGATTGGGAAAATCATTTTGAGAACATTGGTTTAGCTAGAATTTTGAATTGGAGCTTTAAAATGGGTGATGCTTTGAAAAGTTGTTACTTGAAAAAGAAGGCAATGTTGAAAAACCCTACACAAGCCAAAGATGAGCTTGTTTTTCACTCATCCCTTCTCAATATCTCACATAAGGACATTTTAAGACAAAATTACAAGGCATGAAGCATGGGAGATGAGATTTCCAACTTGTCATCACATGAGAATTTCAAGAAACTTCCACCACATTCTAGATGAATCTAGAAGCATCTAAGGATCAATATATAAAGAGTGCATCAGAGAGTGATCAAGGTTGGTGATAGCTAGAGGATTCAGAAGGGAGAGAGAGAGAGAAGGATCCATTGAAGCACTTTCTTCAACTTCAAGCAACCCTGAATTTTTTCCATTACAAGCATTCCCCTTCCATACAAGTGCAAACAGAAAGTTCCTCACCATTGGAGGATCATCTTGAACCAATTCCAAGGCCTGCAAGCATCCCCACGAGCCCTCACCATCATTACTTGACAGGTTCCTTCTCCTCCTTAATCCTCTTAATTTATTTAGTTTTAGTTCATTCTTTAGGTGTAGAATTAATATGCTAGGTTAGAAGATCAATTTCTGAGAGTTTGAGAGCTCTGCGTGAGGTTTCATGGCAGGTGAGTGATTCTTGAATCTTCAAGAACTAGTTGTTTAGGGCGTTTTAGTTAGCATGAGATAGGTCAGATTGACTAGGGTAGCATGTAGAGCAGGGTTAGATCCTTAGGTTGAAGTTTCACCATGGTTGATCTCAGGTGGTCATGGTGGAACCATGGTCTTGATGTATTCTGTTAGAACTATCTAGGGAGAGTTAGGGGAAAGTGAGCATATGGTTGTGTTGCTCTTGAGTAGTAGAGCATTTTTTGTTTTGAAATCGTGTTAAACCATGGCCTGAGCAGAGAGAACGAGGGAGAGGAAGATTAGGGCATGGAAGAGAGGGTTCTGAAAACCCTAGTTTGTGTTTGGGACGATGAAGGAGATCCATTGGATTGGTCTCAAATTTTGACTCATTAATCAGATCCAGTGGCTGTGATTGAATCTGAGAGATGGAGGGAAATTTCAAATGAATTGAAACGCGGTCGTTTCATTAAACCGGTTCTGGGCTTAGTTTCCTATCCCCACCCCCTTTTTATCTGGCCCAATTGATTTGAACTAGCGTGTATTTCTATTCGTACCCCCCCTCCCTTTATTTGATTTAAATTCTTTTATTTTCTTCTTTTATTTTTTCTGTTTTGATTAATTCATAAATAATTGATAAAAAATGATTTTTTAATTCTTCTTTTTTCTATGATTAGATCATTATGTGAAGAAAATATTAAAAATAAAAATGGGATTTTATTTTTTTAGTTTAGTATTTTAATAGATTTTTCTTTTAAAGTAGCTTTTATATTGTTTAGTTTGGTAGCATGATTTTGTAGGAATTGTTTTAGGACCTTCCCTTAGGATTTTTAATCCATTCTTTTTTGTGCAATTAGATGATGAATCATAGTTCCCCATAGGATTTTTTCTAGAATTTTTAGATTAAATTTTGATTAGTTTAATTAGGGTAGATGTAGGGTATCCTAATTAGGGTTTAGATTGTGTTTAGGTGATGATTTCCTTTCTTTGATTGAGTTTTGTCTTGATTTTTAGGTAGAGGCCTATGTAGATGTTATGAGTAGGTGTTGAGGACCCTTGTGAATAATTGATAGATTTTTCCCCATTGGTTTAGTATTTTTTAGGTATTTTCTGAAGTTGCCTGTTGATTATGTCTCCCCTGTGGTTATCTGTTCATCTTTGGGGTTCATTGTGGGGAATTTGTTAAGGGGCTTGTGTTGCCTTGAAGATCTTGATGGAGAGCATCATGAAGTGAAGATTGTAGATCAAGATTCAGAGACCCAGAGCTTGGCTTGTCCCCTGTCTGTGAGGTTTGAGATCCTGAAGTTTGAAGGAAGTTCATGGTACTTTCCTGAGGAAGGCACTATGAATGACTTTCATTCTTTCTTCTCACCTCTTTCTCAAGTATCCAATGATGTTGGAGCCAACTTGTGAGTTTAATTTCTCCTGAGGAGGAATGTAAACTAATCACATGTTGTTGAGCCACATGGGATGCAATTCCTAAGTGGAAGCCTCCTAGTACTTTCCTGAGGAAGGTCCTATGGGTCTATTCACTTAGTTCCATTAGTTTATCTAGGATTTCTCAAGTATCCAATGATGTTGGAGCCAACTTGTGAGTTTAATTTCTCCTGAGGAGGAATGTAAACTAATCACAGTTGTTGAGCCACATAGGATACAACTCCTAAGTGGAGGCCTCCTAGTACTTTCCTGAGGAAGGTCCTATGAGTCTGTTCATTTAGTTCCACTAGTTCAGATAGGATTTCCTAAGTATCCAGTGATGTTGGAGCCTGCTTGTGAGTTTAGTTTCTCCTGAGGAGGAATGTAAACTGATCACAGTGGTTGAGCCACATAGGATATAACTCCTGAGTATACACCTCCTAGTGCTTTCCTGAGGAAGACACTATGAGTCTGCTTGCTTAGCTCCCTTTCTTTGGTAAGCTTGTTCTGAAGCTTGAAGACTGGGATTGATTCCTTTTGGTTAGGTTTTGCTTTAGGGATTTGATTAGATTTGATTCAGATTCTGTGATTAGGGTTAGGATTAGAGAGTAGATCCTTTCTTTCTCTAGCATGCATGTTTTGTTTGCCTGTTGGTACTTCCCTTCTTTTATCTGGTTCATTGCTTGATAGCATGTTGTTTATTTTCAGTATGATTGCTGTTATTTCATGACTGGCTTGAGGTTGAGACGAGCTTGTGGAGGCTGAAGCCCCACACACATTTCCTCCCTCACTTGCATTGCATGCATTTTACTGTTAAAGCTGATGTTTTTGTCTGTTTTGGTGTATCATTGACATGATCCCTTAGGACTCTCATTTCTTCTGATGAAGATTTGATGATAGACTTTTAGGTTGAAACCTATGCATGACAACTTCTAGGAGTTCCCTGTTCAAACCTCAACCATAGGATGAATCCATGGCATGATAACAGTAGGACTTGATAGTCTCCCTCCTAGTTGAGCTTTTTTTCCCGTAGTTTCTCGAACTACGTTTGCTCTGATCTTTCATACCAGATGAAAGTACGTAGGCATAGGATGCGATGTCCTAGCGAGCAACCTTTCCCCATAATCCCCGTAGTTAGCCGAACTACGTTGACTCTGATTTCTCGTTCCAGACGGGAATACGTAGGCATAAAGCGCGATGCTTTGCCGAGTCATTTTTCTTTTCTTTTTCAGCCAGCCTTGATAGGTAGATAGAATAAAACCAACCCGTCCAAGTAAACAAACAAGCGAGGATCCCGTCGAGTACGACGGACGTGAGGGGTGCTAATACCTTCCCCTTGTGTAACCGACTCCCGAACCCAGACAACGGTTGCGACGACCTTGTCTTACCCTTTTTTCGTCAGGTTTTTCCGATCGTTTCCTTTCCCGCTCTGAGGGATAAATAACGAAAGGTGGCAACTCTTCTGTCATGCCGGCACCTTATTTTCGCGCAAGCGACATTTGTCTGTACCACATTGCCGACATGTGTACAAACTTTTGTGTATCTCTGTACATATCTGTATTTTGTTTTTGCGTAACTTCCTCTTTTCAGGAGTTGCATCTGTTGTAAAACTTTGCCTATTTGCAGGTTGTTGTCAATAAAACATATATTATTAAGTTCTTGATGTTTGTTCCTATTTTAACTGTTTTGTTTGTGAAAAACGTCGATATTTTGATAAACTTGCACGTGCATAAACTTGCAGGCCTTGGCCAATAATTGTTAAAACTTTGAATTGACTGAACAATTGTCACGGATAATGACCGAGATAGTTCCTTTCGTGTAGGATGTCTTGTTTCGTGCATATTTTGCAGGGTCGTTACCTTTGAAGCAAACAGACAAGGGGTTGTGTTTCCCCAGCCGGAGTCCCTTAATGTAGGAGTGGGCTTTATTTGAGACTTATTCCTCCACAGCAGTTGGAATTTGTGTTTTATCTCTGACCGAGTTAGATACAGGCTAGCAAGCAGTCGAGCAGGTATGTGTATTTCCAGCAGTCGGTCATGTGCACCTTTAATCCCCACAGAGTACAGGTATGTGGTTACTGCTCGACTGAGTTGTCTTCTCCATGGTAGGAGGCCATTCAACGTTCGTTTTCCTCAACATCAGCCCAGTTGTCGTTAGCTCGAAGGGATTATCCCCAAGCAGGACTGTTTTTTCTTTTCTTCAGCAGGTTGTTCTATTCCTTCAGTAGGTTGTTCATCCTCAATATAGTTCGTAACTCCAGATCTTTTGGCTTGTCCCTCAGAGGAGTAGGACTGTATTCTCTGAAGAATCGTATCTTCAAGATCATTCAGAGTTTCCCCAGTGCGGGTCCATTGTACTTGGTACCCGACTGTTCCCGACGAATTTAGTTTCTTCTTTTCGGCATTTATTTTGCTGGAGTGCCCTTCTTGCATTTGCATCGTGCATAACATCTACCCAAACGTGTAGCATTTCCATTTTGTATGGAGCACTACGCCATTTTCAAACATATGCATTTTGAAACATAAGCCAGGTTGGTTACCTCTTTATTTTCAGGTGTTTCTCCCCGCGGGTGATTGTTATCCTTCCTCAGGATAGTTTTTAGGTATTCAAGTTGTGGCATGAGGTGTGTGATAGTTTCGTCTTATCGCGTGTTCCCTCATCAGAGTTGCTTGGTTAAGTTTCTCTTTTCCCCAGCGGAGTTTCCCTCACGATTGCTGTCATGTCAGCGTTAAAAGACTTCGTGAATTATACCTTTGGAGTTGATACCTGTTTTGTTTAAAACGGATGCCTGACAGTTAATGTCGGAGTTTTTCCCGCAGAATTACTTGTTCAAGTCTTCGGATGCCCGGTAGAGTTTCCTCTTTGGAAGGTGAATTGGTTAAAGTGTTACCTTCGCAATGGTATTTTGATACGGCTCGATACGCGCTTTTATTTAGCGTATACTCGTTCCCTCGTAAACAAAAGATCAATGGTGTTTTGATGCGGCCCTATGGCTCGGTAGGCGCTTTTATTTAGCGTATGCTCGTTTCCTCGTAAACGAAAGATCAATGGTGTTTTGATGCGGCCCTATGGCTCGGTACGCGCTTTTATTTAGCGTATGCTCGTTTCCTCGTAAATGAAAGATCAATGTTGTTTTGATGTGGCCCTATGGCTCGGTACTCGCTTTTATTTAGCGTATGCTCGTTTCCTCGTAAATGAAAGATCAATAGTGTTTTGATCCGACCCTTTGGCTCAGTGCGCGCTCTTATTTAGCGTATATTTGAAGATCGATCTTTGTTGATCCAGACTTTGGATTTGATGTATGTGGCATCACACAGGTGGTTGATGTTGAAATCAAGTGTTCTTTATCAGTTAATCTGTCAGCTTGTTGTCGTTGCAACTATCATTTCAGTTTTTCTGGAAGTTTTCTCCCTGATCGAGGTTTGCAGTTTATTCCTGCGGTTGGGAAATTTCTGGGTTCTTTGGTATTCAATCGTCTTTTACCTTGATTGTCTAAAAGTCGTCCGCTTTTCACCCAGTCATGTCTAAGTCGCTTGAATAGGGGCAACTGTTGTACCCCAAAATTTGCCCAACCTTTTTCTTTACTTGGTTTATGTTTCATTGTATTGTTCTAGCATTTGCATTGCATAGCATTTTTCTTGGCAGGGGATCAAGGGATTTTGTGGCTCAAGTCGCATTTTCAGTACAAAAAACCAAGCAGCGAGCGTCAAAGACTTTGGCATTTGTTTTGTCCAACGGTCGGGTGACCAATTTTATTTTACTTTGCAGGATATTTTCAGGTTAGAAGCAGCATTCAGGCTCATCCCAGACATTTCCATGATCATAATATTCAACAGCAGGTTCCAGAAGCTAATCAGAGTCCAAAACAGCAAGAAACGACAAAAGGGGCAGTTTTCCCTCCAAAAGGTGCCAAATTCAAATTTTTGCAGGCGTTAACCGGTTAACACATTGGAAATCAGGCCAATTTTGCAGGTTCACACAGTGTTAACCGATTAACACATTTTGTTAACCTGTTAACATGTGTATTTTTTGCCTTGCACGTGAGATTTCAAGCAATTTCCATTTGGGGTCCAATTTTGATCTTTGAAAATTCAAATTTTGCACTTGGGAAGGATCTAAAACATCTTCAAAATTCAAATTTCCCACCAAAACCCCATACCACATTCCAATCCAACTTCCAAGCCTTGCTTTGGAACCAAACCAAGAGTGTATTTAAATCAATCCTCTCCAAACCTCACCATCTAATCACTCATAATTCAAATCATTTTCAGAATTACTCTCAATTCTCTCTCAATTTTCCAATCTCAAAAACCCTCACCCAAAGCTCTTCTCCTTGAGATCATTGATTCTTCATCGGAATCCTTGATTTCTAAGAGCTAAACCTTCATCAATTCACTCCATTAATTCCATTTCATCATTCAATTTTCGTGCTCAAGCAGATCTGAACTTGGAAGTGATTTTGGAAGTGATTATTTGGCTTATTTTGGTTTGTTCTTGGTGGATCTCCATTGCTACTACAAGAATTGGTGTGGATCTCGAAGTATTCTGGATTTCTTTGCTTAGATCTACATATTTCCAGTTGAATCAACACTAACCGGATCAAATCTCCGATTCGAAGGTTGGATTTCTGATCCGAATTTAATTTTCAGCTTATTTGCATGATCATGGTGTTGATATTCATATTTGATTGATTTTGATCTGTTGGATTTGCAACTGTGCTGTTTAGACATGTTTGCATGTCTATTGGTTTGTTGTCTGCAGGTTTAATTTCGTGCTTATTTGATAAGCTAAACTTTTGGATTATTTGATTAAGCTGTTTATGTGCTGAAAGTGCTTTCTCTGCTGCTGTTTTTGGCCTCTGTTGTAGTCTTAATCGGTTAACGTCTGGTGTTAACCGGTTAACACTTTCCAATTTTCAAATTTTTCAACGTAAACACAGTGTTAACCAATTAATACATAGTGTTAACCTATTAACACATAGTGTTAACCGATTAACATTGTTAATTTTTCCAAATTTTCAAACATTTTTCCCATACAGGTGTTAACCGATTAACACTGTAACGGTGGCTCTATTTTATGCATTTGCTTGCTCGTTTGCATACCGTTTCGATTCGAATCATCATGGATCAATATGATGCATTAGGATTGAAATGTTTTGAATATTTGCTACTGTTTGTGGTTGTTTAATCGTGAACTTGTCAACATATGTGTTTATTTTCCACTTGGATGCATGCTTATGGATGTGGTCCAATGTGATGACTCTTTGCATGATCGTTTGCTTTCATCCTTTGATTTTTCTCCCATGTTTGCATCATTCTTGCATCGCTGTTGAGGTCGAGATGCGCTTGTGGCGGCCGCTGCCCCACACATTTTCCTCCCTCCCACCATTCTAAGTGTGCATCTTTTACTTGCATGTTTGCATTTTCTTCTTGCTTGTTGCTTTCTCCTTCTTGTTTTTCCTTTGCCATGTTCCCATAGGATTTAATCTTCCTTGTTTAAGGTTGGTTATGATAGATATTAAGGTTATAACCATGCATGATAACATTAGGTAGCATTCCTTTACTTCAATCTTAGGTCCATCATTGCATGACAACTTTAGGATTGGATTAGTCCCCCTTTAGTGCGTCCTTTATCTTCTCATCTTCAAACTTTCATAAAACACTTAATAAAGATTAACAAGTGTTGTACGTTACGAGCCTTAAGCACTTGGGAAAGGGTTGTTGGAGGGTCTCTCTTCAATATCTTGGATGTTTAGTGTGGCACCCCTTGGATGACATGCGACGCATTCACTCCTAAGTCCTAGTCTTTAGTGCAACATGAGTTACAAACCAAACTCAAAACACTTCTTCTCTAAAAACCGCACAAACAAACATTCAAACTTCTTTTTGTCCCTTGGGACCTTTAATCTTGGAAAAACATTTTCATAAGGAGAGTTTTGTTAACTCTCGGATCTACCGCAAACGGTAACGCCTAAGTCTCCAATGGTCGAGCTGCATACACCAACTGCTAGAACCACTTGTTAACCCTACTCGGGTAAAACTTTTTGAACCAACCGGTGTTCTTGTTAGCCCAAACTATGTTTTCTATGATCTTTCATTCCAGATGAAAGTACGTAAGGCACGAGACTCGATGTCTCGGCGAGCAACCTTCCCCACCTTTCGCCCGTAGTTATCCGAACTATGTTGACTCTGATTTCTCGTACCAGACGGGAATACGTAGGCACGGAGCGGCGACGCTTTGCCAAGTCATCTTTTATTTTCTTTTGTCCCTGAGACCTTTAGCTAGATAGTTTTAACACCCTTTTAGATAGACAAAAAGCATGGATCCCATCGAGTACGACGGACGTGAGGGGTGCTCATACCTTCCCCTTGCGTAACCGACTCCCGAACCTAGGACTTGGTTGTGATGACCTCGTATTTTCCCTTTTTCGTTAGGTTTTCTCTGAGCGTTTCCTTTCCCTCTTTTGGGATAAATAACGCACGGTGGCGACTCTTCTGTCTTTGCCGGCCTCTTTTTTCGCAGTAGCGACAAGTTGGACTAGGGCGAAGACTATGTACTGGTATTCACTATGCCACGTAAGCCCTAACAGTCACTTGGGTTGGGTCTGGCCATCCAGCCCAACTCAAATGATCGTTCGCCCTGCGTTGGGGTCTCTCTATAAATACCCTCTTTCACTAGAGGGTCAGGGATTCAATTCTAAACTTACTTTCTGTATTTTCTCTCACTCTGGTCCATTCTCTCCCTTTGGCATCAGAGTGTCTTGCAGGTACACCCCCTCCTCCTTCTTACCACTGGTGAACAGGCAGCAGATCAACGGCATGTGGCAAGTCATTGATCTCCTTCTGATCAGGTCCGATCAGTGGCGCCGTCTGTGGGAACTAAGCCTCCCTGTTCTTCTGAGCAAACAACCAAAGATTCACATCTCAAACTACTAGATCATGACTAGTCCACACCGTGACGATGTTGTTCACGACTCAGCCCACGTCCCCGTCACCAACAGCGACAACCAAGTGGGAACCTCTCAGCTCCACGAGACCGACGCGAGGGACGACCATATTGCTTCCCCTTCTTCCGAGGAAGCGCTGCACCAGATCGTTCCTCGGGCAAGGAGCCCAGCAGGATTCCAGCGCATCCCCACACCGGCCGGAGCGGACCCGACGATGATCGCCTTCTTCCGGCCATCAACCAGACAAATCAGAAGTTGTTCCAGCAGAATAAGCACATTGGCACACTGGAACACGAAGCCCCTTCCCATTCCCCTCCGTGGGAAGACCAGAACGGGAACTCGAGGAGTCCGTCTCCTCGTCCAAGAGGTCACCGATCGCAGCTGGAGAGGCCCTAACTCGTGGTCTCTAAGAAGAGGGTAAGGTCGCCGACCAGGAAGGAGAGGCGAGTCCAGGAGCTAAGGACGATGAGGGCAGACCCCCCGGTCAGGCAACCGAGGGTAAGGAATCAACCCCCTCCTCGACACGGGCCTTCACCCCCTCCTTCCCCGGTCGTCAGCGATGAGGACGACTACAAGACCCCCTTGTCTCGGGAGATCATGGCAGCTTCCATTCCCCACGAGATGGAGAAACCGCCAGTACTCTCGATGTACGACGGCACCTCAAACCCAGATGACCACCTAGAAGATATCAAGGCTATGCTCGATTACCGCAACGTCTGAGGAGCCATCAAATGCAGGCTCTTCCTGACGTCCCTAAGGAAAGGCGCTATGACATGGTACAAAAGCCTGGAACCGGAGTCTGTCACATTGTGGAGGGTCCTGAAGGACCTCTTTTCACAATACTTCACGGTGTTCCGGCGCCACCCGAAGACAGAGGCCGCGCTAGGTGCGATCATCTAGGCCCCCGACGAACCCCTCAGGAACTACATCGAGAGGTTCACGATAGAGGCGGTGCAAGTAACGACTTCAGACGAGATAAAGTGTTACCTAATGGAGCAAGGTCTGCGTCAGGACTCCAAATTCTACGAGGCCATGGTCATCCACCGGCCGGACTCCCTCCAAGACTTCCTCGACTAGGCTCGCCATTATATCTGGTTCGAGGAGACACAGGCTGCCAACTTCGCCCGTGACACTAGGGACAGAGAGACCCTCCGAGGGTCCCGAGATGACGGAGCCTCAAACCACCGGCGCGAGGGAGACCGACGTCGGGATGACCGCCCTCGAGAACCCCACGAGCAGCGTGGCCCAGCTGGCCGTTTCATTGAGTACACGGCCCTAGTCGCTTCCCGCGAGCGCATACTGGCCGAGTGTGCCAAGACAGAATTCATCCAGGGAGGTGTCCGTTTTCCAAAACTGGCACCCGCCAAAGCCAACATGGATAAGTCGAAGTTCTGCCGCTTCCACCGGAGCCACAACCACGTAACAGAGGATTGCATCCACCTGAAAGATGCGATTGAGATCCTGATCAAGGACGGGCATCTGAAAAGATATACCTGGGGAGGAGATACACCGCGGCAGGATGCCCCCGAAGCTCGCAAATTCGAGGACCTCCCTCCTCCCAACAACGACATCGATCGTTAGGTAGCTCTCACCGTTGGTCGGCCAGAGGACTGGTTCGCCCTTAGAGAGTTCATCCTCCCCGCTGAACTCCAGCTACCCGAAGAGCCAGTGCAACCCACCAGTCAGTGGGAATACTTCCCGAGGGCAATGGTCATTTCCGCCGGGACCCCGAGCAAACTGTCGGTAGGATCGGTCAAACGGAAATTCGAGGAGCTCATAAGCAACAGCTCCAACAAGATGAGCACACTTGACAAGTTCCATGGTCGATCCAATCCGATCACGTTCTACCTCGAGGAACTTCTCGGGGGATCCCTCAACTCGAACATTCCCCTCATGATCCGGATGCAGATGGCCAACTTCAACGTTCGGCCAATCTTGGTCGACGGAGGGAGCTCGGTGGACATCATGTACATCCACCTCTTCGCGACGCTCCAGCTCGACGAGTCCAACCTTTCCCCTTACCTTAGCTCAGATCTCCAAGGTTTCAACGAGACGAAGATGAAGCCTTGAGGATATATGGAGCTCAGGGTCACCTTCAGGGAGAAGGAGACGGTCAGAGAAATAAACGTCCATTTTCTGGTCGTCAAATGCCCATCCCTGTACAACTGTATCCTGTACAGGACGACGATGGTCGAGCTCACCGCCGTACCCTCCACCGTCCACCTGAAGATGAAGTACTACACTAGGTTGGGGGGGTGTCATCACTCTTAACGGGGACATCGAGGCTGCCTATCGATGTTTTGAAGTAGCGATCAAGGGCCTCAGCACCATCGGCCCCACGGTCAAGACGATTGCGCCTTCCACTGCCCCGAAAAGCGAGCAAAAGGATTACGTCGGCACCGTGGACCTCGACAGCCGCTTCGCTGAAGAGCCCGATCATGAGGACAAAGACAGCGACCTTCATCTATCCACCAACGGGCAGCTCATCCATCCTATGCACCCCATCCCAAACGGAGACTTCGAGATGGTAACCCTCGGGGAAGACACGACGAAAACCATAAAGATCGGGGCGGGGTTGCCCGACCTAGCAAGGAAACAGTTGAAGGCCTACCTCCGCGAGAATGTCGACCTCTTCGCCTGGAGCGCCGCAGAGATGCCCGGACTCGACCCCGAGGTCACCTGCCACCAGCTCTTCATCAACCCGACTGCTAGGGATGTAGTGTAACATAGACGTAGGCAGTCTCTCAAAAACTCGGCGACTGCTGAAAAAGCTGTAAAAGACCTCCTAGAGGCAAATTTCATTTCGGAGGCCAGTTATTCAACCTGGCTGTCCAACGTTGTACTCATTAATAAAAATAATGGAAAATGGAAGATGTGTGTTGACTACACTGATCTCAACCAGGCATGTCCTAAGGACGCCTACCCTCTCCTCAACATCGACAAGCTCATCAACAACTCGGATGGCTTCAAACTTCTGTCCTTCATGGACGCGTATTCGGGGTACAACCAGATCTCCATGGCCGAGGCCGAAAAACAGAGCACGGCCTTTATGACGGAATCGGGAAATTACTACTACAATGTAATGCCCTTCGGCCTGAAAAACATCGGCGCCACCTACCTGAAGGTGAGAAAAAACTTAGAAGGGGGGTTGAATAAGTATGACAAATAATCAAAGATTCAAACACAGTTATTTTTATCCTGGTTCGTTGAACTCAACTACTCCAGTCCACCCTCTCAAGAGTGATTTGCCTTTCTCAGTCAAGGACTTAATCTACTATTTAATCAAACAGATTACAATAGTAACACCTAAGAACAATTGTTCTTAGTCTTCTCAAGAGCTACTGATCCCAACTGGATCCTCTTAAGGAAACCTTTTACAATCAATGTAAAACTATTACAAGAGTAAGAATGCTTCTAAAAAGCTATTATCACAACTGTGATATTTCTCTTAAGTTTTAAGAACAATGTTACAGCAAGTAGAATATAAGAGCTTTTGAGAGATTTGCTTTGATAAGTGATTTTTGCTAGCAGTTCATTACTGAAGAAGATGGAGTGGACTTCTTTATATAGGCACTTAGATCCATGAAGTCTTCTCAACATTGGAGGTTGTGCTGAAAAAGCCTGGAGCCTTTTGTCTTTACGTTGGAGGCTGTGCTGAAAAAGCCTGATGCCTTTAGTCTTCACTTTGCATAAACTTTCCTTAGAATGGAATGCATAAATAAAACCTTTTTGTCTGTGTTCTTGTGTCTAACATAAAAGAGGAAAGAGCTGTTGAGATATGCCAACGGACATATTCAAATCTTCTTCACTAAGTAAGTTCAGCTATCAACATCAGAGTCTGGATCTTCAGAATCTCCATAGTAGAGATCTTCTGGATCTTCAGAGTCTTGGGATGTTCTTCAGATTATGCTGAATCAGAGTATATGCAGCTTGTGTGCTTGAGCGTGTAGTTCTGTCAGAGCAGAGTCTTCTATATCAGATTCTCAATACTTATGCAGCACAGTATCTTCAGAGTCTTCTTATGACTAAGCTTCTGAACTCTCAGAGTCTTCTATTCTTTAGAGGCTTATGCTTCAGAATCTTCAGTAGACAGCACTCAGATTCTTCTGGAGATAGCGTTCAGATTTTCATTTAAGATGTTCTTGAACCTTTGAAGCATTTCATAATATCATTGTTCAGATCCAAATTTGCTCTTTAAGAATATTTTCTTTAGTACCTGTAGCACACAGTCTAGAACAAATTTAGAGTATATAATTCTTGAATACAAAATTCATAAGTGTTATCATCAAAACATAGAGATATTACTAAGAAACAATATGTGTTCTTACAATCTCCCCCTTTTTGATGATGACAAAACATGAGAAATTTTGTTCAATAAAAAGTATGAATTATAACTCCCCCTGAGATTAACAATCTCCCCCTGAAATGAATACTCTAATAGAAGAAAATACTTCCCTTTTTGATTAAGTATATTTCAGATTCAGAGCCTGATGCAAGAGGTTTGACTTTCAGAATCAAATCTTGATGCCAGATAATTATGACTTCCTTCAGTCAGAGCGCCTGGTTATCATCTTGCTTGAATTATCTTTCAGAGTAAAGGTATCAGATTAAGATATCAGAGTTGATTGAATACTCAGATTTGCTTTAGAAGATCAGGTTCTAGTTGGAAAAGTCTCAGAGTAACTTCAATGAATTATGTCAGATATATCAATGTAATCTGAAAGACTTAAATTCAAAGTAATTTAATAAAATGTCTAAATTTCAGTTTTAGTAATTGCTTATAGGTTGAACAATCAGATTCTCTTTTTCTCCCCCTTTTTGTCATAATCAAAAAGATTTTTAAAGACATAAAGATACAGAAGAAAAGAAGCATATAGAAGCAAAAACATCAACTTTAATTTAAACATATCAAAGTTCACAATCAAATAGATAGATGCCAAAAAGCATAACACAACAATAAGAAAACAACAGAAGAATTAACATGTGCAAAAACATCAAATAAAACTAAGTCTGGCGTGAGGCAATAAGGGTCAGAAGCTCTGTTATTTTGGCTGTTGACTCTTCTTGCTTAGACATCCAGGTCTTGATCTCATCAGTTGTCTTCTCTTGCTTTACCATCCAATTTTTTATTTCCTTGACATCATTCATAAGCTCTGTGACCACAGATGAAGAAGTAGCAGATTCAGTAGCAGCAATGTTCTCTTCAGACTGGTTCTCTTCAGAAGCTTGTGCAACCAATTCAGATGCAGAAGCCTCTGGAGGAGCAGCTTCTAGAAGCAACACAGGAGGAGGAGGAGGCATGTTCATCAGAGTTATCTTGATTAACTCTGCAAACTGAGTCTTTGCAAGCTTAGAACATTTGGCTCTAACTTTTAAAGCAGCTTTGTTGAACATCCAGATGAAACGTTTCCAAGAAGCATTTGAAACAACCGGGTCCAAACTTGACAAGCACACTTCCCTAACACGAGCATACTCAGAATCTATCTCCTTCTTGGATATTTCAAACATGGTATTCACACATGATCCTAGATCTGACTGTTCAGAGGGTTCAGGATTGGGAGTGTTAACAGGAGTAGGTTCAGATGGTGTAGGTTCAGATGGTTGTTGTTGAGGTGGTGTTGGTTGAGATGTTTGGGTGTTAGACTGAGGGAGTTCAGATGGTTGAGGAATGGTTTGTGTTTCAGATAGATGGGTTTCAGATAGATGAGTTTCAGATGGTTGAGGGATGGTTATCTGAGGTGGGGAGTTGGGTAGAGTATGAAACAGAGAAATGTTAACGTGTTCCTTCATAGCAATGTCAGAACGAGCTTGTTTGAGAGACTCTGGTTCAAAATCAGATGATTCAAAATCAGATGACTCACTATCAGAAGATTCTTCTGAGTGAACAGATGTTGAAGAAATGTTAATGGATTGATTCAGGGGTTGAATATCCAGAATATCTTCAGAAAGATTTGAATCTTCTGGTGGTGTTGGTTGTTCAGAGTGTTCAGTTTGAACAGTCTCTGGTTGGTTTGGTTCTGAGATGATTATATCTGGTTGGGGAATTTCTGGTTGTGGAATTTTTGGTTGTGAAATTTCTGGTTGTGGAATTTCTGGTTGTGAAATTTCTGTTTGTGAAATTTCTGGTGAAGTAGGTTGAGGGGGTTCAGATGTAGTATGAGGTTGGGGGTCAGAGGTTGTTGGTACAGAAGATGGTTGTGAATGTACTGGGGGAGATGAAGGTGGTTCAGATGAAAGGTTTGCAGATGGTTAGGGTTTAGAAGTTCTATGTCTAAGGGTTGGAGAGAGCTGAGGTGATGAAAGGGGTGAATGAACAACAGGGGTAAGATCAGATGTTAATACCTGATGAATAGTGTCTCTTATCTCTTCCAGAGTAGCATCCCTAAAATTGATTATGGCTTTCTTTACTCCTTTCTTCTTCTTCCTTGGAACTTCAGATTCTTTTCTTTTCTTCTGAACAGAGCCTTCTTCAGCATTTCTCTTACTACGCCTTTCCTTCATCAGATGGGGCAATTCTTCTTGTTTCTGAACAAGGTTAGCAGGTAGAGGAATTCCATTCTTCAGACAATCTACAATGTAAGCCCAGACAATACCTTTTGGTTCATCTGCGCTGAACATTGGAAAATCTTCTATTGGTATCCTTCTGCCATTTACCTCCTCAGAGTTTATTTTCCTTAGTTTACCATTCAGCTCTGAAATGATCTTCATTCTTTTTAGAGTGAGCCCGTTTATCTCAGATCCAATGATGTAGGACAGATCCTTTGTTGTTTTTGCATCTGTCAGATGCTTCACCAACTGATTCTCTGTAAGGATGTCTGAAATAAGTCTTCCCAGAGGTATCCAAGTTCTAACTTTCCCAGCTTTAGCTCTGACCTCTTCTCTAGTCTCTTTGACATGAGTCAGAAGATGACTGAAAATTAGATAGGGCAGATCCACCTTAATATCCTTGTTGATGCAGTACATGAAGTACTGATGCTCTGTACTGACATAGTCTGGTGAGTTGGTTGACTTTCTGTGAAAGATTGTACTCATAAATATTTTTGCCCAGATCCTATAGATAGGTTTCAGATCTTTAACCTTGCTTGTTGGTGTTCCAGATACAGTAACCTCTTCATACACCTTAGCCATATCAATACGTGAAGAGGCTAGGTTTGTAACACCATCAGATTCTTTATAACTAAACAGTTGCCTGATCAGTTTCTCAGTGATCACTATCTCCTTCCCAAGGACAGATGAGTGAATGAACTTAGGACCAGCATGAGCGTGAATCCAGAATTCCTTCACAAGAGTTGGGTACACATGACCCATCAGTCTCTCAAAATACTTCTCCCAGCCTTGAGCTTTAATGGCAGTTGTTAGGTCAAACCCATTTTCTTCTATTGATTCAAGATCAACGAAACTTTCGCACAGAACCTCAAGATCCACAACTGGAGTAAATAGAGTGCGTACTGGTTTCTTATACATTATGTTTTTGTTGGAGATTTCAGCAGCATTTGAAGAAGCCATTGATGAAGAATAAGATTTTGATTTGGGTTTAGGGTTTTGGTAGAGGTTGAAGAGTAAGCAAAAACGCATAAGTGTAGTGAGTGTGAAAAGTGTGAAAATGTTGTGATAGGTGGTATTTATAGAAAACAAAAAATATCAAACATTGGGCACATCAATAGGCACATACGCACGTTTACACAACATTTAATGAAAATAATCATTTCAATTTAAAGATATGACAAATGGGGGGAAATCCAAGAAAAATGAGATTTTCAAAGCAGTACCTCACACGTAAATTCAGTAGAGCACTCCATCTTTTCAGATTCTAAGTGACACGTGTTTGCTTTGTATGTGCGTCTGATGTCTCTCAAGAAATGAAACGTTTCCAACGTTCAGATCTTCTGAGTTTGTTAGTTCAGAGTTTCACACAAATAAATCAATCAAAGATAAATGAACAAATAATCAGATGAAATACTTCAGATCTTTAAAAATTTTGCATCTGATAAGTTGCCTCTGATAAATATTACTCTGGACAAAAATCCATACAAATATTTTTCAGAATGAACTTAAACCTATCTTCAGCAAGGGGTTTTGTGAAAATATCAGCCCATTGATAATCTGTATCAACAAAAGCTAGATTTATTACACCCTTCTAAACATAGTCTCTGATGAAGTGATGTTTAATTTCTATATGTTTAGCCTTAGAGTGTAAGATTGGATTTTTTGACAAACATATAGCAGAAGTATTATCACAGAAGATAGAAAGATTACTCTCATAGATCTGATAATCTTCTAACTGACTCTTCATCCAGAGCATCTGCGTACAACATCCAGCAGCAGCAATGTATTCTGCCTCTGTAGTTGATAGTGCAATAGTGGGTTGCTTCTTGCTGTACCATGAAATCAGATGACTTCCAAGAAATTGACAGCTTCCAGAAGTGCTTTTACGTTCAACTCTGTCTCCAGCATAATCAGCATCACAAAATCCAACTAATGAAAATTCATCAGATCTTCTGTAACACAGACCCATGTTAGTAGTACCTTTCAGATACCTTAGAATCCACTTAATAGCTGTTAAGTGTGATTCTCTAGGATCTGATTGGAATCTTGCACATAAGCAGACACTAAACAGAATATCAGGTCTAGAAGCAGTCAAGTATAGAAGAGATCCTATCATACCTCTGTAGAGTTTCTGATCTACCTTCTTACTTACCTCTTCCTTACCAAGAGTGCTTGTAGGGTGCATTGGAGTCTTTGCCATCTTACTATCAACCATGTTGAACTTCTTCAGAAGCTTTTTAACATATTTGGTCTGATGTATGTAGGTGCACTCTGGAGTCTGGTTGACTTGGATTCCCAAAAAGAATCTCAATTCTCCCATCATGCTCATCTCAAACTCTGCCTGCATACATTTAGAAAACTCCTTTCCAAGAATAATATTTGTTGATCAAAAAATAATATCATCTACATATATTTGACAAATCAACAGATCTTTCTTAAGAGTTTTACAGAATAAAGTTGTATCCACTTTTCCTCTGATAAAATTTTTCTTCAGAAGGAAATTGCTCAACCTTTCATACCAAACTCTCGGAGCTTGTTTTAAACCATAAAGAGATTTTTTTAGTTTAAAAACATGATCTGGAAAGTTTTCACTTTCAAATCCAGGAGGTTGGTGGACATATACTTCCTCTTCTATAATACCATTAAGAAAGGCACTTTTAACATCCATCTGATATAGAGTGATGTTATTCTGTGCAACAAATGAAATAAGAAGGCGTATAGATTCTAACCTTGCCACTGGAGCATAAGTTTTAGTGTAATTAATACCTTCTTGTTGACTGTAACCTTGAGCAACCAGCCTTGCCTTATTCCTTTCAACTTCTCCCTTTTCATTCAACTTATTCCTGAAGACCCATTTTGTTCCAATAACGTTGAATCCTTTAGGTCTAGGAACCAGATCCCATACTTCATTTCTGGTGAATTGATTTAGCTCTTCTTGCATGGCAATAATCCATTCATTATCTTTCAGAGCCTCATCCATAGATGTTGGTTCAATTATTGATACTAAGCCAAACAATGAAGATTCAGATGTTCTGAGATAGGATTTTGTCCTGATTGGATCATCTTTCTTTCCAATAATTACATCTTCTAGGTGAGATGCCATGATTCTGGAAGAAGATCCTCTGACATTTGATCTTTTAGAAATCTGTAAGTTGTCCAATTGAGAAGATAAGGGAATAACATCTATAGTTGCTTCAGATTCCTTCTCTTTAGCCTTTTCTGCCTCTGAGCCTTCAGAGTCTGTGAGAATCACTTCTCTATCTGCAGAATTTTTAAACTGCTTTGGCTTTTCAGAGCCAAGCTTATCATCAAATCTTACATGAATAGATTCTTCCACAATCTGTGTTTCAGTATTGAATACTCTGTAGCCCTTAGAGTGTTCAGAATAACCAAGCATGAAACACTTCTGTGCTTTGGAATCAAACTTGTTAAGATTCTCTTTAGTGTTAAGTATATAACAAGTACATCCAAAAGGATGAAAATATGAAATGTTGGGCTTTCTGTTCCTCCACAATTCATAGGGAGTCTTTTTCAGAAGAGGTCTTACAGACACTCTATTCTGAATGTAACAAGCTGTGTTAATTGCTTCTGCCCAAAAGTGTTTTGCCAGATTTGTCTCATTGATCATGGTTCTGGCCATTTCTTGCAGAGTTCTGTTTTTCCTCTCTACAACCCCATTTTGTTGTGGAGTTTTAGGACAGGAAAAATCATGAGCAATGCCATTTTCAGAAAAATATTTTTCAAAATATTTATTTTCAAATTCACCACCATGATCACTTCTGACTTTTATAATTTTGAAATCTTTTTCATTCTGGACTTGCTTGCAGAAGTCAAAGAACACAGAATGTGACTCATCCTTGTGTTTTAAGAACTTTACCCATGTCCATCTACTATAGTCATCAACAATGACTAATCCATACTTCTTGCCTCTAATGGATGCAGTTTTCACTGGCCCAAACAGATCAATATGAAGTAATTCTAGTGGTCTGGAAGTAGAAACAACATTTTTTGATTTAAAAGATGATTTTGAAAACTTCCCTTTTTGGCATGCTTCACAAAGAGCATCTGAGGTGAACTTCAGATTAGGAAGTCCTCTGACAAGATTAAGTTTATTAATCTGAGATATACGTCTCATATTAATATGCCCCAATCTTCTGTGCCAGACCCATTGCTCTTCATTAACAGACAAGAGGCATTTAACATTTTGAACTTTAAGTTCTGAAAGATTTATTTTATAAATTTTGTTTTTCCTCTTACCACTAAATAGGATAGAGCCATCCTTTTGACTAATAGCTTTACAACATTTTTGATTAAAGTTAATATCATAACCATTGTCACTTAATTGACTTATGGACAATAAGTTACGTTTTAAGCCTTCAACAAGTAAAACATTAGTTATAGAGGGAAGTTTACCATTTCCAATAGTGCCAGATCCAATGATCTTGCCTTCCTGGTTCCCTTCAAACTTCACGTCACCTCCAGATCTAAGTTCCAGGCTTTGGAACATAGACCTTTCTCCTGTCATGTGTCGTGAGCATCCAGAGTCCAGGTACCATGACTGGCGTCCTGACCTTGCTGTTAAGAACATCTGCAACAGGGATTATTTTGCTCTTAGGTACCCAAATCTTCTTGGGTCCTTTAGGGTTAGTTGGTTTGTAGGTTTGTCTAAACTTCTGTTTTTCAACATAATGTTTATTCTGACTTGCCTTGGGTTTAAACACATAAGTATTCTTCTCAGAGCTTGTGTGTTTAATGTCATTTAAGTGACCAAACTTAAATTGAGAGTACATAGGTGTCTTCTTGATAAAGAGTTTGTCAACAGATTTTGGATTACTTCCAGAGGAAGATTCATATCCAATACGTCTTATGTTGTTCCCACTAACACCATAGATCATAGAAGCCATCTTGCTTCTGTCTATGCTTTTAGTAAGGAATCTCTGAAAGCTAGAGTCATATTTTTCTAAAATGTTTTCACATGACTTAGTCTCAGATTCAGATTCTTGTTGAGCTATTTCAAAGCCATTTTTGATTTTCAGATTAATTTCTTTTTGCTCAACAAGTTCTGTCTTCAGAAGATCAATCTCAGATTCAAGACTGCTTTTCAGCTTCTTGCATTTGAGTTTGATATTGTTATAGCTTTTCAGAACTTCTGATAACACTTTGATAAGTTCTTCTTTAGTAAGTTTAGCCATTACCTCTTCAGCGTCAGAGTCAGATTCAGAATCAGATTCAGATCCTGAAGTTCCTTCCTCCTGATCTTCTATGTCTGCCATTAGTGCAACATTAGCACATTCTTCTTCTGATTCAGAAGATGATTCAGATTCATCTTAGTCATCCCATGTTGCCATCAGAACCTTCTTCTTTTTGTCAAACTTCTTTTTGGGTTTTTCTCTTTGAAGTTTGGGGCAATCATTCTTGTAATGCCCAGGTTCTTTGCACTTATAGCATACAACTTCTTTCTTGCCAGATCTTCTGTGCCCAGAAGATTCCTTTTTATGATAAGATTTTCTGAAGTTGTTGAACTTCTTTCCCTTGTGCTTCCAGAGTTTGTTGATCCTTCTGGACAGCATGGATAATTCATCTTCTTCTTCAGAAGAAGATTCTTCAGAGCTTTCTTCAATAACCTACAAAGCTTTAGCAGATTTATTAGATTTTAAAGCAATAGATTTACCTTTTTCTTTCTTTTGAGGTTCATCTTCCTCAAGCTCAATTTCATGACTCCTCAGTGAGCTGATGAGTTCTTCTAAAGAGATCTTGTTCAGATCTTTAGCCATCTTCAAGGCAGTCACCATTGGTCTCCATCTGGTAGGTAGACTTCTGATGATTTTCTTTACATGATCTGATGTTGAGTATCCCTTGTCCAGAACTTTTAGATCAGCTGTGAAGATCTGAAATCTAGAAAACATAGTTTCTATATTTTCAGATTCTTCCATTTTGAACGCTTCATACTTCTGTATAAGCGCCAGAGCCTTGGTCTCCTTCACTTGAGAATTTCCCTCATGATTCATTTTAAGTGACTCAAACATTCCATGAGTTGTTTCTCTGTTAGTAATTTTTTCATACTCAGTATGAGAGATTGCATTAAGCAATATTGTCCTAGCCTTATGGTGATTTTTGAAATCCTTCTTCTGGGCTTCTGTCATTGATTTTCTATCAATTTTCTTGCCATCCTCATTTGTAGGATGTTCATAGCCATCAATGACCAAGTCCCACAAATCAGCATCATAACCAAGGAAGAAACTTTCTATCATGTCCTTCCAGTAATCAAATTTCTCTCCATCAAACATAAGAGGCTTTGTGCTGATTCTATCCCCTTCATATTTTTTACAATTTGGTGTAGAAGCACCACCCATAATGATAAACAAATATATATCAAAGTAACTTTTCTCACTGGATCTTTACTGACACGGTTAAGTGGTAGCACACGCAGAACCGGAGCTCTGATGCCAACCGAAGGTGAGAAAATACTTAGAAGGGGGGGGGGGGTTGAATAAGTATGACAAATAATCAAAGATTCAAACACAGTTATTTTTATCCTGGTTCGTTGAACTCAACTACTCCAATCCACCCTCTCAAGAGTGATTTGCCTTTCTCAGTCAAGGACTTAATCCACTATTTAATCAAACAGATTACAATAGTAACACCTAAGAACAACTGTTCTTAGTCTTCTCAAGAGCTACTGATCCCAACTGGATCCTCTTAAGGAAACCTTTTACAATTAATGTAAAACTATTACAAGAGTAAGAATGCTTCTAAAAAGCTATTATCACAACTGTGATATTTCTCTTAAGCTTTAAGAACAATGTTACAACAAGTAGAATATAAGAGCTTTTGAGAGATTTGCTTTGATAAGTGATTTTTGCTAGCAGTTCATTACTAAAGAAGATGGAGTGGACTTCTTTATATAGGCACTTAGATCCATGAAGTCTTCTCAACATTGGAGGTTGTGCTGAAAAAGCCTGGAGCCTTTTGTCTTTACGTTGGAGGTTGTGCTGAAAAAGCCTGATGCCTTTAGTCTTCACTTTGCAGAAACTTTCCTTAGAATGGAATGCACAGATAAAACCTTTTTGTCTGTGTTCTTGTGTCTAACATAAAAGAGGAAAGAGCTGTTGAGATATGCCAACGGATATATTCAAATCTTCTTCACTAAGTAAGTTCAGCTATCAACATCAGAGTCTGGATCTTTAGAATCTCCAGAGTAGAGATCTTCTGGATCTTCAGAGTCTTGGGATGTTCTTCAGATTATGCTGAATCAGAGTATATGCAGCTTGTGTGCTTGAGTGTGTAGTTCTGTCAGAGCAGAGTCTTCTATATCAGATTCTCAATACTTATGCAGCGCAGTATCTTCAGAGTCTTTTGATGACTAAGCTTCTGAACTCTCAGAGTCTTCTATTCTTTAGAGGCTTATGCTTCAGAATCTTCAGTAGACAGCACTCAGATTCTTCTGGAGATAGCGTTCAGATCTTCATTTAAGATGTTCTTGAACCTTTGAAGCCTTTCATAATATCATGTTCAGATCCAAATTTGCTCTTTAAGAATATTTTCTTTAGTACCTGTAGCACACAGTCTAGAACAAATTTAGAGTATATAATTCTTGAATACAAAATTCATAAGTGTTATCATCAAAACATAGAGATATTACTAAGAAACAATCTGTATTCTTACACTACCAACGGATGATGAACAAGGTCTTTCGGGGAGAGATTAGCGACATGCTCGAGGTCTATACAGATCGAGACGCCGAGTTCGAAGAAATCCATACAGTCCCTCAACGGGATGCTCGCGTCACTTTCCCTCTTCGTCGCTAAATCTGCGCAACTGTTGACTCCTAATTTTTAACACTAGTCAAAGACCAGATTTATCTGAAATCAAAGATTTCAATACTTGGTGTACAAGAAAGTTTTGACCCAAATCAACTTTCTAAGTAAGAAAAGCTTCAAGTCGAAGAAGTATGAAAATAAGCTAAAAAATGCTAAGTGTTGGGAAGCGCTCGACGAAGACTATAACAAGGGAAGCGCGAAGGAGGTTTACCAAATTTGGGAGGAATTTCCAAATATTCAAAATTCAAATCAAGTAGAAGAAAATGTGGGAACGGTTAAAAGTACGAAGATAGCGCCAAAAGGAGCACGTTAGGAAGCTTCAACCGCCATGTGGAAATTATTTTATAGCACTATAAATAGATGTAAATTTTATGTAATAGGTGTGTTCATTCATTATCGTACTAGTTCATACAACTCTGAGTACCCGCGTGTAGAGAAACGAGTTAACGAGAATATACGTGATACAACACCAAACCTTTTATTATCAATGCGATTTGCCTTTACAATTTACTTGCCACTTTTAACTTTCAGTTTTTACCTTTCAAACTGCCCTTTACATTTCTCTGCCCATTTACTTTACAAAGATCCCCTAGTCGAACACGGAGTTCTGATTAGAGTTACTTTTCAAGTCATTTACTTACTTGCATATCTACTTAAAGTTATTTAAATTTCAAAGGATTTACGTCGAACGCGGAGTTTGGCAGTAGTTTTTTTGCCTTTACATATTAGATGTTATTTTAAAGCCTTTTTACTTTCAGCGTTACACTTTACAACATTTACACTTTTTACACTCTTCATTCTTGATTTCACTCAGTCGAAACACAAGTTCATACACTCTTAACACATGTTCTAGGATTTAGTATGGTTGATCCTGCAAGTTAGTCAATTTATCATAAATTGATAGACCAGCGGTTGTTTACCAAAAATCACAGTAAACAAATTGTCATGCCCAGTGGGACTCGGTGCTAAGCAGTTTTTATTTTGTTCAAGTACTTTGTTGTATGATATTAAGAAGTGAAAAGTTAGCCACGATACAAGACGAAGTACCAAAGAAGAAATATCATAAAAGAATGGCCACGAGTGCTAATCAACAAGTTGATCTCAAAGGGAGAATTTCGAATGTTCAGTTGAGTATGGGATCTCAAAATGTACCATATTCAGTCTCTTCGACAGGAGGACAAACACCACCAATGATGGTTGGGTCTAAACAAATGCAATTCGTCACTAATCCATGATCAACGTGTATACGAACATACACCCAACCCGTGTTAGAATATATAGGGCCACAAAGTCCTAATTCTCCAACACCTCCAGGAAGTTCTGCATATAGACAAGTTTCTCCTCCAGGGTTTTCACAACCATTGTCGAGGAGTCAACCATATGGGATGCATACAGCAACAATGCAAAGTTTGCAAAACGCACCACCCATATTTTCAAACAATATGACGTCTTCGCCAGCACAAGGATCTGGATCAGGCGGTCGAAATAGTCAAGGTTTGGGTATTGGGTATTCTGCACAGTGGCCCAACCTTACAACTACATCGATTAATTGCCTAAGGCAACAAATGGATGAGAGTAATATGCAGATGGTGCATACTTTATCCCAGATCATGGGGGAAATTTTCCAACCATTAATTCGGAGTACCACGCAAACTAATCAACAGGTGGTGACGCAGTTAGCCCGCATGGCTGACTTTTTAGGGGTACTAGAATGTGATCAAAGAGCAGCAGTCATCGAAAACATTCCTTGATATCAGCAACAGAATATTCAAGGGGTGAATATGGAAGGTCATAGAATCGATGAACCATTCAGAGTCGAACCTAGAAGAAATCAGGTACCTATTGATGTAGAGGAAGAACCAGAGGTGGTCATGGTGAACAGGAATCAAAATGCTGACCAAGTGCTTAGATAAGTTCGACGACATGACGTAGCAGAAGAAAATAACCTTGCAGCAATGGTCGAAAGGATAATGACCAGAAATGGCACAAATTTTGGCTTTACCAGGCCAAATTACAATTCACCTATAATGGATTATATCTTACAGGCTGAATTACCTCCAAGGACGAAAGTTCCAAAATTCACTAAGTTTGCAGGAGATACCACTGAATCAACTGTCGAACATGTGGCTAGATACATGATCGAGGCAGGAGAAATAGCGGGAGACGAAAGTCTTAGAATCAAATATTTCCAAGTTCTCTCACAAAAAATGCTTTTACGTGGTTCACTACGTTACCACCTAACTCAGTTTATAATTGGGCTTAGTTGGAACGGTTATTTCATGAACAATTCTACATGGTACATACCAAGATTAGTTTGAAAGAGTTGGCTAGTATTAAACGTAAAGTTACAAAACCAATTGACGACTATCTAAATAGGTTTCGACTTCTTAAAGCCATGTGCTTCACCCAAGTTCCAGAACACGAATTAGTTGAAATGGCTGCAGGGGGTCTAGATTATTCTATTAGGAAAAAACTAGACACTTAATATCTCAGAGATATGGCAAAGTTGGCAGATCGAGTTCGCCGCTTGGAAAGATTGAAAGAAGAGAAGGCTAGGTTTAGCAAGAGTAAGAAAGTAGCCTTCGTCGAATGTAATGAAAATGTCGAAAACACATGTGACAAAACACTCTGTTTTGATGAAAACGAGGTAGACGTTGCTGAGTTAAAGCAGGGTCCACCTTACGCTTGTAAATTTCTAACTCCGTTGAATGGAAAAAATCCCACTGAGTCGAATGATAAGTTCCCTAAAAGAACATATACTTTTGACGTCACTAAATGTGACGAAATCTTTGACTTGTTAGTTAAAGATGGACAAATAATAGTACCTGCTGGTGCTAAAATACCTCCTGTAGAACAAAGAACGAAAAGAGGATTTTGTAAATACCGTAATTTCTTGGGTCATAAGACTTCTGATTGTTTTCTTTTCAGGGATTTGGTGTAAAATTCCATCCAAGAAGGAAGGTTGAAGTTTGGAGATAAGGGAAAGGCTCAGACAAAAATTGATTCTGATCCATTACAAAAAGTGGAGGCCCACTACATAGAACCTGAAGTCCAGATGGTCGAAGCCATTGAGAAGTGTCCTGTCAACCTAGTAGGATCTACTAAGGACTTTTCCATAATAACTAAGACGGTTAAATCAGGCGAAGACGGTGACAGTGCTGAAAAACTGAAGATCATGGTTTGATGTTGGTAACCAAGGCAACCGCTAAAGAGTTCATCTGATTCGACAACAATATCAAAGAATTGGACGTAACAGGAAACATATTGGGACAAAGTACTACTGAAAAGGTCCAAACAGTCGAAATTGGTAAAAAGTCTGATATTGATTTTGGTGGTGTTGATGCCAACGAAAAGGAAAGAAATGTTCCCAATACACAGATGGCTCAAAAGATAGAACGCATGTTGATGATAGGAGAAATGACTGAAGTCAATGGTCGTGTATTAGAGAATTGGATTTGCTTGGCAGCAGAACGATATTTTAAGAATTCTCCTGACGTCGAGAGGTTTGATGTTGAAGATCTAAGCTTAGTTGAAAAATCTGAAGATGTTGAAAATTTGGAGACTCATTTGTCCAAAATGAAGCTTAAAGACGATGTCGACATCAACATGGTCGAAATTAATGATCAAAAGGTTAAGGAAACTGTGGAAGTAGAAAGAGCAGAAGAACCTAATACAGTGGCATATCCTGAATAAGAAGAGAACATTGTGGATTTTCTGCACCACTATCAGAAAAGTGGGTTAGGAGTGATGTTATACCCTAGATGCGGTGCTATTTTTGATGAGAAGGTTGCTCAAGAGTTAGAAGAGAATAAGAAAACCAACGAATCCTGGGGGCAGAAAAAGAATCAAGACCCCAGGAATGTGGATCCCAAGAAACCCCAACTAAGGGTAAACACTCCAGCAAAACCCAATACTTTCAAACCAGTGGGAAATGTACCTACAGGAAAATGGGTTAAACTTGTCAAAGGACAAAGGCAGAAAAAATGGAGGAAGTTCGACGTAGAAAGAGGTTCTTCGTTCGAGTATCACAAAGAAAACCACACTACCAACGAATCATCATATGTATCAGCGAATTACAAAGGGAAAAATCCTATAACTAGATCCCAATGGCGAAGGGAACAAAGGAGACGGAAAGCTGCTAGGGAGGCTCAAGATTTGAAAAAAGGAGAGTCCAGTACGAACCATGAAGAGAACGAGAAAATCACAGAGAAGTTACCTATAAAAAGGAGGTTATTTAGGGATCATAATAATGAGCCAGTTGGTCTAGTTGAAGACGACGAAAATATGACTGACAATTTCGACAGTGAATCCACTGCTTCTTTTGACGTCATAGTAAACATGGTATCTATCATGCCCAGGGAATTTAACCAAATCACTGAAGTCGAAGACATAGACCAGAATGCTGAATTAGAAATGATGGTGCACAAACCTGTATGCTATTATATTATGAATAATGGATGTGTCGAGGAACAAAATGCATTCTTTAAACGTCCTACAGAGGAGATGAAGAATCACCTAAAACCTCTTTTCATTACTGGAAAGGTGGAAAATATGCCTATCAACAAGATATTGGTAGATTTTGGTACGACAGTCAATTTGATGCCTCGATCATTGTTAAGCAATATCGGGAAGGATAATGATGATACAAAGCCTCACAACATGGTTTTGTCAAACTATGAAGGAAAAGTAGGCTCAGCTTTGGGAGTTATACAAGGCAGCCTCACAATAGGAACCATTACAAGACCTACAGTATTCATGGTGTTGGCAATGTACCGTCTTCAATGCACCAGAGGATTGTTATTTGGCGGCCAGATGGAATTGTTGAAAACATTGAAGCTGACCAAGGATATTTTAAAGTTCCTGTTAACTATGTGGACGGGAATCAGTTTGATAAACATTTGGCGAATATAGCTTCATGCCCTCCAGCAGGATTTGAATTTGCCCCAAATGAAACAACATTCCACTCATTATACCTACACCCCGTCGAAGGTTTTAGATGGGATAGTGAAATTCCAGGAGAAAGACTACCAATTTTTCCAGGGCCTTCAGTGGATCCCACTGGGTGGGGAGAAGGATTCAGTGATAATGACTGAATATGAAACATTGAAGAGAATTTCGGCTTATGTGGCTGAAACAAAATTACAAACGGCTCTCAAAGCTGTGAATGGTTACATGGCTGACAAAGCCATTTGCGATTTTCATCGAGAAAGTCCTAGGAAGGACTTCGACGAAATAAACCCATATGAAGGACAAGACCAACGATTGGACACCATTTATGATGACGAACCTTTAGGGTTCGAAAAGGATCCACTAGTAAACCCTATCAAGATGATAGTACAAGACCCTTTAGAGGAAGTTGATTTAAGTGAAGGGGAACTAAAAAGGCCGACATATATCAGCGCAAAGATAGATCCCCAACTCAAGACCAAAGTGGTCCATTTACTGAAAGAGTTTAGGGATTGTTTCGCTTGGGACTACGACGAAATGTCTGGCTTAGGCAGGGAGTTGGTTGAACATAAGTTACCTTTGATACCTGGGAGAAAGCCTGTCAAGCAAGGTCCAAGACGGTTTGCCCCAGAAATATTGTCAAAAATTAAAGAAGAGGTCGAAAGACTACTTCGTTACAAATTTATTCGCATAACAAGGTATGTCGAATGGTTAGCTAATAGTGTATGTTACCAAAAAGAATGGATCTTTAAGAGTATGCGTAGATTTTAGAGATCTAAATACTGCTACTCCTAAAGACGAATATTCGATGCCAGTAGCAGAAATGCTAGTGGATTCCGCGGCTGGACACGAATATCTTAGCATGTTAGATGGGTATTCTGGGTACAACCAAATATTCATTGCTGAAGAAGATATTTCAAAAACTGCTTTTCGATGTCCTGGGGCTTTAGGCACTTACGAGTGGGTAGTGATGCCTTTTGGTCTAAAAAATGCTGGCGCTACTTACCAAAGAGCCATGAACTCTATTATTCATGATTTTATAGAAACTTTCATGCAAATTTATATTGATGACATTGTCATAAAGTGTGTTTCTAGACAAATACACCTTGACCATTTAAGACGTTCATTTCTTAGAATGAGAAATTTTGGTCTTAAGATGAATAATGTGCTTTTTGTGTACAGGCGGGAGATTTTTAGGAATTTGTGGTCCACAAGAAAGGGATTGAAATTAATCAAAATAAAACCAAAGCAATAATGGAAGCGAAAGCGCCATCAACCAAGAAGGAGTTGCAGTCGTTATTAGGCAAAATCAACTTCTTAAGAAGGTTCATCTCCAACCTGAGTGGAAAGACACAAGCTTTTTCGCCATTGCTTCGTTTCAACAAAGGTAATTTTGAGTGGGGGTAACTTCAACAAGATGCTTTCGACAAGATCAAGGAGTACTTGAGTCACCCACCAATTTTATCTCCACCTTGTAGCTGCAAAAGTATGAGGTTATATATAGCTGCATCAGATAAAACCTTAGGGAGTATGTTAGCTCAGGAAGATGAAAAAGGAGTCGAAAGAGCCATTTATTATCTAAGTAGAGTTTTAATGATGCAGAAACTACATACAACATGATTGAAAAATTGTGTCTTTGTTTATATTTCTCTTGTATTAAATTGAAGCAATATATAAAGCCTATTGATGTATATGTTTCATCTTATTTTGATGTCATAAAACATATGTTATCCAAACCTATTTTGCATAGTCGAATTGGTAAATGGGTTTTAGCTCTAACAGAATATTCGTTAACTTATCAGCCTTTAAAGGCTATGAAAGGCCAAATCGTGGCTGATTTTTTAGTCGACCATTCTATGAACGAGACTGATTTACATTATGTTGAGATACCATCCTGGAAGTTGTACTTCGGCAGATCTAGCCATAAGAATGGTACAGGAGTAGGTATATTAATTATTTCTCCTAAGAAAATTCCAACAAAATTTAAGTTCAGTATTGAAGGTCCATGTTCTAACAATGAGGCTGAATATGAAACATTAATTGTTGGCCTCGAAATTTTGTTAGAATTGGGGGCAACTGGAGTCGAAATAATGGGAGACTCTGAACTGGTTGTAAAACAACTTACAAATGAATATAAATGTGTTAAAGAAAATCTCATTGTATACTTTGTGGTGGTGAATAGATTATTAAGAAAGTTTGAGGTAGTTTCTATCCAACACATACCTAGGATAGAAAATCAGGTTGCTAATGATTTAGCCCAAATCACTTCCGGATATAAGGTATCAAAAGAAAAAATTCAAGAAGTAATTGAAGCAAGAGGAAAGATAATGACTGTGGGGTTATGCCCATCAGATCTAGAATCTACAAAACTTGGATACTTAGATGGCGAAATTTTTGAAATTTTTGCCATAGATAATTTAACAGAGAAAGATTGGAGAAAGGCAATAGTCGAGTATATGCAAAACCCAACATGTTCGACAGAGCGAAAAATCAAGTATCAAGTGTTGAGTTACACACTCGTGGGTAATGAGTTGTTCAAAAAGATTCCTGGGGGGTTTTGCTGAAATGCCTCAGTTAAGAAGAGGCATACGTCGCTCTTTTGACAGTGCATAGTGGAGCTTGTGGAGCTCACCAAGTTGGCCATAAGATGAAATGGTTATTATTTAGACAAGGCATGTATTGACCCGCTATGTTAAAAGATTGCATAGAATTTGCTAAAAGGTGTCAAGATTGCCAGATACATGCTGGTATACAACATATCCATGCGAATGAATTACACTCAATAGTGAAACCCTGGCCTTTTAGAGGATGGGCTTTGGATATAATAGGCGACATTTGACCAACGTCGTCAAAAAGCCAGAAGTATATTTTGGTTGGAATTGATTACTTTACCAAATGGATCGAAGCAATACCATTAGTAAACGTAGGTCAAGAGGATGTCATCGAGTTTATCCAAAATCACATCATATACAGATTTGGCATTCCAGAAACGATTACGACAGATTAAAGATCAGTGTTTATCGGTCAAAAGATGCAAGATTTTGCTAATAAAATAGGTTTTAAATTGTTAACATCAAAACCTTATTATGCCCAGGAAAATGGACAAGTTGAAGCTGCTAATAAGGTGATAATTGGACTAATTAAGAGGCATATAGGTAAAAAGCCTCGAAGTTGGCATCAGACGTTAGACCAAGTTCTTTGGGCATGTCGAACGTCACCAAAAGATGCTACTAATACTACTCCATTTAGGTTAACCTTTGGGCATGATGCAGTGTTGCCCGTCGAAGTATGCTTACAATCAGTAAGAATCCAGAGACATCATGAAATCCCTTCGCAATCTTATTGGGCAATGATGATGGATGAACTAGTGAACTTAGACGAAGAAAGGCTTAGGGCCTTAGAAGTATTAAGACAACAGAAACAAAGAGTCGAAAACTCTTATAACAAAAAGGTTAAGTCTAAATCTTTTTTAGAAGGAGATTTCATATGGAAAGTAATTCTGCCTATGGATCAGAAAGATAGAACCTTAAGAAAATGGTCTCCTAAATGAGAAGGCCCATTTCAAATCATCCAAGTGTTCTCGAATGGAGCTTATGAGATCGAGGAACTAGATAAAGATAAAAGAATCTTGAAAGTAAATGGCAAATATTTGAAAAGATATAGGCCTATCTTGCAAGAAGTCCATATTAAAGTTTAGATTTCATTAAAAGCAACGTCAATAGCCAAAATAGGCCAAAAGGCTAACATGGCCAACAAGAAATAAAAACAAGAGAACATTACAAAAGGTTCATATCTCAAAAAACTATTTGAAGTCTCTCAAATCAATAGACTTGAGGTACTCCATATAATCTTCGTCAGCTCCATCATCTGAAGAGGGAGAACGAGGACAGCTTATCTTGGACACCTTCATACGAGTTTCTGTTTTCTTTGCGGGAGGAGGCGTTCCTTGGGAGGTTCCAGATTTCATTGCTGAATTGGTTCGTGCCACCACCACAAGATTGTTTGCTTCACTTGACTGAGTCTTGCTGATAGATTTTTTTGGATTGGAACTCATGCTTGCTAGTAGTAAGTGAAGGACTATGATTCAAGGAAAGAGGGATTTATAGAAGAAAAATTAATGTGGATTGGTCAGGAAAAACGACAAAAGATAAGGATTAGTCTTGAGGAATGTTTTCATAACACCATGGAGTTAAGAGGTTATACCGTTGGAGCAACCAATAAAGTTAAGGATAAGACATTCCGTCATAGGAAAAAGAAAAGCCTTAAATACGAGGTGGACTAAAATCTTTTAGACCATACAAAAAAATAAAATAAAATGTGGCATTAAAGGCTACATAAATAATTCAAGCATAAAATAAAATATTGTCATTACAAAGGGGTGGCATCAGCCACATGATAAAATGATGATTATAAAAGGTCGAGAACTTTAAAAGGGTATCTTCGACTTTAACTTAGTAAAAGTGTCAAGATGATGATTAATGCGAGCCTCACAAAGGGATTGGTCGAGCCTGGCAGCCGCAAGTTCTGTTTCAAGTTTATGAGCTGCATCAATATAATCAATGGTGCTTTTTATTTCATGGGCTATGTCAGGGTCGACAGAGTTTTGTAACTCCACATTGCGCTTCTCAGCATTGACTATCTTCTCCTGAAGCTCTTTGATATACTGCTGCCACAAATTGATGTCCTGTTGATTGGCCGCTAGTTCCTCTTGACATTTCCTGTGAGCAGTTTCCAGCATGGCGATCCTAGCCTCAGATTCTTGCGCACTAGTCTAGGCTGCACTTTCTTGACCAACCTTTGTTTCGATCGCCTTCAAAAGAGGAGGAAGTTGTCGAAGTTCTAAAGACAAAGCATCCACCACAGCTGTCAAGTCTAACAATAAACCATGAATCTCTGGGCTGAGAGTGGTCAAATTCATCTTCTTGAGCTGGTCTTTCAAGTAGAGTCGAGACGTAGGATCTGCATTTAATACATTTTGGATGACACCTTTAAAAAACTTCTTCTTGATAGATTGAAGGATAGTCTTAACTAGAGCATCTGAAGTAGGAAAGTTGGAAGGTGTCGAAGAACCAGAAGCCAAGCCACATTTTTGCTCAAGAACCCTCTTGGCATATTCTCGTGGGTTAGACCATTTAAGGGCTATGAGAGAATCTTCAGTATTCTTTATAGGTGGAAGCTTCTTCACTACAGATGAAGTAGGTTGAGGTGCAGGAGCAGGTTGAGCATCTTCGTCCGTAATTTCTCCTCCTTCTTCCCCTTCTTCATCCTCAACTTCTTCAGAGCTTCCTCCTCCTCCTCTTGAATCTTCATCTTCGTTAAAAGTTTCTTCCTCTATGGACTTGGATGTTTCTTCTTTATCACCAGTGGGTGAAGGATTACTGGGAATAGGAGTAACGTCAGGATGGATATGTTTATGTGGTTCTTCTTGAATAACTGGCAGCGGGGTATCAATTGTTGGTATGTTCGAGGGGGCAGGAGTTTCTTCAATGGTTACTTCATCGGTAATCATAGGACCAGAATGGATAGGATTTGGAGGGCTAGAGGCATCATCGTCTCCAGAATTACAATCTTCAGCATGGGCTTGTTGTGTTATAGTGGGCACTAAAGGGGTTTTGGTTCCTGCAGAAGGGACTGTAGGTTGGTTCACTTCACTTAAACCAGAGCCAAGGTCAGAAGAAGGGTGATAAGTCCACTCACCTTGGCTATTAATGGAGTAAGGAGCGGAAGCGTCAGAAATTGGGGTTGAAGCATTAGTGGTGATGTTAACCTGAGAACACATATAGAGAAATAAGACCAAAGTGTTATGCAATGGAGACACGTATCCCAAAATGAAAACATGCATACCTGAGTTAGAGTAGCACTAGGGTTAGGAAGATTATCCCCGTGATCACTGGAAGTAGGATTCACAGCGGCCACAGGGGAGTGTCCTTCGACGTCACCAGAAGTAGATGTCGAACCAAGAATTTTGGCCACCTTCGATGGAGGTGGGCCAGTGGAGCCAAACACCTTCATTGGTTTATTTCTCTTTTTGATCAGAGTATCTTCAGGAGATTCGTCAGCATCCGAAGTGACAATAATAGGCGCATCCTTCTTGCCTTTCTTCGAAGGAGTATGAGGTTTACGCCTAGTCTAAAAGAGAAAGAGATACAACACGAGTATGAAAGTGGAAGTACACACAAGGAGAAGGCAAAAAGAGGTGATATGTATTGTCTTGCTTTCAACTTCATTGCCGCCTTGAGAAGTGGCAGCCCTTGTAGGCGGAGCCTTTCTAGGCACAGTTGAAAATAATGTATGATGGCCAGTTAGATAATGAAAAATTAATGGTACAATCATAAGCAAAGGGCTCAAACCTTCATATACGTCAGATTCGATCCGAACATTTTGAATCCCTATATGAAGGTGTCCCTTAAAACTGTCTAAAGTATGCTTAGTCGGAACCACCCTTCGAGCCTTTGGTTGGGATTGCTGTCGAAGGACTTTTAAGTCCTTAGCACACGTAAACTAATATGGAAATGGAGGGGAAAGTGCCACTCTAAAATCAGTAGTAGGCAAGTGAGGGAACTTAGGAGGGAAAAGTTTAAAAGCTACCTCATAACGTTTCTCACGAGGAACATTAGGGGGAGTTTTAAGTCATCCAATTTTTGGGAGAATTTGTGTTTTAAAATAACAGCAGCCTCATGGATGGTTCGACTAAGATCATTTGGTCGATAAACAGTTTCAAAGTACTTCTGGAAAGCTTGAATTTCTTGAATATGAGTAAGCTTACTTTTCTTTGACTTGTCTTGCACAACAAGAAAAGCTTGATCAAGTCGAGAAGAGAAAGCAGCAGTATCAAGGAAATGTTCAGCATAATGTTTTTACCACCAATGGTGGAAAGAAGAAGTACATAAAACATAAGGTTCAAAAAACACGGGCGAAAGAATGCCCATCCTATGGCTAGACTCTACAAAGATGTCACTAAAATTATCTTCATAGAAACTGTCAGTAAAGAGGATCACTTGGCCTTTCTTGTCATATAAGCATTTGGGAAAACTATGAATTAACCCAAATTGGCGCAATACAAGGTTAGGCTGATATGAAATCAGAGATGCTAGGCCTTTTCCTGCATCAAGCCTGTTAACAATAAATCTAGGAATCAAAAAGGCTTCCCAGATTGCGGTAGAATCCTCGTTACTGTGTCCTTGGGGAGCAGGAAATGACCTTCTAAACCATGAAGGGCCAAAATGCCTAGTGACAAAAGGTGCCATACTATAAGTAAATTTTGAACAGTTGGACCACTAAACAAATAGTGGAAGTTAAAACGGGGACATGCAAAGTGACATGTGTCGAAAATAAAAATTGACCTTCCTACCCAAAACTGGGGAAAAGGACAATTTTTGGGGGCAATTTGTTGACTCCTAATTTTCAACGCTAGTTGAATACCAGATTTATCTGAAGTCAAAGATTTCAATACTTGGTGTACAAGAAAGTTTCCACCCAAATCAGCATTCTAAGTAAGAAAAGCTTTAAGTCGAAGAAGGATGAAAAGAAGCTAAAAAATACTAAGTGTTGGGAAGCGCTCAATGAAGACTATAACAAGGGAAGCGCGAAGGAGGTTTACCAAATTTGGAGGGAATTGCCAAATATTCAAAATTCAAATCAAGTAGAAGAAAATGTGGAAACGGTTAAAAGGACGAAGATAGCGCCAAAAGGAGCACGTTAGGAAGCTTCAAACGCCATGTGGAAGTTATTTTATGGCACTATAAATAGATGTAAATTTTATGTAATAGGTGTGTTCATTCATTACCGTACTAGTTCATACAACTCTGAGTACCCGCGTGTAGAGAAACGAGTTAATGAGAATGTACGTGATACAACACCAAACCTTTTATTATCAATGTGATTTGCCTTTACAATTCACTTGCCACTTTTAACTTTCAGTTTTTACGTTTCAAACTGCCTTTTACATTTCTCTTCCCATTTGCTTTACAAAGATCCCCTAGTCGAACACAGAGTTCTTATTAGAGTCACTTTTCAAGTCATTTACTTACTTGCATCTCTACTTAAAGTTATTTAAATTTCAAAGGATTTACATCGAACGCGGAGTTTGGCAGTAGTCTTTTTGCCTTTATATATTAGTTGTTATTTTCAATCCTTTTTACTTTCAGCGTTACGCTTTACAACATTTACACTTTTTGCACTCTTCATTCTTGATTTCACTCAGTCGAAACAGAAGTTCATACACTCTTAGCACATGTTCTAGGATTTAGTATGGTTGATCCTGCAAGTTAGTCAATTTATCATAAATTGATAGACCAACGGTTGTTTACCAAAAATTACAGTAAACAGCAGCATGCCCTCCCTTTCTTCAAATTACTTAGAAAGGAAGTCGTGTTCGAATGGACAGAGGAATGCGAGCAAGCCCTCCACCACCTCAAACGTGTTCTGTCAGAACCACCCGTGTTGACAAGACCAGAGGCCAGGGAAACCCTGTACTTGTACCTGGTCATGGCGAACAAGGCCATCAGCACTGTACTAATCTAGGGAAACCCCGAGCGGCAAAAACCGATCTACTTCATGAGCAAGGCCCTCCACGGCCTCGAAGTGAGGTATCAACAGATCAAGAAGGTCTCATTGGCCCTCGTCAACGCAGCCAGATGACTCCGACACTATTTCCTGGCCCACACCATCGTGGTCAGAACCGAGCAGCCCATCAAACAGCTTTTCGGCCGACCTGACATGGCTGGACGCATGCTGAAGTGGTCGCTTGAACTCTCTGAGTTCGACATCATCTATGAAGGCAGAAAAGCCCTCAAGGCTCAAGTCCTGGCCGACGTCGTCGCCGAAATGACTCCCCTGCCAGAACCAACTTCAGGAAGTTAGAAATGGATCATCTTTGTCAATGGCGCCTCAAGCTCCTCAAGAAGCGGTGCGGGCATCATCCTGGTAAACGACGAAGGCACTGCCGTGGAAGTCTCCCTAACACTAGCCTTCCCGATGATGAATAACCAGGCGGAATACAAAGCCTTCCTGGTCGGCCTCCGCCTATAAGAAGACCTCGGAGCCAAAGAGATAAAAATCTCCACGGGGCATTCATCTAATCCTCTCATCTGTCCCCGAGGCATTCATCTAACACTAATATCTGTCGCCAGGGTGCTCAAACTACCCCTCGCACGTCCTCGACGCGTTCATCTAACACCTAGAAAACACCACCTATGGCGGCGGAGATCCACCTCCCTCCTCAGGGCGTTCAACACGCCCCGACGCTAGCTCTAAAATGCGAAACAAGAAAAAGGCAAGGAAAGGAAACTTACTAGATTATAGGTAACGAAGGAGTATGCAGCGGTTGTTGCGGTAGTGATGGCGAGCAGACTCGAATAAATCAGTCATCACGTAAGGAAGGAAGCAGAAGCGGAAATGATGAATGAGCAGGGACCCGCCTACTTATACCCTAAGCACGGGACTCAAGTACCCTAGGGTATCCGCCTCACCTGACCCACTGAACGCTTGACACGTGACGTGAGAAAAGAGTTACGTCCCTCCATCACCCTATGTACGCCGTTGGACGAGGACGCTCCTCGGCATTAGTGCCCGACAGAATCTTCCCCCGCGCACTCTCCCGCCTCAGCGCAAAAATATTTCCCCGCACACTCTCCTTCCTCAGTGCGACATCATCAAGTCCTCGCTCTTTCACTTTGGAGCTGCGACTTTGGGAGCTCTTGTTTTGGCCTGGGCCCCGGCCTGACCGGGCAGGCCCATCCCAATGATATTTGGGGAAAGGCCCAGAGGGCTTTCGTCACTGATGTCGAGCACAAGGCTCCCGTCGACCAGACATTGCCCACGACGGGCAGAGCACCCCCCGTCGGGCTGAACAATGTGCCCTCCACATGTTCTCCACGTGCCCTATAACACCCTTTTCTACCCCAATATATTTAAGGCAAAACAACACATAAATCAGAGTGAATAAATAAATCTCATTAAAAAGCCACCAAAAGGGCGTACATTTCTCAAAGTCATCAAAAATAGGTCAATACTCCGTAACACGCGGGTTTTTCCAAAATACATTCAAATTTCACAAAGCAGCGAAACCCAAAACATAACTCAAGGTTTCCTCAAAAAAGGAAAATAATCAAAATAACTTTAACAATATAAACTCAGCTCAAGGAACCCAACCCGATGTTACATATCAGAGCAAGACCCTCTAAACAAACTAAACTTCAAAAATGACTCATCGACAGCGTCCACATCTAAACTTGTTCATTTGCACGTTACCCACGTGGAGGTAACATTCAAACAGGCAAGGTGAGTAAAAAAATTCATAATAATCAATGTATGACAATTAATGCATAAACGACATCGTAATTATATTCAACACATTCATATCCTTCAAAAATGCCTCGAAGGCCACAATGTCATAATTCATACAAAAAGAATCATCAATGCAATACAACACAACTCAATGCATGTGGTACCAATCATCACAGCTCGATGGACACTGGGCCATCAACCCTCCATAGATCCCCATCAATAGGATCGATTCTACTAGAGAACCGGAGCACATTAAAACACTTCACATCCACACAATGGGATTGAAACCAAAGTAATCGAGATCCTGAACCAAAATCCGGATGCACATGAATGCATGATGCACACGTCACAACAATAATCCTCATAATCACAGCATATGGTGCATCATCATTCATCATATTCATCATCATCACATAAATCATCATATCCCATGTTATCACATAATTCATCAAATCATGGTAATTTCATCATACTAATTCAATCAATACATCATAAAAACCATCATAGCATCATGTACACATCACCTAAAACCCACTGTCATACTCATGGTAACTCATCACTGAAATACCAAAATCAAACATCACGACATCGCTGCACACGATCAATATTTGTGAAATTCTGCTACGTTTGCTGGCATGCTCGCTAGGCGAGTCTGTGGCGAGTCTTCGCTGGCATGCTCGCTAGGCGAGTCTGTGGCGAGTCTTCGCTTGCGTGCTCGCTAGGCGAACAATGCGATGACAGCAAAAACCTGTTACGCACAAGAACTGATTTTCACCCAAAAAGCTCTACGATTTGCTTACCCAATGCCCCCAAAACATTCCTAAATCATCCCTAAGGTCATACGGAGATAACGGCACAAAACCTACGGTTTATTAGGCCAATCCCAGAACATATTCATGTCCTAAATCACAATTTTTACATCAATTACACCCTAAGGCATTAGAGTTTCTCACTATTCAATATTCAATCCCTTCAGGGTCAGACATATAACAATCTAAGGTTTTAGTCACAAGGCCTAAGGTTTCCTTTCTCATATCAATAATCAGTGATACATACCACCAGCCATAATCTCAGAGTCTTATAATCAATTTCCCTAGTTTTCCCACAATTAACCCAAATACCTTAAATCATAAACCAACCATAAACACATCTAAAGGTATACATGAAAAGCCATACTCCCCATACCTTAGTCGATTCACAGCTTTCACGAATAATCTTTGGGATCTTCTGCCTCCAACCTTTTTCTTCAGAGTTCTGGCCACCAAACTTTCATGATTAACACAAAATGAATTCCAATTTCCCTTCAGAACTCAATTTTGTCAAACCTAGTCTTAGGCCTCACAAATTGGGTTTTTCCCTCATTACCCTTACTAACTCCTTCAAACGCCTAAATTACCCTTATTTCACTTATATTCATTTTAATTAATAATAATACTAATAAATTAATATTATATGCTATTAATCAAATAAATACCCAAAAATGAACATTTTCCAATACTCCATCAATTAACCGCAAACCACTAAAATTGAACATTCTTAATTAAATAAATAAATTAAAATATTCTAATTAAAATTCGGGGTGTTACAAACCTCCCCCACTTAAAAGAATTTTCGTCCTCAAAAATTACCTCAAGAAAACAGAGTCGAATATGACTCCCTCATCTGATCTTCATGCTCCCAAGTCCAACTTTCTCCAGCTGGTCCTCCCCAAACTACCTTCACTAAGGCAATCTCTTTACCTCGCAGCTACTTCACTTCTCGTTCATCAATCCGAACAAGCAACGCCTCAACAGTCAAATCATCTCGCACTTGTACATCATCCATCTGAATCACATGCGACGAATCTGGAATGTACTTCCTCAACTGAGTCACATGCAACACATCATGAAAATTCGCAAGCGGCGTTGGTAAAGCAATCTGATAGGCTACTTCCCCCACCCTCTGTGAAATATGATACGGACCAACAAAACGCGATGTGAGCTTTCGAGACTTTAAAGCTCGGCCAACACCAGTTACCGGCGTAACTCTCAGAAACACGTGATCTCCCTCTTGGAATTCAAGTGCTTTCCTCCTCTTATCATGGTAACTCTTCTGACGACTCTGCGACGCTTTCATCTTTTCTCGAATCATCTTGATCTTTTCAGTCGTCTCTTGCACAATTTCAGGTCCGAGCACAACACTCTCGCCTGATTCATACCAACACAAAGGAGTCCTACACCTCCTACCATACAAAGCCTCATATGGTGCCATTTCGATACTAGAATGGTAACTGTTATTGTAGGTAAACTCAATCAATGGCAAATAATTATCCCCCGCTCCACCTTGATCCAAAACACAAGCTCTTAACAAATCCTCTAAAGACTGGATAGTTCTCTCTGTCTGTCCATACGTTTGTGGATGATAGGCAGAACTCAACCTTAATTTAATACCCAAAGATGTCTGCAAACTTTCCCAGAATCTCAACGTAAATCTCGGATCTCTATCAGACACAATACTCGACGGAACACCATGCAACTTCACAATCTGCTCAATATATAATTCAGCAAGCTTTTGCAACGAATAATTGATCCTCATAGGTACAAAATGAGCCAATTTAGTCAATCTATCCACAATTACCTAAATTGAATCATATCCTTTCAACGTCTTCGGCAAACTTGTCACAAAATCCATAGAAATTCTATCCCATTTCCATTCTGGAGTATTCAACGGTTGCATCAGACCCGATGGTCTCTGATGTTCAATCTTCGACTTTTGACAAGTAAAACAAGCATACACAAATTCAGCAGTTTCCTTCTTTATACTAGGCCACCAAAACAACTTCTTCAAGTCTTGATACATCTTTGTGGCACCAGGATGAATACTCAACCTGCTTCTATGACCTTCTTCAATAATGCTCTTCTTGATTTCTGGCACATCGGGAACACATACTCTATCTCTGAACCTCATCACACCATTCTCATCAATCCGAAAATTACCTCTATTACCTTGATTAATTAACGTGAGACGATCCATCAAACTCAAATCAGATTTCTGACCTTCTCTAATCTCTTGGAGAATACCATTGGTCAGCTTCAACATACCCAATTTCACACTGTTAGGAGTCTCTTCACAAATCAAACTCATATCTCTGAATTGCTCAATCAGTTCCAACTCTCGAACCATAAGCATCGACATATGCAAGGACTTCCTACTCAACACATCAGCCACAACATTAGCCTTACCCGGATGGTAACTCAATTCAAAATCATAATCCTTCAGAAGTTCAAATCATCTTTGCTGTCTCATGTTCAACTCTTTCTGATCAAACAAATACTTCAGACTTTTGTGATCACTAAACACTTCGAATCTGGACCCAAAGAGATAATGTCTCCAAATCTTCAACACAAACACCACAGTGGCCAACTCCAAATCATGCGTAGGATAATTCCTTTCATGAACCTTCAGTTGTCTGGATGCATAAGCAACAACCTGACCATTTTGCATCAATACGCCTCCAAGACCCATCTTCGACGCATCACAATATACCACAAAAGACTCACTCGGATTCGGCAAAATCAACACTGAAGCAGTCGTTAACTTCTTCTTAAGTTCTACAAAACTCTTCTCACAAGAAACATTCCACACATAGGTTTGGCCCTTTCGAGTCAACTGAGTCAATGGTAATTCCAACTTAGAAAATCCTTCAATAAACATGCGATAATAACCAGCTAACCCAAGAAAACTTTGAATCTCAGTAGCAGATTTTGGAGTCTCCCACTACAACACAACATCAACCTTCGACAGATCAATAGCAATCCCTCCACTAGAAATCACGTGGCCAAGGAAACTCACTTCCTTCAACCAAAACTCACACTTATACAACTTGGCATAAAGCTCCTTGTTTTTCAAAACTTGCAATACAACTCTCAGATGTTGCGCATGCTCTTCTTCGGACGTAGAATAAATTAAAATATCATCAATAAACACTACCACAAACTGATCCAAATAAGGATGAAAAATCCTATTCATATAATCCATGAATACACCAGGTGCATTGGACACACCGAACGACATCACTGTATACTCATAGTGTCCATACCTCGTCCTGAAGGCTGTCTTCGGAATATCATCAAGCTTAACGCGAATCTGATGATAACCAGACCTCAAATCAATCATGCTAAACACACAAGCACCCACCAATTAATCCATCAAATCATCAATCCTCGGAAGTGGATACTTATTCTTAATAGTCACCTTATTCAACTGCCGATAATCCATACACAATCTCATGCTACTATCTTTCTTCTTCACTAACAACACAGGAGCACCCCACGGAGAAACACTCGGTCGAATAAACTTCTTCTCGGGTAAATCTTCCAACTGTTTCTTCAATTCTCCTAACTCAGATGCAGATTGTAAGTTATATGTATGCCTAAGAGGGGGTGAATTAGGTTCTTAGACACTTTTTCCAATTTTTCGATGATTCTTGGATTTTACTTTCCTTAAAATCTTCTAGGTGATGAAAGACAGTAAATGCGGAAAGTAAAGAACACAGTGATGTATAGTGGTTCCCCTCACAGTCCGAGAGTGCTCCACTCCCCTTTCAACATGAAAGAGTATTTTACTATCAATGTTAGATTTCCTATCCAAGACAATTCTAACAACCAAGAACACCCTTCTTGGATTTAAAAACTTTAAATTCCTACCGAGAATGAATATCTCACACAAGGACCTCTTGTATCCACAATCCGGATAACAAGGAAAAACCCTACACACTTATCTTTAACAATCCTAAAAATAAGTTGTAGTAAATCTGAATTTTCTATAAGTAACAATATGAATGTTTTACCAATATGAATATTGATCTTCTTCTCGAAACAAATCTTACTCAGAGATAATATACAAGTGTTCTTTATGTGAAAGAAAGTTGTGAAGGTGTGAAAGTTGTTTCAATGGCTTCTTTCAAAAATCTGGTTTGAACACTTTTATGAAAATTCAAAAGGTTGAAGACAAAGAGTAATTTTTGAATTTTGTTTCTTGAAGGTGATTTTGATTTTGAAAATAAAATCAATTTATATTGGTGAAAAACCTTTCCAAAAAGGTATGACTTTGGGACAGAAAAAATAGTCAGTAGAAAGAATAGAGAACAATGCAATCCTCCATGAAAAGTTGTTATTTTTGGCTGTTGTTACAGCGTTAATCGGTTAACCAAATAGGTTAATTGGTTAACACCTTTCCAACGTACAAAATATTTGAATTTTTCATGTGTTAATCGGTTAACCATATAGGTTAATCGGTTAACACTGTTAAAACGTCCCAAAAATATTATTTTGAAATGTGTTAATCGGTTAACCCCACGGGTTAATCGGTTAATGTAACACCCATTTTAATTATTTAGTCTTTTGGTGTTATTTTATTTTGGGTGTGTACTTTGTGGGGGAGTGAGCCTGAGCGCGTGGGTGGGTGTCCTTAATTTATAGGAATTATTTAATAAAATTTAGAGTTTAATAATAATATAATATAATTAATAATGATGATAATCTAATAATTAGTAATATTATTATTATTAGTACATTATTATTATTATTATTATTATTATTATTATTATTATTATTATTATTATTATTATTATTATTATTATTATTATTATTAGATTAATAAAATAAAATAAGGATTAAAAAGGGGTATTAGAAGAGTTTAGGAGAAAGGAGAGATCAGAACACGATAAGTCAGTTTTAGAGAGAAAAGCAAAGGGGAAGAATAAGGAGGAAGAGAAGAAGGCTTGGTCTAACAATTCTTTCTGAGTTCTTCGTCAATCGGAGCATTAATCGAGGTAAGGGGGAGAAACTGATTGGGATTGGTGTTTACATGAAATTGGGTAGAGGGGATTCCTTAACCCCGTAGGGATTTTGATGAACATGTTTGTTATGTTGGTATGTCTTTGATTGTTGTTGATTATGATGAAATTGGTGTGCATGTTGATGTGTTTATGATTGTTGTTGCCATTGATGAATGGGTATACGTACTGTGTGATTTGGTGAGGTTCTAAGTAACTTCTGTAGTTCTGTTGAAGGACATAGGTGTGGGTTCTGGAGATAAATTGGTAGAATAATAACTAGAGTAATGTGTACTGGTTGTGGTGATGATAGGGTGGGAGAGGGAAGCAGAGTGATAGGCTTGGAATTGAGCAAGAAGACATTGTTGGACAGTAAGGGTTTTGAGAGATCGCAGACGCTCGCTAGCACCTTTGCTAGGCGAGCTAGTCGCGAGCATTCGCTAGGGACTCGCTAGGCGAGTGAGGTAGTGAACACTTTCATTAGCTACTGTTTGCCTTCGCTAGGCGAGCAACTAGCAAATGTTCCCTAGGGCTTCGCTAAGCGAATGAGCCAGCGAGCATGACAACAAATTATGATTTTGTACGGTGAGGGTGGTTCTGTCGTTTTGTAGTATTCCTTGAGTTGGGACCAGTATAGATATGGTGATTAATGGTGAAGAGTGTATACTTGACATTAAAAGGTGAAATTATGTAGTGAGTGAAGTTAATTGAAATAAGTAGATTGAGGTGTGAGATATGTATGAGGTATAGTGATGGGATCAGGGGGATCGTGTGACTTTAATTAAAATAATTAATTGATGAATAATACGTATGTATGATGTATGATGTATGGTGATGTGATCAGGGGATCGTGTGCACCTTGTGTGCTTGAGTTCATTTATTGTGCATTTGGTGTTATGCATATCATGGTGTTTGGTGGGACGAATCATTGCTCAAGAGGAGTGTATGTGATTCATCCGTACTCCATTGCGGAGAATGGTGGGGATAGATCATGGCCAAGGACGGGTGTATGTGATTTATCCAGGGTGCGATTGAATGAACCAATGAGTTGGTACCGTATGTATGGTGTTGAGTTGCATAATTGCATTATGGTGTGTTGTGTTGATGTTGGACAGTAGGTTGTGTTTGATGAATGTTGGGTGATGAATTATATGATTACTACCTTTATTTCATGTACTGTATTACCGATAATTTTGATCATGTTTTCTCACCCCTTTGTTGTTGTTGTGGTCTGTGCTTCTTCGGAAGTACAGATAATCCAGGTACTTAGCTAGCTTGGATAGAGGTGTGCGAGTCGAGTCTTAGGATGCTCTGATACGTAGCACGGGACTTGGGCGTTTTCTTTTGATTTAGTTGAACTTGTTTTACTTTCCTGTGACGTATCATGTGTTGGTGAATTTTATTAATTAATATTTTCATGTATTGGCGGATGGCCGAGATTGATGAACTAATGAATATTTTCTGCTTTTTTGATTTGAAAACCTTCTAACGAAGAGTATGTTGAAATTATGTGATGTAATATCCCACTTTAGTGGAGAACTCTGATGTTTATTTGAATTAATCGTACTTTATTTTAATTCGGGAAAGTGGGGTGTTACAATTGGTATCAGAGCAGGTCCGTTCGTCCGGCCAGTGTAGTTGTTGAGTCTGTCCTTAGGATAAAGATTGTGTATCTTTTAACCTGGTGTTTTATATTGTTGAGTAGTATGGCAGGAAGGAATGATGCTGCTTTGGCTGCTGCTGTGCAAGCGATGGCGCAGGTGGTTGCTAATCAGAACCAAGCTACGGGTGTGCAATTTGGGGCTTTGACACAGTTTCGGAGTAACAAGTCGCCGACGTTTGAAGGAGGAGTTTTGGATCCTGAAGCTGCGCAGAAGTGGCTGAAGGCGATTGAGAAAATTTTCAGGATAATGGGTTGTAGTTATGAGCAAAAGGTGAGGTTTGGTACTCACATGCTAGAAGGTGAAGCTGAGGCCTGGTGGGACAATAGTCGCCAGAGATGGGTGACTGCAGGAACTGCGATCACTTGGGATGTAGTTCGAAAGGGTTTTCTGAAGAAGTACTTTCCGGAAGACATACGAAGTGCTAAGGAGATAGAGTTCCTAGAGCTGAAGCAGGGTAATCTGACCGTAGCAGAGTATGCTGCGAAATTTGAAGCGTTGGTGCAGTATTGTCCTTATTACAATACTGAAGATGCGATGACCTCTAAGTGTTTGAAATTTGAGAATGGGCTGCGTCGGGAAGTTAAGTTGGGGATTGCTTGTCAGAAGATCAGGAATTATCCTGAGCTGGTAAGCAAAAGCAGGATTTATGATAATGATAACCGGGCCAGGATTGCACATTATAAGGATGTGAATGACCGTAAAGGTAAGAAGAGATTTGGTGGTACTCCTTATAGTGTTCTTGCTGATAAGGGAAAGCATAAGGCTGCTTCTGATAAGAAGTCTAAAGAAGGGAAAACATCTGCTGATTTAAAATGTTTTCGGTGCGGTGGTGCAGATCATCATGCTAATGAATGTCCTAATGAGGTGAAGAAGTGCTTCAGGTGTGGTAAGCCAGGCCATGTAATAGCTAATTGCAGAGCCACTATGCCTACCTGTTATAACTGTGGTGAGAAAGGGCATATCAGTATGCATTACGAGAAGTCGAAGAAGTCTCAAGCGTCTCAGGCCAGTGGTAAAGTGTTTGCTGTCGTGGGAACTCAAGCTGCCAATGAAGAGCATTCTATCAAAGGTACTTGTTTCATCAATAATATTCCTTTGACTGCTATTGTTGATACGGGTGCAACCCACTCATTCATTTCTGTTGATTGTGTGAAGAGGTTGGGATTGGTGTCGTCTACTCTTGTTCGACGGATGACTATTGAAACTCCCTCTATTGGTTCTGTGACTGCTTCTTTAGTGTGTTTGAAGTGTCCACTGACTATTTTCAGTAGATACTTTGGAGTAGACTTGATTTGTCTACCACTTGGTAATTTGAATGTTATTTTGGGTATGAACTAGTTGGAGTTCAACCGAGTCTACATCGATTGTTTTCGGAAGGTGTTGTTGTTCCTTACTCCAAAAGAGGAAGCATTGGCGGATTCCTTGTCTAATAAGGAATTGAGGACCCTATTGGAGGACGAAGCTAAGATGTTTTCATTATTTGTGTCATTGTCTGTTGACAGCAAGACATTAGTGAAAGAGTTGGCAGTGGTGAATGAATTTCCTGAAGTATTTCCTGATGACATTACGGGATTACCTCCGACGAGGGAAGTTGAGTTTAGCATTGATCTTGTTCATGGTACAAGGCTTATATCTATGGCACCGTACAGGATGTCGGCAGTGGAATTGGCTGAATTGAAATCTCAGATTGGAGAATTATTGGATAGAAAGTTTATCCGACCGAGTGTGTTGCCGTGGGGAGCTCCAGTGCTGTTGGTAAAGAAGAAAGATGGTAGTATGCATCTGTGCATCAATTACCGTCAGTTGAATAAAGTGACCATTAAGAATAAATATCCTCTTCCAAGGATTGACGATTTGATGGATCAGTTGGTGGGAGCTAGGGTGTTCAGTAAAATTGACTTGAGGTCGGGTTACCATCAGATCAGAGTGAAAGAAGGTGATATTCAGAAGACGACATTTAGAACTTGATATTGACATTACGAATATGCTGTAATGCCTTTTGGAGTGTCTAATGCACCGGGAGTGTTTATGGAGTATATGAACCGAATTTTCCATTCTTATTTGGGTCAGTTCATTGTTGTGTTTATTGACGACATACTGATTTATTCTAAGTCTGAGGAAGAACACGCTGGACATTTGAGAATTGCTTTGCAGGTGCTGAAAGATAATAAGATGTTTGCTAAGCTATCAAAGTGTGAGTTCTGGTTGAAGACAGTAAGTTTCTTGGGGCATGTAATATCCATTGATGGTATATCGGTAGACCCATCGAAAGTGAGTGCAGTGTTGCAGTGGGAACCGCCAAAGACAGCGACGGAAATTAGAAGCTTTTTGGGTTTGGCAGGATACTACCGAAGGTTTATTGAAGGGTTTTCTAATTTGGCGTTGCCATTGACTCAGTTGACGAGAAAAAATCAAGTTTTCGTGCGGGATGCTGCTTGTGAAAAAATCTTTGAGGAACTGAAAAATAAATTGACTACGACACCTGTGTTAGTGTTGCCGACTCCGAGTGAATATTTTGTGGTGTACTGTGATGTGTCTAAGATGGGATTAGGCGGAGTTCTTATGCAAGATGGTAAGGTGGTAGCGTATGTTTCGCGGAAACTGAGGGTGCATGAAAGAAATTACCCTACTCATGACCTTGAGTTGGCTGCGGTAGTTTTCGTGTTGAAGATCTGGAGGCACTATTTGTATGGTTCGAGGTTTGAGGTGTTCAGTAACCATAAGAGTCTGAAATATTTGTTCGATCAGAAGGAGTTAAATATGAGACAGAGAAGATGGTTGAAATTCTTGAAAGATTATGATTTCAACTTGAGTTACCATCCAGGAAAGGCGAATGTAGTAGCAGATGCCTTGAGCAGGAAGGCAATTCATATGTCGGCTTTAATGGTGAAAGAGATGGAACTAATTGAGCAGTTCAGAGATCTGAGCATGGTTTGTGAGACTACGGCCGATGGTGTGATGTTGGGCAAGTTGCAGGTGAATAATGATTTCTTGGATTTGATTAAGGAAAGACAAAAGCTAGACGTAATGTTAGTAGATTTAATGCCTGGAGTATAGAGCGACCCCAGTAGTGATTTTAAGTTGGATAGTGAAGGTGTGTTGAGATTCAGAGGCAGGATTTGTGTGCCGGATAATGATGAACTGAAGAAGTCAATTTTGAATGAGGGACATCGTAGTAGTCTAAGTATCCATTCGGGAGCTACGAATATGTACCATAATTTAAGGAAGTTATTTTGGTGGTCCGGTATGAAAAGAGATATAGCTCAATTTGTTTATGCCTGTTTGACATGTCAGAAGTCAAAGGTGGAACATCAGAGACCTTCTGGATTTATGCAACTGTTGGAAGTTCCGGTTTAGAAATGGGATTGTATCACTATGGATTTTGTTACGGGTTTGCCGAACACGGCAAGAGGATTTGATGTTATTTGGGTAATTGTGGATCGACTTACGAAGTCTGCATATTTTGTGCCGATTAATATCAGCTTTCTGTTGGTGAAGCTAGCAGAGATTTATATTCGGGTAATTGTGAAGCTACATGGTGTTCCGTCGAGTATCGTGTCAGATAGAGATCCGAGGTTTACTTCAGAATTTTGGAGGAGTTTACAGGAAGCTTTGGGTACTAAGTTGAAGTTGAGTTCAGCTTACCATCCGCAAACTGATGGTCAGTCGGAGAGGACTATTCAGTCGCTGGAAGATTTGTTGAGAGCTTGTGTGTTGGAAAAGGGTGGTGCGTGGGATACTCATTTATCGTTGATAGAGTTCACGTACAACAACAGTTACCATTCTAGCATCGGAATGGCACCGTTTGAGGCTTTATACGGTAGGAGGTGTAGAACTCCTCTGTGTCGGTATGAAATAGGTGAGAATGTGGTATTGGGACCAAAAATTGTACAGCAAACTACTGAGACCATTCAGATGATTCGTGAGAAAATGAAATCGTCTCAGAGTAGGTAGAAAAGTTATCATGATAACCGAAGGAAGGAACTAGAATTAAGTGAAGGTGATCATGTGTTTCTAAGAGTTAAACTAGTGACTGGTGTGGGTCGTGCGTTGAAGTCCAAGAAGCTAGATCCTAAGTTTATTGAACCGTATTAGATTTTGTAGAGAATTGGTGCTCTAGCTTGTAGAGTGGCATTACCGCCTGAGCTTTCGAACCTACATGACGTGTTTCATGTGTCGCAACTTCGAAAGTATGTCTCGGACCTATCTCACGTGATTCCGAGAGATGAAGTTCAAGTCCGGGAGAATCTTACTATTGAGACGATGCTGTTGAGGATCGGAGATCGTAAAATGAAACAACTCTGAGGGAAGGAGATATCCTTGGTGAAAGTAGCTTGGGGAGGTGCTGCAGGAGGCAGTATGACCTGGGAATTAGAAAGCAGGATGCGGGAAGCGTATCCGGAATTGTTTCCATCAGGTAATTTTCGAGGACGAAAATAATTAAAGTGGGGGAGAGTTGTAACACGCATTTTAATTATTTAGTCTTTTGGTGTTATTCTATTTTGGGTGTGTACTTTGTGAGGGAGTGAGCCTGAGCACGTGGGTGGGTGTCCTTAATTTATAGGAATTATTTAATAAAATATAGAGTTTATTAATAATATAATATTATTAATAATGATGATAATCTAATAATTAGTAATATTATTATTATTATTATTATTATTATTAGTACATTATTATTATTATTATTAGATTAATAAAATAAAATAAGGATTAAAAAGGGGTATTAGAAGAGTTTGGGAGAAAGGAGAGATCAGAACACGATAAGTCAGTTTAAGATAGAAGAGAAAAGGGGAAGAATAAGGAGGAAGAGAAGAAGGCTAGGTCTAACAATTCTTCTGAGTTCTTCGTCAATCGGAGCATTAATCGAGGTAAGGGGGGAGAAACTGATTGGGATTGGTGTTTACATGAAATTGAGTAGAGGGGATTCCTTAACCCCATAGGGATTTTGATGAACATGTTTGTTATGTTGGTATGTCTTTGATTGTTGTTGATTATGATGAAATTGGTGTGCATGTTGATGTGTTTATGATTGTTGTTGCCATTGATGAATGGGTATACGTACTGTGTGATTTAGTGAGGTTCTGAGTAACTTTTGTAGTTCTGTTAAAGGACATAGGTGTGGGTTCTGGAGATAAATTGGTAGAATAATAACTAGAGTAGTGTGTACTGGTTGTAGTGATGATAGGGTGGGAGAGGGAAGCAGAGTGATAGGCTTGGAATTGAGCAAGAAGACATTGTTGGACAGTGAGGGTTTTGAGAGATCGCAGGCGCTCGCTAGCACCTTCGCTAGGCGAGCTAGTCGCGAGCATTCGCTAGGGACTTGCTAGGCGAGTGAGGTAGAGAACACTTCCAGTAGCTACTGTTTGCCTTTGCTAGGGAGTTTGCTAGGCGAGCAGCTAGCGAGCATTCGCTAGGGCTTCGCTAAGCGAATGAGCCAGCGAGCATGACAACAAATTATGATTTTGTACGGTGAGGGTGGTTCTGTCGTTTTGTAGTATTCCTTGAGTTGGGACCAGTATATATATGGTGATTAATGGTGAAGAGTGTATACTTGACATTAAAAGGTGAAATTATGTAGTGAGTGAAGTTAGTTGAAATAAGTAGATTGAGGTGTGAGATATGTATGAGGTATGGTGATAGAATCAGAGGGATCGTGTGACTTTAATTAAAATAATTAATTGATGAATAATACGTATGTATGATGTATGATGTATGGTGATGTGATCAGGGGATCGTGTGCACCTTGTGTGCTTGAGTTCATTTATTGTGCATTTGGTGTTATGCATATCATGGTGTTTGGTGGGACGAATCATTGCTCAAGAGGAGTGTATGTGATTCATCTGTACTCCATTGCGGAGAATGATGGGGATAGATCATGGCCAAGGACGGGTGTATGTGATCTATCCGGGGTGCGATTGAATGAACCAATGAGTCGGTACCGCATGCATGGTTTTGAGTTGCATAATTGCATTATGGTGTGTTGTGTTGATGTTGGACAGTAGGTCGTGTTTGATGAATGTTGGGTGATGAATTATATGATTACTACCTTTATTTCATGTACTGTATTACCGATAATTTTGATCATGTTTTCTCACCCCTTTGTTGTTGTTGTGGTCTGTGCTTCTTCGGAAGTACAAATAATCCAGGTACTTAGCTAGCTTGGATAGAGGTGTGCAAGTCGAGTCTTAGGATGCTCTGATACGTAGCACGGGACTTGGGCGTTTTCTTTTGATTTAATTGAACTTGTTTTACTTTCCTGTGACGTATCATATGTTGGTGAATTTTATTAATGAATATTTTCATGTATTGGCGGATGGCCGAGATTGATGAACTAATGAATATTTTCTGCTTTTTTGATTTGAAAACCTTCTAATGAAGAGTATGTTGAAATTATGTGATGTGATATCCCACTTTAGTGGAGAACTCTGATGTTTATTTGAATTAATCGTACTTTATTTTAATTCGGGAAAGTGGGGTGTTACAGTTAACACTGAAGGTTTTTGAAAAAAATACTTAATTTAAAATATAAAGAGTATTTTAAAAATATTTTGAAAGCTTTAGTGATAGTGGTGTAGTGAAATGTGATTAAAAGAACACTTGTATAAATATTTCTAAGTAAAATATGTTATATCGTTTCTTGTATCATTAACACCACTTGAAGTTTGAAGATAAAGCTTGATCCATAGAGTCATATGCGACTATCTTGATCTTTGATAATTGATTCTTGTTGATTGCTTGCGCCTCTTGCTTTTTATGAAGTATTCAGAAAAAAAAGGTGCTTCTGGTTTTATCTTCAGTATATATACCCTCACGGGTATATAGTGTAAGCAGCTTCAATATATATACCCCCACGGGTATATAGCATAAGTATTTTCAACCTATATACCCCCACGGGTATATAACATAAGTATCTCGCGTGCCAAGATTGTATGAGTTGTCTTCATCAAAACATAAAGGCCTTGAAGCTTGATTCTACACAGACATCCGATAAAGAGCCATCGACACATGACTAGTGTCCGATATCACCTCAATAGTAAACTCTACCTCACGCTCAAGAGGTAAGTCACTCATGTCACTTGGAAACACCTCTGGAAATTCTCGAACAACTGGCAGTTCCACACTCACTGCTTCACAATCAACTTGAAGCGACGCGAACAAAGCAAACATCTGAGCCTCATCTTCCAAGAGTTCTTCCACTTGCTTGGAAGATATAAACATTAGTTCTCCACCATCGCCAAACTCTGGAAACCTCACAGTCTTGCTATAACAATCGATATGAACATAGTTGTACTCCAACCAGTTCATCCCAAGGATAACATCAATTTGATGCAAAGGTAGACAGACCAAGTCCATCACAAAGTTCCTATCATAAATAGTCAAAGGGCAGCTCAAACAGACTAACGCAGTAGTCACCAAACCATTAGTCAGGGTATCAATAACCATACTCCCAACCATGGAAGACAATTTCAAATTCAACCTCTTAGCATATTCAAGCAAAATAAACGAATGAATAGCACCAGTATCAACTATAGAAATCAATTCAACATCATTAATAAAACAAGTACCTCTAATCAAGTTATCTGTCTTGGATTCTTCTGCACCGCTCAAAGAAAATACCCTGCCACTGGTTTGGGCAGCAGTAGCAGTCTTCTTCGGCTGCTGACACTGAGTACTAATATGACCCTTATCTCCACAGTTGAAGCAAGTTGGAGCTTCATCTTTACAATCAGTAGCTCTATGACCCCTCTTGCCGCAACGGTGACATCTCAGCACCTTACAATTCTCAGCCCGGTGACCTTGCTCACAACACTTATAACACTTACTTGGAGCAGTAGCCGCTCCCCCACTTGGCTTTTTCCCATCAGAAGCCTTCTGCTTCCCTTTATCACCAGAAGTCACATACGGTTTTCCTTTGAACTGACCTTTCTCTTTCTTCTCACTCAGCTGCTTATACTGAGTAGATCGAGCTCGGCTATCTTCATCATAAATCCTGCTTTTGTCTACCAGCTCCGAAAACCAACGAATCTGCTGGTACCCAATTCCCTGCTTAATCTCTGGTCTCAATCCATTCTCGAACTTGAGACACTTCGACATCTTTGCATCAACACGGTTGTAATGCAGACAAAACTTTACCAAAGACTCAAACTTTGCCGCATATTCAGCCACAGTCATACTACCTTGTTTCAGCTCCAGAAACTCCACTTCTTTCTTTCCCCAAACATCTTCAGGAAAATACTTTCTCAGAAACTCTTCCCTGAACACATCCCAAGTTATTACAATGCCAGCATCTCCCAATCTCTGACGAGTGTTATCCCACTAGTCCTCAGCTTCCTCTGCCAGCATATGCGTACCAAATTGTACCTGCTGCGCATCAGTGCACGCCATAACTAAGAAAATCTTCTCAATCACTTTCAGCCACTTATGCGCACCATCAGGATCATGAGTGCCCACAAAAGTCGGAGGATTGTCCCTTTGAAACTTTCCCAAAGCACGAAACTCATCTGGAGGTCCACCATTCTGAGACATCACTTGGGCAAGTGATTCCAGCGCATCAGCAATAGCACGATCATTCCTTCCTGCCATCTACAACCACCAACAAGGTTAGAAGAAAACAACTCATCAATAGTGTTCCTACATTATTGACTGACAGGGGACTAACAACATAAACACTTGGCCGGACGGACCGACCTGCTCTGATCCACTAATGTAACACCCTTTTCTACCCCAAAATATTTAAGGCAAAACGACACATAAATCAGAGTGAATAAATAAATCTCATTAAAAAGCCACCAAAAGGGCGTACATTTCTCAAAGTCATCAAAAATAGGTCAATACTCCGTAACACACGGGTTTTCCCAAAATACATTCAAATTTCACAAAGCAGCGGAACCCAAAATATAACTCAAGGTTTCCTAAAAAAAGGAAAATAATCAAAATAAATTTAACAATATAAACTCAACTCAAGGAACCCAACCCGATGTTACATATCAGAGCAAGACCCTCTAAACAAACTAAACTTCAAAAATGACTCCTCGATGGCGTCCACAACTAAACTTGTTCATCTTCACGTTACCCACGTGGAGGTAACATTCAAACAGGAAGGGTGAGTAAAATAATTCATAATAATCAATGTATGACAATTAATGCATAAAAGGCATCGTAATTATATTCAACACATTCATATCCTTCAAAAATGCCTCGAAGGCCACAATGTCATAATTCATACAAAAAGACTCATCAATACAATATGATACAACTCAATGTATGTGGTACCAATCATCACAGATCGATGGACACTGGGCCATCAACCCTCCATAGATCTCCATCAATAGGATCGATTCTACTAGAGAACCGGAGCACATCAAAACACTTCACATCCACACAATGGGATTGAAGCCAAAGTAATCGAGGTCCTGAACCGAAGTTCGGATGCACATGAATGCATGATGCACACGTCACAATAATAATCCTCATAATCACAGCATATGGTGCATCATCATTCATCATATTCATCATCGTCACATAAATCATCATATCTCATGTTATCACATAATTCATCAAATCATGGTAATTTTATCATACTAATTCTATCAATACATCATAGAAACCATCATAGCATCATGTACACGTCACTCAAAACCCACTGTCATACTCATGGTAACTCATCACTGAAATCCCATAATCAAACATCACGACATCGCTGCACACGATCAATATTTGTGACATTCTGCTACGTTCGCCGACATGCTTGTAACACCCTTTTCTACCCCACAATTAATAAGGAAAAATAACACGGATTTCAGAGTAAATAAATAAGTCTCAATAAAAGAAATCATCTCAAAGGGCGTACATTTCTCAATGTCTCAAAATGAGTCAATACTCCGTAACACACGAGTTTTCCCAAAATACATTTGAATTTCACAAAGCAGCGAAACTCAAAACATAACTAAAGGTTTTCCTCATAAGGGAAAATAAGTAAAATAACCCACTGATATATAATTTAACTCAAAGAACCCAATCCGATGTTACATATCAGAGCAAGACCCTCTAAGTTAACCATAAAAGCTAACGACTCTTAAAATTCAAAAATAACTCCTTGACGGCGTCCACGGTTAAATTGGGTCATCTGCACGTTACCCACGTGGAGGTAACTTTCAAACAGACAGGGTGAGTAAAACAATTCATAATAATCAATGTATAAACGACATATTACTCAATTAAATTAATTAATTAAAATATTCCAATTAAATTTGGGGTGTTACAACTCTCCCCCACTTAAAAGAATTTTCGTCCTCGAAAATTATCTCAAAGAAATAGAGTCGGATACGACTCCCTTAACTGATCCTCCTGCTCCCAAATCCAACTTTCCTCAGGTGGTCCTCCCAAAACTACCTTCACCAAGGCAATCTCTTCACCTCAAAGTTTCTTCTCGTTCATCAATCCGAACTAGCAATACCTCAACAATTAAATTATCTTTCACTTGCACACCATCCATCTGAATCAATGTACTTCCTTAGCGGAGACACATGAAACACATCATGCAAATTCACAAGCGACAGCGGTAAACCGGTCTAACAGGTTACTTCTCCCACGCTTCCGCTGCGCCACTCTGATACAGACTACAAAACACGGTGTGAGCTTTCGAGACTTCCAAGCTCGACCAACACCAATTACCAGCGTAACTCTTAGAACACGAGATCTTCCTCTTGAAATTCAAGTGCTTTCCCCCTATTATCATGGTAACTCTTCTGACAACCATGCGAAACATCCATCTTTTCTTGGGTCCTCCTGATCTTCTCAGTTGTTTCTTGCACAATCTCAGGTCCGAGTACAACGCTGTCGCTTGACTCATATCAATACAAAGGAGTCCTACACCTCCTACCATACAAAGCCTCATACAGTGTCATTCCAATACTAGAATGGTAATTATTATCGTAGGTAACCTTAACCAACGATTAATAACCATCCCCCGATCCACCTTGATCCAACACACAAGCTCTCAACAAATCCTCTAAAGACTGGGTAGTTCTGTCTATCCGTCCCGCGGATGATAAGCAGAACTCAACCTTAACTTAGTACCCAAAGCGTCTGCAAACTCTCCCAAAATCTCGATGTAAATCTCAGATTTCCATCTGACACAATATTTGACGATATCTCATACCACTTCACAACTTCCTTAATATACATCTCATCTATCTTCGACATAAAATAGTTAATCCTCATCGATATAAAATGAGCTGATCTAGTCAATCCATCCAAAATCACCCAAATTGAATCATATCCCTCTCACAGTCTTCGGCAAACCCGACCCAAAATCCATGAAAATACTATCTGATTTCTACTCTGGAATATTCAACGGTTGCATCAGACCCAACAGTCTCTGATGTTCAATCTTTGACTTCCGATAAGTTTAACTAGCATATACAAACTCAACCACTTCTCTCTTCATCTATGACCACCAAAATAATTTCCTCAAATCCGGTTACATCTCCATAGCACCGGGATGGATACTCCATCTACCTCAATGTCCTTCTTCAAGAATACTCTTATTCCACTCAATAATATCTAGAACACAAACTCTATAACGACATCTCATGATACCATTTCCATTAATCCGAAAATCAGCCCTTCGACTTTAATTCATCAAATTCAACCAATCTACCAACTCAAACCAGAGTTCTGGCCTTCTAGAATCTCATCAAGAATACCACTAGTAAGGTCCAACATACTAAGCTTAACTTCATAAGAAGTCTTTTCACAAACCAAACTCATATCACAAAATTGCTCAATCAGTTCTAACTCTTTTCACCATCATCATCAGTATATACAAAGATTTCCAAATCAATGCATCAGCTACCACGACTTCTTTACCCAAATGGTAATTCAACCCGAAACCATCATCCTTCGAAAGCCCCATGCCAATCGAACACTCAATTTGTGAGTTATGGTGGACACGCGAACCACACTTTCCGCACTCACTACAAAATCCAAACATATTCCATCAATAAATAACTTAATACCATGCCACTATTTCACCATCATATAGAGCAATGAAATAGCTTTACAACACTTTAAACCGTGCGTCATTCCGAGTTACGGTTCTCCCGTTACGACAAAACTACGAAAACAACATTCTTCTGTCCCAGGACATTTTCGCCCCGCGAAGGATATCGCTCGCCTGGCGAACCTGACAGTCCGAAATTCTATTTTCGATCGTTAAATGACTTCCGGGTGTCCGATTTCGATTCCGTAAAAAGTTGTGATCTTAGAATTCAATGTACAACAACAATTTCACACTTAGGAGACCATTCAACACATCTTCAACTTTTGAAATATTTAAAGACCTAATTATACCAATATTGCATTCCACATCTGACTTTCTCTAATAATCACCAGAAATCACTGTCCACCTTTAATATACTCGACCTCACAATCTGTTGCCTTAGAACACACACCAGACACAGGTTTCAAAACTACTCAATCAATTTAATTCCTTAACCATCCAAACAGACATATAATATGGAGCCCTCAATATCAGACTAGTTTTCGTAACTAAGTCGATCACAACTCCACTTCAAGTTCTGGCTGTATATCACTATCTTGTCATGATAACTTCCAGACAACCACAATTAATTGGCAAACCACCAACTTCCCCACTTTCATTAACACTCAAAATTTCCATCAAAATAAACATCTCAACATCGTCCTGCACCGACTCATCAAAACAATTCTTAAGCACTTAGCTTAACTTAAGACAATTCACCGCTCACGCCATCTAAGCTTGCAAGACACGTCTATCCCATCCAACATGACCCCGTCTACTATCAACAAGAGATTAAGGGTGAACAGTTTCTCAATTTGTCAATAGACAACCGAAAATCATGATGGGGTACAAGCCATCTTTACCAAACTATAAGAGCGTTCATCGACACACTAAGCCACAACTCCACACTTGCAGCATCCTAGAGAAGCACAAGCTTCTCCCCCACTTGAATCATTCCCACTTCTGCAGACAAGGTTAGGAAACAAACATGTATCGACAGTGTTTTCACACACATGTCGCATACAAGGGAACCAACAACATTAGACAACTTGGCCAGACAGACCGACCTGCTCTGATACCACTAATGTAACACACTTTTCTACCCCACGATTAATAAGGCAAAATAACACGAATTTCAGAGTAAATAAATAAGTCTCAATAAAAGAAATCATCTCAAAGGGCGTACATTTCTCAATGTCTCAAAATGAGTCAATACTCTGTAACACACGGGTTTTCCCAAAATACATTCAAATTTCACAAAGCAGCGGAACTTAAAACATAACTCAAGGTTTTCCTCATAAGGGAAAATAAGTAAAATAACCCACTGATATATAGTTTAACTCAAAGAACCCAACCCGGTGTTACATATCATAGCAAGAACCTCTAAGTTAACCATAAAAGCTAACGACTCTAAAACTTCAAAAATAAGTCCTCAACGGCGTCCACGACTAAACTGGGTCATCTGCACGTTACCCACGTGGAGGTAACATTCAAACAGACAGGGTGAGTAAAACAATTCATAATAATCAATGTATAACAATTAATGTATAAACGACATATTGTCATACCCTAAATTGCCCTACCCTCAATTCTTTATACCAGGTATTTGTGTAGGTTCAGGATCTTTCTAAATGACCGTCTGGCCTCTGGCCACAGTCTTCAAGGATTTTGACCATAAAAATATGGTTTATGCTCATAATGTTTATAGTTCATTGGGTTGAATTCCTGTGAAATTTAAAAAAGAGGATGAGCCCTCATTCTCAGGATCAACCTTTTCTTCTAAAAGGGGAACATAGTTTAGAATTATGTGAATGATCAAAGTCCAATTATGTTTGTTGCAAATTTGTCCAAGAGGTGACTATGTTGGCTACACTTTTAAATTCTATTTGTTTTGATCCAAGTTTGAATTAGTGGTGAGTTTTAATAGAGGATTATTGAATTGAAAGGATTGTGGATTGATAAATTTTGGTTAAGGGATGATAGAAAGAGGAGTGTGCTACAGGTGACGATGGGAGATCACAAGTGAATCTTTAAGTTGTTTCAAATCCATGATTTAATTGGTTAAGTTATTTAAAAAAAACTTAAACCATGTTTTTTTCAAGTTGTAAAGCTAGTTGATTTGAGGTCATATGTGGGGTTCATACAAGCCATACTAATCATGTTTGGAATTCACTCAAACCATACAAGGATCGTTGTGCATTTTTTTCCATTATTATTCAAGGTATACCTCATGTGACAAAAGAGCATTACTGATGTACTTCGCATAAATATGTATGACAAGTGGGAAAAGAATTTCCAAAAAAAGGTTGTCTTATTGCGCCTATTACAAGACATACATATACATGTTCTGTTATGAAGTCACAAATCCTAAAACGATGTTGGGCACATGAAGCAACGATGATATTCATGAATAATATTCAAGATATCGCATCCAAAACTTCAGAATTTAAAAGTACACAACAGTTTTACAAAGTGATTACATAATACTGTCACAAGTTCTGTCATAGTAAGGTTGGCTTCCGAGGTTGACTCGAAGAGAGTCCGTTGACGGCATCCGCATCGGCTTATATACGAAGCTGCTACACGCCTTCAACAATAGCCTATCCGCAACGCAACGCACCAAAACCGTATGCAGTCACATGTTATTCCAATTTCCCAAATGCCACTACTTGCAAAACGAATAGAATGCGATACGCAACACAAACAACAGCAAACCAGTGCACCAAGCTGTGAAGAATGAAGAAAGATAACAGCATGTCGCCGCCGAAATTTTCCATCCTCCACACCATCTCTGTACATGAGAAGTCAGTATCAGTGAAGTTTTCCATCCTCCATAACCATCTAAGGTTTTGGCCACAAGGCCTAAGGTTTCCTTCTCATATCAATAATCAGTGATACATACCACCAGCCATAATCTCAGAGTCTTATAATCAATTTCCCTAGTTTTCTCACAATTAACCCAAATACCTTAAATCCTAAACCAACCATAAACACATCTAAAGGCATACATAGAAAATCATGAAAAGCCATACTCCCCATACCTTAGTCGATTCACAGCTTTCACGATTAATCTTTGGGATCTTCTGCCTCCAACCTTTTCTTCAGAGTTCTGGCCACCAAACTTTCACGGTTAACACAAAATGAATTCCAATTTCCCTTCAGAACTCAATTTTGTCAAACCTAGTCTTGGGCCTCACAAATTAGGTTTTTTCCTCATTACCCTTACTAACTCCTTCAAATGCCCAAATTACCCTTATTTCACTTATATTCATTTTAATTAATAATAATACTAATAAATTAATATTATATGTTATTAATCAAATAAATATCCAAAAATGCACATTTTCTAATACTCCACAAATTAACCGCAAATCACCAAAATTGAACATTCTTAATTAAATAAATTAATCAAAATATTCCAATTAAAATTCAGGGTGTTACATGCCCCCTCTGCGGGGACACGTCATCATGCAACTACCCACCTCCGAAAGAGTTGGTCAACCCACCTTCCGAAGATCATGGGACGGTTGGACTAGGGCGAATACCACGTGCTGGTCTTCACTACGCCACGTAAGTCCTAACAGTCATTTGGGTTGGGCCTGACCATCCAGCCCAACTCAAATGACCGTTGGCCCTGCGCTGGGGTCTCTCTATAAATACCCTCTTTCACTAGAGGGTCAGAGATTCAATTTTAAACCTACTTTCTGTATTTGCTCTCACTCTGGTCCATTCTCTCATTTTGGCATCTGAGTGTCTTGCAGGTACACCCCCTTCCTCCTTCTTACCATCGGCGAACAGGCAGCAGATCAACGACGCGTGACAAATCATTGATCCCCTTCTGATCAGATTATATATATATATATATATATATATATATATATATATATATATATATATATATATATATATATATATATATATATATATATATATATATATATATATATATATATATATTAAATGACTGCATTTTACTCTTTAAAAATAAAATATTAAAATGTCAGCATATTCAAAATCGCACTCTTTCATTTGATATTTCTCCGCAACTATTATCTATCATTTGAACTGACTTAACAAGGCAATAAAATTGTTTTTATATAAACTAAAAATAATATATTTGAGTGAAAAATATCATATTAGACTTATAAAATACTTTTAAATCAAAGTTAATAAATTTCAATAAAAATCCAATCAATAAAGAGTATTCCAATTTGAATTAGACTAAAATAATCATTGACAAATGTTATTTGAGTCAATTTTATTTATTTATTATTTAAATCATTATAACTATAGTATTAACTTTTTTTGTCAAGATAATTATTATTCTTTTACTAATGAAATCTTGAATTAATTAGGAAGAAACATGAGTTAAAGTTAGTTTTCCAGTTCCATTGTAATGACAGTTGCGAAGAGGAGGAAACCGACGCGAACTGCCCAAGTCGAAGACCTCCGAAACTAACCACAACAAAACGGTTTATTTTTCAGATTTCAGATCTATTGCAGAAGATCCATTCCCGGTAAAATGAAAATTTTCACATATAAATTACCGTCAATGGATCTGATGCGTTCGGAGAAGATGACCTTCGTTCAACTCATCATTCCCGCCGAGTCCGCTCACCGAGCCATCACCTATTTAGGCCAACTCGGTCTTCTTCAATTCCGTGACGTAACTTCTCTCTCTCTCAGATCCCTATTATGCATTTCGATTTTCGCGCCTTTTCCTTTTTACTTCGCTGTATCTTGATTTGAATGCGTAACATGCATGCTGGTGTTTCCTTGATGAATGATTAAAATGCAGCGTTGTTGAATTCATGTGTTGAATTTTGGAATCTGGTGCAGGGGAGGAGTGGATTTTGTTCGTTTAGGTCGTTCTCTGGTTTGTTATGTTGTTGATTTATCATGCAAAGTCTCTGAATCGAAGAAACTGGAAACACTTTGTATTTAATCCAAATAAATGGTTTGAGAGTTTGTTGATGAGCGAACTGTTTGATTGCATGAATGAGTTGCTTAAGTTTTGTATTGCATGCTAAATGTACGGTTTTAGAAAATGGTTTTCTGTTGTTGCTTTAATTAAAATAGCACATTTGTTTCCTATTTTCAAAGATACACTGGGAAAAAAAGTTTACTATTTCAACTAAGCACATGCATGGGACACAGCATTTCGGATGCATGGCTAATAATTTGAAAAAATGAAAGTGATTGAAGATGGTTTATGAAATACAAAATGTTTTTTCACACCAAACAGACCCTACTAAGTTATTTTAGATTATTTTCTCATGTCTTGCGATTTCGCATCCTCTTTGAAGATGGTTTACAACATACAATTGCGTTCCTCGTTTAACTGATTGAGGGCTTCAGTTTGGAGTTTGAATTCCAACTCTCACACTGAACCTCTCTGTTCAAAAGGATGATTTTAGAAACTTGATTATTCTGAATCCTGGTTTGGTTTTGATTGTGTGTCAATGTGTATGCTGCTGCTATTGATAATGACACATTCTATTTGTAATTAAGAGCTTCTATGTGACCATACAAGTAAAAGTTTGTGGAGAACCATCTACACAACATAGGGCAAGTGCTGTACATCTTGATATTTGTAGCTCTTTTAAGCCTAGAATCTTGGATGGATCTCAATATTTCAGGATATGCTGGCTATGCAAAAACTTCGATGTTTTCTGGTCTTGGTCTATTTACTCAGTCATTTCACCGGGAGACACTAAATGTGGGGATGTTATTTTGATTTTCAACAATATTCTTTTTTTTCAATAGCATATATTCGTATACAGTTGTCTCCTGTTACAAATGATATTTTGGGTGGCAATATGCTACCATGTGTATTAGGAAATGTTCAAAACTTGTTTTAATCTTCTTTACAGCCATGTGTGCAACACAAAGTAGTTATTTGTGGTTTACTACCTAGCAAGAGAAAAGTTTTGTTGTTGTAAAATCTATGGTTTGGATGTTGGAGGTGTAGAATTCTTCTATGATCTTTAATTACTGCATTTCTTATGACTGTATTTTCTCCTCTGTAGTTAAATGCTGAAAAAAGTCCCTTCCAGAGAACATTTGTTAACCAGGTAATGTGTACCGCACTAATTATTAGAATTCCTGTTTATTTTTGAATGCCCTTTTTTTACAACACCGTACTAAGCTTACTAGTTCTAAAATAATGAAAATATATATAATGAATAATGTAGTTTGTTTCATGTGAATCAGATTATAGTCGCCCAATCTCTAGACCTTATATCAAAAGGTAGAAGAAATAGGTTCAAACTGTTGGAAATAGTTTGTTTGACGTTTTTGCTCTCTTTCTAGAATTAATGCCTGCTGAATTCGGAGAATAATATATTGGAAATGACAATAACTTATATAGAAGAGGAGATATATAGTTGACATATAAAGTTGTCTTGGTGGTTGGGGTGGGCTAAAGAGTTAAGTGGTGATTCTGATAAGGAGGGAGAGAGGTCAATCCCACCCCAATATAATACTGACCATACCAACGTTTATCATTAAAAGAGAACTTAGGTAGAAGAAGTGGTTAAAAGAGATAAAAGAGACTGTCAATAATTCTCCTTTTGGTCACTATTATAAGCAAAAATTCACTTTTTCATGTTCATTGAATAACTGATGTATCTCGTATATAGTTGAGATAAATCGGTTATTCAATGAACATGAAAAGTGAATATTTTTTCTTATAATAGTGCCCGAAACAAGTAATTCTCTGCATACTGATGTGACAAAAAAGGCACCAACCTTCATACTAATACTTAAATTCCTAATGAGAGTATTAAATTAATCATAAAATATAATTAAATATGAGAACTATTCTTAAGAATGAATCCTTTAAAAATGAAAAGTAACTACACAAACACATTGACGAGAAAGGTAGCAAGATGGATAGAATGATCACATAGCCAAAAACGTTGGTTGGAATGTTGAATTGCCAAGGAAGAAGAGATTTTTTTGGAATGATCATCAAAGAAAATTTCCTAACAACCAATTATTAGTAGTAAGACTTAAAACTTCTCCAATTTCAGTTTGAAAAAGGCAGCAACTCATGGATGTTGGTGATGACAAAATGTTGCGCTTCGCCTAAAGAGTTGAATAGAGTGTTGCATGACCAAGGAAGAAGAGATTTGCTGAAACTGATCTTCATTAGAAATATTTGGACAAGCATTTATAATATCAATAAGCCAAAAGTCATCATTGGACTTACAGGAGGAAGTAGGCCAGGCTGACCGACAAGATTATACGTCCGAGCATACTTCAAGCATAAGCCGGGATTTTTATTTTTATTTTTAAAAATAGACAAGGCTCTGAGGCTTTTCAAAAGGCCTATTTAGCTAAAATTGTTAGGCTTTAGGCCACAAAGAAAGCCTTTCAGGCCTACTAGGCCGAGCTACTTAAGTAAATATAAATAATTTATTTTTATGACTTGTTATATTAGATTTTGTACTTGATGTTGAACATTTTAATCTTCTTTTTTCATGGAAAACATTTTCATTAATTTAAACATATTAGCTTACATTAGATTTTGACATACTTAAATGTATTATTATAAAATATAAAATGTAATTGTAATAGGTTGTCATAAAATCATACTCTCTAAATAATATATTAAATATCAAAATCTAACTTAATCTCATTGACCTATTGGCTCATTAGTCTATTTAAATATGAGTCATATTACTTATTTGCTGAAAATAATATGAAATAGGCCTTTAAGTAAACTTATAGACATAGCAGACTTTCAAAAAGGTCTGGCTCAGACCCAAAAATAAACATATGACATGTAATAGGCTTGGGCTTACCTATCGGAACTTCATTTTGTTTTATGACAGGTAAAGCGATGTGCAGAAATGTCAAGAAAGCTACGATTCCTGATGGATCAGATCAATAAAGCTGGTATAATGTCTCCCAGTTCTGTCTTGCAATCAGATACATACTTGGAGGATATAGAGGTCCTTCTCTATTCTACTTCTCTTTTCTCTATATATCTGATCATTGTCCTAGAGCTTTTGCTCAAAATAAATGTTGTCATGTTGCCTGCAATACACTGGTTATCTGCCGTTTCACTAGTTTATGTGGGGATTTTTTTTGTCTTAAATCTGATATGTTAATTTCTGCGGATTCTCTTAAACCAGGTGCATCTTGCTGAGCATGAACATGAGATAATTGAAATGAACTCTAACAGTGAGAAACTTCAGCAATCATATAACGAGCTCCTTGAGTTCAAGAGTGTACTGCAAAAGGTATTATATTTTCCATGGCTATTTGTGCTGAGCATACTCTCTTGTTACTTTCAAAGTACTAGGGTTTTCCATATGGTCTCGGTTATTTTGGTTACAATAGATTTTCCTGTTTGAATACAGTTAGGTAATAGTGATCTTTCTAATTATAACTTAATCTTATTTATTGGGGTTTGTAGTTCATCTGTTGCTCTACAGCAGTTCTATTTTTAATGTACTCCATCAAATGATGATTTATTCATAATTAATGCAATCCTTCTCAGTGTTAATATATTATAGATCCTATATACTGTCTCTGATATACATATGATAACATTGCATGAATAATTCCGCTTTCAATCTACTTCATCAAATGATGATTTATTCATAACTAATGCAATCCTTTTCAGTGTTCATATATTATACATCCTATATACACTCTCTGATATGCATATCATAGCATTGTATGGGTATGCATCTACTCCATCAAATGATGATTTGTTCATAATTAATACAATCGTTTTCAGTGTTAATATTATACATCCTATATACACTCTCTGATATACATATGATAACATTATATGGGTAAATTTTAGGCATGTAGTTTTCTTGTTTCAAATCATGGCCATGCCGTTTCAGAAGAGAGAGAACTGGAGGAAAATGTTTACTTAAATGAAGACATTATCGAGACACCATTTTTGTTTGAACAGGTTCCTTGTAGCACATCCCTTATTGCCATTACATTTTTTTACAGTGAAAAGTGTAAATTCTGTTCAGTTTTTCAATTTTATTTTATCCTCGTGAAGTTCATTGTTATATAATTTTTTGTACAGGAAATGATGCCTGATCCGTCAAAATCAAACCAATCTGGTTTAAGATTTATCAGCGGGATAATTTGTAAATCCAAAGTTCTGAGGTTTGAAAGAATGTTGTTTCGTGCCACAAGAGGCAATATGCTTTTCAATAAGGCACCAGCTGATGAACAAATTATGGATCCTATTTCAACTGAGATGGTTTTCTTTCTTCTCAATTTAGAAAACAATAATTTGGCTTTAGTTTTAATCTGTATTTTGTTTGTTTTGGTTTATTTACCAATTTATTCTCTGTTCTGAACTTCTTTTCAGGTTGAGAAGACAGTGTTTGTTGTGTTTTTCTCTGGGGAGCAAGCAAGAACAAAGATTCTAAAAATTTGTGAAGCATTTGGTGCAAATTGTTACCCTGTTCCTGAAGATATAAGTAAGCAAAGGCAAATAACTCAGGAGGTAAGATAAGGATTCATAGCTCAAAAACATGTCATCTGTTGTTCTCTTCAATTATATATACTGTTGTAAGTTGTATCTGTGGTTATTAGGCGTATATTTTGTAATTATGTATAATCCTTGTATTCGGCCCATTAATTAGGCTCATTAGCTATAGTGTAGTCTATATAAGCGTGTTAGTATATGTACTCTTTTCACAATAAATATATTATTCAAAAATATCTTTCTATGTGGTATTAGATTCTATCCAAGATCCGCTGGGTCATCCCGTTGTTGAACTCATGTCACACTTCAAATCTTCATTCCTAGGCGTGAGAAGTGTGTCGAGAGTCCCACATTTAATGAGATATGACCCGAAAAGTGTTTATAAGTGAGAGACATTCCTCACTTTACAAGCTGGTTTTTAAAATTAAATTAGGCCCAATCCAATTTCTTAGATATTGTATTGTATTGAAGCAAAGGGTCTAGGACCAAGTTTGCTCCAGTCTCTAGATAATACAGGGCTTTATGCGTCTATAGTTTCAGTTAAATAATATGCTCTGTCATTTTAAATTGCATACTACTAGGGACTACAACATCTTAATTTCAACCTTTATCATAAATTAATATTCAGATAACTTGTCTTGCAATCCAAGAGGCTTCTTTATATGCTCTTTAAGATTTCAGTTTGCACTATCATTTTTTGGGTGAGATCTTTTTCCACAATATCATTCAGTAGTTTAAACAACTCAGGAGAGAAAAAATAGTAGAATGAGTAGACCTTGAAGTTCTGGATATTGTTTTATATCATTGCATGTCACCATTTGTAAATACAAAAAAGAAAGTAGGAAACTGTAGAAATTATAAGGATTGCGTTGGGGAAAAAGAAAAAGAGAAAATTATATAATTATTGATATTGATTGGATGTGTTACCATAGACAGCATTTACCCCCAACACATATCAATCCTAATTAAAAGATAAAATAAATCACAATACAAAATGAAATATCAAAGCCAGTATTGAGAGATGTAAATGGTACTCTAAGATAGTCAAAGATACAATATCGATATTGTGAGAAATTTCCGAAATATTCCAACAGAAACTGTATAATTTATAATTGAAAAAATATAGTTTATGGGTACAGGTTTCATCACGCCTTGCTGACTTAGAGGCCACTTTGGATGCTGGAATTAGGCATCGGAATAAGGCTCTATCTTCTGTAGGAGGTCATTTAGAAAAATGGATGGACATGGTAAGAGTTAGCTTCTGAATGACTTCTTGTCTAAGGCTTTATTGTTCTTTATGTTGTAGCTTCGAAGACATCCTACTATTTTATCGTTGTTTAATTTATGAACCAATAGCTCTCATCCTTGTCATCTTGTCCTAGGTAAGAAGAGAGAAGGCTGTGTATGATACGCTGAACATGTTAAATTTTGATGTCACCAAAAAATGTCTTGTTGCAGAGGGCTGGTGTCCAATATTTGCAAGAACACAGGTTTTTTTCCCTCAAATTTGTTGGGTCCTCAGTAATTCTTGTTCTTTAAATTTTGAGGAGTTGTAAAGACCTTTGTTTTTTTTGTTTTGTTTATATTTCTATTAAAAGGCTTGGATCTTTTGATTTTCCAGATTCAAGAGGCACTGCAACGTGCAACTTTTGACAGCAATTCTCAAGTGGGTGTAATCTTTCATTCAATGGATGCACTGGAATCGCCACCTACATATTTTAGGACCAACAGTTTCACCAATCCTTATCAAGAAATTGTAGATGCATATGGGTGAGCAAATACTTACTTCGTTTATTAGCAGTTATACAAATAAGTTAATGTGTTGAAATAAGCTACCTTTCACAAAGTTAGAAATACATGGCTCCATGCTGTGAAAATTTGAAAAGACTCCTGATGAGCCATTTTATTTGGCAGTGTTGCAAGATATCAAGAAGCAAACCCTGCAGTTTACACAACTATTATATTCCCATTTCTTTTTGCGGTGATGTTTGGGGACTGGGGCCATGGAATATGCCTGCTGCTTGGAGCATTGGTTCTTATAGCACATGAAAGCAAACTCGGCAATCAGGTATTGTCATTCTGAGTGTGACATGAATAAAGTAGCAATGGAAGGATTATGCAAAAAGTTCATAATAAGCCTCATACGTGACATTTATTTTTGTTGATCTTACTTGAGACTGAATATCTTGTACCTTATGCGAAGAGAATGTACTTTATAAAGACATGAAGTGAATTCACTAAGAAAGGGAAGATATATAAATACAATTAAGACAATCGCATAATATCATAACAGATACAAAACATAATTTCAATATCTCAACAATCTTCTTAGATAAAAGCTTAATTTATATATCAAACTTGAACATGCATCTTTTTCCATCTCGTGTTTAATAGGATCTCCTTAATTTGTAATGATATTCAAAGTTTGAGCATCCAGTTTTTTCATTTTCCCATATTTTCCATGATAAGGACCAAAAGTAATTAAGTGACAACTTTTAAGCCATTTATTCTAATGATTTTTCCTTTAATATCTTGAAATTTAAATATAATATCTAGAGAAGTGCAACTATGTACCCAATATTACTTATCTATGTTTGGCTCTTGGCAAGTTAAGCACCTAAAAAAACTCTTTGATTTCTTCCAGCGACTGGGAAGCTTTATGGAGATGCTATATGGTGGGCGCTATGTGCTTCTTCTGATGTCACTGTTTTCAATGTATTGTGGGTTAATCTACAATGAGTTCTTCTCGGTTCCTTTTCACATATTTGGTGCGTCTGCTTACAAATGCCAAGATATTTCATGCAGGTGTCTTCTATTTGTCTCTTTACAGCTTATAGTTTTTGTGCCAATTGGATTTTTTTGTTCCATTATCTAGCTTCGCAATGCATTACTTGGTATTTTAATGTTACTATTTTTATTCTATTCAATATCTCCTACAATAAGTACAATGAATGTTACCTCTACCCCTCTACCACGTTCATGGCTACTCCCAAGGCTACAACCACGACTACGTCCAAGGCTACAACTGCGACTACGTCCAAGGCTACAACTGCGACTACGGTCACTTTAATTGGAAATAAGAGCAGAGAATTCAGGGGCTATTTTGGTATCGTGCCTAGTAAAGAAACTTGGATGAGACAATTAGTAAGCTCTCCCATATAAGGATGGTGGTATTTAATCAAAGTCTGATATTTAACAGAACCATACTCTTTTAAGGAGACCATGAAAAATAAACACCATGAACATGTTGTGAAGTTAATATTGTACCTATTTAATGTCATCATTAACTAGCATAAGTTTGAAGACATTAGACTAAACTTGAGCAAATATTAAACTAAATCTTGATCAGTCATCTGAAGAGCAGCCAAACGGCAGAAAGACTCGTATAATCTTTGAATATCATTAGCATAAATATTTTTAGCCTTATGCCAAACCTCATAAAATGTCCCATATGGACAAAAATGTGCCATCAACCTAGGCTCAGCAGAATTCAACAACATAGATTCAAGTTGATTATCAGCCAATTCTCAATCATCTTTCAACTTAGCATCAATATCTGAAGTCTTCTTAGTAAGATAATCTGAGAGACATTGGCGCAAGCAAAAACCATAACTCAAAGAAGAATAGATCTATTTCCATGTGCTTGGTTCGAGCATGGAGAACTAGATTATGTGCCATAGCAACAGTACTTTGATTGTCACAGAAAATAGTAGGAGCGGTGAAAGGAACATTCAGTTCTGCAAGCAGAGTTTGGACCCACAGAACCTCAGCAGTTGTTTGAGCCAAGCTTCGACATTCAACTTATGCACTAGAGCGAGCCACAACAGTCTATTTCTTTGACCACCAGGAAATTAGATTAGGCCCCAAGAATACAGCTGACCCAAAAGTGGACTTTTTATCATCAAGGTCAGCAGCCCAATCTTCATCACAAAATGCTTGAAGAGAGAAAGGCTGCGCAGGCAAGGTAGGGTTGAACAGTAGCCCAAAGGTGAGAGTACCCTTCAGATAACACAGGATGCGTTTGACAGCCAGCTAGTGAGATTCCAAAGGATGTGCCATAAACTGGCACACTTTATTGACTGCATAACAAATCTCAGGACGTGTGATAGTAGCATACTGCAAAGCCCCCACAATAGACCTGTAAAGAGAAGGATCAGAGAACCCAGCATAACCAGTTTTGGTAAGTTTGGTAGTGGAAGCCATAGGGGTAGCTACATAATTGGATTTAGACATGTCAGTTTTGACAAGAAGGTCCCTCAGATATTTGGATTGAGTTGAGTAAGCAGCAAGTTGCCATTGGACAACTTCTTTACCTCAAGACCAAGAAAATAGTCCAAGCCCCCAAGCTGTAAAAGAGCAAAAACCTGATTGAGCTTGAGGGTGATTTGTTTAATGAGAGCAATTGAGCTGCCTGTGATGATGATATCATCAACATACACCAGTCTATAGACAGTGGCATTGTGATGTTTGTAGATAAACAGAGAAGTATCACACTTACTTTTAACAAAACCAAAAGCCAAAAGTGTGGTTTTAAGTCTCTCAAGCCATTGTCTTGGGGCCTGTTTGAGGCCATACAAGGCCTTATGTAAACGACAGACCAAGGAAGAATCAGAAGATGTGAAACCAGGAGGCTGTTTTGGTGGTGGAAGCCATAGGGGTAGCTACATAATTGGATTTAGACATGTCAGTTTTGACAAGAAGGTCCCTCAGATATTTGGATTGAGTAAGCAGCAAGTTGCCATTGGACAACTTTTTTACCTCAAGACCAAGAAAATAGTCCAAGCCCCCAAGTTGTATAAGAGCAAAAACTTGATTGAGCTTGAGGGTGATTTGTTTAATGAGAGCAACTGAGCTGCCTGTGATGATGATATCATCAACATACACCAGTATATAGACAGTGGCACTGTGATGTTTGTAGATAAACAGAGAAGTATCACACTTACTGTTGACAAAACCAAAAGCCAAAAGTGTGGTTTTAAGTCTCTCAAACCATTGTCTTGGGGTCTGTTTGAGGCCATACAAGGCCTTATGTAAACGACAGACCAAGGAAGAATCCGAAGATCTGAAACCAGGAGGCTGCACCATATAAACTTCCTCTTCAAGTAGGCCATTCAGAAAAGCATTATTAACATCCAACTGCTCCAAAGGCCAGTTATGAGTGAGAGCGAAAGACCCACTTACCATGAACTTGATGCTAAAGGCCTTTGGAAATGAAGATTCTGCCACTTGGGGAGAGACACTTATAACCTTTGTGAGCTGTAGAGTACCCTAAAAAAAGACACTTATGTGATCTAAAATCAAATTTGTGATGATTGTAGGGACGAAGAAAGGAAAGCATGCACAACCAAAGACTCTAAGAAATCCATAATCAGTATTCTGATTGAACAGGACAAAATAAGGAATTTTATTATTAAGAGACACTATTGATAGACGATTGATGAGATAGACAGCAGTTAAGAAAGCATGGTCCCAAAATTTGAGAGGAAGAGAGGCATGGCTAAGAAGAGTAAGGCCTAGATCAACTATATGCCTATGCTTTCTCTCTCCCACACCATTTTGATGATGAGTATGAGGACAAATGAGACGATGAATGATTCCAAGATCAGAAAGAAATTTTGTAAATGGGGGAAATTCACCACCCCAGTCTGTTTGAACAACTTTGATAGGATAGCCAAACTGCAGTTCAGCCATGGCCTTGAATTGTTTAAAAATGTTTAATGCCTCAAATTTAGTTTAAAGCATATAAGTTCAGGTAAATCTTTTGTATGCATCAACAAATGTGATATAGTAGTGAAAATTTTGTGAGGATTTGACTGGAGCTGGACCCCAAAGATCATTGAAAATTAGTTCAAGTGGTGAGACATATTGAGTTTGTGACTGAGGGGAATGCAGTCTATGAGCTTTGCCCATACAGTAGGCTACAAAACAGGGAATTAACTTTATTAGAATATGGAATATTACATTGTGCTAGAACAAGTTTCATAGTATGGGGATTGGGATGACCAAGGCGTAAGTGCTAGGTAAAATGAGAATTACATGAGTGAATTACATGAGTTATTTTCAGATATATTTTGATTGGAATTAGAAATCCTAGGAGTAGTACTAAAGTTTGAGATGAAAGAAGGATCACTCGAGACTAAGGCCAAACATGAGACTTGACTTGTTTTGGGCGGCTGAATAAGCTGAAGATGAGGAAATTCATATAGGCCATCTCTGCCTACACGACCTTGGAGCAGAAATTCATTGGAGGCCTGGGATTTGACATAATAGATATTAGAATGAAACTCAAAATACACAATTATCAAGACACAACTTACTAACACTTATGAGATTCTTTGTGATGGAAGGAACATGCAGTAAATTATGAAGAGCTAAAGAGGTTTTAGGGTTAAATTGAGATGGAAAATAGGATGACCCTGAGGAGTGAATACGCAAACCTTGACCATTACTAATGAAGATCTGATCAGGACCTTCAAATGGTGTGGGTTGTTGTATGTTTTGAGAAGCATCGATGACATGGAAAGAAGCTCTTGAGTCTGGGAACCAAGCACTGCTTGAAGCTGCACCAGTGTTGGTAAGCATAGCATTAGGAACAACTTGTGGTTGTGGAGTGGGCAATAGAGCAGGCCGAGTTTGATAATTTGGACGAGTCCAAGTGTTAGGTATTGGCTGTGCAAATTGCGGTCCACCAATAGGTTGGTAAGGATTGTAGAAGTTTTCCAGATTCATAGTTTGAAAATCTGCAGGAATAGTAGGTTGAAACTGCTGATTGAACTTGTGATAACATTTGTTAAGAAAATGTGGTTGGACCTAACTCAACCCTACAAAACCGGTTGGTAAGGTGAGGATTACTCTCACTTATAAACACATGTTCATGTCATATATTGTCCGATGTGAGACTCTTAACACACCCACTCACGCTCAGGACTGGACAAGTGGAGCGTGGAAATAAATGGTGGGTGGACCGATAATGGAAACCTAATAGAAGGTGGTTGGGCCTAACTCAACCTTACACTTATAAACGCATGTTCATGCCATATATTGTCCGATGTGAGACTCTTAACAACATTGAACAATCAGATGGACTCTTGACAACATTGAACAACCAGATGTCCAAACTTGAAGCAAACCTGACACTGAATGTTACTGAACCTGCCTTTGCCACGGCTGCGTCAACCACCACGGCTACCAGAACGACCTCCTCTAGATGAAAAGGTGGAATTAGCTCCTTGTTCAGTAGTCTTAGCATTTGATATCTTTGTTTTAGTTTGAGAATTAGCTTGAGTGAGATTCACTGAAGCAGCTACCTCTATTTATACGTGTTTCTTATGCTTGTTGGACCTCATTTCATGTTTATTTGACTCAAATTTACTCTCAATTACAAAAACAACAGAAGCAAAATCTGGTGGAAGACCTTCAAGTATAAAATCAATGTGTTATTGATCAGGAATTGGATCTCCAACTGAGGCGAGTGCATCAACTAGGGCTTTGATAAGAACTAGATACTCTTCAACAGATTTGTCTTCTAACATTGTAGATCTGAGTTTAGCTCTCAACTGCCTCGCTTTCGCACGTGTCAATTTTTGAAAATGTGCAAGAATTCGTTCCCAAAGTTCATACGAATGAATGCATCCAAGAACGCGAGAAAGAATCGAAGATGATAACGTGGATTGATGCCACGTCAACAGCCACTGATCTTACGTAATTCAAGCGCGATAGGAAGGATTCTAACGATTAGCAGCGCGATCTTCTTTTGTGAGAAATTGCGCAGGTATATCACAAAGATAGAGGTAATTCTGCAGGTTGTTCGCATTGACGAACGAATCAACTTGCTGACGCCACAGTAAAAAATTCTTTTCATCAAGCTTTTCAGTGATTTTGAGCTGAAACGACATTGATGCCGTCGGAGCTACGGTTGCCTGAGTAATTGTCGAGGTTGACACCGGAGAAGAGGAAGAAGAAGCCATGGATTAGAACTGAAGCTCTATGATACCATATTAGAGTGAAAGAATGAAAGAAGAAGAGAGAGAGAAGAGAGAGAAAGATCTGACTGAAACTGAATTCTGTTATTATGCTTGAACAGTTTACAGTGATACAAGGTTTCATTCTAAATCTGTGCACTAGCTAGCTTAACCTACACCACAACATAACTAACTGTAAGTTAGTTATGCTGATGTGGCATTCTAGACTATTCTAGTCTATTCTCTAATAGTAGGCGTTCCTTGAAACTGTGTTGAAAATAATTCTCATATTTCAACATAATACAATATAATAGCTAGTCTGTTCAAATAGAGTAAATTCTAGACTTAATGAGTTTTGCTTAGCTGGCCACAAGCTATAATATAAAAGTAACTACAAATATTATTTATAGTTGGTAAGAGTCCCATATTGGACAATATATAACCTGAACATATGTTTATAAGTGGGGACAATTCTCACCTTACAAGTTGGTTTTGTAGGATTGAGTTAGGCCAATCCAAATTCTAAGATGAGATCAAAGCCTCATTTAAGATCTGTTAGGCCATCTGCTATTAGGTTTATGCTATCAGCCACCCACCATTTATATTCACGCATCAGGCACAACAATGATGGTCATGAGAGTGTGTTAGTAACCAGTTTTGTAGGGTTGAGTTAAGTCCAACTCAAATTATAAGATGGTATTAGAGCCTATTTCTATTGTTGGGCTTCTTGCATCGTCCACGCTTTAGGCTCATTGAGGCCTGAGCCTGAGGATGTGTGTTGGAGATTCCACCTTCATTCTGTGGTGTTGCAGGCTCCAATGAAGAGCAATCCAAATGCCTCAATTTAGGAAGCAAGTTGGTATTAGAGCATACAATTTGTGGGCCTGTTAAAAGTCATAAAAACCCTAGTCGTCATAGGCCCTCATTGCTATCCCCTTAACAGTCCAATAAACACAGCCCAAAGTGTCAAGATAACCTCATCATTGGACTCATCATGAGATCGGGCTGTCTCTTGAGTCTCGCCACCGCACGCACCTCCATGCGTTTGTTCTGTCATTTCTGTCCCGTCGACGCATGAAGGGCATATGCCACCATCCAGACCTTGACGAGGTTGGCGGCGTTACCTTTCTTCTCGCCTCTTGATGTTCTTCCTGTTGCGCCGTAGTTCGGGAGTGGGCCGTTTTCTCTCGGGTGTTTTCTTTGTATTTTGGCACTACCCAAGTGTTTTGGGTATTTTTTTCGTGACTATTTTGCATATATCTCTTTGCTACTGTTCTTCTATTGTCTTCAAAGATAAGTTTTGATCCAGACTCATCAAAAAAGACAACACAAAATTTGGTTCTTCTGGTAAGAGCCTGGTTTCCTTTGTTTTCTCAGGCCATCCAGTTATAACATCCAAAAAAATCAATGGTGAGAATTATTTAAATTGGTCGGCTATGGTAAACATGTGCTATCTTGGACAAAAGCTCTCAATGATCTACTAAGTAGTCAGTAGACATTGCTCAAGAGTTGCCTGTCAACTGCTCTCATGTCTTATGCTACTCTGTTGTCCATTATCTCTTGCATACAACATGTTATGATAATTGGCAAAAGGCTAATAATGTCTATTCTAATGAAATTAAATGTCTTTATGTTGTTATTCATAATTTTCTCAACCTTCATATGATGGAGAACAACATGTCTAATGCTAATCAAGCTCAATTAGATGTGAATGAGTTTAGACTTCTCATTACTAGTTATGATTCAAAGATGATCGAGAAACTAGATATTGTAAAATTGAATGAACAATCAAAGTACTTTTGATTTATCCTTCATCAAAAATATCCAAATTACTCTCAGAACAATCATCAACAAAGAAGCAAACCATGTACCACTAGAAACAAACCGTGTCCCATTGCAAGTTCCTGAAGAAATCAAAAGAGTAAATAAAATTTACAATACAGTTTTGTTCTTGAGTAAGCTTAAGACTAGAAATTAAGTTATGAGAGAGAGTGAAAACATGAATAACATACTGCAATTTATACTAAGGTTGGAGTTTATATTTCCTGAACCAACAACGGTACGGGAACCATCAGCAATAATAATGTAATAATTACTAGAAGTGGAGGTATACGAAGAAAACACTTCTGACTGAAATTTAATATGATTGGTGCTGGGATGGATAGGTTTTTGGTAAGAGGTGATGGATTCAACTATTCAAGTGATGTTAATGATTAATGACTCCTTGATTACCAAGTTTAATTTTTGCTAAAATTGAATGTTGTTTAAATATTTTGTCACTTAAGTTGTCACCCATAATGAGAAGAACTTTTGGTTCCACACTATCAAGTGTATTTGATTTTGAGTTATAAGAGAAACACCTGTATGATATGACTGTCACTTTTAAAAACCAAAGTGCTGTTTATTTTGATTGATTCATGTTTCTTTTAAACTATTATACCTTCAAATATAATATATATAGGACTTGTTTGATTGGCCTCTCTGGCGCAGTTGTAGTCTTTCTTTTTATGTTTGTCTTATACTTCAAAATTTTGCTAATTTGGGTATTTATATTGTCAGAACATTTATAAAATAAAATGATGGTTGTAGCCAGGCTTTAACTTGGTGCTGTTTCATTTTCCATCATTCTCCACCTCTTATTAGGGATGCACATACTACTGGCTTAGTAAAATACAGAGAACCATACCCATTTGGTGTAGATCCCAGCTGGCGTGGAAGTCGTTCTGAATTACCCTTTTTGAACTCTCTCAAGATGAAGATGTCCATTCTTTTTGGTGTTGTGCATATGAACTTAGGAATTATGTTAAGTTATTTCAATGCTCGTTTCTTTGGCAGTTCGCTGGATATAAGGTGTCCTACTTTTCTAACTTCCTGATTATTTCAGTTCACTATACCTATTATTTTCCTAGCTATCATTTGAGTATAATGGTTTAACTTGCTCTGCATGTTGCTTTAGGTATCAGTTTGTGCCGCAGATGATTTTCCTCAATAGTCTATTTGGGTATCTTTCCCTTCTCATTGTTGTCAAGTGGTGTTCTGGCTCTCAGGCAGACCTTTATCATATAATGATTTACATGTTTTTAAGCCCCCTTGACAATCTTGGTGAGAATGAGTTGTTCAGGGGTCAAAGGCCACTTCAAGTATGGTTCTGATTCCTTTCTTCATTGTTAGTTAATAATTGTTGATATATTTAGTGTTTTTCATCTTTCGAAATTACTATTCATAATGTGCAGGTTTTGTTATTGCTTCTGGCTCTAATTGCAGTTCCATGGATGCTCTTTCCAAAGCCTTTTATATTAAAGAAACTTCATAATGAGGTGCCACTTTTGTCTCCCTTGCTTTTGATTTTATTGCTTGAAAGTTAATAGGGAAAATTCTTAGATAGACACAAACATAAAAAGTAGTTTTACAAACAGCCAATCACAACTTTTTTATTAAGTAAGAAATAAAAACAAAATTTTCTCTTTCCTTCATTATCACAACCACCCATGTTTCCAATTAAAAAAGAAATTAAATTTTAAATAAATTTGAAATTTTCTCTCTCCTTATTGGATGCTTCTAAGAATATGGATATAAGTGCGTTTTCATGCAAATATTTCTCAGTTAATAGTATCTTTGTTTCCCAAACTTTTTAATTACATGTAAACAGTCTAGATTATGTACACATGCTACAGTTTTAGTTTCTACCTTAAGACCGTGTTTCTGCTTATGGTTGCAGAACAACAAATTTCCCTAAGATTCATTTTTAGACCTCCTTTGGACTAAAATAAACAAATTCTAACAGCTTCAATTGGCCAAGCTGATTGTTTTTGTTTCTAGCAATAATATTTGCCTTTGTTCTGTAGTTTTGTTTACTGCTAGTTATTAACTAAGCATTGTCACAGACTTTGCAAGGATTATTATTTGTTATCTTGATGATATTTCAGAGATTTCAAGGACGTAATTACGGTGTTCTGAATACCTCTGAGGTGGATCTTGAGGTGGAACCGGATTCTGCCAGGCAACATCATGAGGAATTTAATTTCAGTGAGGTTTTTGTTCACCAAATGATTCACTCCATTGAGTTTGTTTTGGGTTCTGTTTCAAATACGGCATCATATCTCCGACTTTGGGCATTAAGGTTTGATCAGCCACAATTTTCCCTAATTGCCACAACTTCCTATTTTATAAATTCTTGATTTGGTTCATTTTTTTGGCCACTTTGCAGTTTGGCTCACTCAGAACTTTCAACTGTTTTTTATGAGAAAGTCCTACTACTAGCTTGGGGGTGAGAGTGTCTTATAACTTTTGATATCGCGTACTATATGGATTTACGTTTTTAATATTATTTTTTCATCTTAAATCATTGATGTCATCCCTGATTGCAATCATAATAGGTATGACAATCTTATCATTCGGTTAGTGGGGCTAGTTGTTTTTGCCTTTGCAACTGCTTTTATACTGCTTATGATGGAGACTCTGAGCGCTTTTCTTCATGCCCTGCGTCTTCATTGGGTTGAATTTCAAAATAAATTCTACCATGGTGATGGCTACAAGTTCAAACCTTTTTCCTTTGCCGCCTTAACAGAGGATGAAAATTGATCAACTCTCGACTGTCTCGGTTTGTGACAAATATTTGCAGAGGATATATACATAGATAAATGAAACAATGATAATTTGTGGGAACCAATTTGGTGGCTATGGAGGTGGGTTTGCTTGATATTTGACCCCAAGCAACAAAATCATTGCTCATTTTCCCATGGCTATGCTGGTGTGACATATTTCGACCAACTGTCGTGGATATCATCTGTAATAGAATTTTCACTTCATAATTTTTTCTCTTCATCACATAGAGTAGGAAAACGTTAAAATGTTAGAGAAGGGTTGTTAGACTAATTTTTGTAAAGAGGTCCATCAAAGTTTAGCTATTGTTTTTTGGTTATTTGTGGTTACACACACATAAAATGTAGTTTGGACTATTGGAGAAAGTAGTATTCACTCTGAAATTTTCTCGTAATAATTTTCGCACGTTATAATCCCATCCTTTTATCTACTTGCCAAGAGTTTGAATTGCTGAAGTTTCTTCGTTTCTCTCGGGAGGTCCTGTCATATTTAATTATTTTAAACATATTTTACATATATTAAACTTTATCAATATCTTTTTGTTGATAAGTTGATCTTGGGTCCATATCATTTGGACCCTTACGGCATCTTAAATGCAAGTTGCTTGTTGTTTGTTAATATTTAAGGGGCTACTCGGTACTTTCACACCTTGGTGAAAAGTAAAAAATCTTTCTGAAATCTGATGATGCATTTTTGGAGCACTACCAAAGACGTTGCAATTGAAACACTCTTTTTTACTTTAAAATTGTCTAGAAATGTATCTCTAGATTTTAGAGAAATACATTCGAAAAGTGTTGTCTAAGAATTATGGTTTCAATTTTCTTTTAATTTTGGGCGGAAATAAACCAGGCCGCTGAATCTAATGATGTAAATAGTCTGAAAGAAACTTGTGTCATTTGTTTAAAGGATTATGATCGAAGTCAAATTTTTGCAATTGATATATGTCAACACAGGTACCATAATGTCCTCACGAGGGATACCAAGCTGTCGCTACTGCGAAAATCGGCGCCGGCTGACAGAAGAGTCGCCACCGTGCGTTATTTATCCCTCAGAGCGGGAAAGGAAACGCTCGAAGTAAACCTCGCAAAAAATGGGGAAAAAGTATGGTCATTGCAACCATAGCCTGGGTTCGGGAGTCGGTTACGCAAGGGGAAGGTATTAGCACCCCTCACGTCCGTCGTACTCGACGGGATCCACGCTTGCTTGGGTTGTCTACTGGATGCAAAACAATCTATCTACGGCTGCTAAATCTAAACGGAAGGGAATTGACTCGATAGAGCGTCGCACTCTATGCCTACGTATTCTCAAGAGAGAAAGTCAGAGTCAACGTAGTTCGGGACTACAGGGAAAATTGGCTCGCCAAGACCTCGCGTCTTGTGCCTACGTAGTTCAGACTAACTACGGCTAAACAAACATTCTCACACAGCAGTGAGAAAAACAACTGGTTTCACAGGGTCGGGAACCTATGGGCAAAACTATGGTTTGGTCTCAAATGCACTCGGGCAAGAGAGAAAAAAGGGTATCGATTAGTCGTCAGCGGGAAAGTCTCGATCGCACAGCAGCGAGAGAACAAGAGTCAGTTGTTAGTGTGCTCGCTAGGATATCGCATCCTATGCCTACATATCTTCGTCTGGTACGAAGAATCAGAGCAGCTGTAGTTCAGATACTATCGGGACCACAGCTCAAATCTCGTTTTATTAATCTCTGAAAAATGATTACAATGAGTGGATACTGAAAATAAATCTCCTAGGAAACGCTATCCTATTCTATCTTAAAAAATCGAATGGAAAACAGCCCCCTAACAAATGGGCTTCTAAACTATCCCTAAAATTGAGAAATAATTTCTATGAAAATATGTCCTAAAAGAAAATGAACTCTAAAAATATTAAACCTACTTTAATATTTTTTCCTTTTTTCAAATATCTGTTCTTTCTATTTTTTCATATTTTTTCAATATATTCAAATATATTTTCAACATATTTTTTCTACTCTTTTTTTCTCACACTTTTTCATAATATTTCTTTCTTATAATTCTTTTCATCTTTTTCTATCTTTTTCATTTTTCATCATTTCTTTTCTCTTTATTGTTCTTTTTCTTATAATATTTCTCACACATTCTTTGTAAAAAACTAAGAGAAAAAGAAAATTATAAAAAAATAAAAGAAAATACAAAAGGGGAGGGGGTATGCTGATTACAGGGGTTTAAGCAGAAAATAAGATAAAAAAAACATGAGTAAACTGGGCCCAGCCCAATGACTGGCTTCAGCCAAAACGTGAGAGGGGGTGCGTGTAGTGAAATGGTGGTGTGCTGGAGTAGTCAGGGCGTTGGGCTCAGGCCCAGTTTCTTCAGCCAAAAAACGAAAGGGTGTATGTCAAAAAAGTGGAATTGGGCCCTAAGGCCCACGCGGTCCATCTTCCTTCTCACTCTCCCAACTTTCTGAAAACCCTAACAGACCTCAACCGCCGCCGCCGTCACAACCTTTCAGACTTCTCCGTTCAACATCCCTCCACACCAACCTCCCTCTCCTTCAATCTTCGTTCTTCCCAGACTCAACCTCAAACCTCTTCCTTCTGTTCGTTTCTCCTCAAAAATGAAAAAAGATAAGGGAAACGAAGATTCGTGGACCCTGGCTCGCGTTTGATGAAGGAGTGAACATGACAAGTTTCTTGAAGAACCTTTCTGGAAAAGTTGAGGGAATGATGAAGATGCAACCAGATCTTGATGAGTGATGATTCTGATGCTGGAGGATTGAACGTTTCTGGAAAAGATTGATGACTCCTAGGAAGGTTCTGAAAACTTGTTCGAATGTTGTTGCTGATGAAGATCGTTGCGTGTTCTGGAGATTGGAAGAAGACGAAGTTCTTGAATTTCTGGTGATGATGATTCTGGTTGATTGAAGATCTTGGAGTTCATGGAGCGTTCTTCGTTGATGAGTGTTCTTGAAGGTTGTTTGTGGATGCTGAGAGTTCTTGATGAAGCTCTATGAAGATCTGGGGATCGTGTTGTTCTTCTGGAAAATCCTTGATGAACACATGATGATGATGATTGCATTTCTGGAATTTTTGTTCTTGAATTATTGAGGAACGGATGAACTGATGATCTTCTGGGTGACGATCGGTTGAAGGTTGATGATGTTATGGAGGTTTGGTGAGGTCGAGGGTGGTCGCCGGAGGTTTTCTGGATTTGTTGCGTTGATGAAGCTTGATCGGAGTTCTGGAGCTTTGAGATTCTCCGGCGAAACTCTGGTGGTTGTTGGGAGGAGGAAGATGAAGATTAGGGAGGAAGATGTTGAAGATGAACAGATTCTGGGTTCTTGGTGGGTTTCCGGCGACGGCGCGGTGGCCGCCGGCCATGCAGGCCGGCCGGTGGCTCTTTCAGGCGAGGCGCTATGGTGATGCCACGTGGGGGGAGTTAGTGGAGTGGTGGCGTGCATGGTGAACGTGTGGCAGGAGGCGTGGCAGGTGGAGAGGAAACGGAAAGGTGGCATGGCGTGATGTGGGTGATGCAGCGTGGGGCCCCCCCTTGATTACCACGTGGCTTCTGATATTTAAACACATGAGATTCGCTGGAATGTTCTGGAATGTTCTGGACGGTGCAGGAAAATGCAGGAAGCTGGTGGATGAATATGGACAAAAAATTGGACTTTTTGCTGAACTTTGAATTGGGCTCTGCCTTGGACTGGGCTGAACGAAAATCAGAAAAAACCACAAAAAACTGAATTAAAACAAGGATTAACAACCTAATTAATATCTAATCCTAATTAACTAAACTAAACTCAATTAAACCTAATAAATCTAATTAACTCCTATTCTATTAATTTTCTATAATATCTATAAAAAACAACTATATCAAATTCTATGCAAAAAAACTATATTATTTCTATTTAAACTCTATAAAAGGAAAAAAATCTATTATCATATACCTAAAATTAAAAACATTTAATTTTCTATTAACAAAACTCATTTATTTAATAAGAAAAAAACTATATTAAAAGATTAAAAAAAGCTATTAACTATTTAAAAAACCATTAATATCCTAGAAAATTCTATATTATCCTAAAAAATCTATTAACTCTTAAAATGATCAAAAATCTATTTAATACCTAATTAAATCTATTTAAAAAGAATTAAAACTATTAAAAAATCCTATTAAACCTAAAAATGATTTAAAAATCTATTTAAACTATTAAAAATCCTATTAAATCCTAAAAATTCCTAAAAAATCTAAAAAAATCACGATAATTCCCGAGGGAACAAAATAAGCACCGAACGACACAAAAATAATCGGTAAAAATAAACGGGCACCGAAATATCCCAAAAATCGATTCTACCTATCTGAACTGATAAAAAACACCTAAAACACGAGACGAGAGCTGTGATCCCTGATAAAATGAAAAATGCAATGTATGCAATATGCAGATGCGAATGCGATTATGCGTCGAAACCTCGAGGCAGATACGAGACCCGGTTGGTCAAATTTTGGGGTGCAACAGCTGCCCCTATTCAAGCGACTTCGACCTGAATGGGTGAAGAGCGCTCAGCCTTCAAACATTCAAGGTAGATGACGGTTGAATACAAATGAAACCCTGAAATTTGCCAACCGCGGGAATATACTGCAAAACTGCTTGAGGAATAGCTTCCAATAAACTGAAGTTTGGTTGTCACGGCAACACCTGATCAATTTTCTGATAAATTTTCTTCTCCTTTTCAACACCTGTGTAACGCCACAAGTATTGAAATAATGCTTCGGAAAAGCAAACGACTTGATTCCCATTTCTCTCATGGGATCAAATCTGGTCAAGTCACAGTTCACTGCGAACTTGAGGACAATTCTCCTGGGGGAATTCTGAATCGACTGCTTGGCACCCATTCTGTCAACAGGCCGCAGCTTCAGAAATCTGATATATGTCAATCTTCGTTGTTGTTGTTTTTTTTCGATGCTGATGTAACAACCAAATAAAGAATCACTCCGCTGGGGAAGTCGAGAAGCTGAACCAAACAACTCTGCAGGTGAACAAATTCGAAATCCAATAGGTAACCATTCTGGTCCATGTTTCGACATGCGTATGCTTGATAATGATGCAATTCCCTATATGACATGTATGCGTTCTATTTGAAAATGCGATGCCCAGACGACATGAATATGCTATATGCTTGATAGATGCAATGAATATATATGCAAATGCTGATGCAGGTTCGAGCTGCCAGAGAACACCAGGTCTGAAAACCGCTTGGCAAAATAAATGCCGAAGGTAATGCCAACTCTACCGGGGATGAACCGAAGTTACAGAATCGTCTCAGCAAAATAAATGCTGGAAACGGGAAATCAAATCCGCTGGGGATTACCGTTCTGCTGGAGAAATGAAAAGGCAACCCTACTTGGCGACTTCACTGGGGAAAGAAAACAACTCTGCTCGGGGATGCTTCCTTCAAACCATTGGAAACTGATTGTACTCTGCGGGGGATTGACCCAAACTGAGGTTGATTGCGCGCGGCATACTGCTGGAAATGCCCCTACTATCAAGGATATCAATCTTAATCTGCTGAAGATACTCCTGATCCTACTCTGATACGGGGTAAAATACGATCTCGACTCTTCCGGGGATAGTACGCCACTTTCATCTGCTGAAGAGTGGCAATTCTGATTTAACAACATCCACAAGGAATTCAAACATTGCTCGGAGCGCTGGCATCCGTCGAGCTTCGTATCGGGGAACATGACAACATGCGAGTCATTGGGAAGTACTGTGTCAGATACCTTTAGGTTTTTGTCTTTCTGGTTTAGAATAAACACAGATTATGTACACAGTGGAATGGAAAATACTAGACGAGAACTAGCATTCAAAGGTAGACTACCAGGCGAGACCTGATAGGAAAATAGGTTAGGAAAATTGATTTTTTGTATTTTTGAACATCAGACGGGGCTGACTGGATAGCAGACTGAGGTATAGACAACCAGGCGAGAACTGGCTGAAAGCTAACGTACACCAGGCGAGAACTGGTATAACACATAGGGTAAAACACACGAGAACTGATTATGCGACGACATGTACCAGGCGAGAACTGATACAACACTTGAAGCAACGGTGACCAGACGAGAACTGGTTACCAATAAACTGCACCAGGACGGGAACTGCTGCTTACAATAAACTGCACCAGGACGGGAACTGCTGCTTACAATAAACTGCACCAGACGGGAACTGCTGCTTACAATAAACTGCACCAGACGGGAACTGATGCTTACGAAAGGGTGGGCCAGACGAGAACTGGTCACCGGTTTGCCAGGCGAGAACTGGACTTTGGAAACGACTGGTTACTGACACGCAACAGGTTTAGACTGCAGGATAATGATCCAACGACACCAAGACCTTCTTGTTTGAAAGGCTCAGGTTTTTGAGAAGGGTAATGACATGATTCCCGATACTCAGCTTCGGCTGGGGATAAACAGACCTGTTTGAACAACTTGCTTCAGTGCACTCAGCTGGGGATAACAAGACTATCTTGCACAACTTGCCCCAGTACAATCAACTTGCCCCAATCTAACTCTTGGGAATACTTGCTCTGAACAGCTTGCCTCGAGAAGGCTTCGAGATTATTTGCCCCGGTATCTGTACGACAACAGAATTCAATCTCCATTAGACAGTTGATTTCAACATTCTCTGCGATGACTTACCCCTGAATGAGCGTTCTAGCGACTTAACCCGCTCTGATTATCCACTAGAAGCATCTGCTTTCAAATCTCAACGCTCTGCATAACTGCCCCTGATTGGGTCTCGAGAAGGCTCACCTCTGATCAACTGCTTCTCAAATAAGCTACCCCTGCTCAACTGAAGCTTCGGGACTTGTCCTCAGACTGCTTGATTCTGAACTTACTGGAAGATAATGCCCCTGATTCATTGGGCTTTCACAACATTCACCATTCTGGTTCAGATTGCTGAATTACTCAGTCCTGCTTGATTATTCCCTGCTGGAATTTCTTTCATGCCAACTACTAACCTGCAATTAGAATCGTCCGTCTACGAATGGTAATCTTAATGCAATGGTTATGCAGATTTTGAAAAATTTTTGAGCTGTCACTCATTTACATGCATGATTGTGAGTGACGAATGAACCAAAGTTCAAACGTAGTGCTTACGTGGTCAGTGAAAATACAACAAGGATGTGACTAGCAAGTCAAGAAGGAGTCAGGTTACTCGACCTTATCGTAATGCGCTTCAGACTAACCCTACCTCAATTAGGTCTTTTAAGGGTTGTATCGTGGTCGGGTTCACGGTTCATGAAACAAAGGATATTTGGCTCAAATTTGATTTGTACCCACCCCGTCTACGTGATGATCTCCGATCCTAAGGTTCAGTTAACCTGGCACAAGCGCTCGCCTCTTTGAGAGGTATGTTGAATGGTAAGACCTACAGTTAAGGAATTCACAATGCTTTTCTGGAGTGACAGCTACTCCTTCTTCGCTTTCGGTGTCTGTGTACACGACTTTGTGATTTGCTGGGGAAAAATTTCTTTTTAATCCCTCTTTTCCATTCTTTTGATTCCCTAACTTTTGCCTGGACTGACTCATTTTGAGTTCTTTTCGATTTCTTTTGAAGTCCAGCGGGATGCCCTGATTTTTGCCTAAGCATTAGCTTTCTAGCTTTTTCTTTCTTTTTACTTAGCGGGCTTTCTTTCTTTCTTTTGGAACAAAGTCGTGTGACACTGGTTGTCTTGATTGCTCCGAAAGGATTGTAACTGTCTCACTCCTGATTGGTGAGATTTGACCTCCTGAGAGGTATAAACTGATTGGTCCTCGAAAGACAGCACTCCTCTGTAAGACTTGAACGCTCGGTCAAGCTAACTGACAACTACCCTGCCCCGGGTTAAGATGTGAGGGTTTATAAGTCCGAAAAACTTCTACTTCCTAGCTCGAAGTGGTTAACAAGGGACTAACTCCTTATATCTCCAGTGTTTGGGGAATTTGAAACAATGCCTTGTACGTCATCGGTACAGTCTTATCTGAAAGCATACGATCAACGGTTATGAGTTTCAGTTTCGTCATCCTCCCTCCTAACTTTACTAGTCACAGTGGAAAAGTGGAGTGAATAAAATGCAAGTGTCAATGCAATGCAGTAAATGAGCGACAGCGACATGACTAATTCAGAAAAATGCATAATCACTTTATTATTATCACCATTCAAAACATACAATGTTTAAAGCAGGTAGTAACTAACAAAAAAAAGAAACTACAAACGCAAATGATGAAAAGTCCGAGGATTGCCAATGCTGAGGCGCCCGCCTGTCTGAACCACTGGCTTTTGCTGGGGAATACTTCCCGAGTCTACGAGCTTAGACAGCTGAGCGGTTAGGATGAACAAACAGAAACCCTTCTCGAAAGGAAATGCGATCCTGATCAATCAACTGCTGTACCTTCGCCTGAAATGCTTTACAATCTTCCGTCGAATGCCCTGGTGAGCCACCATGATAACCACACTGAACGTGGGGATTGTACCCAGGAGGGTAAGGTTCTGGAACTGGCTTAAGAGCTTTAGGTTCCACCAAAGATTTCTGAATCAAAGATGGTAGCAACTGGCTATACGGCATCGGCACTGGGTGAAGAGGAGCATTCCTTCGTTCCAAGTTGTTGCGAGGTCGGTTCTGAGTCTGACGCTGATCCTGATAACCTCGGCCACGAGCTCGCTGATTTGCAAGAGGAGCGACATAAGGTTCCTGATATGGTGCCCCAGGCACAGTTGTCTGTTCAGAATAACAAGCCACAGAAGATACTGACCGCTGAGAAGACGGAGAACCAACAGACTTCACCGATTCGACTTGAGGATATCCAGCATCTGTCAGGACCACATTGATCATAGCTTCATCTTCAGATTGAGAGCCATAGAGAGATTCAGTTTCACTGGCCTGACCCCTTGAAACATACGGGATTCTTCCAGTCTTTACACCATACTCGATGTGCTCTCCCGTCCTTACCAACTCGGTGAAATTTGGTGCGGTTCCAAGCATTCTTTCGAAGTACGGGCTCTGCAAGGAGTTCACGAACATGCCTTTCAGCTCTTGGTCTAGGAGCGGTGGTTGCACTCTACCAGCAAATTCTCTCCATCTCTGAACATACTTTCTGAAAGATTCATTGTTCCCTTGAGACAATTCTTGCAGCTGCATGCGAATAGGAGCTTCGTCAAGATTATAGTCGTACTGCTTCAGAAAGGCATTGGCTAAATCCATCCATGATCGGATCTGATCACGCTCTAACTGCATATACCAACTCAGGGGTGCCCCAGTCAGACTATCTTGAAAGCAATGAATCATCAGCTTGTCATTGTGCACGAATGAAGTCATTTTTCGGCAGAACATCACCAAATGTTGCTTCGGGCAACTATCTCCTTTGTACCTTTCAAACCTCGGCATTCTAAACTTCGGAGGTAACACTAGGCCAGGAACCAGACACATATCTGCAGCACTAGGAGTAACAACGTCTTTACCTTTCAAGGCTTTGAATCTCTCCTCTAATGCACGAAACCTTTCAGCATACACGGGAGCTAATGGGTCTTCATTCTTTGCTGTCGGGACTTCCCTTCGGGGCTTTGGCACAGGGAAGGCAAAACCCTGGTAGTTTGAGACATCAACAGAAGGAGAACGTTCACCTCGGGCGACAAACTGCTCACGCAGACCTTGGTCTTCAACAGATGGCTGCACAGGCTGAGCTGCAGTAAGGTTGTTTACTTGCGGAAAGTCTTCGTCGCGCGGAGATCCATACAGAGGATTGGGCGTCACGGTGAAACCTGACAAGGTATCAACAAACTGGAAGCCGCTCTCTGACATAGCTACCAATGGTCTTCAGCTGACTTCGATGCTTGACTCTGATCAAATTTGCTTTAAATCTGCTTCAACCCCTTGGTCGTCTTCAACACTCACCTTCAAAATCAAAATAACGGCTGGATAAGAGCTCTGGCTAGCTGGCGAATATGATGCGAAGATGCAAATGCAATGCAATGCAATGCAACAAACATGGGATCACAACTCCCACACAATCTAAATACTGCTGCACTGCTGACGGAGTACGGTTGCTCTGAAGAGAAGACCAGAATAACGGGTAGGTTGGAAGTCAAGTTTCCTGCACAAAAAAAAAACCCCCCCCCACTCACAGGTGTGGACCTATATCTGACAAGGTACGGCATCCTATGCGGTCGTTAGCGTCACAGACTTTCAAGACTGACGATACGATTCCCAGAAGGAGTGGCATCATCAAGTCCTGAAGAGGCCTCACTTAGCTAACTTCCAAATGATCGGTCCCCAGAGTCGACAATTCACCAAACCAGCAACCGTCACAACCCAAAGGGTTGAAAGTGAAGCCAACCGGATGAACCTCGTCTGAGCGTGGATTTCATGAGACACTAGTGCCTACAAAGCAAGCACGCGCCCACTAATTTCCACTCTAAGTCTAGGGTGCACTCCAAGCCCAGGTCCGGCTTATCTCTCATCATAGAACACCCGTAACACCCAACAGCAACAGATAATATCGATAAATAAACACCTAGTAGACAAGCAAACAAACGCTAGGATTGACTCTCTCTGAGGGACGTTGGATCCCAAAAATTGACTCGCTTTCGGGACGTTGGATCCCTAGGAAACTATCAAGTCCCCAGCAGAGTCGCCAGCTGTCGCTACTGCGAAAATCGGCGCCGGCTGACAGAAGAGTCGCCACCGTGCGTTATTTATCCCTCAGAGCGGGAAAGGAAACGCTCGAAGTAAACCTCACAAAAAACGGGGAAAAGGTATGGTCATTGCAACCATAGCCTGGGTTCGGGAGTCGGTTACGCAAGGGGAAGGTATTAGCACCCCTCACGTCCGTCGTACTCGACGGGATCCACGCTTTCTTGGGTTGTCTACTGGATGCAAAACAATCTATCTACGGCTGCTAAATCTAAACGGAAGGGAATTGACTCGATAGAGCGTCGCACTCTATGCCTACGTATTCTCAAGAGAGAAAGTCAGAGTCAACGTAGTTCGGGACTACAGGGAAAATTGGCTCGCCAAGACCTCGCGTCTTGTGCCTACGTAGTTCAGACTAACTACGGCTAAACAAACATTCTCACACAGCAGTGAGAAAAACAACTGGTTTCACAGGGTCGGGAACCTATGGGCAAAACTATGGTTTGGTCTCAAATGCACTCGGGCAAGAGAGAAAAAAGGGTATCGATTAGTCGTCAGCGGGAAAGTCTCGATCGCACAACAGCGAGAGAAGAAGAGTCAGTTGTTAGTGTGCTCGCTAGGATATCGCATCCTATGCCTACATATCTTCGTCTGGTACGAAGAATCAGAGCAGCTGTAGTTCAGATACTATCGGGACCACAGCTCAAATCTCGTTTTATTAATCTCTGAAAAATGATTACAATGAGTGGATACTGAAAATAAATCTCCTAGGAAACGCTATCCTATTCTATCTTAAAAAATCGAATGGAAAACAGCCCCCTAACAAATGGGCTTCTAAACTATCCCTAAAATTGAGAAATAATTTCTATGAAAATATGTCCTAAAAGAAAATGAACTCTAAAAATATTAAACCTACTTTAATATTTTTTCCTTTTTTCAATTATTTTCTCCTTTTTTCAAATATCTGTTCTTTCTATTTTTTCATATTTTTTCAATATATTCAAATATATTTTCAACATATTTTTTCTACTCTTTTTTTCTCACACTTTTTCATAATATTTCTTTCTTATAATTCTTTTCATCTTTTTCTATCTTTTTCATTTTTCATCATTTCTTTTCTCTTTATTGTTCTTTTTCTTATAATATTTCTCACACATTCTTTGTAAAAAACTAAGAGAAAAAGAAAATTATAAAAAAATAAAAGAAAATACAAAAGGGGAGGGGGTATGCTGATTACAGGGGTTTAAGCAGAAAATAAGATAAAAAAAACATGAGTAAACTGGGCCCAGCCCAATGACTGGCTTCAGCCAAAACGTGAGAGGGGGTGCGTGTAGTGAAATGGTGGTGTGCTGGAGTAGTCAGGGCGTTGGGCTCAGGCCCAGTTTCTTCAGCCAAAAAACGAAAGGGTGTATGTCAAAAAAGTGGAATTGGGCCCTAAGGCCCACGCGGTCCATCTTCCTTCTCACTCTCCCAACTTTCTGAAAACCCTAACAGACCTCAACCGCCGCCGCCGTCACAACCTTTCAGACTTCTTCGTTCAACATCCCTCCACACCAACCTCCCTCTCCTTCAATCTTCGTTCTTCCCAGACTCAACCTCAAACCTCTTCCTTCTGTTCGTTTCTCCTCAAAAATGAAAAAAGATAAGGGAAACGAAGATTCGTGGACCCTGGCTCGCGTTTGATGAAGGAGTGAACATGGCAAGTTTCTTGAAGAACCTTTCTGGAAAAGTTGAGGGAATGATGAAGATGCAACCAGATCTTGATGAGTGATGATTCTGATGCTGGAGGATTGAACGTTTCTGGAAAAGATTGATGACTCCTAGGAAGGTTCTGAAAACTTGTTCGAATGTTGTTGCTGATGAAGATCGTTGCGTGTTCTGGAGATTGGAAGAAGACGAAGTTCTTGAATTTCTGGTGATGATGATTCTGGTTGATTGAAGATCTTGGAGTTCATGGAGCGTTCTTCGTTGATGAGTGTTCTTGAAGGTTGTTTGTGGATGCTGAGAGTTCTTGATGAAGCTCTATGAAGATCTGGGGATCGTGTTGTTCTTCTGGAAAATCCTTGATGAACACATGATGATGATGATTGCATTTCTGGAATTTTTGTTCTTGAATTATTGAGGAACGGATGAACTGATGATCTTCTGGGTGACGATCGGTTGAAGGTTGATGATGTTATGGAGGTTTGGTGAGGTCGAGGGTGGTCGCCGGAGGTTTTCTGGATTTGTTGCGTTGATGAAGCTTGATCGGAGTTCTGGAGCTTTGAGATTCTCCGGCGAAACTCTGGTGGTTATTGGGAGGAGGAAGATGAAGATTAGGGAGGAAGAGGTTGAAGATGAACAGATTCTGGGTTCTTGGTGGGTTTCCGGCGACGGCGCGGTGGCCGCCGGCCATGCAGGCCGGCCGGTGGCTCTTTCAGGCGAGGCGCTATGGTGATGCCACGTGGGGGGAGTTAGTGGAGTGGTGGCGTGCATGGTGAACGTGTGGCAGGAGGCGTGGCAGGTGGAGAGGAAACGGAAAGGTGGCGTGGCGTGATGTGGGTGATGCAGCGTGGGCCCCCCCTTGATTACCACGTGGCTTCTGATATTTAAACACATGAGATTCGCTGGAATGTTCTGGACGGTGCAGGAAAATGCAGGAAGCTGGTGGATGAATATGGACAAAAAATTGGACTTTTTGCTGAACTTTGAATTGGGCTCTGCCTTGGACTGGGCTGAATGAAAATCAGAAAAAACCACAAAAAACTGAATTAAAACAAGGATTAACAACCTAATTAATATCTAATCCTAATTAACTAAACTAAACTCAATTAAACCTAATAAATCTAATTAACTCTTATTCTATTAATTTTCTATAATATCTATAAAAAACAACTATATCAAATTCTATGCAAAAAAACTATATTATTTCTATTTAAACTCTATAAAAGGAAAAAAATCTATTATCATATACCTAAAATTAAAAACATTTAATTTTCTATTAACAAAACTCATTTATTTAATAAGAAAAAAACTATATTAAAAGATTAAAAAAAGCTATTAACTATTTAAAAAACCATTAATATCCTAGAAAATTCTATATTATCCTAAAAAATCTATTAACTCTTAAAATGATCAAAAATCTATTTAATACCTAATTAAATCTATTTAAAAAGAATTAAAACTATTAAAAAATCCTATTAAACCTAAAAATGATTTAAAAATCTATTTAAACTATTAAAAATCCTATTAAATCCTAAAAATTCCTAAAAAATCTAAAAAAATCACGATAATTCCCGAGGGAACAAAATAAGCACCGAACGACACAAAAATAATCGGTAAAAATAAACGGGCACCGAAATATCCCAAAAATCGATTCTACCTATCTGAACTGATAAAAAACACCTAAAACACGAGACGAGAGCTGTGATCCCTGATAAAATGAAAAATGCAATGTATGCAATATGCAGATGCGAATGCGATTATGCGTCGAAACCTCGAGCCAGATACGAGACCCGGTTGGTCAAATTTTGGGGTGCAACACAAGCAAGATGTTCCTCACGAGGGATACCAAGCAAGATGTTGAGGTGAAGCTGCTTCATAGAATGGTGCCAAAATGTCCTCACGAGGGATACTAGAATGAACTTCTAGTTGTCGCTGGAAATTCTTGATTTCTAAATTGATTGAAACCACTCAGCAACGGAAATTGGAAGCTTCAATTCCACTTACTGTGTTGAATGGTGACAACATTTCAATTTCAATGGTGGAAACACTTTTCAGAAGATATATCTCTTGAATCAGGAAATGCAATTTGATTTTTGAATTTTCTGAAATGTGGATCGCACCCCAAAGGATGGAAAGAGCAATTATCAGATTTAAAGGATAAAATTTAATGTATTGTATTTATCATTGGAGTAAGCCACATGTGTTGGCGTTAGCTATCAACAAAATTGTAGGAACTATAATAGGAATATAGTTATTAATCGTTAATTACTCTGATTTGGTTATAATTATTCTGATTTAGTTATAATTAGAAATAGGTTTTTTTTGTGTATATAAATATAATCAATTTTCCTATGTAATATAAGATAAAAATTATATGATTGTATTACACCACTTTAACATGGTATCAGCCGCCAGGTCTTAATCCAGACCTACGGTAACACTTTCCATCCTTCTTTCATGGCCGACTCGGATTCAAACTCCGATGAGACTATCTCGTCTTCTATTCTTGCTGAGTTGACGACGAAAATGACGGAAGTTCTGAATCGTGCTTCAGCCCCATCACAAATTGGTTTTGACCATACGGTGGCACCGATTGGCATAAAGTTAGATCCTTTGGTCCCAAGGGGTCGAGATGTATATCTCGGGCAAAGACAAACTGGGATATATCAACAGAGATCTCCCTCAACCCCCTCAAACAAATCCTACATTTCGACGTTGGCGGACTGACAACGCGATTGTTAAAGGGTGGATAATCAACTCAATGGACTATTCTCTAATCAGCAACTTTATTCGATTCTCCACGGCGAAGCTGGTGTGGGATGCAATTGCGACCACGTACTTCGATGGCAGTGATACCTCCCAAGTGTATGACCTTCGGCGGCGGGTGACACGTCTTAAACAAGCCGGTGGTTCTCTTGAAAAATATTATAACGATCTCCAAGGACTTTGGTGTGAGATAGATTTTCGTCGTCCAAATCCGATGACATGTCAAGTTGATATCCAACACTACAATACACTTGTCTAAGAAGAACGAGTGTATGTATTTTTGGATGGACTTGATGACCGCTTGGATAATATCAGAAGCGACGTTTTACAAATGAAACCGTTTCCAACAGTGGAGCAAGCATATGCACATGTTAGGAGGGAAGCTCTTCATCAGGCAGTGATGACAGACAACTCCAATGAATTATCAGGAGCAGATCTTGCATCCAAGGGTCTCAAATTACAGAACAATAAGATATTTTCTCAATCCAAACATAAAGAACCATCTAATGGCACTAAGTGCTTTCATTGTGGAGGTAACAAACATACTAGTGAGACATGTTTTAAGCTCTATGGCTATCCAGACTGGTGGGCAGATTTTCAGGCTCAAAAGCGTCGCGAAACAACTGAGAGCAACCCGGGAAAAGCTGCAGTAGCTACTGCTAAACCACATCTTTCCCTCATTCCGAAATCAAGTTCCCACACCGCTGAAGGTAATGTTCTAATTTTCTCTAATCATGAAGATGACTCTAATGCATGGATACTTGATTCCGGAGCTACCGATCATATGACGTTTGATGCTGCTGATTTTTCTAAACGTTCAACCCCTCGGCGCTCAAGTATTGCCAACGCAAATGGTGGCTTATCAGCGGTAACAGGGGCTGGAACTGTGATGTTATCACCAACCCTTTTGCTTTCAAATACACTACTTGTTCCCTCTCTATCTCATAAGTTGTTGTCTGTAAGTCAAGTTACAAAAGACTTGAACTGTGTTGTGCTAATTTATCCATCTTTCTGTTTTCTTCAAGATATTATCACGAAGGAGATCATTGGGTGTGGTACTAAGAGAGGAGGACTTTACTATATGGAGGATTTTAGTGTAGGCCGAGCGCATCACATGCATTATCCAAGAAACAACAAAATGAAGCAAGTCTTACTTTGGCATCATCGATTAGGCCATCCTTCGTTTGGCTACTTGAAACATGTGTTCCCAAACTTATTTTCAGATACATCTTTGTTGAACTTCAAATGTGAAGCTTGTAATTTAGCCAAGAGTCATCGAGTCACTTTTACATCAAGTATGAATAAAAGTAATGTTCCTTTTGCTTTAATCCATTCTGATGTATGGGGTCCATCCCCAAAATCATCTTTCTCTGGTTATCAGTGGTTTGTTATATTTGTTGATGATTGCACTCGAATGACTTGAATTTATTTGTTGAAACAAAAAAATGAAGTGGTACACATATTTCAACAATTTCATAAAATGATTCAGACTCAATATTCAACGAAGATTAGGATCCTTCGCTCTAATAATGGCGGGGAGTTTGTAAATCACCAATTCCATGAGTATTTCAAAAAACACGGACTTATTCACGAAACCACGTGTCCACAAACTCCACAAAAAAATGGTATTGCAGAACGAAAAAATCGCCATATCCTTGAAACTGCTCGTGCTCTTTTACATGGAGCACATGTGCCTCACCACCATTGGAATGATGCTGTTACTATAGTGGTATATCTCATCAATCGGATGCCATCGAAGGTCCTTGAATCTAAAACTCCGCTGCAGACCTTGTCCACATTTGTACCGCTGCCTACACTACAAATGCTGCCACCTCGTGTCTTTGGGTGTGTTGCGTTTGTTCACCTACATAAAAATCAGCGTACAAAGCTTGATCCGTGTGCCATTCGCTGCCTGTTTTTGGGATATGGTGTACACCAGAAATGGTATCGTTGTTATGACTCTACTACTCGACGCATGTATGTAACTATGGATATTACATTCTTGGAATTTGACCATTTCTACTCCTCGGCAGCACCCAATTCTTCTCTTCAGGGGGAGACACCAGAAGAAGAGTCGAATTGGTCGACATTTGACTGGTTTAAAGATATTGATATACCATCAACTGAAGTGGCTGGTGATTCGTGTCAAACTCAAACAGACCATATGAGTCCTGAAGTTGAAGTATCAAAATCCCCCCTCTCTAGTACTCAACGATCCATCTCCTGAGAATATCATTGAGGTAAGCTCTCCTATATCTCCTGATAATAATAATAGTGATATCTCTGTTGGCTATGAATTATCTCACAGGCATAATCGGGGAAAACCACCGAAGCGTTACTCTCCTAAAGAAGAGGATCATCGATCGAGGTATCCAATTGCTAATTATGTCTCTATGAAGGAATTATCTGAACCTCTTAAGAAATTTGCAAATGAGCTATCTTCACACAGTGTACCTAGCAACGTTGAAGAGGCCATTGAAGACACTAGATGGGTTCAAGCTATGAATGAAGAAATGGAGGCATTAAACAAGAATGCGACATGGACCCTTGTCCCTTTACCAAAAGGAAAGAAACCAGTAGTGTGTAAGTGGGTTTTCTCTATCAAGTACAAAGCTGATGGGTAAATTGAAAGGTACAAAGCAAGACTAGTAGCTAAAGGTTTTACACAAACATATGGCGTAGACTATCAAGAAACCTTTTCTCCTATTGCCAAGTTGAGCACTGTCAGAGTTCTTTTATCTCTTGCAGTAAATCTTGATTGTCCATTGCATCAGTTAGACGTGAAAAATGCCTTTCTCCACGGGCACTTGAAAGAAGAAATATATATGGATACGGGATACATGACAAACTATGAGACTAAAGTGGTGTGCAAATTGCAACGCAGTTTGTATGGCTTGAAGCAATCTCCTAGAGCGTGGTTTGGGAGATTGAAATTGGCAATGAACAAATATGGCTTCCAACAAAGCAGCGCAGATCATACGTTGTTTTTGAAACACCGTCAAGGTAAAGTCACAACTTTGATTGTGTATGTATATGACATGATTATTACAGGAGATGACTCTGAGGAAGTAGCAAAACTTCAAAAACAACTGGCAACCGAATTTGAGATGAAAAATCTAGGTGGACTCAAATATTTTCTAGGTATTGAAGTTGCTAGGTCAAAGAAAATCATCTTTTTATCTCAACGAAAATATATCTTAGATCTTTTATCAGAAGTTGGGCTACTAGACTTTAAACCTGTAGATACTCCAATTGTCTAGAACCACCAACTCGGAGAATATCCAGACCAAGTGCCAACAAACAAAGGAAGGTACCAGAGATTGGTTGGCAAACTTATTTACTTGTCTCATACACGACCTGATATACTGTATGCGGTAAGTGTAGTAAGCCAATTTATGCATAACCCGAGTAAAGATCACATGGACGCGGTAATTCGAATCATGCGGTACTTGAAGTCCTCGCCTGGAAAAGGCTTGATGTTCACAAAGAATAATCATGTACAAGTTGAAGGTTATACAGACACTGATTGGGCATAAGATATCACCAACAGAAAATCCACCTCAGGCTATTTTACCTTTGTTGGAGGAAATTTGGTTACATGGAAAAGTAAGAAACAAAATGTTGTAGCATTATTAAGTGCTGAAGCAGAGTTTCGAGGGATGGCTAAAGGTCTTTGTGAGCTTCTCTGCCTTCGAAGACTATTAATTGAAATTGGCTTTGCTCCGAATAGTGCGATGAACCTTTTTTGTGACAACAAGTCTGCAATTGAAATTGCTCATAATCCGGTTCAACATGATCGAACAAAACACGTGGAAGTAGATCGACACTTTATTAAGCAAAATTTGGAGACCAAGATAATTCAATTTCCATTTGTTAAATCTGAAGATCAATTAGCAGATATACTCACAAAAACTGTATGTAGTAAAGACATCTACAACGCACTTGACAAGTTGGGCATTCGAGATATCTATACACCAACTTGAGGGGGAGTGTTGGCGTTAGCTGTCAACAAAATTGTAAGAACTATAATAGGAATATAGTTATTAATCGTTAATTACTCTTATTTGGTTATAATTATTTTGATTTAGTTATAAATAGAAATAGGTTTTTTTTTGTGTGTATATAAATATAACCAATTTTTTTATGTAATACACGATAAAAATTATATGAAAGTATTATACGACTTTAACAACATGGTATGGTATTGAGCATTACTTAGTTGATATTGTGGTTGTTTATTTAGAGTAATATATTAGAGAATTGTGATTGTTTACTAAGAGCAATATATTAGAGAATTGGTTTTGTATCATTCTAAGATATTTGAGATATAATGAACTCGTGAATAAAGGATAAGAATAGAAACTCTAGAATAGATGAACAAAGTGTACAAATGTATTTTTAGCCAGGCAATTATTGAATTGACAAATAATACTTCTAGGGATTAGAGAGCTTAGTCTCTCCCAAACCAATCAAGATACAAAATATCTAATCCCTCTTTTTTCCTTTCACCCTATATTTATACTTTTGACTATCTAAAGTAATTACATAGTAGTTACTACACACACTACATTTAATAGTAACAAAATAAACTGCCTAATATTAAAAATACTCCCCCTTAAACTATCATGTTGTCCACCAAAGTCCCATAACTTGAAGTAGAGTGATAGAGCAAGGTTTATGCTTGGATTATACGCTCTGTTTGAACCAAAAACATAACATGACAAAAGTAGGCAATAATATCGTAAACCCAAAGGATAATCCACCCTTCACCAAGGATTTGTTAGAATTTGATGGCTTCAGTGGTGTCCAACTTGAGTCAAGGCCATCTCTCCCTAGTAGTTGTTCTAGACAACTTTATCTTCGATTCACGATCCTACTCTTGCCATGTTCATCAAAATGTCTACTGATACAAAGAAATTTGCGAAAATCTGCTTCTGTCTGTTGTTGCTTTTCGACAATGACATTTGCAAATGAACTTTCAGCATCTTTTACTTTTGCAATTTCTCTCTTCCACTATCTGAATTAGCGCAAAATTTTCTAGGTTTGTTTCTTCTTTTTAAAGATTAAATGAGTGAAGCATAGATGACTCCGATTCTAATTTAGGTTCCTCTTCTTCATCAATTATAGGAAGAATGTCTTTGTTCTTTAGCTTAAAATGCCAAAGTCACCCAACATGAAATGTTTGCCAACTCGCTTGTAGTTTGTGTCAACCATACAAGAGCAGTTTGACCGTTTCTTGCAATTTCTCACTCTCTAATGTTCCTACCACATCAAAGTGTTTCTCAATGCAAATCAACCACGAAAGACATCACTTATGACATCAAACCGCTACATGTCCATTTTCTCTTACTATGAATCAGAACTCTTGTGATACCAATTGATAGAAACTAGTATTGTGATTGTTTATAAGGAAATATACTAGAGATTTGGTACTTGTATCGATCATAGATATTAGGGATATGGTGAACATGTGAATAAATGATAAGAATAGAAGCTCTAGAATAGGAACAAATTCTGCATATGTACTTTGAACAAGGCAATTCTTGAATTGATAAATAATAAAAATTGTTTACAACTAGCAATTGAAAAGTAAACCAACCTCTAGAAATTATAGAGCCTATCTATCCTAAACCAACCAACATACAAAATACATATTTCTCCCTTTTATCTTTCGCCTATATTTATAACTCTAACTACCTAAAGCAGCTACATAGTAGTAGTTATTGCATACATAATATTAAATAATAATAAAATAAACTACATATTACTAATAATACTCTGTCCCAAAACTATCGCTTTGTCTTCAAGATGAATATGAAGGGTTACATAAATGTCCACAGGGTCCCATAATTTGAAATAGAGTGATAGAATAAGGCGTGAAACATGATAACTTATGCTTGTAATATACACTCTATTTTAAGCGATAGAAGAAAACAACATTTTCAGTTTGATCAAAACAAAGGATAATCCACCCTTCATTAAGGATTTGTCTGGATTTGGAGGCTTCAATAGAGGTGGCGTTAGGGTGTTTGATTTGAGTGAAGCCCATCTATCTCCGATAGTTGTAATAGACAATCTTATCTTCGATTCTATTAGAATAAAATTTGGCTATGCATCTGACATTATGTTTTGATGATAAAAAAACATAGTGTTTTAGAAAACAATTTTGTACCCTAATAATTTTTCTCAGTTTGTAAATTTTATATTTAAATTCTGAATCTAACTATATGATGTGTGACATCATCAGACTCTGAAACTACTGCACTCTAATTTTGAGTTATGTGTTTACAAAGTTGATCAATTTCTGAATTTTGTATTCAATGCTTATGACATCTACTTATCCAATGCCTTGATACTCTGAAGCTTCTAAAGTTGGCACGCTCTGAAGCCATATGCTCAAATCAACTCTAAATTATGTCAACAGATTCTGAAGACCAAGTTTTGAGAAACTATATCAAGATGAAGACCAAGTTTCTGAAGATTCTCTCAACCAGAGTCTTATTTTTCTCTTATGCATGCTTTACCACCAACTTATCAGAAGCCTTTGAATATTAAAGATAAGATCAAAAGGTTTTACTTGAGAAAAATAATACATAGCACAAGATAAAATATTACTTCCATTACATTGATTTTGTGGGATAAATAGTGTACTATTGTACCATTTTGTCTCCTATTTTTACAAATTGTTATGCAGGGATACAACTCCATTTTGGTATTCCAATTTTACCCTCCAACAAATCTCTTCATTGCCTATATAAAGAAGACTTGGAAGAATTGAAAAACACGAACACTTACTACTCTACTATCATATGTGAAAAGTGCTATTTGTGAATATTGAGAGAAAGGAACACTCAGACAAGAACTTTTGTTCATACTATTCATTGTAAATCTTTTGCGTGACACTTGTATTTCATTTGTGTATTCTGCTTTCTTAGAAGCACTTTGTATCAATTTGTTCGATTGTATTTTTGTTCCTTGAATGACTAGGGTTTAGTTTGTATACTCAAGAAGAAATTGACTATTGGTCTTTGTGCTGTAATCAAGTTTGATTATAGTGGATTAAGTCCTTGTTGATAAGGTAAAATCACCTTGGTAGGTGGATCGGAGGTAGCTTGTGTTATAACAAACTAATATAAAAATAGTTGTTTCATTATTTTTATTCCTTGTTTGCTATTTGTTGTGTTGGATTTTAAAAGCTTTCATTTTTAGAAATCCAATTCAAACCCCTTTTTCTTGTGTTTCCCTTCACATTCAATTGGTATCAGAGCTCCAATTCTAGTATTGATTGCATATCGAATGCTTCACCGTGTTAGATAAAGATCCAGTTTGTGAAACATAATGGCAGGAGTCTTTTCACTAGTTGCACCTGCCGATAGAGATCACTATAGTGCAATACCTCTAATCTTTTATGGAGAAAACTTTGATTGTTGGAAAGATAGAATAAGATATAGTAGTTGACGGCTACGTTCATCCTGTAGATGCTAGTGGTAACAAGGTTGAAAGAATATTGATTCTTTATCAACAAAAGAAAGACTACAAGAATCATCACAAAACAAGAACCATCTTGTTGAATGTTATTTCTTTCAATTGGTATGAAAAAATCTCAAACAGGGATACAAAAAGGTCCATATTTGATTCTATAAGAATGACTCATGAAGGAAACACTCAAGTTAAAGAAACCAAGGCACTTGCCTTGATACAAAAATATGAAGCCTTCAAGATGGAAGACAATGAAATTGTTGAGAACATGTTCTCAAGGTTTCAAACTCTTGTTGCAGAACCGAAGGTTATAGACAAAGGTTACTCTATTGCAGATCATGTGAAGAATATTATCAGAAGCTTATCCAAGAGATGGAGGCCTATGGTAACTGCACTAAAACTTTCAAAGGATCTGAATAACACGACTCTTAAAGAACTTGCGAGTTCTTTGAGAAGTGATGAGATAGAGCTTGAAGATGATGAGCCTCAAAGAAAATTCAAGTTCGTGGATCTAAAATCCACGGGAAAGGTTTAGAAGACCAAAGCCTTTCAAGCTAAAGAAGAAAAAGACCCTGAAGAAGATTCGGAAGAAGAAGATGAATTGTCTTTTCTGTCCAGACGTGTTAATCAACTGTGAAAGAAATGACAAGGCAAAATCAGAGGCTCCAAAAGGATAGATGGTCGCTCTGAGTATACATCGGGAGTGAAGAAGTGTGGTGTTGGAAAGGACGCCATTTGCTTCGAGTGCAAGGGTCAGATCACTATAATAATGAGTGTCCCAAGCTGAAGAAAGACAGACCAAAGAAGAAGGACTTTAGAGGAAAGAAGAAAGGTATGATGAATACCTGGGATGACTCTAAATCCTCAGGAGATGACTCTGAGGAAGAGCAAGCTAATGTGGCGTTGTGATGGCAAGCATAAAAAGACTTGATAAAAAGATTAAATCAGAATCAGAATTTGAGTTAGACTCTTATTGCAGTGAGAATCGGATATCAAGATATTAATTAACTTGAATCACAAATCATGAAATTCACCACATAACTTTGATTTATCCAAAGGAAAGGGTAAAGATCGAAGAAAACTCTAAGTACGCTATGTAACAACACAACTGGAGATATAAGATTCAGAGGTTGGTTGTACCTAAGGAAGGTGTCAGCATCCTAAGTATCTGTAGTACTCTACAGGAACCTCTTGTTAGTATTTGTATTATGCTAAAGTTTGCTTTCTAAGGGAAAGTGCTAAGGTAAGACGTCGCATCTTGTGCTGACGTATCCTGACTAGGATGAAATCAGAGCATTTGTAGTTCACCTAACCAGGGATGAGGAACTCTTGATAACAATCAAGATTCCAAGGGGGAGTATGTGTTCATCACCGTGACACTTACATGGAGTTCGGCGACTCCAATTCTAAGGCTAGGAAAAAGGGGGAAAATAAGTGTTCATCACCATGACACTTACATGCAGTGCGACGACTCCAATCCTAAGGCTAGAATAAAGGGTAAGGTAAACTAGTAACGATCGCACGACGACAAAGGATAAGGGAAGTCACTTGTTAGTGGTTAGAGGGCTCGACAAGATATCACATCTTGTGCCTACGTATCCTGACTAGGAATAAGGAATCAAAGCCTCCGTAGTTCGGCTAACTAGTGTCGCTTCCGCGAAAATAACGTGCTGACAAAACAGAAGAGTCGCCACCTTTCGTTATTTATCCCTCAGAGCGGGAAAGGAAACGATCGGAAAAACCTGACGAAAAGGTATAAGACAAGGTCATCGCAACCGTTGTCTGGGTTCGGGAGTCGGTTACGCAAGGGGAAGGTGTTAACACTCCTCACGTCCGTCGTACTCGACGGGATCCACGCTTGTTGTGTTTACTGGACAAGTTGGTTTATCTATCTACCTATCAAGGTTGGCTTAAACAGAAAAGAAAAATGACTCGGCAAAGCGTCGCGCTCTATGCCTACGTATTCTCATCAGAGAATGAGAAATCAGAGTCAACGTAGTTCGACCTACTACGGGTTACGGGGAAGGTGGCTCGCCAATACATAAGTATTGTGCCTACGTACTCTCAACAGGCTTGAGAGATCAGAGCTTACGTAGTTCAGGATAATACGGTCTACGGGGATTCAGATTCATCTGTTTTATCGAGTAGGGTTAAACAGCAGTTCCAGCAGTTAGGGACAAAGCCTGTTTGCGTTGGCGCTGAAGTTTAACGACACTCTTTTCTTCAGAAAAGCTTCCTTTGAATTACGGGCCCACGGGGCAAAAAGGTTTGAAGTTTGTTTTCTGTCTTTTACGGAAGAAGTGTTTTTTTATTGTGTTTGCAATTTCAATCACACTAGAGACTATGACCTGAGAGTGAACGCGTCGCATGTCACCCAAAGGGTACCATACTAAACATCCAGACTGTTGGAAAGAAACTCTCCAACAATCCTTTCTCAGATAGCTTAAGGCTCGTAACGTACGAAAGAAATCATTCATGATTACTGTATCTTAAGCTGTTTTGAGATGAGAAGAGAAGGGGCTCAACTACGGGAAACTATCAAGTCCTACTGTTGTCATGCCCAGGATTCATCCTATGGTTGAGGTTTGAAACAGGGAACTCCTAGAAGTTATCATGCATAGGTTTCAACCTAAAGTTCTATCATCACTTCCTTATCAAAGGAAGTGAGAGTCCTAAGGGATCATGTCAATGACACACAGAAACAGATAAAGCATCAGCTTAAACAGCAAACAGTAAACGACTGTAAAATGCATGCAATGCAAGTGAGGGAGGAAATGTGTGTGGGGTGTCAGCCTCCACAAGCTCATCTCAACCTCAAGCCAGAATGAATAACTGTAATCATACAGAAAAAATGAAATAAAGTGCTGTCAAGCAAAATACAGTAAACTGCAATCATACAGAGGAAAATGAAATGCTGTCAAGCAAAATAAACCGCATGGGCAAGGGAGCAGGGCTCTACCGAATACCCGCAAGCAAAGCCATACAGTAAAAATACAAGCAGAGGGAGCCACTCAACATCTAGTGCAATCATGCTCCTAGATTGAAGTCAGTCTAATCATGGACTTATTCTAATGCATCAAGAAAGTCAAACAAGGCACATCAACAATACAGAAAAGAAGACAGACAAGAAAGCAGGTCAACAACCCTCTCTCAATTCAAGCTTCAACTCTACACTCAATTCCACCTTCAGGCTTTGCTCTTAACTATAAGTATCAACTTGATCCCTTCAGGCTCTCCAAGCATCAGTGTAAGTGTCAACTCATCTTTCAATTCTTGCTCAAGCCTCAGCCCTTCATTCAATCTCCACTGGATCTTCAAGTATCACCTTGTTCTTCTTGCTCTTCAGGCTTCAGCTGCAATGGCAATGCTCAAGGAATCATCCTCTTCCACACTCTTCAATGAAGTCCTCATCTTCCAACTCAAGCCCAACATCTTTCAAGATACTCAAACCAGAAGACAGTTGATTTAACAGAGTGAGAGGAAATGATAAACAGCTTACTGACAACCAAAGGAAGCCTGTAAGGGTTTATCCTTATGAGATACTGGTTCCCTCAAAGTTCTACTTCCCAGATAAAGCCACTCATCCTTCCAAAGGAGGGATGTGAATATCTGAGAAGTACTTTTAGTCATTGGGAGGAATGGGAGCACAAGATGCTTTCCATGTTTGTGAAAGAAATCATTCTAACTACAAGGCTCTCCCTATGTCCTATCTCCTAATCTTCATCAGACACCTTCAGGCACCAACAAATCCAAAGCTCCAAGCAACTTCAAGCAACTTCAAGCATCCTCCCCTTTTCTTCAACTTGCCCTCAATCTCAAACAAAGGCCAACCAAGCACAAACCCTAATCTAAGGGAACTAGAGAAGTTAAACTAATTGAATTAGTAAATTAGGATCACCTAAAACCTAGTACTAAAGTTAGTCCTAACTAAAATACTAAAATCAATTGTAAAATCCTACAAAACTTACTATGGGAACCTAGGTCAATCATGACTCTACCACATTAATTTCAAAGATCAAACCATCAAATTGGACCTAGAACTAAATTCTATATTATAAGGTATCAAACCTAAACCCTAAAAGGAAGCATCTAAATATCAATCTAGAAAGCACACCTATTTTCACCACAAAAATGTGAGAAAAAATCTATGGGATCATACATGTTTAACCTAATCACACAAAAAAAATTAGGCTCAAAATCATCACCATGAGATCAAACAAAATTCCACAAAAATATGCATCAAACATAATCATTTTAACATCAATTAAAATATAAAATTCCAATAAAATCAGAAATTACAGGAAATCAAAATATTTTTTCTCTACAAAATAATAGACTCAATCATGAGTAGAATGAAAAAAGAATGGGTTTGATTGGATTAATATTCAATTAATTATGATTTTTGCAAGAATCATGAATAAAATGAAAATTAAATGAAAATCCAATTAAAATGATGAAGCGCACAGTGTGGATAGTAATCATTTTCAGTTAAAATCCTGGGTTGGGCCCTCAGGGGGGTGCGCATAGTGATTCATCACTTAAGCCCAAAACGCCTGAATAAATGAAACGCATCGTTTCATGCTTCAGATCCCTTCACAACTCAACTTCAAAACGCAGCCGTTGGATGTGGCTCTAGTCAACGGGTCAAGACAAGATCTGAGGGTGATAACTTCATCTCCTACCTATGGCCATGGAAATGGAGGGAAGAACCAGAGTTTAAACATGGATCCTTCTCAATTCGAACTTCACCATATCTCCATCGAAACACATGATTCGAAGCACCAATACACTCTAAATTTCATACTGATCACAACCATGGTCTTAGATTCAATTGAAATTCACTCTAACCCTAAACACGATCGTGGATCCAAATTCTGACCAAGAATCAATTGTCTCCAATCTTGAAATTGCTTGGTCTAAAACGTTCATCACATTGCACTGATCAGTTTCCCCTATAGAATTCACATTATTGCTCACTATACACCAAGTTCTTGATCCAAACTGAAATGGTGTCATCATCTTGAACATAACCAAATGCTCTCAAATTCTCCAGAATCCATCTCCTAACCATTTCTAACCATTCTAACCTAACAATTTAACCTAACAATGCTTAAATTAAGGTGTATGGTGAAAGTTACAAACCTGGGATTTCTTGAATAACAGATGCACCAAATCTTCACTTCAACACTTCAATCCTTCCAAAATCGTTCCTTGTATCAAGATATGGCTTCTGTTTGCAAAAGTATTGATGGAAGATGCTTGCAACTCCAAACCCGATAGTGATCTGCAGCAGGTGGAACTCAAAAGCTCATGCACAATTCAGCCATGTTCTTGCTCTCAATTTGCTATGGAATCACTCAGTAACTTATAAGGAAGAGATTGTAATAGAAAGAATCGATTGAAATGGTGCAGAAATGAAGAATGGATTTCAATTTTCAATGAACAAATTTGGAATCCCAACTCTCTCTCCTTCCTCAACTCTCACCAACCTCTTCCATGGACCTCTTCTAAATCATATATAGAATGATTCAGAACCCTCTAGCACCTTCTGGAACCATCCAAGGAGATTTTGAAAATCTCATGTCATGGTTTCTCATTTCAAGCCATTCTCACACCAGTCCATGTTTCCCTTGTTGCAGCCCTTGGTTCTGAGTTGAAAATCTCCTTAGATGAGATGTATGAGATGTTAGGATGCTTGGATAGCTTGTACATTGATCTCTCTTATGTTTTGCAAGTGTAACTTAGATTACAAGTAACTTATGATAAGTCCCCCAATTTGACCTCAAATCAAAATTGTAATGATGCCATTGTTTCTGAAATGATTTTTCCATTCAATTTGGTAGGTCACTTGCCTTGGTTTGGTCATGTATTGAAAATTCCCAAAAATAGGTCACTTTAATACATTAAATCCACCTTTATTTTGACCATTTTGACAAGTATGAACTACAAGCCTTTCCATCATCTCATAACCTTCTTACTAGCCTTAAAACATCATTTTGAACAAGTTTGATGTTGAATATTTTTCCATTTGAAGCTTGGAAATAGGAGTTATGGCCTTATGGTTGAAATGACCTGTAATCTTCAAATGACCAAAATACCCTTGACTTGTCAAAGCCATAACTTGAGTTCTACAAATCCTATCAAGGACTTCTAGTACTCTCTAGAAAGCTAAGAAGATAAGGAATAACATTCATGTTGACCAAAAGTTCATAGGAATCATCCTTCTTGGGTAAACGTTTGATGCAAGTTGGGTAACTTTCAAGGCCCCAGATTCACATACCTCAGATGAACTGTAACTTGTCAAAGTCATAACTTGAGATCTACAAATCCTATCAAGGACTTCTAGTACTCAAATTAAATATAAGAACAAGCTCTACAACATTCATGTTGGGGGTAAGATGAGATGACAATCACATCTTGGGCTAAACTGCCTTTAAGATAGGGGTCAAACTAGGGGATTTTACACTGTCAAGCCTTAGAAACCCTAGCTTGAAACTTCTCAAACTCTTCAATCATGATGAGTTGACCTTGGAATCATCCTTATAGCATCTCAATGCATCAATCCATGATCACATGGCCCTTGAATTAGGTCTCAACCCTCTCCAAATCATCAGTTGACCTAGGGTTGACCCAGTCAAACCCTAATTACACTACTCATGGCTGAGTCCTCTTAAACTTGCACAATGACCTATCTAGGCTTCATGGTGGCTTTCAAGACATCTCATAAGCTCTCTCAAGGCTTCAATTCCACATTCTTGGCTTCAGAATCATCTGAGGAGCTCCCACAACTCTCAAGCTAGGAGGCACACACTCTTGGTTTCAACCATTCTCTCTGAGGATCTTCTGACTTCTCTGACAAAGATATCAACCCTTGAACACTTGAATAACCTTTTTGGCTAGCTTCATAGTCTTGTGTAGCTCTTGATTGGTAATCATACCTCTTGATCTCCTGCATACATGTCAATGAAATGCAAATGATAATGCTAATGTGAATGAAATGAAACACAAGCTAGGTAAGGAAATGTTGGTCAAATTTTGGGGTGCAATAGCTGCCCCTATTCAAACGGCTTGGACCTGACTGGGTGAGAAGCGAACGACTCTCAACCAATCGAGGTGCGAGACGGTTGAATACCGAGAAACCCGGAAATTTTCCAACTGCACAAGTACACGGTACTCTGATGGGAACAAATCTTCGAAAACTGAAATATTAGCTGCACGACAACTAGCTGAGGGATTGGTTACATGGTAACCAATGATACATAGTCAATCATGCCATCAGGCATCAAGATTCCTCGGGACTCATCAGGTCAACAATCAAGTTAATCATGCCGTCGGGCATTCGAAGAAATTTTCGGGCGTCAGCCAGACTTCATTGGTAAGCCGGGAATAGAATTCTTGGTCAATCATGAACCGCTCGGGGATATCCACTTCTACCATCAGACACTCTGCTTCAGCTGAGAGAACTGCTTCGTCAATACGGTTGGACTTCAATCATCAAGCTTTCAGGGGGAAGTTTCAACTTCGCTGTTCGGAAACCTGCTAGGGATGACGCGTCTCCGCTGGGGATTCTGGAGAACTATCAAGTAATTATGCTTTGGGGATCCAGAAATCATTCTGGGTGAATCATCTCTGCTGAGGAAATCAAGAATCATCTGGAACAAATAACTCCACCGGGGACTTCAAGAATCATCTTGAGCAAATAACTATGCTGGAGATTTCAGGAATCGTCCTGAGCGAGCATTCCGCCGGGGACTCTAAGCGTCAACTTGAGCAACCAACTCTGGAGACTGCACTGGGGATTTTAGGAATCATCTTAAGCAAACGATCTTGCTGGGGAGAATTCAAGAATCATCTTGAGCAAACGACTCTGCGGAGGAACACCTGCAAAACAAGAACGGTAACGACCTAGCTCATGTTTAATATGCATATGCTTCGGCAATGACGTAATGCTCCACACGGTGGAAATGCTACGCGTTTATGATAGATGCTATGCAATCATGCAAAATGTTATGCAATCATGCAAAACGCCACGATCCCATTGGCAAAATAAATGCTGAAGGGAGAATCCTCCTGTCAAGGAGAAAGAACCACTCTGGTGGAGGAAGGAATCATCCTGCCATGGAGAAGAGGTCACGCCAATCTCAATCGGACTCCACATGGGGAAGCAAACCTCAGTTAACTGCTGCAGGGGGATGAAGCTCTACGAGAACCTGGACCTGCTGAGGAGAGCGATGTTAATCGCAGAAATAAACTACACGGCCTTCACGGCTAACCTTCCTGGAGATGACGACTCCGGCGGGAAATACAGCCTCAACTATTCAACATTTTACTGGGGAAAACCACTCATGGCCCGAACGGCTTCCAAGGACTCGGCTCTCTTGGGGATCTGCAAAATCGGTTGGGGAAGAAAGAATCATCCTGCTTACAGGGGAAAGTACGACTCTGCGGGGAACCTCAATTCCGCTGGGGACTTCAGTCTGGAACTATCAATTGCTACACACTCCAGTGAATAGCCTCCTACGAGACTTGCACTTGTGACCCGGTGCTAGGGGATGAACACACGCTTCGGTGCTTGACTCAGCTGGGGAGATGCCGTTCCTTCAGGATGCATCTGATTGGAGGGGGGGGGGAGAATCTTCTCTGCCTGGGGAGACATATCAATGCTTACAATCTCATGCTCAGACTCTGCGGGGAGAGGCTGCTGAACTTTGCTGGAGAAGGAGGAATCATCCTGTTTGGGGACGCACACGGCGTATTGCCTGGAATATGCTACACCTGTAACAACACAAACAAACAGACAAGATTCCCTTCTCAAAGGGACCTATCAAGGTTATCATCTTGTGACCATGCTTAAGTAATTCATTGTTTCAACAATCAGTGGCCTAGGCCAGTAAGTTTATGTATGCGCATTTTGTCAAAAACATCGGTGTTCTTTTTTGCAAACAAAACAGATAAATGCTAAACAGACAAACATAATTGCTGAATAGTATACATTTTATTGATAACGAACCCCTGAATGGGTAAAAATGTTTTACAACAGATGCAGGCTCCTGGAATGAGGAAGCCGCGCAAAAATAAAATATAAATATACATCAGTATATACAAATGTTGGCAACGAGGCGTAGACGAACACCATGAGTTGATCCCTCTATGACCCACTCGACTTCGATACTTCTCTGACGCTTCAGCTTCAGAAGAGATTGATTCAGATAAGCAGCCCTCAGGTCTTCCAAACCGCTAAACAAACACAGTCCATACACGGAACGCAGTCATTTGCTTTTTCAAATCCCTAACTTGCGTGAACCGCCCTTTGCGGGTTTTCAGTTCACCGGGATACCCTTTTTTGCCAAAGTCGCCCATCCGGGTTTTCGACTTTGCGAGCGTACATTTTTTCAATTTATATCCCTAATTTTTTCCCGAACCTTTTTCCTTTTTTATGGTTCGCCGGGATGCCCCATTTTTGCCTGGACTCTCTTTTTACTGTCCAGCGGGTCACTTTTACGCAAAGTATTTTTTAACTGCGTCCGCGTTCACCGGGGATGCAAAATCTTCACCATCCATCGTGGATAACAACAAAGCTCCTCCCGAGAAGACCTTGCTGACGACATACGGACCTTCGTAATTGGGAGTCCACTTGCCCCGGTGATCGGAGTATGGAGGAAGAATCTTCTTCAGGACGAGATCACCCGTCTGAAATCTTCTAGGACACACCTTCTTATCATAAGCTTTCTTCATTCGGCTTTGGTACAGATGACCATGTGCAATCGATGCTAACCTCTTCTCGTCCATCAGGCTGAGTTGGTTCAGTCGGTTCTCAATCCATTCTGCCTCGTCGAGTTTCACATCAACCAAAACTCGCAAAGAAGGGATCTCCACTTCCAACGGTAGGACAACTTCCATACCGTACACTAAGGAGAAAGGAGTTGCCCCGGTTGACGTACGTACCGTCGTACGATAACCGTGCAATGCAAATGGCAGCATCTCGTGCCAATCTTTGTAGGTCACAACCATCTTCTGAACAATCTTCTTGATGTTCTTATTGGCCGCTTCAACAGCGCCATTCATCTTCGGCCGGTAAGGAGATGAGTTGTGGTGTTCAATCTTGAAACTCTGGCACAGCTCCTTCATCATCTTGTTATTCAGATTCGAACCATTATCAGTAATGATCCGCTCGGGAATTCCGTAACGACAGATGATATCCCTCTTTATGAATTTAGCCACCACCTGCTTGGTCACGTTAGCATATGAGGCTGCCTCCACCCACTTGGTGAAGTAGTCGATAGCTACTAGAATGAAGCGATGACCGTTAGATGCAGTGGGCTCGATCTTGCCTATCATGTCGATGCCCCACATGGAGAACGGCCACGGGGAGGACATGACATTCAACGGGCACGGCGGCACATGAACTTTATCAGCATAAATCTGGCATTTATCACATCTCTTCGCGAATTTAAAGCAATCTGATTCCATCGTCAGCCAGTAGTATCCTGCTCTCAGGATCTTTCTCTTCATAGCATGCCCGCCGGCGTGCGTACCAAATGTGCCTTCATGGACTTCTTCCATGAGCATACTCGCCTCTTTCTCATCCACACATCTGAGTAGCACGAGATCATGGTTTCTTTTATACAAAACTCCATCAGGATTGAGATAAAAATTTCCAGACAGCCTCCTCAGAGTCTTCTTATCCTGGGTTGACGCTCCCGCAGGATACTCCTTAGTCATAAGGAAGGTCTGGATATCATGGAACCATGGCTTGCCGTCGGAGGGTTCCTCGATCGCAAAGACGAATGCAGGTCTATCAAGACGAGAAAGGACAATTCTTGGAGCTTCATTCCAAAAATTGACTTTATACATCGAAGCCAACATGGCTAAGGCATCAGCCATCTGATTCTCGGCCCTGGGCACATGATGGAGTTCTACTCGATCAAAGAACGGAAGTAACCTTCTGGCATAATTCATGTACGACACCAAATTCGATTGACGAGTCTCCCACTCCCCTTTAATCTGGTTAATCACAAGCGCCGAGTCACCATATACGTCTAGGTTCTTGATTCTCAAATCAATTGCTTCTTCTAGACCCATGATGCATGCTTCGTACTCCGCTTCATTATTGGTGACTGGAAACATCAGTCTCGCAGTGAACGGGATGTGGGATCCGTGGGGAGTCGTGATGACCACCCCAATGCCACTTCCGTAGGAATTAACCGCCCCGTCGAATATCAATTTCCAATGGGATTTCCTATCTGGCCCCTCGTCGGGCAACGGTTCATCGCAATCTTTCGCTTTGAGAAACATGATGTCCTCATCAGGGAATTCAAATTTCATCGGATGGTAATCCTCGATCGGCTGCTCGGCCAGGTAATCAGACAATACGCTTCCCTTAATGGCCTTCTGGGAAACATACTGAATATCATATTCCGTCAACACCATTTGCCATCTGGCAATCCTGCCCGATAGCGCTTGCTTCTCGAAGACGTACTTGATCGGATCCATCTTCGAAATTAGCATGGTGGTGTGATTGAGCATGTACTGTCGTAAACGTTTGGCAGCCCAGGCTAGTACACAACACGTCTTCTCCAGCATCGAGTAACGAGATTCACAGTCAGTGAACTTTTTACTCAAGTAGTAAATGGCATGCTCCTTTCTGCCCGTCTCGTCGTGCTGACCGAGAACACACCCCATACTATTCTCAAGAACTGTCAAGTACATGATTAATGGCCGTCCAGCCACTGGGGGTATCAGGATCGAAGGTTCCTGAAGATACTGCTTTATCTTGTCAAATGCCTTCTGGAAATTCTCGTTCCTGATAATCGCCTGATCTTTCTTTAGCAGTTTGAACATCGGTTCACACGTGGCCGTGAGCTGAGAGATAAACCTTGCAATGTAGTTTATTCTGCCCAGGAAACCACAGACTTCTTTTTCTGTTTTTGGCACTGGCATTTCTTGTATCGTTTTAATCTTCGCAGGATCAACCTTGATACCTCTTTCGCTCACGATAAACCCCAGTAGTTTTCCGGACCGTACTCCGAAAGTACATTTGTTAGGATTCAGCCTCAACCTAAATTTCCTAAGCCTCTCAAAAAGCTTCAGCAAATTGACCAGATGTCCCTCCTCCGTTTGGGACTTCGCAATCATGTCATCAACATAGGCTTCAATCTCATGATGAATCATGTCATGAAATAAAGTTACCATAGCTCGTTGGTAAGTGGCCCCTGCGCTCTTCAGACCGAAAGGCATTACCTTGTAGCAAAATGTTCCCCAAGGAGTAATAAACGTAGTTTTCTCCATGTCCTCCGGCGCCATCTTGATCTGATTGTAACCGGAGAAGCCATCCATGAACGAAAACACGGAGAACTGGGCTGTATTGTCGACCAACACATCAATATGAGGCAGCGGGAAGTCATCTTTAGGGCTCGCCCTATTCAAATCCCGATAATCGATGCACATGCGTACCTTACCGTCCTTCTTCGATACAGGCACTATGTTGGCGACCCACAGAGGGTAAGTAGTGACCGCTAAGAAGCCAGCATCAACCTGCTTCTGCACTTTTTCTTTGATCTTAACGGCCATATCTGGTCGTGTCCTCCTAAGCTTCTGCTTAACGGGAGGACAATCTTCTCGCAACGGCAAGTGGTGGACCACGATGTCAGTATCAAGTCCGGGCATATCTTCGTATGACCAAGCAAAGACGTCACTATACTCTCTAAGCATCTCAACCAATCTCTGCTTGACATCACTCTGCAGTGCAGCCCCTATCCTGACGTTTCTGACGAGTTCTTCAGAACCCAGGTTCACGATCTCAATCTCCTCTTCATGAGGCAGAATAACTTTCTCTTCTTGTTTCAACAAGCGGGCCAACTCTTCGGGAAGGTCTTCATCTTTATCAATCTCTTCTTCGGCTTGATAGATCGGGCAATCGAAGTCGAAGTGAGCCGTAGAAGGTCTAAAGTCGATGTCATCTGTTATGTGGATCCTGCAATAACAAGGGTTAAGCTTAAAACAAGGATATGCAGGTTAGCATAAACCTTATTGCCATTTTATTGTTTTTCAAAACAAATACAAAACATGAATAACAGAGATCACAATATTTGAATACGAAGAAAAACGCCTTTTGATTTATTGATAAAATGTATGTACATAATCAAACGAGGCCCTGACAATAAAACCACTATGCCTCGGGTAGGACATAGGGTTGTACAATGATTGGAAAAACTAAATCATTACTCTTCGCTTGTCATCTGGATGATATCCTTGACGGACCAATTGTTGAGGCTCTCGCCTGGCTTGCTTGGCTGGATCCAAGAGTCTAAGTCACAGTCGCTATCTCCGATGTCTTCAGACACCGCGTTGACGCTTTCAAAAATCACCCCGCCGCTGGTAAACTGGATCGGCCCTTTACCTCGCGACACACTGCTAGAAGAGGAGGCTTCAGCTCCAGGAGAGTATCCCAACCCAAACTTATCTTGCTTGTTAGGTATCTCCAAAATTCGCCCCCAGCCTGGGGTAGATCCGGCCTGAACAACAGCCCGGGCTTCCTTGAAGGAAGAGAGAGTCATCTCTGGCTTTTCGGTGACTACAGGAGCTACGTCCTTGACTTTAACAGCTTCGAACGCTTGGCATAGGGTTTCGTGAATTTCCCCATCCATCTCAACATACTTGAAGGACGACAAATGGCTCACCATTATGTCTTCCTCGCCACAAACAGTCACGATGCAACGTGGAGGTCACGGCACCCGCCGAATGGATCCATGGCCGGCCCAAGAGACAGCTGTAGGCAGGCATGATGTCTATAATATAAAAGACCGCGTCGAACGTTTCCGGCCCAACTTGGATCGGCAACGTCACCTCCCCGAAAACATGGCGTTTGGTTCCATCGAACGCCTTCACCACCAGATCACTGGGTGTGCAGATCAATCCTCGAGTATCTAACTTCATCAACGCTTTCTTCGGAAGAACGTTGAGCGATGAACCCGTGTCCACCAACACGTGCGACATAATCGTTCCCCTACACTCTATCAAGATGTGCAGGGCGCTATTGTGATTCCTCCCTTTCGGCGTCAACTCTAGGTCAGTGAACCCTAACCCATTTCCAGCATTCACGTGGGCTACGATCTCTTCTAGCCGATTTACCGATATTTCCTGCGGTACGTATGCGGCATTCAACACCTTCAGCAGCGCGTTGCGGTGTGCTTCGGAACACAACAACAAGTTCAGGATGGAAATCTTCGAGGGTGTCTGATGGAGATGATCCACAATCTTGTAGTCACTCTTTTTAATCAATCGCATAAACTCCTCGGCGTCTTTAACAAGTAAGTCTTTTTCTGCCCCGCGCGGGATCTCTTCGATGACTTTACTCTTCCCTTTGTCAGTTGCATCAGCTCTGACCGCTTTATCCTCCAGGACCTCAGGTGGTGCAAACACTCTTCCGCTGTGAGTAATACCACTGATTCCCGTAAGGTTCTCCACAGACGACCCAAACGGTTCTAGCTCTAACTTCTGGCCGTTGCAGTAGACTTCAGCCCCGTAATGCCACAGGACAACATTAGTGCTTACGAAAGGTATCGACCCAGCTTTGGTGATAGTAATCGTAGGCGGCCTGGGTGCAGAAATAGTTATCGTCTGGCGATGGATGGTGATGGTGGCGACCTCACCATCTTGCTTCAGCACCACCTCTCCTGATCCACTTTCGGCCCTCCGGCTGAACTGTAAAATCCCTTCAGTCATCAGACTTTGAATTCCTTCTACCAACTGTTCACATCCATCAGGACTAGTAGCACAACCCATACGCAGCTCTCCGCAACCTGGGAAGAAACCTCTTTTCAACAGCTTAGCTTTAGCGAAGCTAAGCGGTGTCTTCAGATCTCTGACGTCAGTCAACAAATCCAAACTCTCGTCCTCGATAAGGGCGTTTACTCCACCTCCTCTATGATTCGGCATAGGGTTTTTCGTGACATTTGGCACATTATCGGAGAAGTTGATGATCTTAGCGTCCACCATGTCCTGCACCTTGTGCTTGAAGGCTTTGCAATTCTCTATTGTGTGGCCTGGTGCCCCTGAGTGAAACTCACAAGTTGCATTCGCGTCATAACCTGGCGGAGGTGCCCTTGTCAAGGGAGCCAGGATTCTCTTTTGGATCAACTGTAGCTAAAGCAAAGTCTGCAATATTTGCGCGTACGACATGGGCGGTGTCTCGAGGTGACGGCTCGACAGAGGTGCCCGATTCTGATACTTTCTATACCCTTGTTGATTCGGTTGCTGCTGCTGCTGCTGTGGCTGTGGCTGTTGAACTGCCGGGATAGTTATGCTGGCCACCTGTTGGTGAGGGCCTTTACCCTTCCTTCGAGCGTTGGTCACAGCGCTCGTTTCTCCTTCCCGTCTTTTGCCAACATAAGGTTTCTTTCCGCCTCCTCCAGCTGAGGACGAATCACCTTGAATTTTCCCCAGTTTGATCCCATTTTCGATGTGCTCACCCGTGATGATGAGATCAGAGAAGGTTCCGGACATACCGCTGACCAACTTCTCATAGTAAACCCCTAGGAGGGTAGCGACGAACATCTGCACAAGCTCGCGTTCAACCATCGGCGATTGAACCCTGGCTGCCAATTCACGCCACCGCTGGGCGTATTCCTTGAACCCTTCATTGTTCCTCTGTGATAGATTTTGCAGTTGAACTCGGTTTGGGGCCAAGTCGCTATTATATTGGTAGTGGTGCACAAATGCTTCAGCAAGTTCCTTCCACGTGCGCACACTAGTAGGCTCCAGACTCATGTACCATTCGAGGGATGGTCCGGACAAACTGTCCTGAAAGAAGTGCATCAACAACTTCTCGTCCTCGGAATGAGCTGACATTTTCCGGTAGTATGATCTCAGGTGGACGCGAGGGCAAGTGGTGCCCTTATATTTTTCAAAGTCAGGTACCTTGAACTTGGGAGGCACCTTGAAATCAGCAATCAGTCCCAACTTGGACATATCAACGCCCAGGGTGTTCTGGTTCTCGATATTTCTCATCTTATCCTCGAGTGCCTTGAACCTTAGCCGCGCTTCAGCAGTCAGCTCCCCTTCAGCACCTCTATGAGAGAATAAATCGTCTTGACGGTCTTCTAACCATGGCTGAGGCCCAAACAGATTTCCAACACCTGCATTGCCATTGCCTAGCCCAACATTGACATTAGCTTCCAGACTCCCATTACCGACGCCTGTCGTATTACCATTGAGTCCCATGTTAGCTATCACATTGCCGTTGGCACTACCATTCCCCCCGGTCACGGGGACGCCATTCTAAGGAGTTTCAACAGGTGGAGGGGTAGGCACAACCCCACCATCGAGTACGCCATTGCTATCGACCCTTGAAATCAGAGGCTGAACCAAGGTTCTGAGCTGATCCTGGCCATTGGCGACCGCTTGCATAAGCTCCATGAAGCGATCCATTCTTTCGCGGAGTTCCTGAACATCAGTTTGCACTTGCTCCATGATTCTGGTTTGATTTGCTCTGGTCGGATAGCGGTGGATAGGTCTCTGATCAATCCTGGATCAACCTGAAACAACTTGAAAATACAAAAGGGTTAGGAAAAAACGACAAAGTGCTCGTTATGCAAATGCTTCATGCAAATGCAAACGTGTGTCTGTGCGTTAGGGAGATCTTCCCCGATCCTAGTGCCTGAGTGCCAGTGCTGATAATAAGAAGTCCGAGTCTAGTCATGGAAATAACAATCTCATTCGTAAAGAAAGAAGCCCATCAAGGCAGTACACGACATCAGTGAGTACAAGAAGAATCAATAGCATGACCCCAGCCAACATGCCTGGTGATGGTCAGCATACAACAATGATCAAACAAAAGGAATACAAATAGTCAAGCACGGCCACGGGCGCGAAACTCTTCTAACAACCCCTTCGTTTCTGGATGACTAGGCCGAGTGAGTAACTCTTCGACGAGTAGCTCCCTCTGCATAATAGTGTACTGAAGACCTTCGACCGAATATTCCCATGCTCCTTCGCCGAAACAATCTTCTAACTTCCGCTTCTTGAACTCAAACGTCAGTTTGCGCTCCTTCAGGTTAGCGAGAGCTCTGTTGAGCTGGCCTTCGGCGGCATATATGCGAGCGGTTTCTTCATCAAACCTCTTCTCACCAGCCCTCACCTGGGCTTTCAGCTTGGAGATCGGTTGCATCAGCTTATCCTCCCGCTCTTTCCTGTTGGCTAGAGAGGCCTTCCAGTGCTGATTGAACTTGGATATCCTCTGATACGCTTCGTCCAAGTGCTGCTTCTTCGTGGCCAGTACATCATTGACAACTTTGAAGTCTCGACCCATGCGTTCAAGCTCGGCTATCTGCTTAGTCAAATCTGTCCCCAACTGGTTCACCAGTTCTGTCTGCCTTTTGAAGGAATGAACAACTTCATTTCTCTCGCTTCGGAGTTGAGCCAATTCTTTCTCCAATTCTTCATTTGCCCTCTTCAATTCATCTCTCTCAGCTAACACCTGATTATGTTGCTGAATGGGCACGGTAGTAGGCTCTCCAATCATCGGAGGGCTTTCTGGCTTGGCAGGAAGAAACGACATCCCTATAGCATTGGCTCGGGCTCTGATCCACGTCTCATACGGAGGGTAGGCTTGATTATTACTTCTCCCCAGCAATAGTTTTCCTCTCTTACTGATACCATTCTAGGCGCGCTGAAGCTTAGAAAACATATCCCCTTCTAGAAGACCAGTGAGGTACAGAGATTCCTGCACCTCTTCATCCTTCGGCGGAGCTCTCAAAGCGTAGGCAAACTGTCGGACCAGCAAAGAGGGATTACAGTTTATACAGCCCTTCCTGCCTATCAAAGGTACGTTCGAAAATCCGCTACAGCTGAAGATGATCTCGGTACCCAACCTATCTCTGTCAAACCAGTCAATGTCCTCTGCAGATAGACTCATCAACCGCTCAGACCACTCAGCTATGGCTACAGACGAAACAAAGGGACCCCTCTTAGGTAGATGACTATCAAGCCATTTGTAAAGCAAGGGCACACAGCAAGAGACGTTCTTACCCCTTCTGTTCTCGTTTTTGTAGTGGATAGAATGGTAGACATCTCCTATCAAGGTAGGGACTGGATTCCCTGAAGCAAAGATGCGAAACGCGTCGAAGTCTACAAAATCGGGCATATTGGGGAACAAAATGATGCCATATATGCACAGGGCGAGAATGGCGTTGAACATGACCCAACATCCGTCTTTGGCGCACTGCTGAGCCTTACCCACTAAGAACTGCAAGGAGAAACCAGGAACCCTGCTCCAGCTAGACAATACCAACTCGGAGGCATCTAGATGAAGTGAAGGAGCTAGACTAGCCAGATCAGGCTCAACATCCATATGAACAAAGGGCATCTGCCTCTTGATAGGCACACCTAACAAATCAGCGTATTCCTCTAGTGTGGGCGCGAGAACAAAATCCTGGAAAGTAAAGCATCTCAACGGAGGATCGTAGAACTGCAGCAGAGCGTGCAACCCATTCAACTCGAACGCAGAAGGTTTACGAACCAAACCGAGCAATTTGTCGTAAGACTTTCTGAATTCATCTCTCACAGAATCATCTGCTAAAGCAATCAAACCAGTCAGCTGAACCACATCAGGGGCAGGGAGTTTGTAAGCCACGATCTTCCTCAGAGAACCCATAACAATACAATAGGAGGCAAGAAATCCTGAATCGGGGAAAACGGTACCTGCAACACAGACACACGTTAATGAAATGCAAATGAGTATGCAAAGCAATGTAAAATACAATCATGCAGCAGGAGATCAAGGCAACTGTGCTGCGAAGATTCTGTATCAACAAAACCATGACACTGCTCCGTCAAGAACAACCACTTTCTTTGATGAGAAGAAAACCCTGGTATCGGACCATAAATTTGCTCTGTCAATAACACACACATAAGACCATAAACCTGTTCTGTCAAGAACAGACATGTGATAATAAGGACCTCTGATACAAGACCAAAACTTTGCTCTGTCAAGAACAACCATCTGATAATAAGGACCTCTGATACAGGACCAAAACTCTGCTCTGTCAAGAACAACCATCTGATAATAAGGACCTCTGATACAGGACCAAAACTCTACTCTGTCAAGAACAACCATCTGATAATAAGGACCTCTGATACAGGACCAAAATTCTGCTCTGTCAAGAACAACCATCTGATAATAAGGACCTCTGATACAGGACCAAAACTCTGCTCTGTCAAGAACAACCATCTGATAATAAGGACCTCTGATACAAGACCAAAACTCTGCTCTGTCAAGAACAACCATCTGATAATAAGGACCTCTGATACATGACCAAAACTCTGCTCTGCCAAGAACAACCATCTGATAATAAGGACCTCTGATACAGGACCAAAATTCTGCTCTGTCAAGAACAACCATCTGATAATAAGGACCTCTGGTACCAACAAAACTGATTCACTGTCAAGAAAACCAGGTAATCTGAAGGTTAAAGTTTCCCGCAATAAACCCAACCCTGCTCACAGGTATGGACCTAAACTGACTAAAGTTCGGCATCCTATACGTTCAGCAGCGTCACAGACATTCAAGAGGGGTGATACGATACCCAGAAGGTGTGGCATCACCAGCTCATGAAGCGGCCTCACTCGACTGAATCACAAATGATCGGTCCCTAGAGTCGACAATCCTCCAAACCAGCAACCCCCTCAACCTAAAGGGTTGAAAAAGAAGCCAACCGGGAGAACCTCGTCTGAGCGTGGATTTCATGAGACACTAGTGCCTGCCAAGCAAGCACGCGCCCACTAATTTCCACAACTAATGCTATGTTCACTCAAGCCTGGGTCTGGCTTCTCACTCATCAGAATGCCCCTCCCACAACAGCATAGATAATCATATCATATTGAAAATAAAGTGTGGGAAATAAAGTGCGATAAATAAACACAACCCAACAAGTAATCATACAAGCGCTAGGATTGACTCTCGCAGGGGATGTCGGATCCCCAAACTGACTCGCATTCGGGACGTTGGATCCCAGGAAACTATCAAGTCCCCAGCAGAGCCGCCAACTGTCGCTTCTGCGAAAATAAGGTGCCGGCAAAACAGAAGAGTCGCCACCTTTTGTTATTTATCCCTCAGAGCGGGAAAGGAAACGATCGGAAAAACCTGACGAAAAGGTATAAGACAAGGTCATCGCAACCGTTGTCTGGGTTCGGGAGTCGGTTACGCAAGGGGAAGGTGTTAGCACCCCTCACGTCCTTCGTGCTCGACGGGATCCACGCTTGTTGTGTTTACTGGACAAGTTGGTTTATCTATCTACCTATCAAGGTTGGCTTAAACAGAAAAGAAAAATGACTCGGCAAAGCGTCGTGCTCTATGCCTATGTATTCTCATCAGAGAATGAGAAATCAGAGTCAACGTAGTTCGACCTACTACGGGTTACGGGGAAGGTGGCTCGCCAATACATCAGTATTGTGCCTACGTACTCTCAACAGGCTTGAGAGATCAGAGCTTACGTAGTTCCGGATAATACGGTCTACGGGGATTCAGATTCATCTGTTTTATCGAGTAGGGTTAAACAGCAGTTCCAACAGTTAGGGACAAAGCCTGTTTGTGTTGGCGCTAAAGTTTAACGACACTCTTTTCTCCAGAAAAGCTTCCTTTGAATTACGGGCCCATGGGGCAAAAAGGTTTGAAGTTTGTTTTCTGTCTTTTACGGAAGAAGTGTTTTTTTTATTGTGTTTGCAATTTCAATCGCACTTATGACCTGAGAGTGAACGCGTCGCATGTCACCCAAAGGGTACCATACTAAACATCCAGACTATTGGAAAGAAACTCTCCAACAATCCTTTCTCAGATAGCTTAAGGCTCGTAATGTACGAAAGAAATCATTCATGATTACTGTATCTTAAGCTGTTTTGAGATGAGAAGAGAAGGGGCTCAACTATGGGAAACTATCAAGTCCTACTGTTGTCATGCCCAGGATTCATCCTATGGTTGAGGTTTGAAACAGGGAACTCCTAGAAGTTATCATGCATAGGTTTCAACCTAAAGTTCTATCATCACTTCCTTATCAAAGGAAGTGAGAGTCCTAAGGGATCATGTCAATGACACACAGAAACAGATAAAGCATCAGCTTAAACAGCAAACAGTAAACGACTGTAAAATGCATGCAATGCAAGTGAGGGAGGAAATGTGTGTGGGATGTCAGCCTCCACAAGCTCATCTCAACCTCAAGCCAGAATGAATAACTGTAATCATACAGAAAAAATGAAATAAAGTGCTGTCAAGCAAAATACAGTAAACTGCAATCATACAGAGGAAAATGAAATGCTGTCAAGCAAAATAAACCACATGGGCAAGGGAGCAGGGCTCTACCGAATACCCGCAAGGAAAGCCATACAGTAAAAATACAAGCAGAGGGAGCCACTCAACCTCTAGTGCAATCATGCTCCTAGATTGAAGTCAGTCTAATCATGGACTTATTCTAATGTATCAAGCAAGTCAAACAAGGCACATCAGTAATACAGAAAAGAAGACAGACAAGAAAGCAGGTCAGCAACCCTCTCTCAATTCAAGCTTCAGCTCTACACTCAATTCCACCTTCAGGCTTTGCTCTTAACTATAAGTATCAACTTGATCCCTTCAGGCTCTCCAAGCATCAGTGTAAGTTTCAAGTCATCTTTCAATTCTTGCTCAAGCCTCAGCCCTTCATTCAATCTCCACTGGATCTTCAAGTATCACCTTGTTCTTCTTGCTCTTTAGGCTTCAGCTGCAATGGCAATGCTCAAGGAATCATCCTCTTCCACACTCTTCAATGAAGTCCTCATCTTCCAACTCAAGCCCAACATCTTTCAAGATACTCAAACCAGAAGACAGTTGATTTAACAGAGTGAGAGGAAATGATAAACAGCTTACTGACAACCAAAGGAAGCCTGTAAGGGTTTATCCTTATGAGAGACTGGTTCCCTCAAAGTTCTACTTCCCAGATAAAGCCACTCATCCTTCCAAAGGAGAGATGTGAATATCTGAGAAGGACTTTTAGTCATTGGGAGGAATGGGAGCACAAGATGCTTTCCATGTTTGTGAAAGAAATCATTCTAACTACAAGGCTCTCCCTATGTCCTATCTCCTAATCTTCATCAGACACCTTCAGGCACCAACAAATCCAAAGCTCCAAGCAACTTCAAGCAACTTCAAGCATCCTCCCCTTTTCTTCAACTTGCCCTCAATCTCAAACAAAGGCCAACCAAGCACAAACCCTAATCTAAGGGAACTAGAGAAGTTAAACTAATTGAATTAGTAAATTAGGATCACCTAAAACCTAGTACTAAAGTTAGTCCTAACTAAAATACTAAAATCAATTGTAAAATCCTACAAAAATTACTATGTGAACCTAAGTCAATCATGACTCTACCACATTAATTTAAAAGATCAAACCATCAAATTGGACCTAGAACTAAATTCTACATTATAAGGTATCAAACCTAAACCCTAAAAGGAAGCATCTAAATATCAATCTAGAAAGCACACCTATTTTCACCACAAAAATGTGAGAAATAATCTATGGGATCATACATGTCTAGCCTAATCACACACAAAAAATTAGGCTCAAAATCATCACCATAAGATCAAACAAAATTCCACAAAAATATGCATCAAACATAATCATTTTAATATCAATTAAAATATAAAATTCCAATAAAATCAGAAATTACATGAAATGAAAATATTTTTTTCTCTAAAAAATAATAGACTCAATCATGAGTAGAATGCAAAAATAATGGGTTTGATTGGATTAATATTCAATTAATTATGATTTTTGCAATAATCATGAATAAAATGAAAATTAAATGAAAATCCAATTAAAATGATGAAGCGCACGGTGTGGATAGTAATCATTTTCAGTTAAAATCCTGGGTTGGGCCCTCAGGGGGGTGCGCATAGTGATTCATCACTTAAGCCCAAAACGCCTGAATAAATGAAACGCATCGTTTCATGCTTCAGATCCCTTCACAACTCAACTTCAAAACGCAGCCGTTGGATGTGGCTCTAGTCAACGGGTCAAGACAAGATCTGAGGGTGATAACTTCATCTCCTACCTATGGCCATGGAAATGGAGGGAAGAACCAGAGTTTAAACATGGATCCTTCTCAATTCGAACTTCACCATATCTCCATCGAAACACATGATTCGAAGCACCAATACACTCTAAATTTCATACTGATCACAACCATGGTCTTAGATTCAATTGAAATTCACTCTAACCCTAAACACGATCGTGGATCCAAATTCTGACCAAGAATCAATTGTCTCCAATCTTGAAATTGCTTGGTCTAAAACGTTCATCACATTGCACTGATCAGTTTCCCCTATAGAATTCACATTATTGCTCACTATACACCAAGTTCTTGATCCAAACTGAAATGGTGTCATCATCTTGAACATAACCAAATGCTCTCAAATTCTCCAGAATCCATCTCCTAACCATTTCTAACCATTCTAACCTAACAATTTAACCTAACAATGCTTAAATTAAGGTGTATGTTGAAAGTTACAAACCTGGGATTTCTTGAATAACAGATGCACCAAATCTTCACTTTAACACTTCAATCCTTCCAAAATCGTTCCTTGTATCAAGATATGGCTTCTGTTTGCAAAAGAATTGATGGAAGATGCTTGCAACTCCAAACCCGATATTGACTTGCAGCAGGTGGAACTCAAAAGCTCATGCACGATTCAGCCATGTTCTTGCTCTCAATTTGCTATGGAATCACTCAGTAACTCATAAGGAAGAGATTGTAATAGAAAGAATCGATTGGAATGGTGCAGAAATGAAGAATGGATTTCAATTTGCAATGAACAAATTTGGAATCCCAACTCTCTCTCCTTCCTCAACTCTCACCAACCTCTTCCATGTACCTCTTCTAAATCATATATAGAATGATTCAGAACCCTATAGCACCTTCTAGAACCATCCAAAATCTCATGTCATGGTTTCTCATTTCAATCCATTCTCACACCAGTCCATGTTTCCCTTGTTGCAGCCCTTGGTTCTGAGTTGAAAATCTCCTTAGATGAGATGTATGAGATGTTAGGATGCTTGGATAGCTTGTACATTGATCTCTCTTATGTTTTGCAAGTGTAACTTAGATTACAAGTAACTTATGATAAGTCCCCCAATTTGACCTCAAATCAAAATTGTAATGATGCCATTGTTTCTGAAATGATTTTTCCATTCAATTTGGTAGGTCACTTGCCTTGGTTTGGTCATGTATTGAAAATTCCCCAAAATAGGTCACTTTAATACATTAAATCCTCCTTTATTTTGACCATTTTGACAAGTATGAACTACAAGCCTTTCCATCATCTCATGACCTTATTACTAGCCTTAAAACATCATTTTGAACAAGTTTGATGTTGAATATTTTTCCATTTGAAGCTTGGAAATAGGAGTTATGGCCTTATGGTTGAAATGACCTGTAATCTCCAAATGACCAAAATGCCCTTGACTTGTCAAAGCCATAACTTGAGTTATACAAATCCTATAAAGGACTTCTAGTACTCTCTAGAAATCTAAGAAGATAAGGAACAACATTCATGTTGACCAAAAGTTCATAGGAATCATCCTTCTTGGGCAAACGTTTGATGCAAGTTGGGTAACTTTCAAGGCCCCAGATTCACATACCTCAGATGACCTGTAACTTGTCAAAGTCATAACTTGAGATATACAAATCCTATCAAGGACTTCTAGTACTCAAATTAAAGCTAAGAACAAGCTCTACAACATTCATGTTAGGGGTAAGATGAGATGACAATCACATCTTAGGCTAAACTTCCTTGAAGATAGGGGTCAAACTAGGGGATTTTACACTGTCAAGCCTTAGAAACCCTAGCTTGAAACTTCTCAAACTCTTCAATCATGATGAGTTGACCTTGGAATAATCCTTATAGCATCTCAATGCATCAATCCATGATCACATGGCCCTTGAATTAGGTCTCAACCCTCTCCAAATCATCAGTTGACCTAGGGTTGACCCAGTTAAACCCTAATTACACCACTCATGGCTGAGTCCTCTTAAACTTGCACAATGACCTATCTAGGCTTCATGGTGGCTTTCAAGACATCTCATAAGCTCTCTCAAGGCTTCAAGTCCACATTCTTGGCTTCAGAATCATCTGAGGAGCTCCCACAACTCTCAAGCTAGGAGGCACACACTCTTGGTTTCAACCATTCTCTCTGAGGATCTTCTGACTTCTCTGACAAAGATATCAACCCTTGAACACTTGAATAACCTTTTTGGCTAGCTTCATAGTCTTGTGTAGCTCTTGATTGGTAATCATACCTCTTGATCTCCTGCATACATGTCAATGAAATGCAAATGATAATGCTAATGTGAATGAAATGAAACACAAGCTAGGTAAGGAAATGTTGGTCAAATTTTGGGGTGCAACAACTAGGGGTGATGAACTCTTGATAATGATCAAGGTTCCAAGGGGGAAGTAAGTGTTCATAACCATGACACTTACACAGAGTGCGACGACTCTAAACCTATGGCTAGGTTAAACAGGGAAAGGACTATAACAAAGTCTCAAGGAAATGGTAGACAAGGTTATCCTAAATATGACATGGCAGTCAACTGAGGGAATCCTTTCCTTTCTGAATCCGGGCATAGGTAATCAACATCAGGAGCAAGGGATGAAGCTTTAAGCATACAACATAACAATCATGAACGAATGATGATGAGCATAAAATAATGAAAAAGAAATAGTCAACACAAAAATCGAGATCAAAAACTCAAAAAGAAATAGTCAAGTATCTAAGGGGAGGGACCAAGTCACATATCAAAAAAATTAGTAGAAATTAACATGGAAATGATATAAAAAAAACCTAAGTATTTACATTCTAAAAATATTAGAACAAGGATTAATTTACAAAAATCTATTAAGAAAATATTTTATATTTAGTTAAAAAACAAGTGAAATAATTAATCTAAACAAAAATTAATAATTCTAATTAAAACATTAAAATATTAGATAAAACATAATTAAAATATTCAAAAAAAAAATAATTAACAAAAATATTTAGAAAACGCTAACAAGAATTATATCAAAAATAATAAAACTATAAAAATAAATGACCAAAATAGTAGCAAAATAATTAATAAAGATAGCAAAAATATTTAACAAAATAATTAATAAAAATGTTTAACAAAATTAATAACAAAATCATTAATAGAAGTAATTAACTAAAATAGCTAACCAAAATAATTAACAGAGATTAACAAGTATTTAGCTGAATAATTAACAAAACAATATTAATAAATATATCAAAAATTTCTAAAAAGAAAAAAAGAATGGTGGAGCTAGAGAACCCTTATGGGCCACACGGCCCATTCACTTTCACAAAAATGGTGTTGATAAAAAAAGGGGCAGTTGTAATGGACAGGGCGCAGTGGCCCAAGTTAGATGTCTCAAGTCAACACGGGTTGGGTTTGAAACCCAAACCCAGTCTTATTGCTAAAGGGCTTTCTAAAAAACAAAGAAAACCTAAAGCACTAGTTAATGCACGCACAAAAGAAGAAGAAGAAAACTCACTCTCTGCCTCTCAACAAAGAACAATGGCACGAAAAAGGAAAAGCAAACCGCAACAGTAAAACAAACCCAAACGTCTCGCTTCTTCTTCTCTCTCCCTCGTGGTCTATCTCCCTTCGCGATTTTCTGCTCCGATGGCTGATGGTGGTGCGTCGGCTCACATGTGATGGTTTTGAGTTGAAAACTAGGTTAACAATTAAATGACTAAATTAAAAATTTCTAATTTAATAAAATAAATTAACACTAATTACATCATATCAAAAATTAAATAAATATAAGGATAATTAAAACCAACTAAAACCTAATTATCTAAATTAATTTAAAACTAATTAATTAAAAGATTAATAAATAAATGATAAATGATAATAATTAATAAAATCAAATAAAAATAAAAAAATAGAATAAAATAAAAACCTAGTTAATTAAACTAAATTAAATTAATTCTAAATCATTTAATTAAGAAATAAATAAATAAATAAATAAAGATATAAAATAAAACAAAATCTTAATTATCTAAATAAACTAATTTAATTACAAATTTTAACTAAGAAATAAGTAAATAAATAAAATAAATAAAGTAAACAAATTAAAATTAAATCTAAACTAATAAAAGACTATTTAAAAATAAATCACAAATGAAATAAATAAAAAAACGAATAAAAGGTCAAGTACCGAAATACTCAAGAACGTAAAACGAATGCACCAAAATTATCAGCGCGGGGTGAACCACTCGGAAGAATACAACATTTCGTCTGATTTTAAAATAAATCTTATATGTTGAAACGATTTAAACTGTCTAAAATGCGACCGATTAGATTGTAATTCCAATAAGTTCATTCTGACTGATAATATGGGAATATGCAAGATAGTTGACCTAGAATGACATGCAAAAGATCAAAGAATCTAAGGGTAAAATTTGGGGTATGACAGTTGCCCTTATTTAAATATTTTTATCGGAGGACATGAGCGATGGGAAATCCTCATGAAATCATGGTGAAAGGTATTTAAATATAGATAACCAAAATTTTTTCCCTTAGATGCAATGACATGTTATGTTATAGACAAAGAGAACTATGCAATGCTGACATGCCATGAAATCTAATATGATGATAATGATGGGATGATAAATGCAAAATGCAGACAAAAATGAAAGCAAACAGGGATATAGTCAACACAATCAGTAACTACTCACTGGGGAAAGACAACAACACTGGGGAAGCTGGAAAAAACTAAGGAAATCTAAAGAGATTGATCAACTGGTTCAGGCGTGACCGACTGACACTTTAAAAGGAAAGATCCTCAATGAAGGTATCTAGAATGATTGATCATCAGGTTCAAGCGTGACTGGATGATATTCTACAACAAAAGATCCTCAATGAAGGTTGAACCGGAAAGATAGTCTCCATTAGGGAAAGAAAAGCTTCACAAATGAGTGGTATCGTCAAAGAGTTGACGGAAAGATACATAAACCTGAGAGTCTTCATTAAAGGGTTGTTGGAACAAAGCAACAAAAATATGTCCGAAGGTACACAACCTGAGCTTGGAATACATCGTCAAGTGATTAACGACAAAACAACAAAACATATCCGAAGGTACACAACCTAAGCTCAAAATACATCGTCAAAGGATTGACAGAAAGAACAACAAAACATATCCGTAGGTACATAACATGAGCTCGGAATACATCGTCAAAAAAAGGTTGACGGCAAGAAACCAAAACATATCCGAAGGTACACAACCTGAGCTCGAAATACATCGTCAAAAAGGGTTGACGACAAGAAACCAAAACATATCCAAAGGTACACAACTTGAGCTTGGAATACATCGTCAAAACGGGTTGACGACAAGAAACAATTCATCAAATATTATCATCTTCAAAAGATTGACAGAATGGACACCTGTCTAAAGGAACACATCGTCAACAGATTGACATAAATAATAACTTGATCTTGGACTACATCGTCAAGAAGGGTTGACGAAAAAAAACAATTCACCAAATATTATCATCATCAAAGGATTGACAAAATGAACACTTGTCTAAAGGAACACATCATCAATGAATTGACAGAAAGAATAACCTGATCTTGGACTATATTGCCAAGAAGGGTTGAAAGAAATAAACAATTCACCAAATATTATCATCGTTAAAGGATTGACAGAAAGAACATCTGTCCGAAGGAACACATCGTCAACGGATTGAAAAAAAAACCTTAAATAAGAATCTCATCAAAGGGGTTGATGGACAAGAATGCATCTGGAAGTCGTCATCAAAAGGGTTGATGACAAATGACTGATCAAGGGTAACACCAATTGTAACCATACAAGGTTGAATAACACCAAGGAAGAATAAGCTTCTCGGGAGAGACTGCCACTTATTGCCATAGAAAACAAGCTTCTCAAAGAGATTTCCACTTGTTGCATACAAAAGATTGAGGAAAACACCAAATACAGATAAACTTCTCGGGAGAGATTTCCACTTATCGTTATAAAATTAGTAATGACAAAATAAGCTTCTCAAGGAGATTGCCACTTGTTGAGTATAAATTCCAAGGAGATGTTGTTAAAATAACACAACTGGAGAACATATTTTGTCTTTAATGAGGATCTGTAAAATTTTCTTCTTGCGAGACACAGTGCAAAATAAATGCACGCCCAAACTAGGTTCAGTGACCTAATCACGTTCAAAAGCAACACTTGTCAGGGACCAAAGTTCAATCTAGGAATAAGCTAGAAAGAAACGGTCAAACAAGACTCTACCGATTGAGGAATGAACTCAAATGGGGATTTATCTTATCCAAACTTGGAAAATATAACTGAACCAACCATCATCCATGAGGAGCAAACTCTACGGGAAAATTAGAAAGGATGAACACTTTATGCCTAAAGCTGACGACTCTACTGGAGAGAAACGACAAACTTAGTCACTTGGGAAAATAAACACCAAAGTGAACGAAATAGTTAAACACCAAAAAGGTAGCAAAAATGCTCAGATGCTATGCATATGTATGAATGCATTTATGTCATGTTCATACTTATGCTGACAAAATAGACAAAAGGGAAACACAACGGGAGATGAAATAAACATATCAACAAGGATACTGTCATACACCAAATTTTGACCCCTTAGATCTTCGTCATCATTTTAGGATCATACTCATTTAATTATCTAACCTTAACCCGTTTCAAGTTTGTCTTTGTTAAGATACAGGAATCAGGGTTCCATACAGCCGAAATCGAGGTTTCGAAGGTTAATCAGTCAACGCTTTGGATTGGTTCTCCTTGAGATAGGTCTCCACATCATCAAATATATTCCATTGGATCAAGTATGAATCCAATTTGAGGTTGTCACCCAGGAATCAAGAACAGTGCAGTTCAGGGTACCCGATTAGGGTTTTCGAGCAGCAAAAGTCAACTGTGGTTTGACTTTTGATTTAAAAGGTGTTACAATGGTGGTATAATTATCCATAAAGTTCATATGGCTTAGTGAAGTCTACTCAAGAAGTTTCAAGGCCTCAAAAGGCCCGGAGCATCAACAGTCGACTCGGTAGTCACCGATCGATCGTTCGGTTGACCGAAAAGTCAACTCTTCACTCATAAGGAATTTAACCTCAAGATATGAACCAAAAATGTTCCTAATGACATATTTCACCTACCCATAAATTTTCATGACCATTGGATCAAATATTGAGGAGTAACCGCAAAAGTCGGGAATTAGGGTTTTGAAAGGGGCAAGACCATAACTCCTTAACCACATATCCAATGGAGTTGGTTCAAGTCTCATTGGAAAGCTCTTGACAATTCCTACAAAAGTACCAAAGTGGTCCATGAGCAGAAAATGCATAGATTTGGAGTTATGACCAAATTCATTACAAGAGGGAAAAGTAACTTAGAAAAATTCTAAGTTATTTCACTTTTAGGTTTGTTTTTCAGCAACTTTGAGAGGTTTTTTGGCCAAGTTCCTTTGGGAATCTGAAACCCATGAAAAAATGAAAGTTTTAGAGCTACATGAGGGCTTTCCAAAATGTAGTAGAACTCCTCCATAGCCCTTATGAGCTGAGAGTTATGAATTTAATAAGATGAGGTTTTAACACTTGAGTCCCACATTGTCAATTTTTCACAAACTCATCCTTTGACTACTTGAGCTATTCTCAGCCCTTGGATCTTATTTCTATATGATATTTAGAGGATTTAAAGAGGAGAAATGCATCAAATAAGGAGGTTTAGAAAATCTTGCAACTTGGAGGCAAGTGAGAGTATTTTAATCATATAATAGGAAGAAAGAATTTTTTTTGGCACACTTGCAGCAAATAGCCCCCTATTGCCTAGCCACTCTAATCACCATTATTTCATCCATACCACTTGAAGCAATGCATCAGCTGAGCCAAAGATCTGATCTTGCAGCTACATTAAAACCTCAAGCAAAGGGTTACTTTTTCAAAATCCCTCAAAAAGTGCCAAGTTACAAATCTGTCCTCACCCTTCATTTTCCCTATAAATAGAGGCTCCCTCTATGTCATTTACACACCAGAGCACTCTTAGAACCAAGAGAAAACCACAACTCTCATTCCTTTCTTACTTGCTTCATTTTCAAAATTTTAAGTTTTATCAAAATTTGTCTTGGGCAGTTGGCTTCCCAAATCCATTTCCACACAATCCCTTAAAAACCATCTGCACAATCCATAAATGATGTGTGGAAGGTGTTCATACTCTTAAACCACTCAAAAACTCCATTCTCCCGAAAGTCAACTTTCAAACCAAACAAGTTTGACCTCACACACAAAATCAAGCAAATCTCTGTCCAGACCTGTTTTCATCATTCTAACCATCCACACACCTTTGATATATGATGTATCAACTGTCCATAACATAAAACGACCTCATTCTCATTTATTTTGAGATTTGTCACAAGTTCCTTCAAGTACAAGAAAAGCTGTTTTCATCAAAGTTCTGGTTGGACAACAACTGGAGTTTTCTCAAAGCATTCCATATTGCAACAAGCTTGTTTGGAGGTATACAAAAGGTTAGTAGTCACTATCCCTTCCATTTATGTCATGAGCATGATTGGCATGATTGGTGTTTAAATGCAAAAATGTGGTCCATATGTAAATCTGCCAGTTTGTGTTGTGCCAATTGTTTTGAGCATGTAACTTCCTTGGATATGCCTTTGCCTTGGTATGATTATGTCTTGTGGATGTTGAGTTAATTTCTGTCATGAGCTATTGTTGGATTGTTATCACGAGTCACATTTGTTTTATGTTGGTTCTGCTGCAAAACAGCTTGGGAGGTATCATTGCAGCCTCACTTAACTTTGATCTTTTGTTGGCAATTTTGAATTAGAGTCCCTATATGTTCTATTCATGTTATGTTTGAGTTCTTGAAACTAGGTTTGATTTGGAACTGCAACTTTCTGTTTATGCTTTCAATCTAAATGTACAATTTACAACTGATATGCCATTCTCAAATCTAATACCTTATTGTTGTATCTTTATGTGAAAACTGTGCATATGCCATGATTGTAATATGTGCCTGTCTGTTTTTACACTAGACTGCCAATGTTTCATGCTCCGATCTCTTTATGCATCTCAACTATTTTGAAGAGGGAACTGCTGGTTGTTTAGTATTGCCATTCTTGTTTTGCTATTAGGTTGTAATCTTGTTGAACTTGATAAAAACATTGGAATGATTCATGTGACTGTTAAAACCTGTTTTGATTCATGATACTTTTCTTGCTGTCAAATATTTGTAACCATCATAAGATGTACACTTTGAAATTTGAGGTTTGCCATTGTCATGCTAAATGTACATTTGTTTTGTCTTGAAACTTCTGCTTGAGGCTTGGTCTATGTTTGTTAACATGAGAATGTGGTATCCAATATGTTTAGACATCATCATGTTCATCTTGCATCAATTGCTGTCAGCATGAGATTTGTATGCTGTGAGTTTGCATTCTTTGTGAAGTGATGACTGTTTTGTTTAGAGACTGTTTTCAATTGACATGACCTTTTGCTGTTTGTGTTGCCAAATGTGATAAACATGTATCCACCTTTTCATGTATGTTTCAATGCTTTGTAGGTCATGTTTGAAACCTGTCTTGAATTTGCTTGATCATTGTTTTGAATGTTTGTGTCATGCCTATGTTGTTTCAAGTCTAATTTCCATGTCATGTTGTTACCATCCTTCATTTTCAACTGTTGACCATCTTTGAATGCTTCTTGCTGCTTGTAAACAAAGAATATCATGGTTTGTCATGTTTGCATCTGCTTCTGTCAAACATTGGTGATGTGGTGATTGAGTTAACTTAATTGCATTGCTTTTTGTTTTATCAAACTTCATTGAAGAATTCTTGCAGCCTGTGTATGTTTTAAGTTCATGTCCTAACTGAGTGTGAATCGTTGGAGGTGTATGGATGTTTTGAGTATAGCATGCTGCATCATAACTTGTCTCTTCTTTTCCAACAGCCTTGCATTTTCAACCATAATTGCAACTTACATGCCATTTTCTGTTTTGAGTTGTTTCTGGTTGTTCTTTGAATCTGAAATCCATCATTGACGTGTTTAGAGTTTGTGTATGATGATTACATGGATTGAATCTGCCCAGTTTAAGCATTGACTTCCCTTATGCATATCAAACTTCACTTTTGAATTTACCATCGGGTTCCCTTATATATGCATTGTTTTGAAAAACTAAGAGCACTATTGTAGTCCTCATTTAATTTCAAGCAGGTTAGGCTTTTAGTTTGTGAAAATTGGTATTGATTTGATAAAGTTTGAAACCTTCACGCATTCCACCCTTTTTGCTTGTGAGGCCTGGCCCATATTATTTGCTTTGTGAGGGTTATGTGTTTTTAGGGGTGGCATAATACACGGATGTATTGCCACCCCAGTGGTTGTAACCTGCGCGCTAAATACCTTGTTTTCCTACCAGTCCTGTGTTCGATCCCTGATTGGGGCAGCTTTTTGTTGTTTTATTTTGTTTATCTTGTTTTATTATTTTCTCTTTCATTTCCATTGAATTTACATGTGCGAGTATTGGATAAGTTGGTATTATTTTGATCTTGTAGACTAGAGGGCGTGGGTTCAACACCTTCCATGACCATTCCATTATTTTTATCACTTGTTTTTATGTTTTCTTCATAAAATTTAAAACCTCATAACTTTTTCATGTTTTATTATATTTGATCCATTCTTTTTGCAAAGTGTTCCTAATTATGTCTAGTTTCATATAATGAGAAAATATTTCAAAGATGTTCATGTTTATAATTCTTTTTACCCACTTGAAAGTTGCTTCTCTTTAAGGTTTTTACCTTGCTTCTTATTGAATCTTTCTTAAATAACGCTTGAACTATCTCGTGATATTTATTTGTGTTAGCTCCATATGTGTTTGTTAACTTGTATGCTTAGAATCATAACATGTTAGGGCTTGTCCTCTTTTGGTTGTAACCATAAACTTGTATGTTTCCCCATGAAACTTTGAACTTATTACTTGCTTGGTTGTAACCACGTTTCTTATTCATCATGTTTGTTTGATTGCTTATTACTTTGATAAGTTTATTTTTCTCCAAGTGATGGAACTATTTAGTTCTCAGCCAAGTTGCCTCCCTTCCTATCCTTCCAAAGGAAAGTCTCTCTGTTGACCTTTGGGTCATAGATAGCTCATTTCCCTCCCTCGACTTCGTTAAGTCATTCATACACTTAGTTAAGTTAGAACCTGTCCGTTGGACTTTGCTTAAGTCTAAAAAGCCTACCCCTTGTTAGGAGTGCTCTTTCAATTAGAACTTAGGATAGAGTTTGTTAACTCTATGTAATAGTCATGGAAATGATTTCTTACTCCCCTTTCTTGAGTGTTCAACTTAGATTTAGAGAGTTTCCTTAAACTCTATACAAGTATTGTTATGTTTGTTCCCCTTTGAACCTTGATCGTAATCAAGTTTTCTTCAAACCTAGTGAGGTGAACTACGATTGCTCTGATTCTATCCTAGGTAGGATACGTAGGCAGAAGACGCGATGTCTTTGCGAGCAAACTTAGTGTATATATCTTTAGGTTTTAACCTATCCCAATCCATAGCAAATACTTAACAAACTTAGCATACAACAAACAAAAGGTTTCTGTATAGTACTACAGATGTTTAGGATGTGAAATACCTACCCTATGCATAACCAACCCCCAATCCTCGAATCTCTTAGCGTTGTTGTTACATCGCGCAAAAGGTTCTTTCTCTCTTTAGACCTTTCCTTTGGATAAATTAAAATCCGGTTGTGAATTCTAAGAATTAAAGATTCAAGTTAATCAATAGCTTGATATCCCGATTCTCACTGCAACAGAAATGACGACTTCACTGGGGACGCTAAAACTTAAGGGTTTAGCCCATTTTTGTTTGATTATGTGCTATATTTGTGAATATTTTCTTAACATGTACATATTTGTTTGTATGTTGGATATTGGGACCTTTGAATGGTGAGACGGTCCTATACCCGGACTTGAGTGCAATTATGATAGGATGGTAGTATATTCAAGGAGGCTTATAGGGAGTTGATTCCCGACCAAGCTAACTTGAGAAACACCACTCAGTGTAGGCCCTCTCAAGAGTTTAGTATTGTTGAACGAGTATTCGTGAAAACAATGCTACTTTCGACGAAGGAGCCCGTGACACTGTGGACTTTTAGATTACATTCTACTCCACTTTGGCCTTACTAGGACGTAGTGCGATGGCTATAAGGAAGTATATCCGAAATAGTTGATATGCGATACTACACTTAGAGGAGACTCTCTTGAGAATATTATTGATTACCAAGTAATTTGGGAAGTTGATAATATCCGAAAGATGGGTTGATGACTTTGAGAACCGTTTAGAACCCTGCTCTACATGTTTGAAAATCCCTATTACACACCTTTTAGGGATGGGTAGACCTTGGATCCACGCTCGTCCTTTAAACCTAGGCTTGTGTTTTTGTGCATATGTGTGATCTTTGCATTTACCTGTGTTTGTGCATTCTTGCATTCATAAACATCATATCATAAAGTTTCATGGAACTCAGACTTTTTGTTTGTAAACATCAGAAATCGCTATGGATGGTGAAAGAAAGAAAACATTGAAGTACACTTACAAAGGTTTTAAACTAGATGACCTAAGGAGGTTGGGTACCTTGGTGACATATCTAGAGGGTTTCCAAAGTAGGTATGGGAAGCTGTTGTTACTATTGAAGATAAAACTGGATAGTGGACTTCTTTCTATGCTTCTCCAGTTCTATGATCTGCTCTACCATTGTTTCACCTTTCCCGATTATCAGCTAGTGCCCATGCTAGAAGAATACTCTCACTTGGTTGGGTTGTCCATTCTTGAAGAGTCTCCTTTTTCGATCATGGAGAAGGACCCTAAAGAGAAAGACATTGCGAAAGCTACACGTTTGGGTTTGGTCGATATTCAAAAGAACATGACTACAAAAGGGAGGAGTTTTTGGGTTGAGTGCAAAATTTTTGGTTGAAAAAGCTTAATACTATGCAGATCATTTGAGCATGGATGCATTCGAGGCTATCCTTGCCTTGCTCATTTATGGTATATTTCTGTTTCCTAGCTTTGAGAGCTTTGTAGACCTCAATTCCATTAAGATCTTCTTGAGAAAAAACCATGTGCCTACTCTGCTAGCAGATGCATATCATTCTGTTCATCTTAGAAATTTCCACAAAGGAGGAATGATCACTTGCTGTGCTCCTTTACTGTACAAGTGGTTTATTTCACACTTGCCTAAGACTAACTCTTTTTGGGATCCGAAGAAAGGGTGGTGGTCACAAAAGGTTATGGCTCTCACGCACTCTGATATTGATTGGTACAATCGAGACTATGAGGGAATAATGATCATTAACAACTGTGGAGATTTTGGTAATGTACCTCTTCTTGGTACTAATGGAGGAATCAGTTATAGCCCGGTTCTTGCTCGTCGACAGTTGGGATATCCTTTGAAAGACAAGCCCAACAGTGTTCATGTGGAAAATATTTTCTTCAAGGAAGAGAGTAATAGTCAGGAGCAGAAAGAGAAGATTCTAAAAGTCTGGGGTCATTTGCACAAAAAAGGAAAGAAAGACTTGGGAAAACCTAATTGTGTCTCTTTGGAACCTTATCTCCAATGGGTTCGAAAGAGAGCCATTGAGTTGAAGATGCCCTATTCTCGACAAGAGCCCATGGCTTTAAAGGAGGAGCATACCTTGATCTTCATGTCTGAGGAGGAGAAGCTAAGGATTGCCTTGAGCAAGGCACGACAAATCGAAGACGCTTGGAAGCACAAGTATCAAGTGGTTGTTGAAGAAAATGCAGAGCTCCAGAAACAATTAGAGTGGAAGAATAAAGAAGTACTCTCCTGCAAGAAGAGAAAGGCGCAAGAAGATTTATTTTCTTCTAGCCCCCAGTCGACTCCGTGGAAGTTGATCGTGGATAAGCTCATTCTTGAGAAAGCCCAAATGGAAAAGGAGATTGAGAAGCTCAACTTGAGGCTATTAGGAGAACCTTCTTAGTACTTTTGTTAGCTTTTATTTAGCTTTCTGTTTAAAACTTTTGTAAGATGTACTAAAATTTTGTAATTCAATGAAATTAAGTCTATGACATTTTGATGTTTACAGAATCTGAGTTCCATGATACTTTGCGCATTTGCATTCACATTTATTAATCATTCAAGGAACTAAAGATTGTTTTGCAGATATTATAGGATGGATTCTGGAAAGAAGGCAGAGATTGTGTTCCGAAGCCCAAATTTGGAGAACCTGAGGAAACTGGGAAGTTTAGTAGAAGACCCTGAGGCGTTCAGAGAGAAGTATGGGAATATGCTGTCTTTACTAGAAATTCAAGTGGATGAAGAGATGTTGGCAGCGCTCGTGCAGTTTTATGATTCGACCTATCATTGTTTCACATTTCTATATTATCAGTTACTGCCAACCTTGGAAGAATATTCTGCTCTGATGGGATTAGGTGTCACTCCTAGACCATTTTCCGGAAGAGAAGGGACTCCTAGCGAAAGAGTAATTGCAGAAGCCGCACACTTCGAGGTAAATGAAGTATGATCTCATATGACTGCTAAGGGAGGGCTATACGGATTTCCAACTATGTTCCTGTATGAAAAAGCTCAATGTCATGCCGAGTCGAAGAATTCTGAAGCATTTGAGGCCATTCTAGCTTTGCTAATTTACAGACTTTTCCTGTTTCCGACTGCTGATAATTTTGTGGATGCGAGTGCAATCAACCTTTTCTTAATCAAAAATCCTGTACCCACCTTGTTGGCTGATGTGTATTTTTCCATCCATCGCAGAAACCGTCATGGAGTTGGACAGATTGAGTGTTGCACCGTTCTCCTATACAAGTGGTTTATTTCGCACTTGCCAAGGCTTCCAGCACTCTGGGATATGCAGAATGGACTCTCATGGACAGAGAAGTTTTTGTTACTCAAACATTCAGATATTAAGTGGTATGACCCTATGTATGGGGGGATTGCCATGATTCATAGTTGTGGGGATTTCCCAAATGTACCACTTATCAGCATTGATGGTTGCATTAGCTGTAATCCCATTTTAGCTCTCCGCCAGTTGGGACACCCAATGAAGAATGAACCAAACCCAGTTCTTTTGAGAAGTTTCTACATTGAAGAAGGGAAGGATCCAACCTACAAGGCTCAGACTGTGTATGCTTGGCGTCACATCCACACAAGGGGAATAACTGCTTTGGATTACCCTGACACTGCTGTTTCAGAATCCTACTTATCATGGGTGAAAGAAGCAGCATTGAAGATGTTCTATACCCGCTTTGAGCCTAACTCAACAAAACTTACTCTTGTGGAAGAATTGAAAGCTGCTTGGGCAAAAGCTGAAAGAGAAGCAAAAGCTTGGAGAGATAAGTATTTCAATGTTATGCAAGAGAAGGAAGAGCTTCAAGAGTTGGTCCATCAAGGTGGAAAGAAGAGTCAACCAGAAGACGAAGGACCCTCCAGCCAGAAGATCTAGGATCTTTTTGTTTTCGGTTGTTTTATCATTTATCTGTATTGGAGATTTGTGTTTCAGTCTCGAATTGTTATTGTAAAACTCTCAGTTATTAATCTATGAAGACTTTGAATTTACTTTATTTCCCCATTGTTATAATTTTTGCAAATATTTCTTTGGATTCCTTGAATGATTAATTTTGCATTTTGCATCTGCACCCATAGCATTTCATGTGCATTTCCTGTGCTGTGTCTCATCCTGCTGTCTTATCTCCAGAATCATACTGAATCCTCGCCATTAATACAACACACGAGCCCAAGCTCGTCAAAGAATGGAAGAACACAATTTGGCTCTGGATAGGATTGACAACAAACTTGAAGATTTACGAGGAAGCGTAGGATGAATCATGGAAGTCTTACAAGTCACCAATGCAAAAATGGACACTCAGGCCACTGTAGTTTCTGAAATCACTAACGTAGTTATGGAGCCGATCCCAAAGGAAGTCACTGTTGCAAGTATACCACCGTATGGATTAATACCAGGTTTTGTACCTCCGCCACCAGTCAGTCAACAATCAGTTCCTCTAGGGGCATAGATTCCTCGAGCTGTTCCGACTTATACTCTAGCCTCTGTAAAAACTCAGGCGCGCCTTGTTTTTCACAACCATCCACAAGTGTTTGAAGTTCCTGATGGGTCTGAAGAAGGAAGTGGACGACATGAGAAATTGAAGGAGAGTGTAGAAACTATAGGGAGGAAGGTTAGAGAAATGCAGGGAAATGATATCTTTGGTACTGATGCCAGAGATATGTGTTTAGTGTCTGGATTGGTAATTCCGCCAAAATTCAAAATCCCCAACTTTGATCAGTACACCGGTGCTACTTGTCCTCGGACGCATTTGATCATGTATTACAGAAGAATGGATGCACATGTAGAAGATGATAAGCTGATTATCCATTGTTTCCAAGATAGCTTGAAAGGAGCCCCTGCTAAGTGGTATTTGAGCCTAAATCAATCTCGCATTCACAGTTTCCAAGACTTGGCCGATGCTTTCATAAAGCATTACAAATACAATATGGATTTGGCCCCTGACAGAAGACAATTGCTGAGTATGACACAAAAGAGTTTTGAATCGTTCAAAGAGTATGCACAACGATGGAGGAAGACTGCCTCTCAGGTAAAACCTCCTTTGAATGAGAAAGGGTTGACAGATTGGTTTATGGATACAGTAAGACCAGAATTTTATGAGAAGATGATTAGCAGTGTAACATCAAGTTTCTCCGATATAGTGGCTGTGGGGGTGAGAGTAGAATTGGGATTGAAGAATGGTAAAATGACTAGTAGTTCAAGTGGTTCCAACAACAACAATGTTAAGAAGTTCAGTGGTAATTTTCATAAAAAGAAAGAGGGAGAAACAAACGCCATAACAGTGGGGAAAAGGAATCAGACTTGGAAGCAGCCTTACCAACGATATCAACGACCTCCACAAGGTTATGTTCAGCAGCCTCCACAAGGCTATGTTCAGCAACCTCAGCAAAATCTGACACAACAACCGATGTATCCAGTACAATATGCTCAACAACCGTATGTGGCAGCTATAACGCCTGCTTTCAATCACCCTGTTCCGAGTTATCAGACAGTGCAACCAGAACCCATGTATCAACCACTTCAACAAGGGTATCAGACAGTGCAACTAGGGCTCAGGCACCAAGGCAAAATTACCAAAATCGAAGACCAGCAACGAGGCCCCCATTTCCTCAGATACCAATGACTTATACAGAGTCGTACCCGACTTTGGTGCAACAAGGGCTGGTAACAACACGACCATTGAATACACCCTCAGACACTTCATCACCTCATTACAATCCGAATGCTCATTGTGCCTTTCATGAAGGTGCTGCCGGTCATGACTTAGAGGGGTGTCTTGCCTTGAAACATATTGTCAGGGAGCTCATAGAGAAGAAGATTTTTTCTTTTGATGATGTACTGCCTAATGTCAAAAGTAACCCATTGGCAAATCATGGAGGAGTTAATTCTATAGAAGAAGCTTTAGATGAAAGGTTAGTTTGTGATGTGTCAGAGATCAAGACTCCGTTGAGGTCACTTCATGAGAAACTGTTGAAAGCAGGGCTGATTAAAGGTACCCATAGTGATTGTGAAGAGTGTTCTGTTAATCCTAAAGGGTGTGGTGTGGTACAAAAAGATGTGCAAGGTCTGATTGACGATGGATTATTGCAAGTAGGTATCAAGGTAAGGAAGGAGGAAGTTTCGGTGGTTGAGCCTGTTTTCAATCTACCAAGGAAAAGCGAGAAAGTCCCTGTGTTCAATATGATCAGCAAAAATGTGAAGCCTGTTTTTGATAAATCTGCTGTTGATCAGCCTCGGCCAGTTGTTATTCAAAAGTCGAGATCGTTTCCTTTTGAGAACACAAAGGCAGTCCCATGGAAGTATAATATGGTTGTGTTGGACTAAAGATCTGGGAAGATTATTCAGAATGAGAAGGTAAAGGATGACTAGGTTGATGTGACAAATATTGCAGGAATGAGCAAGATAACCTGTAGTGGTCGAATATATCAACCCAAGATAACAGTGGTTGCTCCAAAAGAGGTTACCCTCACTGTGACGGCCAAAGACAAAGAAATGCCCATCACTGAAGGAGATGCTGAAGAGTTCTTAAGGATTATCCGAAAAAGTGATTACAAAGTTGTTGATCAGCTCCATCAAACCCCCTCAAAAATATCAATTTTATCTCTCCTGATGAATTCCCCGGCCCATAGAGAGGCTCTACAAAAGGTGTTAATGCAAGCACATGTGACGAAGGATATAAACCCTGGCCAATTTGATTCGGTGATAACCAATATTACAGCCTGCAATACTCTGAGTTTCAGTGATGAAGAGTTGCCAAGGGGAGGACGTAATCATAACCGTGCTTTGCACGTATCTATCAAATATCAAGAGGACACGTTGGTGCGAGTTTTGGTTGATACTGAATCTTCATTGGATGTGTTGCCCAAAAGGTCGCTCGCAAAGTTAGCATATGCAGGGGCAGAGGTGAAGCCTACATCGTTAATTGTGAAGGCTTTTAATGGTTCGAGAAGAACGGTTGTTGGGGAAGTGGAGTTTCCAATTATGATAGGCCCTCACGTGTTCGATATCACATTTCAGGTAATGGACATTAACCCGGCTTACAGCTGTTTGTTGGGACGGCCTTGGATTCACGCAGCAGGGGCAGTGACTTCCACTTTGTATCAAAGGATGAAATTTGTTGTAAACGACAAATTGGTAATTGTGCATGGTGAAGAGGACTTGATGGTGAGTAATTTATCGTCATTCAGATATATTGAGGCAGATGAGGATGCGTTGGAAACTCCTTTCCAAGTGCTTGAAATAGCTAACGCGGTAATGATAGAAGACACAATGGCAAAGAGTGGCCCATCTTTTGCATCCGCCCAGAGCATTAAGTCTACACTAGAAGAGGGTACTCCTGCAGAATAGGGAGAGGTTATTGAAGTAAAAGTAAGACTGGGTTGCCAAGGGTTGGGTTACAAACCAACTTATGTCGAAGCATCAACACACGCTGAAGGACGTCCGAAGACTATCCAAGAGGTGTTCATCAGTGGAGGATTCCAAGTCAATGCCGTGGGAGAAGATTTTGAAGACGAGGATATTGAACATTTGGTATATCATTGCGAGGATGCTTTAGGCAATTGGGAGGCTGTTGAGATTCCCGTGATCTTTCCTGTGTCGAAGTAATTTGTTTGTTTTTCTTTAATTGTTGTTGTTTTTTTATCTTTAAACCTCCATAGCCATGCCCAAGGCTATAGGATGTATTTTGTAAGGACCCCGTGCTTTCAAGAATATTATGATTAATGAACTATTTTGTTAAATCCTTTTGTTATTGTTTCCTAGATTGTTTCTATGTTTAAAAAGAAGATAGCATTTTTCTAAAAAATCATCAAAGCATTTTTTCTTGTTGCTGCATTTGTCCTTGTGTGTGTTTTAATAAATTAAGCCATTCCAACATGCAGTGATACCCCAAAACCTGTTGAATCCATTGACTTTACTTTCCCTCCTGACTTTGACTCACCAATATACCAAGCTGAAGATGAGGACGAAGATTTTGAGATTCCCGATGAACTGGTAAAAATGGCATGTTACGAGCACCCAGAGTTTCAACCTCACAAGGAGCAGGTAGATGTTATTAATCTTGGCACCGAAGAAGATAAGAAAGAGGTCAAGATTGGGGCAACACTTGGGGCAGAAGTCAAGCAGCAATTGGTGAAGCTTTTAAAAGAGTATGTGGATATATTTTCTTGGTCATATCAGGATATGCCAGGTTTAGACACAAACATAGTGGTCCACAAGTTACCGCTCTGACCAGAATGCACGCCAGTCAAACAAAAGCTCCGAAGAACTAGACCTGATATGGCTCTTAAGATTCGAGACGAAGTGAAAAAGAAGATTGATGCAGGTTTCTTGGCAGTATCCAAGTACCCCGAATGGGTGGCTAATATTGTACCTGTACCGAAGAAAGATGGGAAGGTCAGAATGTGTGTGGATTATAGGGATCTGAACAAGGCCAGTCCGAAGGAAGATTTCCCTTTGCCGCATATTGATACATTGGTGGATAATACAACTCGCTTTGCAGTTTTCTCGTTTATGGAGGGTTTCTCTGGATACAACCAAATCAAGATGGATCCAGATGATATGGAAAAGGCTACTTTCATTACTCCTTGGGGAACTTACTGTTATAAAGTCATGCCTTTCAGTTTGAGGAATGCTGGTGCCACTTATCAAAGAGCCATGGTGACTTTATTTCATGACATGATGCATAAGGAGATAAAAGTGTATGTTGATGATATGACCGTCAAATCTCAGAGTAAGAAAGACCATTTGAATCATCTGTTGAAGTTATTTGAGAGACTCGGGAAGTATCAGTTGAGACTAAATCAAGCCAAGTGTACTTTTGGAGTAAGATCTGGGAAATTACTCGGTTTCATTGTTAGCCACCGAGGAATTGAGGTAGATCCAGATAAAGTTCGAGCCATTCAAGATATGCCGGCTCCTCAAACTGAGAAACAAGTCAGAGGTTTCCTTGGAAGATTAAACTACATATCCAAATTTATTTCTAATATGACTCTTACTTGCGAGCCCATTTTCAAATTGTTACGCAAAGATCATACAGTTGTTTGGAATTCGGATTGCCAACAAGCTTTTGATAAGATTAAGGGCTATCTTCAAGAGCCTCCAATATTAATACCTCCTGTTCCGAGGAGACCTCTTTTCATGTATTTAACAGTACTCGAGAATTCAATGGGTTGCGTGTTAGGTCAGCAGGATGAGTCCGGATGAAAGGAACATGCCATCTATTATTTGAGCAAGAAATTCACCGACTGTGAAAGCCGATATTCAATTTAGAGAAAACTTGTTGTGCTTTGGCATGGGCTACCAGACGTTTGAGGCAGTGCATGATTTGTCATACTACTTTATTGATTTCAAAAATGGACCCGATAAAGTATATTTTTGAGAAGCCCGCTCAGACAGGAAGACTCGCCCGTTGGCATATGTTGTTATCAGAATATGACATCCAATATGTGACCCAGAAGTCTATTAAGGGCAGTGTCTTATCAGATTATCTTGCAGATCAGCCAGTTGAAGATTACGAGTCTCTCAAGTTTGATTTCTCGGATGAAGACATTATGTTAGTAAAAGATTATGAAGAGCCAGGTCCTGATGAAGGTCCCGAGCCGGGTCTTTGGTGGAAAATGATGTTTGATGGTTCCTCAAATTACAGTGGGCATGACGTAGGCGCCGTTCTGATGAATCCAGAAGGTGGTTATACCCCATTTACATCAAGGTTAGACTTTGAATGTACAAACAATATTACCGAATATGAAGCATGCATTCTTGGCCTCGAAGCAGCTATTGACCTAAGAATCAAACTTCTCGAAATAAGTGGAGATTCAACTTTGGTTATTTATCAAGTTACAGGTGAATGGGAGACCAGGCATGAGAATTTGATCCCTTAAAGAGCCTACATTGTTGAAATGATTGAATACTTTGATGAGATCACTTTCAAGCATGTTCCGAGATCTGAAAATCATATTGCCGATGCTCTAGCCTTGTTAGCCTTAATGTGGAAAGTCAGGTATCTCAATGATGCTACTCTCATTCGAATTGAACGCAAGACTGAGCCTGCCTACTGTCAGATGGTTGAAGAAGAAATTGATAACAAGCCCTGGTTCCACGACATAAAGAATTATCTATTGAAATAAGAATATCCAGTTGATGCTACATCACTTGACAAGAAAACCTTGAGAAGATTGACATCTAAGTTCTTTCTCAGTAATGGTGTGCTCTATAAGAGAAATCATGATATGGTCCTGCTTAGATGTGTCGACAGACGAGAAGTAGATTTGTTAATGCAAGATATTCATGAAGGAACATTTGGCACTCACGCCGATGGATATGCCATGTCCAAAATGATTTTGAGGGTTGGGTATTACTGGTTGACCTTGGAAACTGACTGTATTCAATATGCCAGGAAATGTCACAAATGCCAAATTTATGCGGATAAGATGCATGTGCCTCCAACATTGTTAAATGTGTTGACTTCGCCTTGGCCGTTCTCTATGTGGGGCATTGACATGATTGGGGCAATCGAGCCAAAGGCCTCCAACGGACACTGATTCATTCTGGTCGCTATTGATTACTTCACCAAGTGGGTTGAAGCTGCATCCTACGCTAATGTTACTCGACAAGTGGTGGCCTGTTTTATCAAAAAGGAGATTATCTGTCGATACGGAATCCCAAGCCGAATCGTAACAGATAACGGTACCAATTTAAATAACAAAACCATGAAAGAGTTGTGTGGTCACTTCAAAATTTAGCATCACAATTCTTCTCCTTATCATCCCAAAATGAATGGAGCGGTCGAAGCTGCGAATAAGAACATCAAAAAGATTTTGCAAAAGATGGTAAAAACATATAAGGATTGGCATGAGATGTTGCCATTTGCCTTGCATGGGTATAGAACGTCCGTTCGCACTTCAACAGGGGCAACCCCTTTTTCCTTGGTATACGGGATGGATGCAGTGCTTCCTATTGAGGTTGAGATACCTTCCTTAAGAGTCATAATGGAAGCCGAGCTTGAAGAAGAAGAATGGATGAGGGAAAGATTTGATCAGTTGAACCTTATTGACGAAAAGCGCATGACTGCGGTATGTCATGGTCAGTTATATCAGAAAAGGATCAAGATAGCTTTTGACAAGAAGGTTCGTATCCGAGAATTCCGAGAAGGAGAGCTTGTACTCAAAAAGATTTTGCCAGTTCATAAAGATGCACGGGGAAAATGGATGCCCAACTATGATGGCCCGTTTGTTGTAAAAACAGTCTTCTCAGGGGGTTCGTTAATTCTCACAACAATGGATGGGGAACAACTTACACACTTGGTGAATTCTGATGCAGTACGAAAATATTACGCCCAAATAACCCGATAAGTCAAAAACCCGCAAGTGCGGCTTATGCAATAATGGGTATCCCGCTGGATCATAACCTATGAAGGAGGTCTAGACAAAAGTTAGGGATGAGATAAAAGATGATGAGCTCGCTAAGTTGAAAACCCGAAAGGGCGGCTTAGGCAAAAAGGAGCGTCCCGGTGGATTGAAAACCTGAAAGGGAAATCCAGGCAAAAGTTAGGGACAAAGGCGTTTCACTGCATCAGGTGGGTTGTCGCCTCTGCAGAAGATTTTACAGGAAGTCTATTTCAACCGTTCTTGTCAGAAGCAAAGTTTTGGAAGGTTTTTAGTCGTTAGGGGTAGATTGTCAGTGGATTCAATGTAACCTTTTTCATGTTTCCATTTTCAATTGTAAAAGTTCCATGGAGTTTTGTCATTGACAAGCTTCCACTCTTAAATAAAATCAGTTTTTGGACCATTCTTTTGCAATTTACCATTTCCTTTGTTTTCTTTGTTATGCAAAACATCGTTTATTAATCAATGATAATTTTGAAAGCACCAGGTTCGAATTTAAAAATAACTTTTGAAGATTAACAAGACATAAAATACTTTGGCTCACGGAGAGATTCGGTGGAAATCATACCCCTCGAAAGGTCTTAATATGGCAGAAGCTTTGATGTGTGATCTCAATACATCTCCCATTGAAACGTCAGTTGAATTGATTTGGTTGCTCATTCGGTCGTGTGTAGTTACCAAGATTGAAGACCATCTCCCTAGGTTTCTTTATGAGATACGTTCTTATGATGGTGGACTCATCCTCAGTGGAAGCATTTAGAGCATCTATTTAGAGTTACGTTGTCAATTCTGGCCAACTTCCCTGAAGCTTTATTTCCCAAGCGAAGTGGGTTTATTTCCCATAGAATCTATATATACCTTCGTTTGAGGAATTCAGTGTGATTCATTGCGTCCCTAGCAAGATAGATTTGCTTATCTATCTTTCCTCTTGAGTCTTTAGATTCTTTGGTCTCTCGTCAGAGTTGGCTCTTGCATATCATTAATCATTGGCATCATGGCATATCATGTGCATCTGTTTTGCCTCTGTGGTCTTTGGATGTTACCTTTTGTCTTGATTGTTTCCTGGTTGTTACCAGCGGTCTTGTTTGTTATTCTCTGGGTATCCTCCATCTTTTTTAGGGTGTTGGTCGTCACCAATTCCTCTACTTCAGTTGTTACTGATTTTGTTTACGGTTATAGGTCGTCACCGGTACCCCACTTGATTCTAGTTGTTACTAGTGCCTTTGGATGTCTTTTTGCTACTGATATCGTTTGCTTGGTCGTCACCAGTTTCTCTCCTTGAAGTTTAATCGTTACTAGCAATCCGCATTATTTAAAGTCCAATGGAAATTATTTTGAAAGTCCAGTGGTAACTGGCATTGTTTAAAGTCCAATAATAATTGGCAATTATTTTGAAAGTCCAGTGGTAACTGGCATTGTTTAAAGTCCAATGGTAATTGGCAGTTCTTTTGAAAGTCCAGTGGTAACTGGCACTGTTTAAAATCCAATCGTTATTGGTATAGTCGACTTGGTCGTCACCATATCTCTTGAAAGTCCGGTGGTAACTGGCACTGCTTAAAATCCAATCGTTATTGGTATTGTAGCTTTGGTCGTCACCATATCTTCTAAAGACCAGTGGTTATAGGCTCTGCTTGAAAGCTAATCGTTATTAGTACCGAGAGTTGGTTGTTACCAATTTCCCCAGCCGGAGTCCTGTATTGTATCAATGCAATTCGGAGTTCCCAATTATTTGGTTTGGTCGTCACCATCACCCCCTGTAAGTCTAGTAGAAACTAGCACCATTTGAAAATGTTTGTTGTTCTGGTCGTCACCAGTGTTCCCAGCAAAGCGTTGCTTTCCCATTCGAGTCTCGGAGATCTAGTGGATACTAGCATCCCTGGTGCATCTGGTCTTGTTTCTGTTCTTTTCCTGAAGATCCCGTTCGAACTCTTCGTTATAGGAAATTCCTCATTTGATCATCTCCAGTGAGGTTTGCGTCTCTTTTCTTTCGTCTCCCCGATGGAGAATTTCCTTCTTCCCCAGCGGAGTGTGTGTTTCCTTTTCCCCAATGAAGTTTTGTCTTCCCTGTTGGAGTTTGCGTCCCCTGTATGAAAGATTCCCCCTGAGCAGCATCTGTAGTCACGTTTGAACTATTTTGTTTGTTTTGCCTTGGATCTTTCCCCAGTGTGTTGGGTCCCCCATGAGTAGTTACTCGTTGTATTGCCGTTCTTTTATCTTTACTCGTGTGTCTGCATCTGTCTTGCATTCAAGCATCATAAGGCATCATCTAGATTCATGGCATATTCGCGTTTGTCCTTTTGCGTACCATCAGATCTAAGGGACAAAATTTTTGGTTTGCTATTGTCGCGGTGAAATTTGGATACCAAACTATTGATTAGTTTGAATCTTTAATTCAATTTGCAACCGAACTTTGATTTGTCCAAAGGAAGGGATAAAGATCAAAATACCCACAATGCAATGCAAATGCAAGCTAGAGAGTTTTAGGTTCGGGGGTTGGTTAAACTTAGGGAAGGTGCTAGCATCCTAAGTTTCTGTAGTACTCTACAGGAACCTCTTGTTTTATGTTTTTTATTGCTAAGTGTTTATCTGCTTAAGGTTTAAAGACCTAGGGGTTTATTTCTAAGTATACTCGATAAGATGTCGCATCTTATGCCTACATATCCTTACGGGAGTAGAATCAGAGTATCTGTAGTTCCCCTAAAGGGTATGAGGAGTTCTTTGACTGTGGTCAAAGTTCCTACGGGTTTAGGGTAGTTGATTGATTGATTTTAGGAGAAAAGATGTGTCTTCATTTTAAGGGAGATTTAACCGCCACAAGTTGTAGGAATGTAGTTTTTGCATCATCTTAAGAGAAGGGCTCAAGTACTCGGATAGGGATCGACGAGGTACGCCTATCTCTCTTAAGGAAAAGTTCCTACGGTATTGATTGTATTGATGTGGGGTGGAGATTCTATCTCGCTTAAGATGATTAACATCTATTTCTCTTATTGTGTTTGAATATTGAATTGATTCGAGTTGTAATGTGTTTTGTTTCTATGTTGTAAAGAATAACGGTCCTCCCTATAGGGTAGGATCTAACTTAGAAGATCAACTTGAATGGGATCAAGGATCACGGGGAGAATGATGCAAATGATGTGCACTACACACAAGTGTTGACTCATGTGTAGGTTTTTCCTTTGGACGGAATGCAATGCGATAAAATAAGTTACGATAATGTAAATTACGGAAGATAAATTGCGAGTAAAGTAAATGGCAAATAAGTAAACATACACATATGCATGAAAGCGCTGAAGTGTGTGAGAGTGAATGTGTCGTGGATGTGAATGTGCACGATTGATTGTTGATTTACGATGTAGGGTTGATTTTTAATTTGGGATTGAGAAAACATGTTATTTGATGAAATTGGTGAGGTTTAATTGATTTTAAGAAAGTTCTATTAGATGAATTGATTTTAAGAGAATTGTTTAAAATGGGGGAATTGATTTTATGAAAGGTTATATTGATTATATTAGTTCTAATAAAAGTTAATTTGATGAGAAAATGGTTGGATTTGTCTTATTAGTTTTTACTAAAAGGTTAGATTATAAATTAAATTTGGGTGAAATAATTTTAATTAAATAAAGGTTTACTCAATATAATAGGTGAGAAAAAAGTTTTATCAATTATTACAAATCGATTATGAAATAGGTTTTTTTTATTATTATAAAAAAGATTTTCTTAATAAATAAAAGTAAGTTTTGGTTATTATACAAGTTATTTAAATTGAAAAAGGTTTATTTTATTTAAAGGGGTTTAGTTTTATAAGAAAAATTATATTTTTAGAGAGTGAATTGATTTTTAGGGAAAAAAGTTAATTATTAAGATTGGTTTTATAAAATTGCTTTTGGGTGATGTTAACTTATGAAAGGTTGAATTTAGGAGAGAAAAAGGTTAATATTTTAGTGAGATTGATTTTAAAAGAGCTATATTAATTTAGTTGAATTATAACTTAGTGGGATTGTAATTGATTCGAATTAGTGAAATGAGATAAAGTTATAAATTAGTTAGATAAAAGGTCTTAATATATTAAATAAGTGATTTAAAAGATTAATTTAGATTTGAAATGGTTTAATTTTATATAAAGTTGTGCTGTTTTTTAGTAAATAAATTGTGAAAAGGTTATTTATTATTAGAGTTAAGAAAAGAGGTTTTATTACTTTTGAAATTATTTTAAAATATTAAATGAGTTTTATTAAATAAAAGGGATCCTATTATTGAATAAAAAACAAACTAACTAGAATTTCTTACTAAAAGGTAATATTATTAAAGTATTAAAGGTTAATATAAAATAGATTCAATAAAATGCAAATAAGTTATATATTTTTTAAGGTTTTACTGGATTATTATAATAAAAGAGATATTATGAAAAGATTGATTAATTAAAAGGCTGATTGAAGTTAATTTAATTAAAAGGTTAAATAGTTAAAGGTTAATTATCTTAATTTTAAAAGAAGATTAAGGTATTAATTGGTGATTAGGTTAAGGGGCGAATGGATTCAATGTGGATGGTTTACGAGGGTGCAGTGTGGGCGTGTAATATGGATAGCCCGATCTGATCCGTTGGAGATCAGAGGGCTGTGTGTGAGGGTGTATCATAATTATAGTAGGGTGTACATATACATGATTACACCATAAAACGAAAACAAAATCAAGAAAACCCTAAGCCCCCCCCCCCCCAATCTTCTGCGCCGTTCTCCCTCTCGGTCTTCCATCTTCTCCTCCGATTTCATTCTCCATTCTACTTCCTGGACTTCCTTTCTCTTGTTCTATCTTCTTCTCCTCATGAAACAAAAATCCCGAGCAAAACCTAAACAATGAAAAAAACACAAATCAGTCGAAAATAATAAAACGAAGAGGGTTACGAGGGTGACGGTTGAGGTTGGCGGAGGTGGTCTCGTTGAAGATGGTTGACGGCGACGAAAGAGGTTCTCCGGCGATGGATTCGCGGTAATAGCGATGATGGCTACAGATAAGTTCTCCTCTTCGATTTACAAATTGGGATTTTGGGGTTTCGAATTTGTTATTGGATTTTTTGTTCTGTGAATGTTGCGAATTCTGTGAATATTGTGGGTTTTTTCTGAGTTCTGTTTGTGCGTTTATGGTGGTTTCTCATTGTTGTGTCTCCTTGCCTTTTTTTTCTGAATCTGATTGTGTCTTATATATAGTTGCAGGGGATAATGTAAATTGAAGAAGAGTGAAGAGGCTTCCAAATCCGGTGATTCTTGTCTGGACCACTTTGGAAGGTAATGCTAACACATATAATTCTGTTAAGAAAGTTTTTGTTTTTGTCTGATTGTGTCGATAAAATGTTTGGGGTTTGTTTTGGATTTAGGTTGGATATTCCAATGGTATATTCCCCAAACAATTTGCTAACTTGTGTCTGACGTTTGATGGGTGTAGAAAGTGAACGAATTGGGCCAGAAGACGGACAACCCAGGATGAATTGCTGGTGGTGGTGGCATGAAAGTTGTCATCGTCTTGAATGTCATCATATTGAACAGGGAAATTTTCCTCCAGAAGCAGACATAACATAAGAGTCTTTCTTGGACAGTGCAAAGCATGTTTTTTTTAATAGCAGTTCCTTCAGATATGAATGTTGAAAGTGGAAGAAATCCGCATTTAGGCTTTATTTCAACTGATATACTGTGGTTAGATCCTTGACTACCCTGAGGGAAGATCGAATGATCCGAAATGAGAAGAGTAAAATCACATTGCTTATCCACCTGGGAAACATCAATTCGCCAAGCAGGACGCTGACTATCAATATTCTCCTCAACAGTCTCTAGGAATTTCTTGGTCACCAGAATGTGAGTCTCAGCATCAACATATTTGGATCCCAGCAAAGGCTTCATGACATGATCGATATATAGTTGGCCAGCAATTTCCTTATCTGAAGAGGAAATAAGTTCATGTATTTCTTTCCAGATGAGGCGTTCATGTGGAGACAGAGCTATGGTATTCCTCAATCCCGGCGACGCTGATGCCTTCCTTGGAGACTTGTGAATGCACATCACTTTCCCAATATAAGAAGGAGAGGAACCAGTGTATGAGACAACAACATTAGCAGCACCTTCACCTCTGTAAACCCAATGAGCCGCATCTTGTTCGGTTAAAGTCAACTCCATCTTGCGTTTCAACTTTGAACTACAAGAACAAAGTGGTCGTTGGTGTTGCGAATGAATGATACCTAGTGTTGTTGTAGTCGTGATCGGGTGTAATCCATGCCTGCAGCTTGACCAATAGATACATCACCGGCAACTGGACCATTTTCTGCGTATTTTTAGCAGGTCGTACCATCAACTCATCCTCAGGCTGGAAATTTAGTAGCTTATTGATTGCCTCAAAATGATTATTTCATGTACTGAAGTACACAAATTCCAACAGAGTTCCTAGAAACTTTTCGTACATGCAGAGGGGTGAGTTGTATTAATATGCAGCCATCTGTTCGTACAGCCACAATGGAAATGGTGACGATAAGGAAATTGTCTTAATTCAATATCATCTTCAGAGGCAGAAAGACAAACGCAACATTCCGCATAAGCACCTGCTCAATTGGAGAGTCAACTTGGTATTTAATCATTATTCTTCACAAGTCCTTGAACTTGATCTTCTTTAGATTATGTCAAAAGTTCCTTTAGTTAGACTTGAATTAAAGCTCTTCCTGTGACATGTCGTTTATGCATTACTTTATGTCTTGTAAATTGCTGATATATTTGAGCATTGTCTTTGTTAGTGATTGCGTGACTGACATATTCCATATCTTGCTTGATGAGTATTGCTTATAATTGATGATGATGATGAGTTTATATTTTTGAATGTTTGATGTACCTGTGTAATATTTTGCTGCCGCGTGAATACCATCATATATTTTGGAATGCTTTCGTGAGGTTTTTAAGGAATTCTCATATTCCTCCAGATTTACATTGCAGCAACAGTGAATGGACGTGTGCAAAGGGCAAGTCATAAAGGTGCTATCCAAGACAAACGATGATGGTTTCCTCTATCAGTTACATGATACCTCTTTTAATTTTTGTTAATGGCAATCCTGGTCTTTTAGTATTTTCTCTGATATTGTACTGTTGTGCGCAGGCTTTAGTTTGCGGTAGAACCAGGGGAGCAGGGATGGGGGTTTTGGAAAAGTTGCGAAGGAGAGAATGAAATGCGAGGCTGTTATTCACGTCTGGAGCCTTGGATGCCAAGAGAAGCTGACTGCCGTGGTAAGTTGTTTGATGTCACGGTCATGACTTTCTCGAATTCAAAACTGGTGATGATTTCGTTGTTGTCCGTTCTGACTTTGTTTAAGTTGCAGGTATGTGCACGGAGTTGATTAATATGCGCTGGCCTTTCAAGATTAGCGCGGCATTACTCAAGTGATGTAGTATGAATGGCACAGAAGGGATATGGGATAGCTTAGGATTAGGACTTCTTGTATAATTGTTGAATTGCTCATATACCAATTAAGTATGGAATGTCTTTGTAATCCATTGCTTGCTGTAATTTGGGGTTACTTTGGTCTTGTAGAGAAAGAACATTTATAAAATCAATAGAAACTCTAACGGTCGTGCAAAGTCTTATCAATATGCCGGCCATATGAAAGCTTAAGTCGTTTCCGTTGGCTATTCTTCCTTGTTATTAATTTACTCAATTATGCCTTCAATTGTTGTAAGGGTGGCCTTGGGAGAAAACTCCAAGTTGTGGCTGTGTCGATATTCACTTCCCAACAAGTTATAAATAGGTGGTAGCTGAATGTATTTCCATGACATATTATAGCCACTTAATTATTTGTAGGAATTTACTCTTGAATAAACCTCAGACCCCTTATAATGTTGAGCTTTATTTTAGCAGTCCATCTCTTTAATGTAAATGAATCCACAAAAAACTTATTTATAGTGACCCGAATTGAATAAGCTTGAATATGAGATTGAGTTATCTTGAATTTTCTTATATCCATCACCAATAATTTGCAAGAAATTGAATCTCAAAGAAAACCCGCAAACGACATTCTTTCTCTTTTTGAAGTCCTACAACTACGGAATAAACTCAGGATTTCCAAAAATCCAAAGGTCACACTTTGAAGCGCTTGACTGTAAGGATCTGCACTTACATTACTGCAACTGCATGAATTGGTTATCCAGAAAGAATATAAATATTAAATTAAAGTCAAATAATAAAACGAAAATAGGTGGGATCTTACGGTCCAAAATTAGGGTGCAACAGATGCCCCTATTTAAGTTACTTCTATCCGGAGATATGAAGATTGAAATCTTCGTCTCGAAGTGATAGGAGGGACTTAAATACAAACATTGCATGAATTTTGGCCCTAAGATACCACCAAATACATATGATATGAAATCATATGAGAATGCGAGACACGGGTTCTATGAGGAAAAGACATCACAGGGAACAACTAGACACGACACGCAGGAAGAAACAGACTTAACAAAGGAGACTCCACGGGGAAAGATTGGTGTTGCACCCCAAATTTTGACCCCTTAGATTCTCATTATCATTTTAAGAGCATACTCATGAATTATCTAACCTTAACCCAGTGCAAGTTTGTCTTTGTCAAGTTACAGATGAATCAGGGTTTTGTACAATCAAATCGAAGCTTCAGGGTTTGTGATTAGTCAATGTTTTGGGCTCATTCAATTATAAACAAGGTCAAGGGTATCATATAATGTCAATTGAGAAGCCAATTTGAGGTTGTTACCCCAAAATTCAGAGCAGTGTATTTCAGGGCACCCGATTAGGGTTTTTGACTAGTAAAAGTCAACCGTAGTTTGACTTTGATGTTGGAAGGTGTTTTAATGGTGGGATTATGATTCATGAAATTTATATAGCTCAATAAAGTTCATTCAAGAAGTTTCAAAGTCTCAGGAGGTCCAGAATGTCAACAGGCGACTCGGTAGTCACCGATCGGTCGTACGGTTGACCGAAACGTCAACTCTCTAAATTTTAGGAATTGGACTTCAAGTTGTGAAACAAAATTGTTCCTTATGTATTTTTGGACTTGCATATCAATTTTCATGACCATTGGATCAAGGATGAAGGAGTAATCAAAAAATCGGGAAATTAGGGTTTTGAAAGGGGCTAAACCATAACTCCTTAACCACACATCCAATTGAGTTGGTTCAAAGATCATTTGGAAACTCTTGACAAATCCTACAAAAGTCCCTAAGTGGTCCATGATCAGAAAATGCATAGATTTGGAGTTATGATCAAGTTCATTTCTAGAAGGGAAAAAGACTTGGAGAAATTTCACTTTTAAGTTCATTTTTTAGCAACTTTGGGAGACTTTTTGGCCAAGTTACTTTTGGAAATTGAAACTCATGAAAACATGAATGTTTTAGAGCTATTTGAGGGCTTTCTAAAAAGTACTAGCACATCTCAAAAGGATTTGTGAGCTGAAAGTTATGGTCATGGCAAGTTGGTGGTTTTTCACTTTAGTCCCACATTGTCAAAATTCAAGAATTCATTCTTTCATCAAAATTGACCAAACTCAGCTGGTGAATCATGTTGTATCTGATATGTGAGGTGTTTGTAGCATGAAAGAACCAAGGATTATGCAGAAATTTGAAATCTCCAAAGCCAAAGCAAGTGGCTTGCAAGTTGCTTTGCAACTTGCATTCAAAAGTGAAAAACAAGCACGAGGTGTAAAAGTGATTCTGAACCAGCCACAAGCCTATACCTCTAGCCTGCATTTAGCCCTCTAAAACTCATCATTTGCTTGACTAATGAGGCTTACCTTGCAGCCAAGGAAACCCTCTTGTGGAGGTTTAATCAAAAAATCCAAAACCTTTCTTCAAAGTGAAGAAATCTTCAAATATGCCCCAAACCACTTCCTTGCCTATAAATAGAACCCTCACCACTTCATTTCCTACACAATATCAATTCTAAAAACCATAGAAATTGAAAGCTCTCACTCTTTCCCTCCTTACTCCAAAATCTCAAAATCTCATTTTCACAAAAACCTTCAAAATCTGCCTTGGGAGATTTGCTGCCAAATTCATTTCTCACCATTCAAATACCCCAACAATCATCCATACAATCCCTAAATATGATATAGAAGGTGTACAAGACCTTAGACCACTCAAAAACATCACCATTCAAAAAGTCAACTTCATCACCAAGTTACTTTGACCAAAAGCCACAAAATCAGCCATATCTTGTTCCATACACTTCCTTGGTGTTCTAATCATCCTAACACCTCTCATATATCATTCCTCAACTGTCCAAAGCATTGAGGGGCATTGGTGGAGTTTATTTCTCCAACTGTCTTGAAGTTTGCTTTGTTACTTCACAAGGAAGGAATCTCTCAAAGCTAGGAGCACTTGAAGTTCCTCTAGGTTTCTTGGTGTTTAAAATTGCTCAATAGAGCCTACTAGAGGTATGTAAACACTTTATTCTTGCTTTGCACCATAATTCCATGATTTGTTATTGTTGCACCCTAAAATTTGCTCAACGTATTTCACCTGGTTTATGTTTTAATTGCATTATCATTTGCATAGTCACATCATGTAAATGGTCCAATCATTTGCATATCATAACATAGCAAGTCATCTAACAGGGGATCAAGTGCCATCCTTATCTAAATAAGCACATCAAGGGGCCTTATTCAAGCTGAAAAACATCCAAGTCATCAAGGAATGGGTTGAAGCTTTGAGGAGATTTGAGTGTCAACAAATGGATTTCTCTCCTAACTTGAGGTGTATTGAGGGTCATCAATGGGGTATGAAGTAGGAAATTATGAATTTTAGGTGTGTATGGATCCCATGGGAGGCCTAGAGAGCCCTATTGATGCTTAGACAAGTCATGGTATCAAGTTCAAGAATCACAGTTGAGGTGTGTACAAGTAGGGTTTCATCTGGGTAACCCTAGGTCAAGGAAAGCAAAGAAAGGACATCAAGACCTAGCTCTAGGTCATGGAAATCATGGATTGATATGTTGAAGCATGTGTATTGATGAGTCAAGATCAAGTTCAAGAGAATCAAGAGTGGTTGGAAATGTTTGAGACAGGGTTCCTAGGGTAAAATCCCCTGTATAACACTGGACTTCCAAGCCACACAAGTCCAAACACAAGTTTCAAATGGGTTTCTGGCCAACATGAAACTTGTAGAGCTTCTCAATATATTTAATTTTAGTACTAGAAGTCTTCAAGAAGATTTGTAAAACTCAAGTTATGGTTCTTGCAAGTTATGGGTCACCAGAGGACATTGAAATTTATCTATGAAAGTCACTTGACTTCCAAGCAATTTTTTACCATCAAGGAGTTTTCAAATGGATTCTTGGCCAACATAAGAATTGTAGGGCTTGATCTTACCTTTAATTTGAGTACTAGAAGTCTTCAATAAGATTTGTGGAACTCAAGTTATGATCTTGGCAATCCAGGGGTATTTTGGGAAAGTTGAATTATAGGTCATTTTTCAACATAGGTCAAAATCTCTATCTTCCACTCCTCAAATGAAAAAGTGTCCAACATGAAATGTGTTTAGAATGATGTTTTAGGGTTAGGTAAGAAGTCATGGGTGATTGAAATGGCTTGCTTCACAAAATGATCCAAAATGGCCTAAAAAGAATGATTTTTCAAATGATTCAAAGGAAGGAAATTGGGATTTTTGGATTATGAGACATACACATGGCATATGGGTAGTCATTTTGAATGGAAATTGGATTCTAAACACAATGAAATTTCCACATTTTTGAATTGAGGCTTAGTTTCATGACTTGTTTTTTAAAATGCTTACTTACATTACAAGTTACAATGCCAAAACAAGAATCAAAGCATTTCAGGCCAAGCCAACTATCCATTCACACTCACAAACCAATTTGCAGTTGGATAGAACATTCTAGAACAAGCTGGAAGCTCAGAATCATGACTGGTGCATTGCATTTTCAAAAGGAAAATCAGAAATGATGGATGAAGGATTTGGGCTTCAAACTGGACTCAAAAGCCTATGGAGAGTTTCTATATATTTAGAGGAGTGAGTTCAGACTGATTTTGGTGCAGAATTCGTGGAGGAGAGGAAGATTGAATTTGAGGTTCAAGAGCTTCAACTCAGAATCGGTTTTAGAGTTGCAAGCCTATTCAAATCAAATTAAGGGTTGAAGAAGCTTTATCTTGCATCCTTGATCGTGTTTGAAGAATCTTGGAGCCTGAATTGAGCATTTGATCCCTCTGTTCATCCAATTTCTTCAGGTATGTAACTCTTGGATTTCCCATTGATTTAGGCTGAATTAGGTAGCAATGTGCATGTGGTTAGGTTCCCTATGATTGGTAGAACGATTTAGGATTGGTTTGGCATTGTTTGGTGATGATCGAGGGGGTGTACCAATTTCTGTTTGGATTCAGTTACATGAAATCTTGAGGAATTAGCATGAAATCTTGAGTGTGATAGCTTGGAATGACCAGTGTAACTTGAGGATCATTTCTATGGCTTCAATTTTAAGAATGGTGACCATCGAGACTTGGTGATTTCTCTGCAACTTTGATCGGGTTTGGCTTTTGAGGGTGAGTCAATGATTTTGGATGGTGGATTTGAGTTCAGGGTGAAATTTGGAGTGGATTAGGGTTTTTATTTGACTTGATTGGTGTGGTTTAGGGTTTGCTTCCCCAGAGAAGACGGTGGTTGGACCACCAGACCACCATCTGAGACTTGACCTTCACCTGAGCTCGTTTGGAGAAGATGAAGACTTCACCGTTGGATCATCTGGAAGAAGAGACTTGTTATGCTGATCGTGTGGACATGATTCAATTTCAGATTTCCCTCTTTAATCAATACGCTGCGTTTCATTTATCCAGTCAGCTGGTGACTGGACACCACACGTGGACGCGTTCTGAAGCCTCAGATGTGCTTACCAGTCAATTCATCCAATGGCTCCCATTTAATTCAGCATTTTAATTTCTTTTATTTGATTTTCTTTTATTTTTAATCCATTTGATTTCAAAAATTCATAATAAATCCAATATTGATCCAAAAAATATTTTAAAAATACCTCCATGATCTTGGATTTATTTGTGATTTTATGAAATCAAGAAATCCCATTTTCATCCATTTTTCAATTAATTTAAATTTTCCCATTTTATTCTTTTCTTTAATTTTGTATATTTGCTACATGTTCTTGCTGATTTTCTTGTGACCAATTAGTGAATGATTTTAAGTTGATTCTTGTTGGATTGATTAGATTAGGGAAGCATGTACCCCTAGAAATTTTATCACAATTTTGTGAATAAAATTTAGGTTAGTTTGAGAGGTGAGTAGGAGAGGTGTTAAAATTAGGGTTTCAGGACAACTAGTTGTAGTTTAGAACATAGTTTGGGGACTTAATGATTTATCTATGGTTTGAGATTCCTATGGGGTATTGGGTATAGGGTTAGGTTACCTTAGAAATTTACCTAGGATTTTCTGATAAGCTTTAGCATTTTATTTGATTTTTGCAACTTGTGTGGTGATTGTGGGTTCTCCATTGGATATTGGGTTTGGTTATGTTTGTGTGGGGCCATTTTGGGGATGCTTTTGGCTTGGGCTTTGCTTTGAGGACTTGAATATCAAATGAAGTTGCCTTGGATGGTTTGAAGAAGCTTGGAGTTGAAGATTTCTCATTTGTTGGAGTGCTTGTCCGAGGCTTAGGAGTTAGGATATATAGGAAGAGCATTGGAGTAGTCTTGTTTCTTCTTTCAAACATAGAGAGCTTCTTGTGCCTCTATTCCATCCCATGACACAAGGTCCCCCAAAGAAGTTCAATCTCTCCTTAGGAGGGATATAGAGCATGCTTTGGTTGGGTAGAACCTTGAGGATATCTTCCACTTGCCATGATTAAGATCTTAGTGATTTCCTTGGGTTGTCACTAAGCCTCTTAACATTTCAACTTCATCTATTGATTGATTCTCTTCTGGAGTGGTTGCATTGAAGATGGAAACCTATTGAAGATGAAGTTCATTGAAGATTGGTGAAGATGAAGCTTGTGCCTGTCAAAACTGGTTGTCTGTTGAAGCTAGGGTTTTGCTGCTTTTTGTTGAAGCTGTTTACTGGTTGAGGTTCATGCTTACTAAAGATAGGGCTTATTGAAGATAGAAGCTTATCTAAATCTTAAAGATTGTTGAAGATGGATGAGGGGGTCTTGCTTGGAGAAGTTGTTACTGTCAACCCTTTGCTGTTAATCAACTGTAGTTGTCAGAGCTGTTGCTGCTTGTGTTGCTTACTGTAGGAGCTGGATTGTTGCTGTCAGTGCTGGTGCTGGTGTTGTTTTCATTGGTTGTATTATTTGTTGGCTTGTTCAGCTTGTCCCATAGGTTTGAAGTGAAGCTGTTTCACTTTGTCTATTGTTTTCCCAGGTTCGAGGTCGAGTGGGACTCCCTTGCCTCGCTTGTATTGCTGCATTGCATGCATTTTACTGTATATATCTGTTTCTTTTGCTGTTTATCCCCTAGGATCTCTGTTTCCCTCTGTGCAAGAGAGAAATATGACAGACAATAGGTTTTTATCCATGCATGATAACTTTAGGGTAGTTTTGATCCCCCTTTTTACCCTAGGTTTTTTTAGAGCTTCTTTCTCTTCTATCTCAAAACAATTCAAAACACAGTAATAAGGATAATCAATGTTGCACATTATGAGCCTTAAGCTATTTGAGAGAAGGTTACTGGAGGGTCACTCTTCAGTAATCTGATTGCTTAGTGTGTTACCCTTAGGGTGACATACGGCGTAGTCACTCTCAAATCATAGTCTCTAGTGCGTCAGAGATTGTGAACACACTAAAAAACACTTCTTTCGTAAAATATTCAAAACAAACATTAAAGTGTCATTTTTGTCCGCTTGGACTCCTAATGAGAAGAAAACCTTTTCAGAAGGATCTAAAAAACAGTCAGACAAATCTGTGTCTTCCGTAGCCTGAACTACGTTTGCTCTGATCTTTCATGCTGTATGAAAGTACGTAGGCATAGGATGCTGTATCCTAGCGAGCAATCTTCCCCTCCTTTCCCGTAGGTAGGCGAACTACGTTGACTCTGATTTCTCGTTCTAGACGGGAATACGTAGGCATAAAGTGCGATACTTTGCCGAGTCATTTTATTTTTTTTAACCCTTGACCCTTTAGAGTAGATAGAATAACAATCCGTACTAGAAAACAAGCGTGGATCCCGTCGAGTACGACGGACGTGAGGGGTGGTAATACCTTCCCCTTGTGTAACCGACTCCCGAATCCAGGATTTGGTTGCGATGACCATTCCTTTCCCGTTTTACGTTAGGGTTACTCTGAGCGTTTCCTTTCCCTCTTGTGGGATAAATAACGCACGGTGGCGACTCTTCTGTCATAACCGGCGCCGATTTTCGCAGTAGCGACAGCTGGCGACTCTACTGAGGACTCCAGTGGTTCCCTACGCGAGTCAATCCTAGCGTTTGTTTTCCCGTCGTGGGTGTTGTATGGATTTACATTTCTGTCTTTACTTTCCGCATCTTATTGTCAGCTTTATATTGTTATTGTTGTTGAGGGGAGGGGTGATCTGTTGAGAGATAAGCCGGACCTGGGCTTGAGGGTACACATAGACTTAGAAGTAGAGAGTAGGGGTTAGCCTGCTTGCTTAGCTCGCACCAGCTAGCCGCGAAATCTGCGCTCGGACGAGATTCTCTTTGACGCTTCTTGCCTGGCCCTTAGGGCTCGACAAGTTGTCTGACCCGAGGATTGTCGACTCTGGGGACCGATCAATTGGAAGTTGGCTGAGGAGGGCCTCTTCAGGACATGATGATGCCACACCTTTTGGGTATCGTATCATCAGTCTTGAAAGTCTGTGACGTCGACGACCGCATAGGATGCCATACCTTGTGTCAGTTGATAGGACACCTACCTGTGAGAGGGATTGGGGCATGCAGGAAACTTGACCTTTAGATCACCCGGTTTTCTTGATATTGGATCAGTATGTATGGTTACCTGGGTTTCTTCATCAGAGCTTTGTTATGGGTATGTTGAGACCAGGCTGGAGCATTGTTATGGGTCTGTCGAGACCAGGTTTGAGCAGTATTGTGGGTCTAAGGAGACAGATATTATGGATGGATCTCCTCAGCAATATATCACTTGATCCCTGTTGCATTATTTCACATATTGCATTGTTGCATACTCATTTCGCATATCATTAACGTGTATTTATGTCGCAGGTGTGTTCATTCCCCTCTGATTCTAGTATATCTTCTGGCCAGACATGGAGTCCACAAAGAGGACAGTTGCTTACCGGTTGCATTCACCTGATACCAGTCCCTTGCTGGGATTGGTTACTCTAGCAGATGAGAGAGTGAGGGCTGAGTTCAGAGTATCTTATGGGAGATTGCTTAGTTTGTTGTACAAGCCTTCAGCATTTAAGACGACTGGGGTGTATACTTTGATGCCGTTTTATGAGCCGCAGCTGAGATGTTTCTTATTTCCCGACTATATTCTGGCACCCACTTTGGAGGAGTATTCTGCTATGTTGGGAGTTCCCGTGTTAGACCAGATGCCTTTTATACATGTTGATGCTGAGCCTGAGTTGGCTACACTTGCTGAGATTGTCAGTTTGGACGCTTCTGAGTTCCATGGAGGGTTGGTCAAGCTGAATGGAGCTTATGGGTTCCACCTGTCTGTCCTGGTTAAGAAGGCTACACAGTGTGCAAAGAATGGATGTTGGGTTGCCTTCAGCGCCATTCTAGTTGTCTGCATCTACGGGATCGTCTTGTTCCCTAATGTGCCAGATTTTGTCGACTCGGATGCCTTCTTGATTCTTGCCTCGAAGAATCCTGTTCCTACTCTCTTGGGCGATGTTTATCATTCCATTCACTACAAGAACGAGAAATGTCGTGGCAAGAATATTTCCTGCTGTCTTCCTCTTTTGTACAGGTGGTTCCAGGGACATCTTCCGAAGACAGGGCCTTTTGTTGATGTTGTTGATACTTTGGATTGGTCTTCCCGGTTGATGGGGTTGTCTGTTGAGAACATCATTTGGTTTGATCGGAGTATGCTTGGCACTGATATTATATATAGTTGCAGTGGCTTTCCGAATGTCCCCTTGATTGGACGGAAAGGCTGTATTAACTATAACCCTTCGCTGCTGGTGAGACAGTTTGGTTATTCTTTGAGGGACGCTCCTGTTGAGAAGGAGATACAGGAATCTCTGTATCTCACGGGCTTATTAGACGCGGCTGTTTTGATCAGATTGAGACATGCATGGGCTAACATCCATAGGAGGGGGAAAGTTTTGCTTGGTAAGAGCAACAACAAAGCTTATGATCCTTATTTGGCTTGGATCCGCGAGAGAGCTAATATTTCCTTGATGCCTTATCCTGCTGTGGAACCTCTGTATCTTCCAGTGATTGAGGCACCTACTTCGATAGAGCTTGAAAAGTATAACAAATTGTTGGCCGAAAACGAAGAATTGAAGAAAGCCAATGATGAGTTAGAGAAAGAGATCTTCCAGTTGCGTCATGAGAAGAATGAAGCTACCTTCACTGTGAGGGAACAAACTGAATTGATTAATAGGTTGGGTTGGGAGTTGACGGAAGAGACCAACAAGAAAGAAAAAGTGGGAATAACCTTGAACGGTGTTAGCAAGGTGCTTACTTCCAAGAAGGAACTTTTAAGCAAAGCTTATTCCCGCCTCAGCAAGTGGGAAACATTATGGAATGCCACACTTACCAAGCGGAAGGAGCGTGAAGATGAACTGAAGCTGCAGATTGCCACGCTAGAGGCGCAAATTAGAGCCCAAGACGCAAAAATTGCTGAAGAGACATCACTTAGGAACGCTGTTGAGCTTAGAGTTAGTGACCTTGACGAGAAGCTGAGAGGTTATGAAGTGAAGGCCGGCTCCAAGAGATGCAGACTCGATGAGGGTTCTGGCGAAGGGACCTGCCAGGACGATGCCAAAAAGCTGAGATCCACTGCCGAGCGGCATGCCTTGTTGATATAAGAGCTAATCTCCAGTCTGGGTCGTTCAGAGACGCTAGGGATATTGAAAGACGTCAGAGAGCGCCACTTGGCCTGAGTTGTCTTTTGCCTCGCTTTTGTTGTATGTACTTGTATTTTGACCATCGCCAGGCTTGTTGGCCGAGGTCTCTTCAGTTGTATTCAGTTGTACTCTTGTACTCAGCCTCTTGGCATTTGTTTATATATGAGGGTTTTCTGATTCCTTGATTGCTTGATGGGGCCTCCATTGTCGTGATGGCCTTCTCTCCGAAACTAGAATCGGGGGGGAATATAACCTGTAGCATATTTACACAATTGCATCTGCATTCATATTGCATGACCGGTATTCTTGAATCTGTATCTTATTTCCTGCATCTTTAGGTTTTTCAGGATTGACGAACAAAGAGTCCACCGCTACTCAACCCGAAGCAACTGCAAGAGAATCATGGATCAAGTCCAAGTGGAGATGCAGGAAATCCGCGAGAAGCTGAACCTATTCATGCAAGCAATGGAGAACATTGCTAAGGGCCAGGAGAGCCTCCAGACTTTGGTACAGCCGCTGCTGACGCGGACTAATGGGAATGGCAACAATGACCACAATTCTGTGCACGTTAATACTATTCCGGAGGATGGGCCCCCTACGTTTGTGGTTCTACCTGTAGTGACCCCACCTGTTGTGGTTGTAAACGATGGCGCTGGTGCTGGCAATGGCAACACAGGGAATGGAAATGAGACTGTTGTTAACAATGTTGAATTTGGGGACACCAACCAAGGTGGTGGTAACAACAATGGCGGTAATGGTTTTGGAAACAATGATTTCGGCTACAATGATTAGGGATTTGATTACGGCAATCAGGACGGGAAATTTGGCTTCAACACTCAGGGTTTCGGTTACGACGGTTTTGGTAATGCTAACCAGGGGTATGGTGGATTTGGTAATATGAATGGTGCTGGGGTGATTCCTGTCAACACTGGGTTTAGACCTGTTAGGGTCAACCATGGTTTCGGTAACGGGGGACGAGGTCCCATGATCAATCAGCAAGGGTTTGGTCGCAACACTGGTTACGACGGATATGGAAATGAAAATGTGAATTGGGGCGAAGACCGCCAGGAGGACGCCTTTTCTGGAAGAGGTGTAGGATTTGAAGGACCTGTTGATCCTGTGTAGAGGATCAAAATGCTTGAAGAACAGATGAAGAGGGTAGTGAATCAGAACTCCACCGGTTTGGATATGACTACAATGGGCTTGGTACCAGGGCTGAGGGTGCCGTTGAAATTCAAGGCTCCCACTTTTGACAAGTACAAAGGGGACACCTGCCCTAAAGTCCATGTCTGCTCTTATTACAGGAGGATGTCCGCGTATTCAGATGATGAAAGGATGCTCATGCATTTCTTTCAGGATAGCTTGTCAGAACCTTCACTTGAATGGTATATGGGACTGGAGCCCATGCAGATCAAAACCTGGAAGCAGTTGGCTGATGCTTTCGTGACACATTACAAATATAACAGCGATCTGGCGCCAAACCGGGTCCAATTGCAGGGTTTGTCACAAAAGAACGGTGAAAGTTTTAAAGAGTATGCGCAAAGGTGGCGCGATATGGCAGCGAGGGTGCATCCTCCTTTAATTGAAAGGGAGATGAATGACATGTTCATTGGGACATTTACGGGGGTGTTCTACGAAAAATTGTTTAGCGTGCCATTGAGCAGTTTCTCAGATTTGATTTTTATGGGGGAGATGATCGAGAACGAGATTAAAGTTGGAAGGTTCCAAGCAGGTGAGTCTACTTCAACAGGAGGTACCAGAAAAGCATTTGGTGGTAGACGACAGGGTGATACTAGTGTCGTGTTTGGTGGCAGGGGCAGGGGCAGAGGAAAAAATTAGTATGTTCAGCCGCAACAGATAGCTAGTGTCACTATCCCTTTTCCTCAACAAGGGTAGCCACAACAACAACAGCAACCACAACAACAGCAAGGACAGAACCCCGGTCAGAGAAGGGCGCAGAATACGAGGCCGAAAAGAGTGTTCGACACACCTCCTTCCACGTATGCAGAACTCCTCCAGACCCTGCTAGGGTTGAACTTGGTTGAAAAGAGGACTTTGGCACCGCCTACAGTGTCGGTCCTTCCTTATGGGTATGATGCCAACAAGCATTGCGAATTCCATTCCGGGGCGCCCGGACATGATGTAGAAGCTTGTCAGGCATTTAAACACAAAGTTTAGGATTTGTTGGACAACAAAGCTATCAACTTTGGACAGGTGGGTCCAAATATCGTGCAACAGCCTATGCCCAATCATGGGGCAAACGCCATCTTGACAGAAGAGAATCTGAATCTAGTGATGGATGTCAATGAGCTGAAGACACCGTTGGGTGAGATTAAAAGCACGTTGTTAAAAGGGAGTGTATTCCCGGGATGTGATGAGTTTTGCTTGGATTGTTGGACCCAGCCAGAGGGTTGTAATGAGTTGAAGCGGGGCATTAAGGCTATGATGGAGGAAGGTACCTTGCAATTTGATCGAACCGCGGTTGAAAATCCTGTAGAGGCGTTGTGTGATGAGCTGAACGATGTTGCGACGATGACGATTCCGAGGAAAACAATAACGATAACGGCGCCCGCCAGGCGGCCGATGATCACAATTACCAAAGCAGGACCAGTCCCTTTTGATAGTACTAAAGCAGTGTCGTGGACTTACGGGTTAGAGGTATATTGCGATGGTGAGAAAATTGAAGTCAATAGACAACCAGCCGGGGTTGTAGATAATATTGTCGGAACAGGGGGTATGACCAGAAGCGGAAGAATCTTCACGTCACCCGAGGTAGAGGCAGAAAGATTAGCCAAGGGTAAAGCCAAGGTAACTGAAGGTGGTCCTTCTCAGTTGAATGAAAAGGAAACGTCACTTAAGGATGTGGAGGAGTTTATGAGGCTCATTCGTAAAAGTGACTACAAAATTGTTGAACACCTACAGCAGACGTCGTCGAAAATTTCCATCCTATCATTGCTGTTATGTTCCGAGGCCCATCAGAACGCTTTGCTGAAGATTCTAGACACGTCATTCGTTCCTCAAGAAGTTTCTGTTAATCAGTTAGAAGGGGTGATGGCGCATGTCAATGCAGGGCACAGTTTGGGCTTCACAGACTTTGATTTGACTCCGAAAGGGCCAGAGCATAATATGGAATTACATGTGTCAGTAGAATGCCGGGGCACAGTCATGTCCCATGTTTTAGTAGACACTGGATCTTCCATGAATGTGCTACCAAAGAAAGCCATGATGAAGTTGGATATCAGGGGGATTATCTGCACGCCCAGTGACTTAGTAGTGAGAGCGTTCGATGGAACGAGGAGGTCAGTTTTCAGATCAATAACATTACCGTTGCAGGTGGGGCCTTAAATATTTGAAACTGAATTCTATATAATGGACATCCAGCCAGCGTATAGTTGCCTTCTTGGGCGCCCATGGATTCATGCTGTCGGGCTGTCACATCCACGTTGCACCAAAAGCTGAAGTATATGGTTGGGGATAGTGTCATCACTGTTTGTGGAGAGGAAGATATTCTGGTTAGCCATTTGTCTTCGTTCAAATACGTCGAGGTCGACGGCGAAATACACGAAACACCTTGTCAAGCCTTCGAGGGGTTGCGAATTAAAGACAAAGTTCCAGTGCCAAGTAAAATATCAGATGTGGCAGTGTCATCCTACAAAGAGGCTTAAGCTCTAGTGCAGGCAGGCAAAACCAAGGGCTGGGGTCAGGTATTGGAGATTCCGGTAAAAATGGATAGATTCGGGCTTGGATATCATCCTTCGTCATCAGCATCCTCTTCAGGAACGCCCAAGTTCAGAGGGCCGATAACCATTACACCAAATGGAGTATGCCATGAGACTATCAATGCTGTTTCCGATGCTGAAGACGGAGATAGCGACTGTGATATGGATGCATGGATCAAGCCAAGTGTGCCAGGACAAAGTCTGTGCAATTGGTCTATCCGGGAAACTGTTCCTGTGACAACTAAACAGTAATGATTTGTTTCCTCAATTGTTGAATAATCCTGTGTCCTACCCGGGGCATAGTGATTTTGCTTAGGGCCATTTGGTTATGTACATTACATTGTTTAATCATGAAATAAAGGCGTTTTTTCATATACAAATATTGTGATCCCTGTTTTTCCTGTTTTTGTTTTTAAACAATAAAATGGCAATGTGGTTATTCGCTTTGTCCGTGTTTTGAAGCATTTAACCATTTCCTTTGTAGGATTACTATTTCAAATGACATCTATGAACCGCCCATGACTCACTTCGACTTTGAGCACCCGGTATTTCAGGCTGAGAAAGAGGTTGTCGAAGATGGCGACGTGCCAGAAGAGTAGACCGGGTTATTGAAACAAGAAGAAAGAATCATTCTGCCTCACGAGGAAGTCATTGAGATTATCAATTTGGGGTCGGAAGAGGTTGTGAGAAACATCCGTATAGGGGCTGCGCTGCAGAGCGACATCAAGCAAAGGTTGGTTGAGATGCTCAAAGAGTACAGTGATATATTTGCTTGGTCGTACGAGGATATGCCTGGGTTGGATACGGATATGGTTGTGCATCGTCTGCCTTTAAAAGAGGAATGTCCACCTGTTAAACAAAAGCTCAGAAGAACCAGACCGGACATGGCCGTGAAAATCATGGAGGAAGTGCAGAAACAGTGGGATGCTGGTTTCCTAGCTGTTACAAAATATCCTTCATGGGTCGCTAATATTGTGCCAGTGCCGAAGAAAGATGGTAAAGTGCGAATGTGTGTAGACTACCGTGATTTGAACAAAGCAAGCCCGAAAGATGACTTTCCACTTCCTCACATTGATGTGCTAGTTGATAATATTGCTCAGTTCTCCGTATTCTCCTTCATGGACGGCTTCTCAGGCTATAATCAGATCAAAATGGCGCCAGAAGACATGGAGAAGACTACTTTCATTACTCCCTAGGGAACATTTTGTTACAAAGTGATGCCCTTCGGGTTGAAGAATGCTGGGGAAACATATCAACGTGCTATGACGACTCTCTTTCATGACATGATGCATAAAGAGATCGAGGTTTATGTTGATGATATGATCGCCAAATCCCAGACGGAGGAGGAGCATTTGGTTAATCTGTTGAAACTGTTCAAAAGACTTAGGAAGTTCAGGTTGAGATTGAACCCTAATAAGTGCACCTTCGGGGTAAGATCGGGTAAACTAATGGGGTTTATCGTGAGCGAAAAAGGAATAGAGGTTGATCCTACAAAAATAAAAGCAATACAAGAAATGCCGACGCCTAAAACAGAAAAAGAAGTGCGTGGATTTTTAGGGAGGTTGAACTATATCGCCCGGTTCATATCTCACCTAACTGCGACATGCGAGCCATTATTCAAATTGTTGAAAAAGGATCAGGTGTTGACCTGGAATGAAAATTGTCAAAAGGCGTTCGACAAGATAAAAGAATACTTGCAGGAACCTCCTGTTTTGATACCCCCAGTGGCCGGGAGACCATTGATTATGTATTTGACGGTTCTTGAGGAAAGTTTGGGTTGTGTTCTCGGTCAACATGACGAGACTGGACGTAAAGAGCATGCGATCTATTATTTGAGTAAGAAGTTTACCGACTGTGAGTCCAGATACTCAATGCTCGAGAAGACGTGTTGCGCGCTAGCCTGGGTCGCCAAACATTTGAGGCAATACATGCTGAATCATACAACCATGCTAATTTCAAAGATGGATCCAATCAAATACGTGTTTGAGAAGCAAGCACTCTCCAGGAGAATTGCCCGATGGCAGATGGTGTTAACCGAATACGATATCCAATATGTCTCGCAAAAGGCTATTAAAGGTAGCGTTCTGTCGGAGTACCTTGCAGAGCAGCCTGTTGAGGACTACCAATCGATGAGGTTTGATTTCCCTGACGAGGATATCATGTACCTGAAAATGAAAGATTGTGAAGAGCTGTTGCCGGACGAAGGACCAGAGTTGGGTTCCAAATGGTAGTTGATATTTAACGGAGCTGTAAATTCCTATGGTAGTGGAATATTTGCAATTATTACTACTCCTCAGGGGTCGCACATCCCATTTACTGCCCGATTGACCTTTCCCGTTACCAATAATGAGGCTGAATATGAGGCTTGCATCATGGGTCTGGAAGAAGCTATTGATTTGCGAATCAAACATCTGGATGTATACGGAGACTCAGCTCTAGTGGTGAATCAGATTAAAGGAGAATGGGAGACACGTCAGCCCAATTTGATACCATATATGAATTATGCAAGGAGATTGTTGCCTTTCTTTGACAAGGTGGAATTGCATCATGTGCCGCGAGCAAAAAATCAAATGGCTGACGCCCTGGCAACATTGTCTTCAATGTATAAAGTTAACTTCTGGAACGAGGCCCCCCGGATTGTTATCTCTCGGCTCGATAGGCCTGCATTCATATTTGCCATCGACGAGGCTCCCGATGGTCAACCCTGGTACTTTGACATCCAGAATTTCCTGAAGAATAAGGAGTATCCGGCTGGGGCATCCAGTCGAGATCAGAAGACTCTCAGGAGATTGGCTGGCAACTTCTATCTGAATCCTGACGGTGTCCTATACAAAAGAAACCACGACTTGGTGTTGCTACGTTGTGTAGATGAGAAAGAAGCGAAGTTGCTCATGGAAGAGATACATGAGGGTACATTTGGTACACATGCTGGTGGGCACGCTATGACGAGAAAACTGCTGCGGTCAGGTTACTATTGGCTAACTATGGAAACAAATTGTTTCAAGTTTGCAAAGAGGTGTCATAAATGCCAAATTTATGCGGACAAAGTCCATGTACCTCCAAGTCCTCTGAACGTGATGTCATCACCATGGCCATTCTCGATGTGGGGAATTGATATGACTGGTAAGATCGAGCCTACGGCATCCAATGGACACCAGTTCATCTTGGTGGCAATTGATTACTTCACTAAATGGGTGGAGGCAGCATCATATGCCAATGTCACCAAACAAGTGGTCGCCAGATTCATCAAACGAGATATTATCTGCAAATATGGAATCCCTGAGCGGATTATCACCGACAACGGTTCGAATTTGAATAACAAGATGATGAAAGAGCTGTGTCAGAATTTCAAGATTGAGCATCACAACTCTTCTCCTTATCGGCCCAAGATGAATGGCGCTGTTGAAGCGGCCAATAAGAACATAAAGAAGATTGTTCAGAAGATGGTTGTGACCTACAAGGACTGGCACGAGATGCTACCTTTCGCTTTGCACGGTTATCGTACGACGGTACACACATCAACCGGGGCAACCCCTTTCTCATTGGTATACGAGATGGAGGCAGTGTTACCGTTAGAGGTCGAGATTCCTTCCCTGAGGGTTTTACGTGATGTCCAACTCGACGAGGCAGAATGGGTTAAAGATAGACTGAATCAGCTCAGTTTAATGGATGAGAAGAGGCTAGCTTCTTTAGCATATGGTCGGTTATATCAGAGCCGGATGAAGAAAGCTTACGACAAGAAGATATGTCCGCGAAGCTTTCAGACGGGCGACCTTGTTCTGAAGAGGATTCTCCCGCCACAAACGAATCACAGGGGCAAATGGACGCCTAACTACGAAGGTCCATACGTTGTTAGAAAAGTCTTCTCCGGAGGAGCTTTGTTGTTGTCCACCTTGGACGGTGAAGACTCTACGTCGCCTGTGAATTCGGACGCAGTTAAAAAATACTTTGCTTGAAAGTGACCCGCTGGACAGTAAAAAGAGAGTCCAGGCAAAAATGGGGCATCCTGGCGGACCGTAAAAATGAATAAAAGGTTCGGGCAAAAGTTAGGGATAAAATTGAAAAGATGTACACCCGCGAAGTCGAAAACCTGAAAAGGGCGACTTTGGCAAAAAAAGGTATCCCGGTGAATTGAAAACCCGCAAAGGGCGATTCACACAAAAGTTAGGGATTGAAAAAGCAAACGATTACGGTCCGGATCTGATACAACATTGCTTAGTGGTTTGGGAGTACCTGGAGGCTGTCTATCCTAAAAACAATCTCTTCCGAAAAACTGAATATCGGGAAAGCGCCAGAGTCAGGCGAGTCGTAGGAGGATCAGCTCATGATGTTTGTCTGCACCACGTTGCCGACATGTGTACAAATGTGATTTGTATTAATGATTATTGTGCATGTTTGTATATTGTTTGTGCGTAACTTCCTCTTTTCAGGAGTTGCATCCGATGTACAAAGCTTCGCCTATTTACAGGCTTAATCAATAAAACATGTTATTCAGTATTTGGTGTTTGTGCTTTACTGTTTTGTATGTGAAAAACGCCAATGTTTTGATAAACTCGCATCTGCATAACTTTGCTGGCCCTTGCCAATGATTTATAAAACTTCGAATTGACTGAGGAGATGTCGTGGACATTAACCCGAATAGATTTGGTTGTATAGATTGGTTTTGTCTCGTTTGTGTTTTGCAGGGTTCCCACCCTTGGAGTAGACAGTCAGAAAATTGTGTCCCCCAGCCAGAGGCTCTGGATGAAGGACTTGACCCTACTTGATGCTATTTCCCAGCAGGTCGCACCTCATCCCCAGAGGTTGAGATGATGTTATCCCTTACCGAAGGAGGGATTATTTTCCCCAGAAGAGTATCCTCGTGGAAGTTGTCCGCAGGATATCCCCAGCAAGACCAGATCAGTGTCCCATGCAGAGGTTATGCTCCCTAGAGAATCGAGTAGGTGCGCGTTCAATCCCCAGCTGGGAGGATTTCCACGGCGCATAACCAAGATAGTAAGTTCAGAAGGATTATCCCCACCGAGGATGGTTTTCTTTCTCCCCACAGGTCGTCATGCCTTTGTCAAGATGATTATCCCTAGCGGAGTGTTAGCTCCGAGTCTGTAAACTGTACCCAGACAGTTGTCTCCCAGAAAGGGTCACCTTTTCCCCAGCTAAATTTCTCTCCCCAGCAGAAATATTGTTCTTTCCTCCCAGTGGAAATCGATGTGTAATCTCTCCCCGGCAGAGTTGGTTGTATTTCCGGCATTTATTTTGCCAGAATATGTTATGATATTTGTTCATCCCCAACAGAGTTGTACTTGTCCTCAGCAGTCGTGTGGATGAAGCAAGCTTATCAGAGCTTCCCCAGCAGCCTGAACCCACATTTGTATTTGCATATATTATCATATTTGCATCTACCTAAGAAACACGTAGCATTTCCATGACGTATGGAGCATTACGCCATTGTCAAACATACGCATTTTGAACATAAATCAGGTTGGTTAACCTTTTTGCTTTCAGGGGTGTTTCTCAGCAGGAGTATGAAGTTACAGTTCAGGTCTATTACCAGATGATTGAGGTCTCACCGTGAGACATGTGATGATGCAGTCCTTGTTATTATTCCCCACAGAGTTACTGGCTGAAGTTTCTCTTACCCGACCAGCAGAGTGTTTTTCTTCAGGTTTGCTGTCGCGGCGGCATTGCAGGGTTTCATGAATCAAGATTTCAGAAGTGGTCACTTGTTGTCGAAACGGGTGTCGGGCAGTTATTTTCAGAATATCCCTAGTAGAGTTAGCTACTGCAAAGGATAAGCAAATAAGCTATATCCAAGTTAACTTTCCCGTATGAAGCAGGCGGATGAGTTATTCTTATAAGAATCAGGAAGATGTGTTTTCCCGTATGAAGCAGGCGGATGAATTATTCCTGTAAGAATCAGGCAGATGTGTTTTCCCGCATGAAGCAGGCAGATGAATTATTCCTGTAAGAATCAGACAGATGTGTTTTCCCGTATGAAGCATGCAGATGAATTATTCCTGTAAGAATTAGGCATATGTGTTTTCCCGTATGAAGCAGGCGGATGAATTATTCCTGTAAGAATCAGGCAGATGTGTTTTCCCGTATGAAGCAGGCGGATGAACTTTCCTGTGTTCAGGCAGATGGACCTTTCCTGTATGAATCAGGTAGATGGATTTTCCTGTAATCAGGCAGAGGGATGTTCCCGTATCAAGCAGACAGATGAACTTTCCGGTATCCAGATAGATGATTCTCTCGTGATCGACAGAGTATGTGAGTTGCGTTCCGATATTTGACAAAAGTATTTCCCCAAGGAAGTCGCCGTAATTTCCTCGTGTTGACGAACTATTCCTGTCCCCAGTGGAGTCCTCCTCGATGTCGTTTGTGGGTTGGGCCCAACGAAGTTAGCTAATGCAGAGATAAGCAGGGTCTCCTGTGACTAGGCAGAAATGTTCCCCCAGCGAAGTCGTCGGGATTTTTCTGTGTTGACGAAATGTAGAGTCCTAACATGGACAAAGTTCTATCCCCGTGATGATAGAATCTTGTTTCGGGTTGATGAAAATGATCCCCAACATGGTCGCTAATTTGTTTTCTCCATATTAACAGACGACAGAGTTTTAACGTGGACAAAAGGCAGGGTGTTTCGACAAGAGGGAGTTCAAAGCCTGGGCCGGTACACAGGCGGTTGACATTGAAATCAAATTTTGATACCAGATGATTGATCAGTGGGTTGCCGTAACGACCAGATTCAGTTGGTGGATGTTGTTCTCCAAGCAGTTTATTTCTGCGGTTGGCAAATTTCCGGGTTCTTGGTATTCAACCGTCTCGTACCTTGATTGTTTGAAGGTCGTTCGCTCTTCACCCAGTCGCGTCCAAGCCGTTTGAATAGGGGCAGCTTTTGCGCGCTAAAATTTGCTCAACCTATTTCACCTGGTTTATGTTTTAATTGCATTATCATTTGCATAGTCACATCATGTACAGGGTCCAATCATTTGCATATCATAACATAGCAAGTCATCTAACAGGGGATCAAGTGCCATCCTTATCTGAAGAAGCACATCAAGGGGCCTTATTCAAGCTGAAAAATATCCAAGTCATCAAGGAATGGGTTGAAGCTTTGAGGAGATTTGAGTGTCAACAAGTGGATTTCTCTCCTAACTTGAGGTGTATTGAGGGTCATCAATGGGGTATGAAGCAGGGAATTATGAATTTGAGGTGTGTATGGATCCCATGGGAGGCCTAGAGAGCCCTATTGATGCTTAGACAAGTCATGGTATCAAGTTCAAGAATCACAGTTGAGGTGTGTACAAGTAGGGTTTCATCTGGGTAACCCTAGGTCAAGGAAAGCAAAGAAAGGACATCAAGACCTAGCTCTAGGTCATGGAAATCATGGATTGATATGTTGAAGCATGTGTATGTATGAGTCAAGATCAAGTTCAAGAGAATCAAGAGTGGTTGGAAATGTTTGAGACATGGTTCCTAGGGTAAAATCCCCTGTATAGCACTGGACTTCCAAGCCACACAAGTCCAAATAAAAGTTTAAAATGGGTTTCCGACCAACATGAAACTTGTAGAGCTTCTCCATAGCTTTAATATGAGTACTAGAAGTCTTCAAGAAGATTTGTAGAACTCAAGTTATGGTTCTTGCAAGTTATGGGTCACCAGAGGACATTGAAATTTATCTGTGAAAGTCACTTGACTTCCAAGCAATTTTTTCCCATCAAGGAGTTTTCAAATGGATTCTTGGACAACATAAGAATTGTAGGGCTTGATCTTACCTTTAATTTGAGTACTAGAAGTCTTCAAGAAGATTTGTGGAACTCAAGTTATGATCTTGGCAATCCAGGGGTATTTTGGGAAAGTTGAATTATAGGTCATTTTTCAACATAGGTCAAAATCTCTATCTTCCACTCCTCAAATGAAAAGGTGTCCAACATGAAATGTGTTTAGAATGATGTTTTTAGGTAAGGTAAGAAGTCTTGGGTGATTGAAATGGCTTGCTTCACAAAATGATCCAAAATGGCCTAAAAAGAATGATTTTTCAAATGATTCAAAGGAAGGAAATTGGGATTTTTGGATTATGAGACATACACATGGCATATGGGTAGTCATTTTGAATGGAAATTGGATTCTAAACACAATGAAATTTCCAAATTTTTGAATTGAGGCTTAGTTTTATGACTTGTTTTTTAAAATGCTTACTTACATTACAAGTTACAATGCCAAAACAAGAATCAAAGCATTTCAGGCCAAGCCAACTATCCATTCACACTCACAAACCAATTTGCAGTTGGATAGAACATTCTAGAACAAGCTGGAAGCTCAGAATCATGACTGGTGCATTGCATTTTCAAAAGGAAAATCAAAAATGATGGATCAAGGATTTGGGCTTCAAACTGGACTCAAAAGCCCATGGAGAGTTTCTATATATTGAGAGGAGTGAGTTCAGACTGATTTTGGTGCAGAATTCATGGAGGAGAGGAAGATTGAAGTTGAGTTTCAAGAGCTTCAACTCAGAATCGGTTTTGGAGTTGCAAGCCTATTCAAGTCAAATTAAGGGTTGAAGAAGCTTTATCTTGCATCCTTGATCGTGTTTGAAGAATCTTGGAGCCTGAATTGAGCATTTGATCCCTCTGTTCATCCAATTTCTTCAGGTATGTAACTCTTGGATTTCCCATTGATTTAGGCTGAATTAGGTAGCAATGTGCATGTGGTTAGGTTCCCTATGATTGGTAGAGCGATTTAGGATTGGTTTGGCATTGTTTGGTGATGATCGAGGGGGTGTACCAATTTTTGTTTGGATTCAGTTACATGAAATCTTGAGGAATTAGCATGAGTGTGATAGCTTAGAATGACCAGTATAACTTGAGGATCATTTCTATGGATTTAATTTTAAGAATGGTGACCATCGAGACTTGGTGATTTCTCTGCAACTTTGATCGGGTTTGGCTTTTGAGGGTGAGTCAATGATTTTGGATGGTGGATTTGAGTTCAGGGTGAAATTTGGAGTGGATTAGGGTTTTTATTTGACTTGATTGGTGAGGTTTAGGGTTTGCTTCACCGGAGAAGATGGTGGTTGGACCACCATACCACCGTCTGAGACTTGACCTTCACCTGAGCTCGTTTGGAGAAGATGGAGACTTCACCGTTGGATCATCTGGAAGAAGAGACTTGTTATGCTGATCGTGTGGACATGATTCAATTTCAGATTTCCCTCTTTAATCAATACGCTGCGTTTCATTTTTCCAGTCAGCTGGTGACTGGACGCCACACGTGGACATGTTCTGAAGCCTCAGATGCACTTACCAGTCAATTCATCCAATGGCTCCCATTTAATTCAGCATTTTAATTTCTTTTATTTGATTTTCTTTTATTTTTAATCCATTTGATTTCAAAAATTCATAATAAATCCAATATTGATCCAAAAAATATTTTAAAAATACCTCCATGATCTTGGATTTATTTGTGATTTTATGAAATCAAGAAATCCAATTTTCATCCATTTTCAATTTAATTTGAATTTTCCCATTTTATTCTTTTCTTTAACTTTGTATATTTGCTACATGTTCTTGCTGGTTTTCTTGTGACCAATTGGTGAATGATTTTAAGTTTATTATTGTTGGACTGATTAGATTAGGGAAGCATGTACCCTTATAAATTTTATCACAATTTTGTGAATAAAATTTAGGTTAGTTTGAGAGGTGAGTAGGAGATGTGTTAGAATTAGGGTTTCAAGACAACTAGTTGTAGTTTAGAACATAGTTTGGGGACTTAATGATTGATCTATGGTTTGGAATTCCTATGGGGTATTGGGTATAGGTTTAGGTTCCCTTAGAAATTTACCTAGGATTTTCTGATAAGCTTTAGCATTTTATTTGATTTTTGCAACTTGTGTGGTGATTGTGGGTTCTCCATTGGATATTGGGTTTGGTTATGTTTGTGTGGGGCCATTTTGGGGATGCTTTTGGCTTGGGCTTTGCTTGGAGGACTTGAAGATCAAATGAGGTTTCCTTGGATGGTTTGAAGAAGCTTGGAGTTGAATATTTCTCATTTGTTGGAGTGCTTGTCAGAGGCTTAGGAGTTAGGATATATAGGAAGAGCATTGGAGTAGTCTTGTTTCTTCTTTCAAACATAGAGAGCTTCTTGTGCCTCTATTCCATCCCATGACACAAGGTCCCCCAAAGAAGTTGAATCTCTCCTTAGGAGGGATATAGAGCATGCTTTGGTTGGGTAGAACCTTGAGGATATCTTCCACTTGCCATGATTAAGATCTTAGTGATTTCCTTGGGTTGTCACAAAGCCTCTTAACATTTCAACTTCATCTATTGATTGATTCTCTTCTGGAGTGGTTGCATTAAAGATGGAAACCTATTGAAGATGAAGTTCATTGAAGATTGGTGAAGATGAAGCTTGTGCCTGTCAAAACTGGTTGTCTGTTGAAGCTAGGGTTTTGCTGCTTTTTGTTGAAGCTGTTTACTGGTTGAGGTTCATGCTTACTAAAGATGGGGCTTATTGAAGATAGGAGCTCATCTAAAGCTTAAAGATTGTTGAAGATGGATGAGGGGGTCTTTCTTGGAGAAGTTGTTACTGTCAACCCTTTGCTATTAATCAACTGTAGCTGTCAGAGCTGTTGCTACTTGTGTTGCTTACTGTAGGAGCTGGATTGTTGCTATCAGTGCTGGTGCTGGTGTTGTTTTCATTGGTTGTATTGTTTGTTGGCTTGTTCAGCTTGCCCCATAGGTTTGAAGTGAAGCTGTTTCACTTTGTCTATTGTTTTCCCAGGTTCGAGGTCGAGTGGGACTCCCTTGCCTCGCTTGTATTGCTGCATTGCATGCATTTTACTGTATATATCTGTTTCTTTTGCTGTTTATCCCCTAGGATCTCTGTTTCCTTCTGTGCAAGAGAGAAATATCACAGACAATAGGTTTTTATCCATGCATGATAACTTTAGGGTAGTTTTGATCCCCCTTTTTACCCTAGGTTTTTTTAGAGCTTCTTTCTCTTTTATCTCAAAACAATTCAAAACACAGTAATAAGGATAATCAATGTTGCACATTACGAGCCTTAAGCTATTTGAGAGAAGGTTACTGGGGGGTCACTCTTCGGTAATCTGATTGCTTAGTGTGTTACCCTTAGGGTGACATACGGCGTAGTCACTCTCAAATCATAGTCTCTAGTGCGTCAGAGATTGTGAACACACTAAAAAACACTTCTTTCGTAAAAGATTCAAAACAAACATCAAAGTGTCATTTTTGTCCGCTTGGACTCCTAATCAGAAGAAAACCTTTTTAGAAGGATCTAAAAAACAGTCAGACAAATCTGTGTCTTCCGTAGCCCGAACTGGAAAAAGCTGTGGAAGCTGTCTATGCCCAAGCCACTTTGCCGTGGTTTGCCGACATCGTTAATTACTTGGCCGCAGGCGTGCTTCCACCGGACCTGACTTATCAACAAAAGAAGAAATTCTTCCATGACTTAAAGCACTACTACTGGGACGAACCTCTACTCTTCAGACGAGGCGCCAACAACTTATACCGTCGTTACGTCCTAGAGGAAGAAATAGAAGACATCATCACCCAATGCCATTCAGCACCATATGGTGGTCATGCCAGCACCTCAAAGACGTGCGCTAAAATCCTACAGTCCGGCCTATTCTGGCCCAGTCTCTGGAAGGACGTCCATACCGCGATACTAAAATGCGACCGGTGCCAACGCACCGGCAACATCTCACGACGCGATGAAATGCCTCAGAGAGGAATCTTGGAAGTAGAAATCTTTGACGTCTGGGGAATCGACTTCATGGGACCATTCCCATCTTCTTTTGGAAATAAATACATACTCGTCGCTGTCGATTATGTATCGAAATGGATAGACGCCGTTGCCGCTCCAACTAATGACACGCGAGTAGTCGTTAAACTCTTTAAAAACGTAATCTTTCCAAGATTCGGTGTGCCTAGGCTCGTCATTAGTGACGGTAGTTCGCATTTCATATCGCGAATCTTTGATAAACTCCTTTCCAAATACAGAGTAAAACACCGTGTAGCCACACCGTATCATCCACAAACTAGTGGACAAGTGGAGGTTTCGAACAGGGAGATAAAACAAATTTTAGAAAAGACTGTCGCAACCTCCAGGAAAGACTGGTCATCAAAGCTGAACGAAGCGTTATGGGCCTATAGGACCGCCTTTAAGACACCGATAGGCACCACACCATTCAAACTAGTTTACGGAAAATCATGCCACCTGCCGGTAGAATTAGAACTTAAAGCCTTTTGGGCTATTAAGACACTAAACTTCAACTACACTGCAGCAGGCGAAAAGCGTATCTTGAACCTTCATGAGTTGGAAGAGCTAAGATTAGACGCGTACGAGAATGCACACATCTACAAAGAAAGGACCAAGAAATGGCATGACAAACGTTCAATCCGGAAGCAGTTCAGAGTGGGAGACATCGTGCTCCTGTTTAACTCCAGATTGAAACTATTCCCTGGAAAACTAAAATCCAGGTGGTCTGGACCTTTTGAGGTCACCAAAGTCCTAAAGAGTGGAGCTGTTGAAGTCACAAATCGAATCAACACACCGTTTATAATAAACGGACAGCGTCTGAAACATTATAATCAAAGTGAAAACAGCGACCACGTGAGCAATATGAAATTGCTCGAGATCCCCGACTAGCTTATCTCCAAGCTATCGTCAGGCTTCTGACGTTAAAGACAACGCTGATTGGGAGGCAACCCAAAGTTTTCCTGATTTTCCTTCTAAATTTATTAAAACTATTCTTTTTATTAACATATAATTTCTATAAATTTCTATTATCTTATTTTCCATTATCTATATTTATTTTATATTTTCTCTTTTATCACTTTTGTTATTTTTCTTAAAATTACGATCTGAGTGAATGTGACTTTTTCCAGGATTTTAAAAGTCATTCTACTTTTCTTCCATTCTATCCGACTAACGAGTATGGCCGACATTGACGTTACGACTGTTGTGTTTAGAGGACGAGCTCAGTAGGCCAGATTCGAGGCACTGACTCAAAGAAACTTTGCTTCGACTCTGTACTACGATACACCAACCATGGACAAGCTAGGAATTCAAGATAGCATTCAGTACCTATTTAACCAATTAGGCTGGGAGCAAACTGCTCTCAAGACCCGATTCGCTACCTTCCGCGAACTGACACTAGAATTCCTTAGCTCCCTAAGTTACTTACCTGAATATGGCTTTGGATCCACTAAAGAGTTAATAACCTTTAGAATGTTTGGAATAGACCAAACACACAACCGTACCACGTTAGCTACCATCCTAGGCTTCACTAGCAATTCGTTCGTGTTTACTGCCATTGAAGAGGATTTTGATCTCGAATTAGACCAATTCTGGGGTTCCATCACCGGAAACTATCACCCAGAACCGAACGACATGCATAACCATGAGTTACACAATCCAGCCTTCCGCTATTTCCATAGGATATTAGCCCATACCCTCTTTGGTAAGGAAGAAAACATCACAACAGTCTCAAAGGACGAGCTGTTCATCCTTTTCTGTGCTTCTCAAGGCCGCCCTGTAAATGTTGTCCCTTTTATGATGAGGGCATTTACACGCATCAATCAGGACCCGCACTCACCCATTTTAATAGGAGCCCTAGTCACCATGATCACCCATGAAATTGGTCTGAGGTATTACCTAAACAAAGCCGTCCGTTTCGGCAACCTCAGAGCAATGGACATCCAGTTCTGCTTCAATAGACGTATTCTAGGTACCTTAGGACCAGGAGCCTACGAATACCTAATAGCTGATCAACCTGTCCACCTTTTCACATTGCCCAACCATGAGCTAACTAGTATCCATAACAAAGATAATTGGCTTTATGAATTGGACGAGCCTATGGGACCTCCATCACCTCACTCCACACCCCAGGCTTATATGTATGACAGTGATCAAGTCTCCGAAGCACATGACTATTTGCACTACCAAGACTATGAGTCCGTAGTAGAGATCGATCCTGAGACCCCTCCTAACTACCATAATTTTCCTGACCCCACGCCTGAACAAAACACAGATAAGCTCGACACTGTTCTAAAAACTGTAGACAACCTCAAGTTGGAAGTAACCACTGTCAAAGATGAATTAACGCAGCTTCATATGGATTTCGTTACCTTCATGGACTTGGTTAGCGACCAATTTAATGCCGTTGTTCAGCAGGTCAACAATTTGAAGAAACCAACGGAGTGATCTTCTAGTTTTTGCTTTAATTTACGTTTACTGCATTTTACATTGTTCGCATTAGTTTATTTTGCAACTGTTTACTCTTTTTGGATATTGTACTACCGTACGCTCATTTTTCGATTTAATGTTATTTTCATTTCAGTACTACCATTACTTATGTTTCCTGTTCATTTTTAGATTGTCATTATTCCATTATAACTCATATTTCCATAATTTCCACTGTTAAATCGCCCAACAAGCAAAATTCTGCAATTCTGCAGACTTTGCTGATATGACGGTCGTCACACTTCCACCATGGTCGTCACGCATGTTACGACCGTCACAGACCCCTGACGGTCGTCATGCAGAAAAAACCCCAATTCTGTTTTAAACAGAGTTGCGCCCTCCCTTTCCCTCTCCCCTAATTTCCCACTCTCCAATTCTCAAAACCCTATCAAGAGCTCTGAATCCCCCATCCAACATCTACCATTTTCAACATCCATTCACCATTTTACAGTACCCACTGCACTCCTCGGGATCCCCATCCTCTACAATCCCATAATCTCCATCCTCTGCACTTCTCTCACAACAATGGCCGGTGCTAACCCCGAATTCAGCGACATCACCTTCCGCGAAGGAGAGGCCGGTGAACGGCAGCAGACGAACTTTCTCGCATTCCATCAACGGTCACTACAACCGACCCAGTATGCTCATCTGAATTCTCTGACGGAACTCGGAATCCTCGAAGGCGTCACTTGGATGTTGCAGAGAGCCAACATTTGGCATCTCTGCACCACTCCCCAGCCCACCTACGAGAAACTCACGTTGGAGTTTCTCAGTTCTTTCGCCTACACAACATCATCCGGCGATGCCAACCAACTCCACGGTGCCGCCTGCTTCCGGATGTTCGGCACTGAATATCAGGTCCCCCAGGACCGCATCGTCGTAATCCTGCAGTTCACCCACAGCGACGATGCTCACCGCCGCATCTCAGACCAGTTCTACCAAGAGGCCTTCCCTCTCTGGAACAGCCTGACCGGAACCACTCCAGATAGCTGGGACACGCTGAACGCCACTCATATCCATAACCCAGCTATCCGCTACTTCCACCGCGTGTTGAGCAACACCGTATTCGCTCGTGACAGTAACCATAAGGTCAACTCGAAGGAGCTGTTTTTCCTCCGCTGTGTGTTCGCTTCAGAGCCGGTTAACGCCGCCCCGTTTCTCTTGGCTCACATTCAGGCCAACTGCAACCGCGGCGCCAAACCTTTTTACTTCGGTGGCACCGTCACATCCATCGCCATAGGCCTCGGTCTTGGCGACCGCCTCCAGACACTCCGCCAGATGCCTCCCGTATTCCTAGACACCGACCACTGCCGCGCCTCCCACCTCATCAAGGCCCGCCGTGATGGCCGCTATCATCCTGTAGTGCGCGGCCACACCATCCAGAGCATCATCCTGCCTTCCCGCACTACCCAGATGCATCCTAAAGACAGAGCCAACTGGCTCTTCGACACCGCTGCCTCTGCTGCCCCAACACAGGACAACATCCCAGAGCCCAGGGACGAAGTTCAGGAAGAGCTCGACAGAGCCGACCAACCTGAGCCTTCTCACGCAGCTACTGCCGCTGGCCCTTCCACACGCCGCCGCCCCCGTCCTGCCACTGATGACACCTCCGCGACCCTCCTCCGCTGCATCGAGCAACAAAACCATGATGCTTATGATGGAGCAGCAGAACCGCAGGGCTGAGAAATTTGAAGCTTGGCAGAGAGAGCAGACCGGCCAAATCCAGCAGTCTCTGCAGATGATGCACGACATCCATTCCGGCATGGCTGACGAGATGGCGCACCTCACTGTGCGAGTCGACGGTCTCCGAGATTACATCTTCCACACCGGGACTCTGAACCTCTCCGCCCGTGATCCCCTAGCCAGAGGTCGAGGCAGATATAGAGGACGAGGACGAGATTAGTAGCATTTTTCATTTTCGCCATTTTTGTTGTTTTTTCTGTATTTCCTTTGTATCTCCCTTCCGCATTCCTTCAAATCAGTGGGGACACTGATTGAGATACTGTGGGAGCGGATCGTTATTTCCCATTTCATTTCCCTTTCTCATGTTATTTCCCATTGTACTTGTTCTTTCGAATTTAAAGAAATTTTAACTTTCGGTTTCGGCAAATAAGCGCTTATATATATATTTATCTCCGTTACGCAAACTCCCCGCGTTTCATATGACTATACAAAGAAATCTTTAAGCATCACGAGGACACGCCAAAGTTCAATCAAGTATGGAAATCCTGAGAAGAAAATCTTTACAACTCCATTACCGTCCTGACACCTTAGACCTCCAGTTTATGCGAGTCCGTTTTACTACCTACACGTACCGAAGTTTCAAGCTCCTACTCAAACGTAGCCCCCAGTAGTTTATACAAGCAGTCAGCACCATCCTAAATGCTTCTAAGCGATGAAACCGATGCAAATAAGTGTGTGTGATCTCTAACTCAAAATGAAAAAAAAAATCATGAAGAAGAAAAGCCATATAGCCCGAGTATAGAGACATGTCCCTTCTAAGTTAGGTGCTCCTCACCCGAGCATTTAGCCCAACGGTACAGAAAGTCTTTGGAAATCAATAGCATAAGCTTATGTGCAAAGAAGAATCGAAATAGAAAAGAGATCATAGCCGCTAACAGGTTGACTTGCCATGAAAGTATACGGATAACGGGCTTAATGTGACTGCGCTAGAACAAACCGGGTAAAACTTGTTGCAAGGGACTTGACGCCAAGCTGCAGTAGCATGATTGGAACTGGCTTGCATAAAAAGGAGGCCTTCAAATACTTACATCTCAGTGTCACCACCGTATGTGTGTTGTTTCGATTTTTGTCTTGGACTGCCTAACTTGTAATTTGAGAAAAACCTCTCGGAAGGGAGGAGCGTGCCGCGTGTTTGCCACATTTTTCTAACTTTTACTTGAGGACAAGTAAAGATTCAAGTTTAGGGGAGTTTGATAACGCGAAAATATATCTATAAAATGACGTGTGTTTTAACTAATGTTTGACCGGTTTCACTCCGAATTCGGGGCATTCCATGCCATTTGTCTAAGTATTATGCAGGTATTCGAAGAACATGTCCAAGCAAAGCAATATGAAGAAAAGGAGCAAAAACAAGTGGAAAATGCATGAAAAACCAATTAAAAACCAGCAGAAACGAGCCAGACTGATATGACGATCGTCACACAGCTGTTACGACCGTCATGCGTGTGACGACCGTCACACAGCCATGACGACCGTCATGCAGCCAGAACGTGGCAGAATGAAGTCACGTGCAATTTCTCCCCTCAAAGACCAAAAGTGTGGCCACTAACTCCTATTTTTTCTGCCTCAAACCCACTTCCTGAGGGAATAACCATTAGATACTCTCCCTCTATAAAAGGAAGAGGTTGGGACCTGAAAAAGGGAGCCGAATTCAAGACAACGAAGTGCTGCCAATTCGTCTTCAGAGCAACCTTTCCATTATTCTATTCTTATTTTTTTCTCTTTTCCTTCTCTGCATTCTTTGATATCATTGTAATTTCTATTTTCATTGTACGATCAATTGGCACCAAGACCAGAATCCTGCTAACATTTGTGGAGGATCTGCCCAAAGGCCAATTGGAATATTTTACAAGTTTTAAATTTTAATCGTAATTTCAGTTTTCTTTATGATGCATGTTATTAATTACTGTTTTTATTCATGTATTGCCATTTCTATTTCCATGTCTAGCTAAACTACTGTAATCGATATGTAATAATAATTCAGACGGAATTTGATAATAATGGGCGTAGTTTTTCTCTTTTCAAAAACTCAGTTATGGTTTTAGTTTTTAATCAAATTTCTAAATAAATCTTTGTCAAGACAGTGAGAAGCTATTTACGGTGGTTTTGCCACGACAGTGGGAAACCATATTAAGGTGCAAACCAACAAGCGACAGCTGAGGTAAGACCAGATAGTAAAAACTAGGCATTCGATTTAAAAACAGCGAAAGCGCTTTAAAAAGGATTAGAACTTAGAGATTTTCAAAAGGTAACTTTAACCCCAAACGAGATAGCGAAAGCATACGTTCCGCCTTAGAGTTGCGACTAGCGTCAACAACCATCGTGAGACAAAAGTCTTTAAATCACTATTTTCTTCTTAAACTAAGTTTGAAAACATTTAATACGCCAATAAGTTGTCAAATCCCCGAAGAACAAAATTATTGCATATCGATTCATAAATTCATATCTTAAGTAAAACCTTAGTTCCCTTTAGTTTGCGCATTTATTCTGCCATTATTCAACTTGAAACCAGACCGACCTAGCTAAACACCGTAACACCCGATAACACTAGATTGATTACGAGTCCCTATGGGATCAATATCTATTATTACTACACGATAGATTGTGCACTTGCAGTTAGATTTGTTAGACATAGAAAGTCGTGATCACGTCTCTCTCGAGCCTTATCTCCAATGGGTCCGAAAGAGAGCTATTCAGCTGAAGATGCCTTATCCTCAGCAGAAACCCATGGTTTTAGAGGAGGAACACACAATGATCTTTATGTCTGAAGAGGAGAAGTTAAAGATTTCTTTGAGGAAATCACAACAAACTGAAGTACCCTGGAAATACAAGTACCAAGTGGCCATGGAAGAGAATGATGAACTCCGTAGACAACTACAGGCGAAGGATGAAGAAATGAATGCTTATAAGAAGAGGAAGACACAAGAAGGTTTATCTTCTTCCAGCTCTCAGCCAACTCCATGGAAGCTAGTCGTGGACAAACTCATTCTTAAGAAGACTCAGATGGAAGAAGAAATCAAGAAGCTCAAAGCAAAAGAGGACTTTTATTTAGAATACTGTCAGCCTTAGGAATTTTGCAAAATGTACTAGATATTTTGTAATGCAATCTTGAAAATCAATGAAATGAAATGATGTTTTGATATGAGTTCCATGAAACCTTTTGCATTTGCATTTGCATTAATTAATCATTCAAGGAATTAAAGATTATTTTGCAGGATGGATTCTGGATTCGGAATCGTTGTTGTAAAACTCTCAGTTATTAATCTATGAGGACTTTTTTCCCGTTGTTATAATTTTTGCAAATATTTCTTTAGATTCCTTGAATGATTAATTTTGAATTATTGCATTTTGCATTCATAAGCATTGTATATGCATGTTCTTGTATTGAGTCTCATCTTGTTGTCTTGTCTACTCCAGAAAGAATCACACTGAATCCTCAACACCGATACAACACCGAGCCCAAGGTCGTCTAAGAATGGAAGGACAGAATTTGGATGTGGACATAATTGATAATGAACTCGGAGAGCTACGAGGAGGCATGGGGAAGATCATGGAAGCCCTACAAGTCATTCGTGCAAAGTTGGACACTCAAGCCACTGTTGTTTCTGAAATCACAGGCATAGCTGTAGAGCCGATCCCAACAGCAATCACTGTTGCAAATGTGCCCCCATATGGGTTATCACCTGGTTTTGTACCTCCACCAATAGTCAATCAACAAGCAGTTCCTTTGGGGCCAGAAGTTCCTCAAGCTATTCCTACTTACACTCAGCCTTCTTTTCAGGTTCAAGCGCGCCCTGTTTTTCATAATCCTCCACCAGTGTACGAAGGTCTTGATGGGTATGAAGAAGAGAGCGGACGACATGATAAGTTGAAAGAAAGTGTAGAAACTATCGGCAGGAAAGTCAGAACAATGGAAGGAAATGACATCTTTGGTACTGATGCCAGAGATATGTGCCTAGTGTCTGGATTGGTAATTCCTCCAAAATTCAAAGTTCCCAATTTTGATCAGTATTCTGGGGCTACTTGTCCTCGAACGCATCTGGTTATGTATTACCGAAGAATGGCCGCTCACGTGGAAGATGACAAGTTAATGATTCACTGTTTCCAAGATAGTCTGAAAGGAGCTCCTGCTAAATGGTATTTGGGCTTGGATCAGTCTCGTATTCATATTTTCCAAGACATGGCTGATGCTTTTGAAAAACATTACAAGTACAACATGGATTTAGCCCCTGATAGAAGACAGTTACTGAGTATGTCACTGAAGAGTTCGAAATCTTTCAAAGAGTATGCTCAAAGGTGGTGGGAAACTGCCTCTCAGGTAGAACCTCCTTTGAGTGAAAAAGAGTTAACAGATTGGTTCGTCGATACAGTAAGACCGGAGTTTTATGAGAAAATGATCAGTAGTGTAACCGCGAGTTTTTCTGATATAGTAGCTGTGGGAGTAAGAGTGGAGTTGGGAATGAAGAATGGGAAGGTGGCTAGCAGTTCCAGTAACAACAATGTCAAAAAGCTCAGCAGTAATTTTCACAGAAAGAAGGAAGGGGAGACGAATGCAGTAACTGTGGGAAGAAAGAGTCGCACCTGGAGACCGCCCTACCAACAGTATCAGCAGAATTATGATCAACAACCTCATCAAGGCTTTGTTCAGCAGCCTCAAGCAAGTTATGTTCAGCAATCCCAACAGCAACGACCAATGTATCCGTTGCAGTATGCCCAACAACCTTATATGGCAGCTGTAACTCCGGCTTTCAGTCATCCTGTTCCCAGTTATCAGACAGTGCAGCCAGTACCTGTATATCAGCCAATTCAACAAGGGTATCAACGGGTGCCCAACGCTCCACCCTATCAACAACATCATCAGCCTAGAGCTCAGGCACCCAGACAGAACTACCAGAATCGGAAACTGACAACAAAACCTCAACTTCCTCAGATACCGATGACTTACGCAGAATTGTACCCCTCCTTAGTACAGCAGGGATTGGTAACAACACGACCATTAAATCCAGATACTACATCTCCTCACTATAATCCAAATGCTCATTGTGCCTTTCACGAAGGTGCTGCCGATCATGATTTAGAAGGCTGTCTTGCTTTAAAACATCTTGTCAGGGAGTTGATGGAAAAGAAGATCTTGTCTTTTGATGATGTACCCCCAAATGTCAAAAGTAATCCATTTCCGAACCATGGAGGGGCCAATGCGGTAGGAGAAGTGTCAGATGAAAGGATGGTCCGAGATGTGTCAGAGATTAGAACCCCGTTGAGGTTACTTCACGAGAAACTACTGAAAGCAGGATTGATAGAGGATACCCATAATGATTGTGAAAAATGTTATAGTGATTCTAGAGGGTGTGATGAGGTACGAAGATGTATACAAAGGTTGATTGACGAAGGAATATTACAAGTGTGTAGTAAGGTGGGGAAAGAAGAAGTTTCAGTAATTGAGCCTGTTTTCAATTTACCGAAGAAAGGTGAGAAAGTCCTGGTGTTCAAAATGACCAACAAAGGTGTGAAGCCCGTTTTCAACAAGCCGGCTATCGATCAACCTCAACCGGTTATTATTCAGAAACCAAGACCGTTTCCTTTTGAAAGCACAAAGGCCGTTCCATGGACGTATGACATGACTGTGATATACCAAGGATCATGGAAGGTTAGTCAGAAAGAGACAGTAAGAGACAACCAAGTGGACGTGACAAACATTGCAGGTACAGCAAAATGACCCATAGTGGTCGCATCTATCAGCCAAAAATGACAGTAGCCGCTTTAAAAGAGGTTACCCCTGCTGCGACAAAAGAACAAGAGGTACCAGGTACTGAAGGAGACGACGAAGAATTTCTAAGGATTATTCGGAAAAGTGATTACAGGGTTATTGATCAGCTCCACCAAACCCCATCTAAAATAACAATCTTGTCTCTCATGATGAACTCTCCAGCTCACAGAGAAGCTCTGCAGAAAGTATTGAAGCAGGAACATGTGACAAAAGACATAACTCTTGGACAATTTGATTCAGTAATAGCCAACATTACAACCTGTAACACCCTGAGCTTTAGTGATGCTGAGTTGCCAAACGAAGGACGCAATCACAACTGTGCATTGCACATATCTGTCAGGTGCCAGGAAGACACAATGGCACGAGTTTTAGTCGATACTGGATCCTCATTGAATGTATTGCCCGCAAGGTCACTCGCAAGGTTAGCATATGCAGGGGCAAAAATGAAACCAATATCTTTGATCGTAAAAGCTTTTGATGGTTCAAGAAGAACGCTTGTTGGAGAGGTAGAACTGCCAATCATGATCGGACCTCATGTGTTCGATATTACATTCCAAGTCATGGACATTAACCCAGCTTATAGTTGTTTGTTGGGACGGCCATGGATTCACGCCGCTGGGGCAGTAACGTCCACCTTACATCAGAGAATGAAATTTGTTGTGAATGATAAATTAGTGATCGTACACGGTGAAGAGGACCTAATGGTGAGCAATTTGTCATCATTCAAGTACATTGAAGCAGATGAGGGCACGTTAGAAACTTCCTTTCAAGCACTCGAGATAGCTAATGCAGTGATATTAGAAGAAATAGTGGCTAAGAGTGGTCCGTCTTTTGCATCCGCTCGAAGCATCAAGTCTACACTGGAAGAAGGTACTCCTGCAGGTTGAGGAGAGATTATCGAAGTGAAACCAAAGATGGATCGCCAAGGGTTGGGTTACAAACCAACTCATGATGAAGCACCGACACATGACAAAGGACACCCAAAGACTATACAAGAAGTATTCATCAGTGGAGGATTCCAAATCAGTGTTGTGGAAGAAGATTTTAAGGATGAAGACCTGGAGCAGTTAGTGTATCATTGCAACACTGCCTTGAGCAACTGGGAGGCTATTGAGATTCCTTTGGTTTTTCCTGAGTCAAAGTAATTTGTTTGTCTTTCTTTTCTTGTTGTTGTTTTAAATATCCATAGCCATGCCCAAGGCTATAGGAATGTTTTGTAAGGGCCCCGAGCTTTCAAGAAAATCAATGAAAAATGAACTATTTTGTTAAATTCCTTGTGTTATTTCCTTTACTGCTTTTGCTTTCATTTAAAAAAAAAAGAAAAATGGCAATCTTAAAAAACCAAAACAATTTTTCTCTGTTGTGTGCTGCATTTGTCTTTGTGTGTTTTAATAAAGTAAGCCATTTCAACGTGCAGTGATGTCCTAAAACCCATTGAATCCCATGACTTTGCATTCCCTCCTGACTTTGATTCACCAATATACCAAGCTGAAGAAAAGGACGAAGATTTCGATATCCTCGATGAACTGGTAAAGTTGGCACACCATGAGTATGCAGAGCTTCAACCCTACAAAGAACAGGTAGAAGTCATTAATCTTGGCACTAAAGAAGACAAGAAAGAAGTCAAGATTGGGGCAGCTCTAGGGGCAGAAGTCAAGCAGTAACTAGAAGAACTTTTGAAAGAATATGTGGATGTATTTGCTTGGTCATACCAGGATATGCCAGGTTTAGACACTGACATAGTGGTTCACAAATTACCGCTTCGACCAGAATGCCCACCGGTTAAGCAAAAGCTCCGAAGAACAAGACCTGACATGGCTCTCAAGATTCGAGATGAGATGAAAAAACAGATTGATGCGGGTTTCTTAGCAGTGTCCAAATACCCCGAATGGGTGGCCAACATTGTACCTGTACCGAAAAAAGATGGGAAAGTCAGGATGTGTGTGGATTACAGGGACCTAAACAGGGCCAGTCCGAAAGATGATTTCCCTTTGCCATATATCGATACGTTGGTGGATAATACGGCTCGTTTTGCAGTTTTCTCATTTATGGATGGGTTCTTCGGTTACAATCAGATTAAGATGGATCCTGATGACATGGAAAAAACTACTTTCATTACACCGTGGGGGACTTACTGTTACAAAGTTATGCCTTTCGGTCTGAAGAACGCAGGTGCTACTTATCAAAGGGCCATGGTAACTTTATTTCATGATATGATGCACAAGGAGATAGAGGTATATGTTGATGACATGATAGCCAAATCTCAAAGTGAAGAGGACTATTTGGAACATCTTTTGAAATTGTTTAAGAGACTCAGAAAATATCAGTTGAGACTGAATCCAGCCAAGTGTACCTTTGGGGTAAGATATGGGAAATTACTCGATTTCATTGTTAGTCACCGAGGGATTGAAGTAGATCCAGACAAAGTCTGAGCCATTCAAGACATGCCAGCTCCACAAACAGAAAAGCAAGTCAAAGGTTTTCTTGGAAGATTGAACTACATATCCAGATTTATTTCCAATATGACGCCTACTTGCGAGCCCATCTTCAAATTATTACGCAAGGACTAGACGGTTGTTTGGAATTCAAATTGTCAGCAAGCATTTGATAAGATCAAGGGTTACCTACAAGAGCCTTCGATCTTAATACCTCTTGTTCCAGGAAGACCTCTCTTCATGTATTTGACAATGCTTGAGAATTCAATGGGTTGTGTGTTAGGTCAACAGGACGAGTCTGGACGAAAAGAACATGCGATCTATTATTTGAGTAAGAAGTTTACTGATTGTGAAAGTCGATATTCACTTCTGGAGAAAACTTGTTGTGCTTTGGCATGGGCAGCCAAACGTTTGAGGCAGTACATGATTTGTCATACCACTTTGTTGATTTCAAACATGGATCCAATAAAGTATATTTTTGAAAAGCCTGCTCAGACTGGAAGGCTCGCCCGTTGGCATATGTTATTATCAGAATACGACATCCAGTACGTAGCTCAGAAGTCTATCAAGGGTAGTGTTTTTTCAGAATATCTTGCAGATCAGCCAGTGGAAGATTATGAGTCTCTCAAATTTGATTTCCCAGATGAGGACATTATGTTAGTAAAAGATTATGAAGAACCAAGTCTTGATGAGGGTCCGTCGGAAGGTCTTTGGTGGAAAATGATGTTCGATGGTTCCTCCAACTACATTGGGCATGGCGTAGGCGCCGTTTTAATGAATCCGGAAGGTGGTTACACTCCATTCACAGCCAGGTTGGATTTCGAGTGCACAAACAATATCACTGAATATGAAGCCTGCATTCTCGGCCTCGAGGCGGCTATCGACCTCAAAATCAAAATTCTTGAAGTCAGTGGGGATTCAGCTTTGGTTATCTATCAAGTTACTGGAGAATGGGAAACTAGACATGAGAATTTGATCCCTTATAGAGCCTATATTGTCAAAATGATGGAGTATTTTGATGAAATCACTTTCAAGCATGTCCCGAGATCTGAAAATCACATTGTCGATGCCCTAGCCATGTTAGCCTCAATGTAGAAAGTCAGGGATGTCAATGATGCCACTCTCATTAGAATTGAATGCAAGACCGAGCCCACTTACTGTCAGATGGTCAAACAAGAGACTGATGATAAACCATGGTTCTATGACATAAAAAATTACCTGTTGAAACAAGAGTATCCAGCCGATGCTACATCACTTGACAAGAAAACTCTGAGACGATTAGCATCCAAGTTCTTTCTCAGCAATGATGTGCTTTACAAAAGGAATCATGATATGGTCCTGCTTAGATGTGTTGACCAACGAGAAGCAGAGTTGTTAATGCAAGATGTTCACGAAGGAATGTTCGGTACTCATGCCAATGGATATGCTATGTCTAAAAAGATTTTGAGGGCTAGTTATTATCGGTTGACCTTGGAAACTGATTGTATTCAATATGCCAGAAAGTGTCACAAGTGTCAGATTTATGCGGACAAGATGCATGTACCTCCGATGTTGTTGAATGTGTTGTCATCACCGTGGCCTTTCTCTATGTGGGGCATCGATATGATTGGGGCAATTGAACCAGAAGCTTCTAACGGACACCGATTTATTCTGGTTGCCATTGACTATTTCACAAAGTGGGTTGAAGCTGCATCCTACACTAATGTTACTCGGCAGGTGGTGGCCCGTTTCATAAAAAAGGAGATTATCTGTCGTTACGGAATCCCGAGCCGAATCATAACGGACAATGGTACTAATTTGAACAAAAAAGTCATGAAAGAGTTGTGCGATGACTTCAAAATTGAACATCACAATTCTTCTCCTTATCGTCCCAAGATGAATGGAGCTGTAGAAGCCGCAAATAAAAACATCAAAAAGATTTTGCAAAAGATGGTGAAAACTTACAAAGATTGGCATGAGATGCTGCCATTCGCCTTGCATGGATACAGAACGTCCGATCGCACTTCAACAGGGGCAACCCCTTTTTCTTTGGTATATGGAATGGATGCGGTACTTCCCATTGAGGTCGAGATACCTTCTTTGAGAGTCATAATGGAAACCAAGCTTGAAGAAGCAGAATGGGTGAGAGAATGGTTTGATCAGTTGAATCTTATCTACGAAAAGTGCATGTCTGCAATGCGTCATAGTCAGTTATATCAGAGGAGGATCAAGAGAGCTTTTGACAAGAAAGTTCGCGTCCGCAAATTCCGCGAAGGGGAACTTGTACTCAAAAAGATTTTACCAGTTCATAAAGATGCACGGGGAAAATGGATGCCTAACTATGACGGCCCGTTTGTTGTGAAAACAGTCTTCTCAGGAGGCTCATTGATTCTCACTACCATGGATGGAGAGCAGCTTACTCATCAGGTAAATTCTGATGCAGTACGAAAATTTTACGCCTAAAAAGAACCCGATAAGTCGAAAACTCAAAGGAACAGCTTATGCAAAAGTTAGGGTCGAAGAAAAGAAGAAAAAGAAAAGAAAAGAGAAAAGGAGAAAAAGAAAAATAAGAGCTCTCTAAGTTGAAAACCCGAAAGGGCGGCTTAAGAAAAAATGAGCGTCCTGGTGGATTGAAAATCCGAAAGGGCGGTCCAGGAAAAAGTTAGGGACAAAGGCGTTTCACTGCATCAGATGAGTTGTCCCTACCACAGAAGATCCTACAAGAACTCACTCCAACCGCTCTTGTCAGAAGCAAGGATTTTGGGGAGTTTTAGTCTTTAGGGATAGTTTGGTCATGGGATTCAATGTAACCTTGTCCACTTTGCCATTTTTTCACTTGTAAAATTTTTTATGGAATTTTGTCATTTGCAAGATTTCATCCTTGAATAAAATCAGTTTTGAGCCATTCTTTCCTTTGCAAAATGATCATTTCCTTTATTCTCTTTGTTATGCAAAATATTGTTCGTTGATCAACGATAGTTTTGAAAGCATTAGGGTCAAATTATTTGAATAAAAGATTAACAAACGTAAAAATTTCAATCCATGGAAAAAGTCGAGGAAAATCATACTTCCCCGAAACCTCAGGGTAGCGAAAGCTTTGATATGCGATCCAATTACATTCCCCAATGAAGTGTAAGCAAGTCGAACTGCCGATTCTCCTTTGGTCATGTGTGGGTATCAAAACTTGAAGATTGTCTCTCAAAGAACTTCTTATGATGATGTGAAGACTCATCCCAGCAGAAGATGTCTGAGCACTTGAACTTACTTTGTCATCTTTGAATAGCATGTTTGAAGCTCCGTTCCCCTATTGAGAGTGGATCTATTTGTCAAGACTACATACACCTTTACAGCCAAGGTTCAGTGTGATTCATTCTGTCTTTCGAGTTCGGTGTGCTATTTGTCGATTCCCCATGAATGACCGATCACTACTAGTGAACTTCCGCCTAAAAATCCAGTCGTAGCCGGCATTGTTTTAGAAGCCAATCGTTATTGATAGTTCTTTGGTCATCACCATGTTTCTTGTTAAGACCTGTCGTAACTGGCATTGTCTTAATTCCACTCGTCGATATCCCTGATTCGGTCGTCACCACCTTTTTCCTTTAAAGTCCAGTCATAACTGGTAGTGTTCGAAATCCAATCGTCATTGGTATTCTTTTGGTCGTCACCATATTTTCCTTTGAAACCCAGTCGTAATTGACGTTGTCTTAACTTCACTCGTTATTACCTTGTGGTTCGGTTGTTACTAACCCTTTCCCTCTGAAGTCTAGTTGTCACTAGCAAATCCCCTGTGAAGTCTGGTCGTTACTAGTTGATTTTCCGTTTAAACCCAGTCGTAACTGGCAGATGCTCGAAATCCAATTGTCATTAGTATCTTGTTGGTTGTCACCAACCTTCCCCATGGAAGTCCAGTCATAACTGGCATCACTTGGAATCTAATCGTTATTGGTATACCCTGACTTGGTCGTTACCAATCTCTTTTAAGTCCAGTAGTTACTGGCATTACTGAAATTTGGTCGTCACCAATTTCCCCAGTCGAAGTCCTGTATTACCGATTGGATTTGAAATTTCATTTGTTGTTATCTCAGGTTGGTCGCTACGATTACCTCCAGGAAGTCTAGTGGTTGCTAGCCTAGCCTGAGCCATTTGTTAAAACTGGGCGACATCATTACCCCAAGCGAGACCTTTTTTCCAGACAAGTCTCGGAGGTCTAGTCGTCACTAGTATCCCCAATATGTTTTGTCTTTGTTTCTAGTCCATTCCTGAATATCTCGTTTGAACTCTTCACTATAGGAAGCTCCTCATCTGATCATCCCCAGTGAGGTTCGTGTTTTAATTTCCCCAGTAAAAAGTCGCTCGTGTCCTTGGTGGAAATCTACCTCGTTCCCCGGTGAAGTGTTTGCTTTTCCCCAGTAAGATTGTCATCTTCATTAGACTTTGCGCATCCTCATGTGAAAGTTTTCTTCTCAGTTACCACCAGTCATGTTTGAACTATTGATTGTTATACCTCGGTATTCCCCAGTGTCGGATCCACAATGCCAGGTCCCCGCGAGTAGTTACTCGTTGTTTTGTTTTTCTGTCTTCTGCATATGTCTTGCATCCAAGCATCATGAAACATCATTTAGAATCCATGGCATATCATGACCTATCCTTTTGCATATCATCGGATCTAAGGGACAAAATTTTCGGTTTTCTATATTTAAATACCTTTCACCGCGATTCTACGAGGATCATCATCTCTCAGTTACATCTAGTGAAGATATTTAAATAGGGGCAACTGTTGCACCCCAAATTTTGAACCCTTAGATTCTCATTATCATTTTAGGAGCATACTCATGAATTATCTAACCCTAACCCAGTGCAAGTTTGTCTTTGTCAAATTACAGATGAATCAGGGTTTTGTACAGTCAAATCAAAGCTTCAGGGTTTGTGATCAATCAAAACTTTAGGCTAATTCAATCATGAAACAAGATCAACGATATCATATAATTACCATTGAGAATCCAATTTGAGGTTGTTACCCCAGAATCCAGAACAATGTATTTCAGGGCACCCGATTAGGGTTTTTGACCAGTAAAAGTCAACTGTAGTTTGACTTTGATGTTGGAAGGTGTTTTAGTGGTGAGATTATGATCCATGAAGTTCATATAGCTTAATGAAGTTCATTCAAGAAGTTTCAAAGTCTCAGAAGGTCCAGAATGTCAACAGGCGACTCGGTAGTCACCGATCGGTCGTACGGTTGACCGAAAAGTCAACTCTCCAAATTTTAGGAATTGGACTTCAAGTTGTGAAAAAAAATTGTTCCTTATGTCATATTGGACTTGCATATCAATCTTCATGACCATTGGATCAAGGATGAAGGAGTAATAGAAAAATCGGGAAATTAGGGTTTTGAAAGGGGCTAAACCATAACTCCTTAACCACACATCCAATTGAGTTGGTTCAAAGCTCATTTGGAAGCTCTTGAAAAGTAATAAAAAAGTCCCTAAGTGGTCCATGATCATAAAATGCATAGATTTGGAGTTATGATCAAATTCATTTCTAGAAGGGAAAAAGACTTAGAGAAATTTCACTTTTAAGTTCATTTTTTAGTAACTTTGGGAGGCTTTTTGGCCAAGTTCCTTTGGGAAATTGAAACTCATGAAAACATGAATTTTTTAGAGCTATTTGAGGGCTTTCTAAAAAGTACTAGCACATCTCAAAAGGATTTGTGAGCTGAAAGTTATGGTCATGGCAAGTTGGTGGTTTTTCACTTTAGTCCCACATTGTCAAAATTCAAGAATTCATTCTTTCATCAAAGTTGGCCAATCTCAGCTTGTGAAACATGTTGTATCTGATATGTGAGGTGTTTTTAGCATGAAAGAACCAAGGATTATGCAGAAATTTGAAATCTCCAAAGCCAAAGCAAGTGGCTTGCAAGTTGCTTTGCAACTTGCATTCAAAAGTGAAAAACAAGCATGAGGTGTAAAAGTGATTCTGAACCAGCCACAAGCCTATACCTCTAGCCTGCATTTAGCCCTATAGAACTCATCATTTTCTTGACTAATGAGGCTTACCTATCAGCCAAGGAAACCCTCTTGTGGAGGTTTGATCTAAAAGTGAAAAACCTTTCTTCAAAGTGAAGAAATCTTCAAATCTGCCCCAAACCACTTTCTTGCCTATAAATAGAGCCCTCACCACTTTATTCTCTACAAAATATTAATTCTAAAACAACCCAAAAATCTTCAAAATCTGCCTTAGGAGATTTGCTGCCAAATTCATTTCTCACCATTAAAACAACCCAAAAATCATCCACACAGTCCCTAAATATGATATAGAAGGTGTTCCAACGTTTGAATCACTCTAAAACATCACCATTCAAAAAGTCAACTTCATCACCAAGTTACTTTGACCAAAAGCCACAAAATCAGCCATATCGTGTTCCATACATTTCCTTGGTGTTCTAATCATCCTAACACCTTTCATATATCATTCCTCAACTGTCCAAATCATTGAGGGGCATTGGTGGAGTTTATTTCTCCAACTGTCTTGAAGTTTGCTTTGTTACTTCACAAGGAAGGAATCTCTCAAAGCTAGGAGCACTTGAAGTTCCTCTGGGTTTCTTGGTGTTTAAACTTGCTCAATACAGCCTACTAGAGGTATGTAAACACTCTATTCTTGCTTTGCACCATAATTCCATGATTTGTTAATTTGAGTTCATTATGTGAGATATATCATGTGTATGTTTCATGCCAAAATTCTGTCATGACTCAAGAACAGCTCCTTGGTGATTTGAATCATATTTGAAATCATGATCATGATATGTGTGTATGTTTGTGTGGAACTGTTTGCATCTGTTTTGCTTCATCATTCATAAAATGCCACACTTTGCATATTAATGCCATAGACATGTCATTTTTGGTGAGGGGTTAAAGTTGGTTTAGATTTGAGTTTAGAATCATCCATTTGTGCATATATAACTTGTGTGTATGAGTTGCATGGCTTATATGTGGAGAAAACCAAACTGAACTTCCTTTGTGCATTCAATTTGTCAAAATTTCACTCAAATCTTCATTTTGCAATAACAGACTGTTAGGCCTCATTTTCTTGCTTAAACACCTTGCTTTCCATAAATGAAGTATGTGTGTAGGAGTTATTTGGTGTAAATATACTGCAAAAATGATTTGGCCTCTTTGTTGCATCTCACTTGACAGTTTTTGCACTTTGAATACCATGTCTCAACATAGATTGTTTTGAGTCCTAATTTTTGCTTGAACACATTCAATATGATGAATTTGTGGTGTATAGATGTTTGATTTGACCTGAAAAAGCATAGAACCAAAACTGAACCTCAACACTTCTTTTTTCAAATCAACTTGCAACTTAACATGCAATTTTTCATGACAACTTGTTTTAAACTCTTCTCTTGCTTGATATTCATCCAACAACATATATGTGAACTGTTTGAGTGATTGTTTTGATCAAAATATGCCTGTAAAATGATTTGAGATTCTCATACTTTCACAAAAACACCAAAATGCAGTTTGCATGTCAATTCTCATACCAACCAATTTGAAACCACTCTCACTGTTTGAATTCATTTGTTTATATGTATATGTGATGTGCAGATGTTTAAATTGATCAGAATATGCATACAAATAAGAACTACATCTTTCATGCATCATACTAGTGCCAAAATTGCAATTCAAATACCATTTTTCATAACAGTTGTTGTTTGACTTCAAAATGTGTTTGGTTCCTCTCAACATCATAATTTTGTTGTGTATACATGATTAGCTTGATCTGAACAGGTCTAGAACTGAAACATAACTTCACACTGCACTTCACTTCACAAACCTATCACTTGGATCACCATATTTCATACCAGATAGAATTAAACCTCATTCTTTGCTTTAATTCACTCAATGACATGTACTTGATGTGTGTGAGTGTTCATTTTGATCAATATCTGCTTTGAAGCTGAAATGCCATAGGTCATGCACATCATTCATGAAATTTTGCAATTCACACGACACTTTTTACCACAGTTTGATTTCATCCATGAAATTGTTTTAGATCCATTCATTATCATTTATATGTTGTGTGAGTATGATTATTTTGATTGGAAACTGACTGATACATGAGACTCACATCAAAATGCATTTTCAAGCTTCCAAACATACCTACTATCGGGTTTTAAAATAGGAAAGGAATTTCAAAAATCTAAGTGCACCATCTTGTTCCTCATGTTTTTCTGGTCAATTTGGATATAAATTTCATCTCAAAAGGTTGAGAATTGAGAAAGTTACAAGTGAAAATGCAATCATGTTTCTTGCCTTATTTTTGCCCAGCCTGGTTTTTGAGTATCCCATATATATTTGTGGGGTGGCATTTACAAACGGATGTATAGCCACCCCAGTGGTAAGACCATATGCCAAAACGCGCCTATCACCTTGCAAGCCTGAGTTCGACCCCTGAGGAGGGCAACTCTTTTATTATTTTTTGTCATTTTTCACTCCATTTTCATAAAATTCGTATCTCTCTCAATTTTAATCGTTTTTAACCCGTTCGTTTTTCATTATGTTCATATTGATGTATACTTTCATGCCATATTTTTTATTTTCATGTTTTCCTAAATTTTCATATCTTTTGACTCCGTGCAAGTTAAGTGCATTTTACGTTCGTTTACGCATGTGCAGATGAATTTTTCTTTGGTTACACTTGAATCTGTTTGTGATACTTGCTTGTATTCATATCCTTACATATTAGTTAACATGCTAGGATTTTATTTTTGGTTGTTACCATGTTTATTTTGTCCCCTCTGTTAAATTTAATTAAACTCGATCTGTCGTCACAGTTCCTGTTAATTCATCTGCTTTGATTGTCATCAATGCACTTTTATCTTTATCATTCCACATGTTTATTTAATGGTTGTCACCATGAACATGCCTTCATCATGTTTTTATTTTTCTTGTTGTCTTCTTTCCCCGAGTGGTGAAGCTTGTTAACTCTCATCCAGTTGCCTATCCTGTATGCTTCCAAAGGAAAAGTCTGTCCATTTGACCCTCATGTTATGGATAACTCATTCACCCATTCCCTTGACTTTGTTAAGTCACTTTGAGCTTTAGTTTAGAAGCCCTAGACTTTGCTTAAGTCTAAAAGACCCACCTGTACTAGGAGTGTTCTTCAACTAGAACCCTAGGATAGAGTTTGTCAACTCTATGAAAGAATCATCGTCATGATTTCTTACTTCCCCTTTTGAGTGTCACAACTTAGATTAGGGAGTTTTGTCAAACTCCACACAAACATTGTCATGTTTGCTCCCCCTTGAACCTTGATCATAATAAAGTGTTCTTCATCCCTTGTGAGGTGAACTACGATTGCTCTGATTCTATCCTAGTCAGGATACGTAGGCAGAAGATGCAACGTCTTTGCGAGCAAACTTAGTGTATATAACTTTAGGTTTCAACTCATATCTTTTCCCAATCCATAGTACACATTTCAAACTTAGCAAGCAATCAAACAAAAGGTTCCTGTAGAGTACTACAGATGCTTAGGGTGCTAACACCTTCCCTAGGTATAACCAACCCCCGATCCCTGAATCTCTTAAGCGTTGTCGTTACATCGCGAAAAAGGTTTTTCTTTCTTTAGACCTTTCCTTTGGATAAACTAAAGTTCGGTTGTAAAAGAATTACGATTCAAGTTAATTTAATAGCTTGATATCCAATTTTCACCGCAACACTAGTCCATTCCTGAAGATCCCGTTTGAACTCTTGACTATAGGAAGCTCCTCATTTGATCATCCCCAGTGAGGTTCGTGTTTTAATTTCCCAGTAAAAAGTCGCTCCTGTCCCCGGTGGAAATCTACCTCTTTCCCCGGTGAAGTGTTTGCTTTTCTCCAGTAATATTTTCATCTTCATTAGACTTTGCACATCCTCATGTGAATTTTTCCTCTCAGTTACCACTAGTCATGTTTGAACTATTGATTGTTATATCGCAGTTTCCCCAGTGTCGGATCCACAATGCCAGGTCCCCACGAGTAGTTACTCGTTGTTTTGTTTTTCTGCATATGTTTTGCATCCAAGCATCATGAAGCATCATTTAGAATTCATGGCATATCATGACCTGTCCTTTTGCATATCGTCGGATCTAAGGGACAAAATTTTCGGTTTTCTATATTTAAATACCTTTCACTACGATTCTACGAGGATCATCATCCCTCAGTTCCATCTAGTGAAGATATTTAAATAGGGCCAACTATTGCACCCCAAATTTTGACCCATTAGATTCTCATTATCATTTTAGGAGCATACTCATGAATTATCTAACCTTAACCCAGTGCAAGTTTGTCTTTGTTAAGTTACAGATGAATCAGGGTTTTGTACAATCAAATCGAAGCTTCAGGGTTTGTGATTAGTCAATGTTTTGGGCTCATTCAATTATGAACAAGGTCAAGGGTATCATATAATGTCAATTGAGAAGCCAATTTGAGGTTGTTACCCCATAATTCAGAGCAGTGTATTTCAGGGCACCCGATTAGGGTTTTTGACTAGTAAAAGTCAATTGTAGTTTGACTTTGATGTTGGAAGGTGTTTTAATGGTGGGATTATGATTCATGAAATTCATATAGCTCAATAAAGTTCATTCAAGAAGTTTCAAAGTCTCAGGAGATCCAGAATGTCAACAGGCGACTCGGTAGTCACCGATCGGTCGTACGGTTGATTGAAAAGTCAACTCTCCAAATTTTAGGAATTGTACTTCAAGTTGTGAAACAAAATTGTTCCTTATGTCATATTGGACTTGCATATCAATTTTCATGACCATTGGATCAAGGATGAAGGAGTAATCGAAAAATCGGGAAATTAGGTTTTGAAAGGGGCTAAACCATAACTCCTTAACCACACATCCAATTGAGTTGGTTCAAAGCTCATTTGGAAGCTCTTGACAAATCCTAAAAAAGTGCCTAAGTGGTCCATAGTCAGAAAATGCATAGATTTGGAGTTATGATCAAGTTCATTTCTAGAAGGGAAAAAGACTTGGAGAAATTTCACTTTTAAGTTCATTTTTTAGCAACTTTGGGAGACTTTTTGGCCAAGTTCCTTTGGGAAATTGAAACTCATGAAAGCATGAACGTTTTAGAGCTATTTGAGGGCTTTCTAAAAAGTACTAGCACATCTCAAAAGGATTTGTGAGCTGAAAGTTATGGTCATGGCAAGTTGGTGGTTTTTCACTTTAGTCCCACATTGTCAAAATTCAAGAATTCATTCTTTCATCAAAATTGACCAAACTCAGCTGGTGAATCATGTTGTATATGATATGTGAGGTGTTTTTAGAATGAAAGAACCAAGGATTATGCAGAAATTTGAAATCTCCAAAGCCAAAGCAAGTGGCTTGCAAGTTGCTTTGCAACTTGCATTCAAAAGTGAAAAACAAGCATGAGGTGTAAAAGTGATTCTGAACCAGCCACAAGCCTATACCTCTAGCCTGCATTTATCCCTCTAAAACTCATCATTTTCTTGACTAATGAGGCTTACCTTGCAGCCAAGGAAACCCTCTTGTGGAGGTTTAATCAAAAAATGCAAAACCTTTCTTTAAAGTGAAGAAATCTTCAAATCTGCCCCAAACCACTTCCTTGCCTATAAATAGAACCCTCACCACTTCATTTCCTACACAATATCAGTTCTAAAAACCAGAGAAATTGAAAGCTCTCACTCTTTCCCTCCTTACTCCAAAATCTCAAAATATCATTTCCACAAAAACCTTCAAAATCTGCCTTGGGAGATTTGCTGCCAAATTCATTTCTCACCATTCAAATACCCCAACAATCATCTACACAATCCCTAAATATGATATATAAGGTGTACAAGACCTTAGACCACTCAAAAACATCACCATTCAAAAAGTCAACTTCATCACCAAGTTATTTTGACCAAAAGCCACAAAATCAGCCATATCTTGTTCCCTACATTTCCTTGGTGTTACAATCATCCTAACACCTCTCATATATCATTCCTCAACTGTCCAAAGCATTGAGGGGCATTGGTGGAGTTTATTTCTCCAACTGTCTTGAGGTTTGCTTTGTTACTTCACAAGGAAGGAATCTCTCAAAGCTAGGAGCACTTGAAGTTCCTCTGGGTTTCTTGGTGTTTAAACTTGCTCAATACAGCCTACTAGAGGTATGTAAACACTCTATTCTTGCTTTCCACCATAATTCCATGATTTGTTATTTTGAGTTCATTATGTGAAAGATATATCATATGTGTGTTTCATGCCAAAATTTTGTCATGACTCAAGAACAGCTCCTTGGTGATTTGAATCATATCTGAAATCATGATCATGATATGTGTGTATGTTTGTGTGGAACTGTTTGCATCTATTTTGCTTCATCATTCATAAAATGCCACACTTTGCATATTAATGCCATAGACATGTCATTTTTGGTTAGGGGTTAAAGTTGAGTTTACAATCATCCATTTCTGCATATGTAACTTGTGTGTATGAATTGTGTGGCTGATATGTGGAGAAAACCAAACTGAACTTCCTTTGTGCATTCAATTTGTCAAACTTTCAATCAAATCTTCATTTTGCAATAACAGACTGTTAGGCATCATTTTCTTGCTTGAACACCTTGCTTTCAATATATGAAGTATGTGTGTAGGATTTATTTGGTGTAAATATACTGCAAAAATGATTTGGCCTCTTCGTTGCATCTCACTTGACAGTTTTTGCATTTTGATTACCATGTCTCAACATAGACTGTTTTGAGTCCTAATCTTTGCTTGAACACATTCAATATCATGAATTTGTGGTGTATAGATGTTTAATTTGACCTGAAAAAGCATAGAACCAAAACTAAACCTCAACACTTCTTTTTTCAAATCAACTTGCAACTTGACATGCAATTTTTCATGACAACTTGTTTTAAACTCTTATCTTGCTTGATACTCATCCAACAACATATATATGAACTGTTTGAGTGATTGTTTTGATCAAAATATGCCTGTAACCTGATTTGAGATTCTCATCCTTTTTCAAAAACACCAAAATGCAGTTTGCATGTCAATTCTCATACCAACCAATTTGAAACCACTTTCATTGTTTGAATTCATTTGTTTATATGTATGTGTGATGTGCAGATGTTTAAATTGATCAGAATATGCATACAAATAAGAACTGCATCTTTTATGCATCACACTAGTGCCAAAATTGCAATTCAAACACTTGGATCACCATATTTCATACCAGTTAGAATTGAACCTCACTCTTTGATTTAATTCACTCAATGACATGTACTTGATGTGTGTGAGAGTTCATTTGATCAATATGTGCTTTGAAGCAGAACTGCCATAGGTCATGCACATCATTCATGAAATTTTGCAATTCACATGGCACTTTTTACCACAATTTGATTTCATCCTTAAAATTGTTTTAGATCCATTCATTATCATTTATATGTTGTGTGAGCATGATTATTTTGATTGGAAACTGACTGATACATGAGACTCACATCAAAATGCATTTTCAAGCTTCCAAACATACCTACTATCAGGTTTTAAAATAGGAAAGTAATTTCAAAAATATAAGTGTACCATCTTCTTCCTCATGTTTTTCTTGTCAATTTGCATATAAATTTCATCTCAAAAGGTTAAGAAATGAGAAAGTTACAAGTGAAAATGCAATCATGTTTCTTGCCTTATTTTTGCCCAGCCTGGTTTTTGAGTATCCCATATATATTTATGGGGTGGCATTTATAAATGGATGTATAGCCACCCCAGTGGTAAGACCATATGCCAAAACACGCCTTGCACGCCTTGAACCTGTGTTCGACCCCTGAGGAGGGCAACTCTTTTATTAATTTTTGTCATTTTTAACCAAAATTCAAATAATCATATCTCTCTCAATTTTAATAATTTTTCACCCATTTTTTTTGAATTGTGTTCATCTTGATGTCTACTTTCATGTCATATTTTTTATTTTCATGTTTGCATATTTTTTTTATCTCTTTTGACTATGTGCAAGTTGTGTACTTTCTGTGATTACTTTTGACAGATGCATATGAATTTTCTCTTGATGTACTTGTAATCATTTGTGATACATGCTTGCATTCATACCCTTAGATGTTTGTTAACATGTTAGGACTTCATCTTTGATTAATACCATGTTCATGTTACTTCATCTGATAGCTTAATTAAACTCGATCTGTCGTCACAATTCCTGTTAATTCATCTGCTTTGATTGTCATCAATGCACATTCATCTTTATCATTCCACATGTTTATTTAATGGTTGTCACCATGAATATGCCTTTATCATGTTGTTATTTTACTTGTTAAGTTGTCTTCTTTCCCCGAGTGGTGAAGCTTGTTAGCTCTCATCCTCCCCTGTCTACTTCCAAAGGAAAAGTTTGTCCATTTGACCCTCATGTCATGGATACCTCCCTCATCCCTCTCTTGAATTTGTTAAGTCACTTCAACCTTAGTTTAGAAACCCTTAGACTTTGCTTTAAGTCTAAAAAAAACCACCTGTACTAGGAGTGTTCTTCAACTAGAACCCTAGGATAGAGTTTGTCAACTCTGTGTAAGAATCATTGTCATGATTACTTACTTCCCCTTTTGAATATTACAACTTAGATTAGGGAGTTTTGTCAAACTCCACACAAACATTGTCATGTTTGTTCCCCCTTGAACCTTGCTCATAATCAAGTGTTCTTCTTCCCTTGTGAGGTGAACTACGATTCCTCTGGTCTATCCTAGTTAGGATACGTAGGCAGAAGACGCGATGTCTTTGCGAGCAAACTTAGTGTATATAACTTTAGGTTTCAACTCATATCTTATGCCAAATCCATAGTACATATCACAAACTTAGCAAGCAATCAAAACAAAAGGTTCCTGTAGAGTACTACAGATGCTTAGGGTGCTAACACCTTCCCTAGGTATAACCAACCCCCGATCCCCGAATCTCTTAAGCATTGTCGTTACATCGCGAAAAAGGTTTTTCCTTATTTAGACCTTTCCTTTGGATAAAATAAAGTTCGGTTGTAAAAGAATTAAGGTTCAAGTTAATTTAAAAGCTTGATATCCAATTTTCACCGCAACAATTGGTAATCACAAGGCGTCTATAAATATGTTGTGGAGAATTTGTGAGAAAATCCACTTGAAGAACCTACTGCATAAGTCAAGTTTAATTGATTCGAGATATCATCTGGAGAAGTTTACTGCCGAGACTTGTAATTGTAATTGAGAATTCTTTCGCCAATGTAGTTACTGTTAAAATCTGTAAGGAATCTACTGCCGAGATTCTATGCTGAAGTCTGGTGGGGAAATAGTTCTGACGAAGTCTTCTGGAAGTCTACTGCCGAGATTATCCAGGAAATGAAATAAAACTACCTACTGCCGAGGTCTTCTGGGAATCTACTGCCGAGATTAACCAAGAAATGAAATAAAACTACCTACTGCCGAGGTCTTCTGGGAATCTACTACCGAGATTAACCATGAAATGAAATAAAAAGACCTACTGCCGAGGTCTTCTGGGAATCTACTGCCGAGATTAACCAGGAAATGAAATAAAACTACCTACTGTCGAGGTCTTCTGGGAATCTACTGCCGAGATTAACCAGGAAATGAAATAAAACTACCTACTGCCGAGGTCTTCTGGGAATCTACTGCCGAGATTAACCAGGAAATGAAATAAAACTACTTACTGTCGAGGTCTTCTGGGAATCTACTGCCGAGATTAACCAGGAAATAAAATAAAACTACCTACTGCCGAGGTCTTATGGGAATCTACTGCCGAGATTAACCAGGAAATGAAATAAAACTACCTACTGCCGAGGTCTTCTGGGAATCTACTGCCGAGATTAACCAGGAAATGAAATAAAACTACCTACTGCCGAGGTCTTCTGGGAATCTACTGTCGAGATTAACCAGGAAATGAAATAAAACTACCTACTGCCGAGGTCTTCTGGGAATCTACTGCCGAGATTAACCAGGAAATGAAATAAAACTACCTACTGCCGAGGTCTTCTGGGAATCTACTACCGAGATTAACCAGGAAATGAAATAAAACTACCTACTACCGAGGTCTTCTGGGAATCTACTGCCGAGATTAACCAGGAAATGAAATAAAACTACCTACTGCCAATGTCTTCTGGGAATCTACTGCCGAGATTAACCAGGAAATGAAATAAAACTACCTACTGCCGAGGTCTTCTGGGAATCTACTGCCGAGATTAACCAGGAAATGAAATAAAACTACCTACTGCCGAGGTCTTCTGGGAATCTACTGCCCAGATTAACCAGGAAATGAAATAAAACTACCTACTGCCGAGGTCTTCTGGGAATCTACTGCCGAGATTAACCAGGAAATGAAATGAAACTACCTACTACCGAGGTCTTCTGAGAATCTACTACCGAGATTAACCAGGAAATGAAATAAAACTACCTACTGCCGAGGTCTTCTAGGAATCTACTGCCGAGATTAACCAGGAATTGTAAGATGTTCGAATGATTGTCGTTGTAGACTGTAGTTGTCGTTGTAGACTGTAGATGTCGTTGTAGACTGTAGATGTCATTGTAGACTGTAGTTGTCGTTGTAGACTGTAGATGTCGTTGTAGACAGTAGATGTCGTTGTAGACTGTAGTTGTCTTTGTACTTCTTGGCTGTGAGCCATAATATGTTTTAAGTTGTAGAACTTTGTGGATTGTGAAACTTCGGCTGTAAGCCATAATGTACTGAGAGTTTGTAAAATGTTGCCGGGGATCTTCGGGAGAGATGTGAGCCGGTTGAATTGCAATGTATGTCTTCTCAAATAAAGAGAGACTATTGCGAGAAACTTCTTCGACTTCTTCGGGGAGATGTCGCTGACGGAAGTAAACTTGTGCGATGAAACTCACTGGGGAAGTCATTCCCGAGGAATGTCTTAGTTGTTGTAAAAATGTGCAAATTCTCAAGAGAAATGTCTGTAACTGTCTTCTATGATGAATCAATAATGTTAAGGGACCCACTGATGGTAAATGATCTGTCTTGTGAAAATTGTCGTTTGTCGTTTTGACTAGGATCCTGATCAAAACGAGTTGCTCAAATAAAGAGATAGATGTTCGAGAAAATCCTGTGATGCTATTGTTGAAGAAATTTCTGTCTATTCTCCCCGGGGAACAGAATGCAAAATAAATGCACACTTGATCCATGTTCAAAGGTTGGAGACGTCCACGATGTGATTGCCAAAAACCGAAGTTCGATTCGGGAAGTAGCCGAAAAGAAACTGTCAAGCAAGACTCGACCATTGAGGTGTGAACTCAAATGGAATTGTACTAAAATAACCATCTTCCATGAGGATTGAACTCCATGGGGAAAAATGAAACATTGTGCTTTTTCCTGCCTAGGGTCGACAAATCTAATTGGAGGGATAAGACGCGCCCAAACACCTTGGGATAACTACAGCCAAAGCGACAAAATGAAATAAACACAAAGAATGCAAACAGATGCACATGCCATGCTGTCTACTTATATGCTATGTGTATGCTTATGCTGACAAAACAAACAGAAAGAGGCGATCGGAGATGAAATAAACATCTCGGGATAAACATCTCGACCAATCTTCGAAGGTAGAAGTACCACTGGGGATAAACGGAGGACCAAATATGGGATCACATTCCTGCTTCGGGGCTTCAAAAACTTCTCTTGGGGGAGTGGAGATCAATCCATTTGGGGGATGTAACATCTTGATAAGTTTGAAAGGTTGTCTGAAGTTGTAGACGGAGGTACCCAAACTGAAGCTACATAGGGGATAAAATAAATATCCCGAGTCATCATAGTTGTTGAACATGTTGTAGTTGAGCTTCCCGAGGATGAAGCAAACATCTGCTTCGTTTCAAAGCTTCAAATGCCCCAAGTCACCTAGCTTAAGAGAAAAATATCTCGAGAGAATTTTATAGAAAACATGATGTCCAAATGCCCCACTGTTTTCAAACTCTTAGAGAGATTCGCCGAATCTCGACGTAACTGCCCCTGATTGGCGGTATTATGAATGAGTCTTCAAAAATAGCTCTTCAATAAGTCAGACTTGCACAGAACAAACCACTTGGAAATAACTTGCCCCAGGTTAACAGATCCTTCGAGTTCCAACAAAACAAACTTATCGCTGATATTCACATACAAAACTTTCTATGACCTTGGCAAAGATCGACACATATGAAATGTTAATTCTGAAACCGTTAATGCAACATATATGTTTGTCTTGAAGTTTTGAAAAGAGATATCGCGATAACTTGTGACAAAATCACTAGTTATTAATATAAATTTATAATGCCAACGCCAAATTGAGCATAGCTCATAGGAGTCAGGAAACGTTATCTCACCGAGTATGCTTTCGAATCAAACCTTACTTCAATAAGGACTTTTGAAGGTTATATAAAGGTTTAGTTTAGTATTTGTAAAACAAAGGTATAAGGGTCAAAGCATACTTGTACCCATCCATTTTGAAAGATGTTCATTTTTGAAAGATTTTAAGTGTTCAATCGAGCTGACTGAAAATTGCCCCCAAGTTAGAAATGAGGTTGAAAAGGGCTAAAACATATTTAACTTCCTTATGTGTTTAGTGTTTAGGAGGTTTGAAACAATGCCTCACATCATCAGTAGGTTTTATTCGAAAGCATACATCAAGAGACTTTGCGTTTTACTTCGTCATCCTTCTTCCAATTCTTCACCGAAATGGATAAAGTTGGCATTATAAGTTGTATAAAAAAATTTTGAGTGACCACGAATGGGTTTCTTCAAGACAAACATGTATTGCATTACTTATTCAAAGTAACATGTTCTAACATGCCAATTATGCTTTTAATCAAAGAAATGAAACACATAAGCAAACAAAAGTGAATAGGTGATCAACATAACGGTGCTCCATTCACGATCGGGCTTCCTCCTTTGAAGGTTAGCACTTCATTATCAATCATTTCTTGGACTTTCTCTTGGAAAACTTTGCACTCTTCAATCGAATGCCCAAATGCTCCATCATGGAATTGACAGCTGGCGTTCGAGTTGAACCACGGTGGATGAGACTTCATGATTCTAGTCTTTCTGGGAGTCATTACTGAGTTTCTAGCAAAATAAGACCATAGTTGACTGTAAGTCATTGGGATAAGATCAAACCAACAAGTTTCTTTTTTCGGAACACTCAGAGGTGTCTCCTGATTCTGAAACCGTCTTCGAACCTGTCGATTCTGATGCTGATTTGGAGAAGTTAATCTTCATTTATGAGGTAGTCTTCGTCTGCGCTAAGCGGGCGCCACATACTGATGTTGAGGATAAGGTACTGGAACTGGATCTGGCAGGGTTGCATTAACATCAACACATCCTTCCTCTAGGGGATCACCAACTAAAATCTCTTCATTAGCTCGATCATTCAAGTCATCTTGAATTCTTCCACTTTTGAGTGCATTCTCGATATTTACTCCAACTTCCATAATTTTGGAGAAATCTAATGGAACAACGCCTACCATCCTATCATAATAAGAGTCTGACAGTGTTCTTAGAAACATCTTGGTTAAATCTTTCTCTGGAAGTGGTGGACGAACTTGGGCTGCCAACTCTTTCCATCGCTGAGCATATTCCCTGAAAGATTCATCATCATTCTTACTCATTCCTTCTAGTTGATCACTGTCTGGAGCGATATCCAAATTATAATTGTATTGCTTCACAAAAGCATCAGCTAAATCTCTCCAAGACTGAATGTGATTCCTTTGTGGCTTCATATACCATATCAAGGATGCCCCAGATAAGCTTTCTTGAAAGCAGTGAATCATCAATTCGTCATTGTCAACATAAGCAGCCATCTTTCGACAAAACATCATCAAATGGTATCTTGGACAACTAGTACCCTTGTAAACTTCAAAGACAGGCCTCTTGAACTTCGGAGGAATAATTACGCCTGAAACTAAGCATAGGTCACAAGCATCAAGATCAGATGCATTAGCTTCTTTCACTATTTTCAATTGTTCTTTAAGATCACGGAATTCTTTTTCCATTGCTATGAATCTAGGATCGTCCACCTTCATCTTAGCATGAACATTCGGAGGATTTGGCGTAGGCTGTGAAAACTGGGAAACTCTTTCAACAACTTGACCAACCGGGTTGTCTTGCACAGGCTGAGATTGAGTATGAACACCCCCTTGTTGAACAAAGTCGCCAGAAGGGAGATCAAATAACGGATTAGTCACAACTTTGAAGCCAGTTATGGAATCCATATCTTTTGTTCTCTTTACTATCCTTCGGTAATACTTCAAGCTTGGTCAGACGGTCGAGATGTCAGCTGACAGATAAAGACAGAAGACCGGATGAGCCATAAAAGAGGAGAGACACACGCTAATGCAAGAATGCAGAAGGGTTTCATGAGACTCAAGTTCTTATGAACGTTACAGAATACCAAATTATTATATTTTTTATTATGATATTGGATTACAAGGAAATAGCCTTATAAGAGTCCTTACTTAATAGCTAAATAAAAGCTAATAAAGCCCTAAGGAAGTCCTTCATCACACTTGTTGATTTGCTCTTCCACTTGGGTCTTCTTGAATATAAGTGGTCCATAATCAACGTTTAAAGATTATTTTGATAGAGGAAAATAAATCCTCCATCCCTTCTTTCGTTCTTGTTGGAAAGTGAGAAATGAATCCCTTGTTCACTTGGATCTTCAATGATAATGAGAGCCTTTTGAACTTCTAATAATCGTCCATGATAAGGGAAGCCTCTTGTATTTGTCTTTTGAGTTTTCTTCAATCTGAGCTCTTACTTCCTTAGGTCATCCAAGTTAGGACTCTTAAAAGAATATTTCAAAATATTTTCTTTTGTAATCCCTATTGGTTCTATAATGTTTATAAATAAACTAGGAATCCCATGAAACCAATGCAAAATGATGCTTTATGAATGCAACAAACACAAGTAAGCACATAGAGGCATAAAGATAAACAAATAAAGGGGGACCCTAGGTTTACAACGAGCATGAAGCAAGGGTGTACCCATTCCCAAAGGACATGGACTAAAGGTTGATTGTACCTGCAGAACAAGGTTCTAATAAGGTTCCCAAAGTCATTAGCTCATCTTTCGGATATTATCAACTTCCCAAGTACTCGGTGGTTAATAATATTCTCAAGAGAACTTCTTTTGAGTGTAGCATCGCGTAGCACTATTTCGGGTGTACTCCTTCATAGCCTCGCACTACGTCCTAATAAAGGCCAAAGTGGGGTTAAGGTAACTACGGTCCTCAATATCATAGGCTCCAACATCGAATATAGTGCATGTTTTCACGATTAAGGACTCGTTCAACAATACAATTTTCGAGAGGGCCTCAATTGAGCGTGATTTTCAAGTCAACTTGGTCGTGATTCCACCCCCTATAAGCTTCTTTGAACATATCACTATCCTATCTTAAGTTCACTCAAGTCCGGGTGTAGGACTTTGTCTCACCACTCAAGAGTATCAACCCGAAGGAAATAAGCAAACAAGTAAACAATTATACAAATAACAAATATAAAGCAATAAACAAGTAGAAACAAGATAGGGGAAAGCCACTAGAGTCCACACTCCCCAGCAGAGTCGCCATTTCTGTCTCGGTGAAATTTGGATGCCAAACTATTGATTAATTTGAATCTTTAATTCAATTTGTAACCGAACTTTGATTTGTCCAAAGGAAGGGATAAAGATCGAAATACCCACAATGCAATGCAAACGCAAGCTATAGAGTTTTAGGTTCAGGGGCTGGTTAAACTTAGAGAAGGTGCTAGCATCCTAAGTTTCGGTAGTACTCTACAAGAACCTCTTGTTTTATGTTGTTTATTGCTAAGTGTTTATCTGCTTAAGGTTTAAATACCTAGGGGTTTATTTCTAAGTATACTCGATAAGATGTCGCATCTTATGCCTACATATCCTTACGGAAGTGTGTCGCTACTGCGAAAATCGGCGCCGACTGACAGAAGAGTCGCCACCGTGCGTTATTTATCCCAACGAAGGGAAAGGAAACGCTCGAAGTAAACCTCGCAAAAAACGGGAAAGGTATGGTCATCGCAACCAAAACCTGGATTCGGGAGTCGGTTACGCAAGGGGAAGGTATTAGCACCCCTCACGTCCATCGTACTCGATGGGATCCACGCTTGTTTGGGTTGTACGGATTACACTTCTATCTAAACTAAAGGATGAGGTCTGAAAAGAAAAGAAAACATGACTCGGCAAAGCATCGCACTTTATGCCTACGTATTCCCGTCTGGAACGAGAAATCAGAGTCAACGTAGTTCGCCTAACTACGGGGGAATATGGGTGAAGGTTGCTCGCTAGGATATCGCATCCTATGCCTACGTACTTCCACACTGCATGGAAGATCAGAGCAAACGTAGTTCGGGCTACGCACGACACAAGCTGTTCAAGTGTCTTTTATGAAAAATATCACCTTAAACAAGGGTTTTCTTATTTGCAAAAAAGGTTGATGTTTGTTCAAATCTTTTGACGGAAGAAATGAATTAATCTCTGTTATAACCTTTATTAATGTTTTTCTGTTGTTTTGAAGAAAGAGGAGATGACACTCTACAAATCCTAGGGGTTGAAAAGGGAATAAAATCTACCCTAATGTTATCATGCATGGGTCAAGACCTAATGTCTATCATGCTCCTCTCTTGCGCAGAGAGAAACAGAGATCCTAAGGGATAAACGGCAACAGAAACAGCAGATATATACAATAAAGCAGTAAAATGCATGGATGCAACAATACAAGCGAGGCAAGGGAGTCCCACTCAACCTCGAACCTAGAAAACAATAGGCAAAAGTGAACAGAATTCACTTTCAACCCAACAAGTTAAACAGCAAACAATACAGTCAGGGAAATTCAATCAATACATCAAGAAATATCAACAACAAAAGCTAAACAGCAAAGCAATCCTCATCAGCATCTGTCTTCAAGTCAGCATCAACTATCTACAATCTTCAGGCAAGCGTTAGTCTTTTATCTTCAATCTCCCAATGGATTTTCTTCAAGTCCTACTCTCCAAGCTGAGGAACCAATCACAAGAGTGAACTGGGTGTTAAGCAATTAGTTGACCACCAAAGGTGGCAAACAAATTGCTAACAACACATAGAATATTTCTCTCAAGAGTTCTATCTCTTAGACACTATCACCAAGCCTTCCAAAGGAAGGGGGTGAGTGTCTTAGAGAGACTCTGCATCATAGAGAGGGATGGAGGCAATCAAGACCTTCCATGTTTGTGAATCAAGTTTTCTACCCTAGAGCTCTGCCTAACTCCTAGATCCTATAACCTTCAACAACTGCCAGCAAGAGATACTCCTCATCAACTCTGGAAGTTGGTCTTCAGTCTCTTTGATCTTCAAATGGGCTTCATCAACACAGTCTTCAGCTCAAACCCCAAGCCCCAAACAAGCCCAATACCCCACACAGACAAATAATAACCCTAAAGAGGGCACACCACACAATCAATCAAATACAAGCAATATACTAGTAGCAGTAGGGGAATCCTAATATTTTCTAAGGGATCTATTATCTACCCATAATCCCTATAGTCCCATACCCCAAAATCAAATTAAAATTCCTAAAAGAAATGATCTATCTCACCTATGTTCACTTAAAACCCTAATTTTAACCACTCTAATCTCACCTAATCAAACTACCTAAAAATTAATCCTAAAATTATGAATTAAATCCTATGAGGAAGCTAAAGTCCTAAGTTAATCACCCTAAAAAGAATGGACCCTAAATCTAAGGGGAACTAATTGAACTAAAATCAACAAATTTATGTACTAAACCAAACCACTTAAAAAGCTATTTACAAGAAAAATACACAAAAAATACTAAAACAAAATAAAATGCTATTTTTATTATTGGATATTTTTCTTAACAGAATTATGAAGCTACCACAAAAAGAATCAAATAAAAATAAGCTTTTTTCAATTTTATATGGATTTTTTAAGATGCAAAAAATATTAAAGAAAATAAAAATCACAAAAATGAATTAAATTGGGGAGGGGGTGTCACAAGCAAATGCGCCTAGTTCATTCTCCAGATGGGTCAGGAAAGGGTGGTGCAAAGAGCAAGCGCGCAAGGCCCATATTATTTCAGAAAATGAATTAAAAATAAAAAGAAAAAGAAGAAAGGAACGGTGTAGTTAGCAACAGTTTTTAGTTCATTTTCCATTGGGCTCGCTGGTGGGGGTGAGGATAGTAACATTGGATCCAGGCCCACGCGTTTCAGCGTTGTGGACTCCCTCCGTTTCTGAGTTTGAATCTCGGCCGTCAGATTGGTTTAAAAAGTCAAGATTTGGACTTGATCCAACGACCATGGTGTCGTCTTCCCCAAATGAATATTAGGGTTTCAGTTTTACAGCTCCATGCACGAATTTTCAATCCATTCGTTCTCTCTCAATTCCCAATGAAATCAAAAACTATAAGAAGCAAAATCACACTACAATCTCTCAGGAATCCAGCCATGCCAATATCTCTCCCTAAAAACCCCTAGAACTCCAAACCCGATAGATAGAAACCTCTGGTTCACCAACTTTACACTGCAATGGAATCTCACAATTCTTGATTCTAATGGTATTAATGTGTTCTTCATACGGCACTGGTTTCATTAAGCTATCACATGTGAATTATTGCTCAATAATCTGTGAGTTCTTGTTCTTCATATTGCACCAACTTTCTGAATTCAATCATCTGATCAACCCTAACAGTTCTAACATATTCTTTCTACCTAATTAACACATAAACACGGAGATAGAGGAGAATTCACCAACCTGCTAGGTAGCTATGGCAGAGGTGGTTCCAGTCCAATCCAATGCTCATAATCCTTCGAGAATGATCCTTGCTTGATGAGGAGCTTTCTGTTTGCAAAAGAATGTATGGAAAATGCTTGGATGAAGAGATTCGAAACTGTTATGGATCTTGAAACTTCAAACCCTAGCTCTTCAATCTTCCATGGATGGCTCTCTAATTCAGCATGTATGCACTCAAGAGATTCAATATATTGTGGATGAAGAAGAAGAATGAACATAATTGGTGTTGATTGTATGAATTCACTCTTTCTTACAATTGAAGCAACAATGGAGTCCTCACTTTCCTCTCTCTCTTTTCACCAACCCCTTCCACCAATGATCCACATTCATTATATAGATGATGATAGAAAGATCTAGAAGTTTCTGGATTGATCTTAGAGGATGCTAGAAACTTCATGAATATGACATAATGAAACCCATCTCATCTCACACCTCATATCATGATATATCCTCTACAGCCCCTTTAGCACACTTGAAAATCTCTTTTCATGAGTTATTGGGAGTGTATGTGTGAAAAACAAGCTGATCCTTGCCTTATGTTGAGTTTTGCAATGTTGCCTTATTATGCAAGTAATAGGTTTTCAAAGCAAGTCCCATTTTTAGGCCTCAACTCAAAAATGTGTCTAAACCATTGTCTTTAAAATGTTGTTTGGAATCAATTTGGTATATTACATGACCCATTTTGGATTTGTAGATCTCTCAAACCATTTTCCAACTTGAACTTTTTCAAGTTATATGCCATTTTCAAGTCATTTTCCACCAACTTTTATCAAGTCTTGTTATATGCATTTCCAAGCTTCCATGACCTTTTTTCTAGACTTAAAATGACACTTTGAGCAACTTTTATGTTGTGAAGTTTTTCATTTGAAGCTTCCTTGTATGAGTTTTGGGCATAGGTTTGAAATGACCTGTAATTCTCAAATGACCAAAATACCCTTTGCTTGCCCAGACCATAAGTAGAGTTCCACAAATCATATGAAGGCATACCATACCTTTATAGAAATCTAAGACAATGAGGAACAACTCTCATGTTGGCCAGAAATCCATTTGAAATCTTCTTGAAGGTCAAAAGCAACTTGGAAGACAGACAACTTTCACAGACAAATTTCAGTGCCCTCAGATGACCTGTAACTTGCAAGAGCTATAACTTGAGTTATATAAATCATCTTGATGACTTCCACCACTCAAATTAAAGCTATGAAGATACTATACAAGTTTCATGTGGACCAGAAATTCATATGAAGCTTGCATCTTGAGTTACACTGCTTTGAAGTTTGACCTAAATCAGGGGATTTTACACTGAAACCCTAATTTGGTAACTCCTCTTCTCCTTGACTCCTGTTGATTTTTCTTGGGCACAACACCATATCCATATCCATATAGCAAATAATGAATCCCACCTTCTTCAAATGATCCTGGATGCCTTTCAAAACAAGTCTTTGACCTAGGGTTGACCTAGTGTTGACCTAGATAAAACCCTAGTTGACTGACTTCAACTGAGGCTCTTGCAATCATTCCAATGACTTGGTTAATCCTCAAAAATGATCATCTAGGCTCTTCATAACATCCATACACACCTCATGCCCTTGGCTCATGGCTCACACTTCCTCTGATGACCCCCAAATAACCTCAAGATAGGGGAGAACTCACTGATCAACCTGTCAACTCTTCAAAACTCAAATTCTTCCCTGATGACCTGAGTAGTCTTGAATATGAATGAAACCCTTGGATATGCCTCTTGAGATAAGAATAGCACTTGATCTCCTGAGTAAGATAGCTTGCTTATGCTATGCCATGCAGATGAATACACTATGTACATGATGACAATGCAAATGACTATGCAATTGAAACATAAACCTAGGTTAGAAAAGGTTGGGCAAATTTTGGGGTGCAACAGCTGCCCCTATTCAAGCGGCTTGGACCCGAATGGATGAAGAGCGCGCAGCCTTCAGACATTCGAGGTACGAGGCGGTTGAATACGAAAAAACCCGGAAATTTGCCAACCGCAAAAATAAATTGCGTAAACGACTACTGCTTGGGGAAAACCCTTCAGGGAAATGACTTCTGTCGTCTCAGCAACAACTAGCCATCCATCTGTCAATCTGTTTTTGTAAAATAATCTGATATTGTCCGCAGACCACTCCATTCCGAAGAAATGAGCATACACCCCACAACGAGAAATTGTTGACATCACTTATCAACCTCCGTCGATCTCACTTATCAACCGAGCACACGCTAACCAGCGGGAGAATATTGACTTCACTTGTCATGTTGACTTCACTGATCAACCTTTCGTATCCTGAAGAAACGAGCGAACGCTTAACCAAACAAGACAATGTTCGAAGACATGAACAACCGACTCTGCGGGGAAATGAGAAACTTAACTAAGTAACTCTGAGGGGCCAATTCCGACAACTGCCGTCAAACACCTACTGGGGAAATTGGGGACTTAACCAAACACCTTGACGAGAATAACCTTGTTGAAAAATACGAGGAATTTAACCAAACAGCTCCGTGGCGAATACCCTGCCGGGGACTGTGAGGGACTTAACCAAGTAACTCACTAACGTAACATCCTGCTGGAGAACATAACTCTACTGAGGGAACTACGGGTAACTACCCACAAACTGCACTACCGTCTTCTGATGCTGACTCCACAGCATCCTGAGAAAGACTCATATGGGGAAATACAAGTAACTTAACCAAGCGACATGTCGAAGAATACCCTGCCGGGGACTACGAGGAACTTAACCAATTATCTCGTTGAAGACCACCATGCTGGGGATTACGTCTCTACTGGGGTAACTGTGGGTAACCACCCAAAAATCTGCATCCTGCTATTTCCACAGCACTCTGAGAAAGGACTCGGCTGGGGAGAAAGAGAAATGCTTGACCAAGCAACTCTGCTAGGGGAATATGCCATGACGAACACGATCACTGCGTGTCTGGCACAACAACCCTCTGTAACAAGATGAACACGATCACTGCGTATTCTACACCACAACCCTCTTGACAGGAGAAAACACGATCACTGCGTGTCTTGATGCCACAAACAAAATCACATCATGGGACAAACACGACGAACACGATCACTGCGTGCTGCGTTACAACCAAAATCACATCGACCATAAATCCAACCGGATGAGATAAACACGATCACTGCGTGCCAGACGGAATAAACCCACATATAAGAGGCGAACACGTTCACTGCGTACTTCAACCACCAATATGATGAACACGATCACTGCGTATCTCGACCAACAAAACCCCAAAATGATGTCAACACGATCACTGCGTGTGTCATAAAGCCAACCCATGTAATAGGACGAATACGATTACCGCGTATGCCGACCAACAAAACCAACTGATACGATAGCCACGATCACCGCGTGCTCCGCATCACAAGTTCCCATGGTACTATCAACACGATCACCGCGTGCTATACGAATACGATCACTGCGTATCTTGAACACGATTACTGTGTGTTTGAACACGATCACTGCGCATTCTGAGCCACGATCCTCTTGACTGGAGAAAACACGATCACCGCGTGCTGTGTGTCTCAACTAACCCACATAACTGGACGAATACGATCACTGCATATTCTAACCATACATAGAGTAAACGCGATCACTGCGCGCTTCATGTCACGACCCTCTTGACTGGAGGAAACACGACCACTGCGTGCTGTGACACAACTTCAAACATGGGACGAATACGATCACTGCGTACTCCGGCCACCAACATCCAGATGAACACGTTCACTGCGTGTGCTGTGATAGGACAAACACGATCACTGCGCATTTTGACCAACAAAAACTGGATGAACACGATCACTGCGTGTCAATCTATAACCACTGTATAACGGACGAATACGATCACTGCATATATCGACCAACAACATCACATGTCATGGCAAACACGATCACTGTGTATCCTGCACCACCAATAGAGTGAACACGATCACTGCGCGTCCTGCCCAATAAACCCCCGAGATGATACCAACACGATCACTGCGTGCCTTACAAAACAATCTTCTTAGATCGGGACGAATACGATCACTGCGCCATTCGACCACAGATACACATACCAAGATCAACACGATCACTGCGTGTCCTACAACATGAACCCCGTATATGGTACAAATACAATCACTGCGTACTTGGGCCACAAATCAACATCTCAAAATCAACACGGTCACTGCGTGCCTTGCAACATGAACCCCATAGATGATACAAAATACGATCACTGCGTACTTTGACCACAAAATTCACACACCAAGATCAACATGATCACTGCGTGCCTTACAGCATGAACCCCTAAAGGTCGGGACAAATACGATTACTGCGTACTTTGACCACAAATCAACATCTTCCTGAACCACGACTTCTCTTATCGGCAAGGAACCACATGTCTGAAACGGAAGAGGTAACCACCTGGCTTATGTTTCAAAAATGCATGTTTGGTACTGACGTAATGCTTCCATACAGCATGGAAATGCTACGTACTCGGGCAAAATGCTCATGATGCATGCTTATGCAAAGAGTTACTTCAGCAAAATAAATGCTGAAGACAAACTGGATCCGCTGGGGATGACCGGGATACTACCGATACGCTTCCAACAAAATAAATGTTAGAAAGATGAACTAACTCCGCTGGGGATGACCGGTGTGCTCTGGTTCGCACTACGCAAGAAACTCTTTGGGGAAGTTAATCATATCCATCTCGACCTTTGCTGGGAAGGACTCTGCTCTGCTTGACAAGCTAATTCTGAACTACTGAAAGTACATTGATCTTTCCCTTTGACACAGTCTCCACTCTCCTGGGGAGACAACATTCAATTTTGCCTGAGGCGACTTCACCGGGGGAAGACACAACATTCATCCTCTGGAGAGGGTACCAGTCTGCCATGGACTCTGGCGGTGAACTTTGCGAGCTTTTGAATTACCTGCAAAAGTCAACAAGCAAACACAAGGCAATCTATGCAAAAAACATATTGGTAATCACCCACGACAACCATTCAGGTAATTTTTGGTTTTAACAATCATAGGCTGAGGCCCGTCTGTTTACACGCATGTAAGTTTATCAAAACATCGACGTTTTTTACAAACAAAACTGTAAGAAATTAAAACCAAAGTCACACACTACACTGAATATAACACTTTATTGATAACGGCCTGAGAATAGGCAAGATTTATACATCAGATGCAACTCCTGAAAAGAGGTAGTCACACATAAACAAAATGCAGAAGTATACATATATACAGAATAAATTTTGTACACATGTCGGCAACGTGTTACAGACGAACACCATGAACCGATCCTCCCATGACTCGCCGGACTCTGACGCTTTCCCAATCTCTGTCTTCGGAAGAAATTGCTTTGGATAATTGACCCCCAGATGCTCCCAAACCGTCAATCATCAAACTTGGACCGCAGTCATTTGCTTCTCAAATCCCTAACTTTTGCGTGAATCGCCCTTTGCGGGTTTTCGATTCACCGGGATACCCTTTTTTGCCGAAGCCGCCTAGTGTAGGTTTTCGACTTCGCGGGTGTACATTTTTTCAATTATATCCCTAACTTTTGCCCGACCCTTTTTATTCTGTTTTTCGGTTCGCCAGGATGCCCCATTTTTGCCTGGACTCTCTTTTTACTGTCCAGCGGGTCAATTTTAAGCAAAGTATTTTTTAACTGCGTCCGAGTTCACAGGGGACGAAAAGTCTTCACCATCCATGGTGGATAACAATAGGGCTCCTCCGGAGAAGACCTTTCTCATGACGTATGGACCTTCGTAGTTAGGAGTCCATTTGCCCCTGTGATCCGATTGCGGTGGGAGAATCTTCTTCAGCACCAGATCACCCGTTTGGAAGCTTCGAGGTCGAATCTTCTTGTCGAACGCTTTCTTCATCCGGCTCTGATACAACCTACCATGTGCAATGGATGCCAGTCTTTTCTCATCTATCAAGCTCAGCTGATTCAATCTACTTCTCACCCATTCTGCCTCGTCCAGCTTAACATCAAGTAAAACCCTCAAAGATGGTATCTCAACCTCCAATGGCAGGACTGCCTCCATGCCATATACTAGTGAGAACGGTGTTGCCCTGGTTGATGTACGCACTGTAGTACGATAACCGTGCAAAGCGAATGGTAGCATCTCATGCCAATCCTTATACGTTACCACCATCTTCTGAACAATTTTCTTTATGTTCTTGTTGGCCGCTTCAACAGCGCCATTCATCTTGGGTCTGTAGGGAGATGAATTATGATGCTCGATTTTGAAATCCCGACACAGATCTTTCATCATCTTGTTGGTCAGGTTTGAACCGTTGTCGGTGATTATCCGCTCGGGGATTCCATATCTGCAAATGATATCTCTCTTGATGAACCTGGCCACCACCTGCTTAGTTACATTTGCGTAAGACGCCGCTTCTACCCACTTGGTGAAATAATCGATTGCTACTAGAATGAACCGATGTCCATTAGAAGCCGTCGACTCGATCTTTCCAATCATATTGATTCCCCACATCGAGAATGGCCATGGCGATGACATCACATTCAGAGGATTCGGAGGCACATGGATCTTATCTGCATAGATTTGGCACTTGTGGCACTTCCTCGCAAACTTGAAACAATCAGTTTCCATAGTCAGCCAAAAATAACCTGCCCGCAGCAGCTTCCTCGTCATAGCATGCCCACCAGCATGCGTACCAAATGTACCTTCATGTATTTCCTCCATGAGTAAATTGGCTTCCTTCTCGTCTACACACCGGAGGAGTACCAAATCGTGGTTCCTTCTATACAAAACGCCGTCGGGATTCAGATAGAAGTTGCCTGCTAATCTCCTTAGAGTCTTCTGATCACGACTAGATGCCCCAGCCGGATATTCCTTATTCTTCAGGAAATTCTGTATATCGAAGTACCAAGGTTTACCGTCAGATGCTTCATCGATTGCAAACACAAAGGCCGGCCTATCAAGGCGAGATATGACAATCCTGGGAGCCTCGTTCCAGTAGTTGACCTTATACATCGAGGATAATGTTGCAAGGGCGTCTGCCATTTGATTCTCCGCCCGGGGTACATGATGAAACTCTACTTTATCAAAGAAAGGTAGCAACCTCCTCGCATAATTCATGTACGGTATTAGATTAGGTTGGCGCGTCTCCCACTCTCCCTTAATCTGATTCACAACCAACGCTGAATCCCCATATACGTCCAGATTCTTGATCCTCAGATCAATAGCCTCCTCTAACCCCATAATATAAGCTTCGTACTCGGCTTTGTTATTCGTCACTGGAAAAGTCAATCTGGCTGTGAACGGGATGTGCGACCCGTGGGGAGTTGTAATGATTGCCCCGATCCCGCTACCGTACGAATTGACAGCCCCATCAAAAATCAATTGCCACTGGGAACTCCGCTCAGGTCCTTCACCAGGCAACGACTCATCACAATCTTTAGCCTTCAAGTACATTATGTCCTCATCAGGGAACTCAAACTTCATAGGCTGATAATCCTCAATCGGCTGTTCGGCGAGATATTCGGACAGAACACTTCCCTTAATGGCCTTCTGGGAAACATACTGGATATCGTATTCTGTCAATACCATCTGCCATCTAGCAATCCTTCCAGAGAGCGCTTGCTTTTCAAACACATATTTGATCGGATCCATCTTTGATATCAGCATGGTTGTATGATTCAACATGTACTGTCTTAGATGTTTGGCAGCCCATGCCAATGCACAACACGTCTTTTCAAGCATAGAGTATCGAGATTCACAATCCGTGAACTTTTTACTCAAGTAGTAAATTGCATGCTCTTTCCGTCCTGTCTCGTCATGTTGACCGAGAACACAACCCATACTGTTCTCCAGAACCGTCAGATACATAATCAGTGGTCGCCCCGCTACTAGGGGTATTAACACCGGAGGTTCCTGCAAGTATTCTTTTATCTTTTCAAATGCCCTTTGGCAATTGTCGTTCCAGACCACCGCTTGATCTTTCTTTAACAGTTTGAATAATGGTTCACACGTGGTCGTTAGGTGAGAGATGAACCTAGCAATGTAGTTCAACCTCCCTAAGAAACCACGGACTTCTTTTTCTGTTCTCGGTGCTGGCATCTCTTGTATTGCTTTTATTTTTGCAGGATCGACCTCGATTCCTTTCTTGCTCACAATGAACCCCAGTAGCTTCCCGGATCTTACTCCGAAGGTACATTTGTTAGGATTCAGCCTCAGCCTGAACTTCCTCAGCCTCTTGAACAACTTCAGCAGATTAACCAGATGTTCTTCCTTTGTTTGAGACTTGGCAATCATGTCATCAACATACACCTCAATCTCTTTGTGCATCATGTCGTGGAAAAGCATTGTCATAGCCCGCTGGTACGTTGCCCCAGCATTTTTCAAACCAAAGGGCATCACCTTATAACAGAAGGTTCCCCACGGGGTGATAAAGGTCGTTTTTTCCATATCCTCCGGAGCCATTTTGATCTGATTGTACCCCGAAAATCCATCCATGAAAGAGAATACCGAAAACTGAGCTGTGTTGTCAACTAGCACATCAATATGCGGCAGCGGGAAATCATCTTTCGGGCTCGCTTTGTTTAGATCCCTATAATCAACACACATTCGAACCTTGCCATCTTTCTTTGGCACAGGCACGATATTAGCGACCCAAGTGGGATAAGTGGTAACAGCCAGGAACCCAGCATCCCATTGCTTCTGCACTTCTTCCTTTATCTTTACGGCCATGTCAGGACGAGTCCTTCGGAGTTTCTGCTTCACAGGCGGGCAATCTTCTTTCAACGGCAGACGATGAACAACCATATCGGTATCCAAACCCGGCATGTCCTCGTAGGACCAAGCAAATATATCACTGTATTCACGCAGCATCTCAATAAGCTCTCGCTTGATGTCAACTTGCAACGCGGCCCCTATACGGATATTCCTGATGCATTCTTCAGACCCCAAGTTGACAATATCAATCTCTTCCTGGTGAGGCAGAATGACTCTCTCCTCTTGCTTCAACAACCGACTAAGCTCTTCTGGTAAGTCACTATCCTCCACAATCTCCTCCTCAGCTTGGAAGATCAGATGCTCGAAGTCTAAACGAGTCATAGGGGGTTTTTGGTCGGTGTCATCTGACAATTCATGAATCCTGCGAGGGAAACGGTTAAGTGCTTCAAAATGATGTACAAGCAAAATGCATAACCACGCTGCCATTTTATTGAAAAATAAAAACAGAAAGAAAAGGATCACAACATTTGAATGTAGAAAACGCCGTCATTTATTGATCATGCAAACATACAGGTAAACAGTTAGGCCCTAAGACAAGATCATCGATGCCCCGGGCAAGGCATGTGATCATACAATGATTGAAAAAACAATGCATTACTGTTTGGTGACTTGGATGACGTCCTGGATGGACTAGTTGCATAGGCTTTGCCCCGGCGTGCTGGGTCGAATCCATGCGTCCACGTCGCAATCACTATCCACTTCCTCCGTATCAGACACGACATTAATCCTCTCGAAGCTAACTCCTCCGGGTGTGAACACCACAGGTCCCTTGTACTTAGGCGCACTCTGCGAGGGAGATGGGCGGTACCCCAAACCATACCTATCCTGCTTCACTGGGATGTCCAGAACCTGCCCCCACTTCTGAGTCTCTCCTGTTTGTACCAACGCCTTGGCTTCTTTATATGAGGAGACGACCACCTCTTGCTCTTCACTCTTCACCGAAGCTTTTTCTTTAACCTTCACCCCTTCGAACGCTTGACACAGCGTTTCATGAATCTCTCCATCTACCTCCACATACTTGAAGGAAGACAAATGAATGACTAAGATATCCTCTTCGCCACACACCGTCACAATACTCCCCTCAACCATATATTTCAGCTTCTAATGGAGCGTAGAAGTCACTGCCCCAGCGGCATGAATCCAAGGTCTCCCGATCAAACAGCTATATGCAGGCTGGATGTCCATGATGTAAAACACTGTATCAAACACCTCTGGTCATACCTTGATGGGTAGCGTCACTGACCCGAATACCGACCTCCTCGTTCCGTCAAAGTCCCTCACTACCAAATCACTAGGTGTGCACAACAAACCACGGGTATCCAATTTCAACAGGGATTTCTTTGGTAACACATTCAACGAGGACCCAGTGTCTACCAGCACATGGGATAAAATGGTGCCCCTGCATTCGGTAGAGATATGCAAGGCATTATTGTGATCACGCCCTCTAGGCGTTAGATCAAAATCCGTGAATCCCAGACCATGCCCAGCGTTAACATGTGCCATAACTCCCTCCAGCTGATTAACTGAAATCTCTTGCGGCACGAAGGATGTCTCAAGTACCTTCAACAGGGCATTTCTATGTGCCTCAGAACACAACAACAGCGATAATATGGAGATTTTTGACGGGGTCTGCTGCAGGTGATCTACAATCTTGTAATCACTTTTGCAGATCAACCTCATGAATTCTTCCACATCTTTGGTTATCGGCTCTTTCTCCTTACTCCCCGAAGATTCCCCCTCAACAACTTTGTTCTTACCCCTGGCAAGCCTCTCTGCTTCAACCTCAGGTGAAGTGAAAATTCTCCCGCTCCGGGTTATACCACCCGCTCCCACTATGTTATCCATGGATCCTGCTGGCGGATCATTCAAGTCAACCTTCTCCCCATTACAATACACTTCAGCACCATAGCACTACGGGACTGCCTTTGTGCTTTCAAAAGGGATTGGCTTAGCCTTGGTAATAGTAATGGTCGGCCTTTTCGATGATGCCGAAATTGTCACCGATTTGAACGGAATGGTGATCGTAGCAATCTCCCTACGCTCTTCTACAGATTCTGTCTCAACAGACTTCTCTCGCCCCGAAGCCCTGTCAAACTGCAAAATTCCTTCATCAATCAAACTTTGAACTCCCCTCTTCAACTTCTCACAGCCCTCAGGTTGAATCAAACAGTCATCACACTCTTCATTGCAACCGGGATAGACACCTTCTTTCAATAAACGCTGTTTTACGTAACACAAAGGGGTTTTCAGCTCACTCACCTTCGAAACCAAGTTCAACTCATCATCCGCCAGGATTGCATTGGCCCCAGCCCCACCATGCTTGGGCATTGGCTGCTGCGTGATATTGGGACCTTCCTTCCCGAAGTTAATAGCTGTACTATCAAGCAAATCCTGTACTTTATGCTTGAAAGCTAGGCAATTTTCAATATTGTGCCCTGGTGCACCCGAATGGAAGTCACAGTGCTCATTAACATCATATCCGACTGGCGGCTGGCCAGTTGGTGGTGCTAAGGTCCTCTTCTCAACTAGCTGCAATTTCAACAAAGTTTGAAGGAGTTCTGCATATGATACCGGCGGTACCTCGAATACTCTCCTCGGTCGTGGGTTCTGAAGCATGCGTTGATTATTAGGCTGCTGCTGAGCCTGCTGCGGTGGTTGTTGTCTCTGCTGCTGAGAAGGCCCTGGAATGGTTACACTTGCAACTTGCGACTGCTGACGCCAGTTCTGACCTTTATTCCTTCGTCGAGCACTGTATACAGCGTTGGTATCACCCTGCCTTTTACCACCAAACGTCTTCTTATTACCTCCTGCGGAACTGGACTCACCCGCTTGAATTTTACCAATTTTTACCCCGTTTTCAATGCGCTCCCCCATCAAGATCAATTCAGAGAAAGTACTCATCGAAAAATTGAGCAACCGGTCATAGTACATTCCAGAGAAAGTTCCTATGAACATATCCATCATTTCGCGCTCCACCATCGGAGGGTGTACCCTAGTAGCCAAATCTCGCCATCTCTGGGCGTATTCCTTAAAGCTCTCGCTAGACTTTTGAGACATACTCTGCAGCTGGACTCGGTTAGGGGCGAGATCGCTATTATATTGATAATTTCGAACAAAAGCCTCTGCCAGCTCCTTCCAACTCCTGATCTGAGTAGGCTCTAAGCTCATGTACCACTCCAGCGATGGCCCTGACAGGCTATCCTGGAAGAAGTGCATTAGCATCTTTTCATCCTCAGAATACGCAGACATACGCCTGTAAAACGCGCGCACATGCACCCTAGGGCATGTATCCCCTTTGTACTTATCAAATGACGGTGCTTTGAATTTCAGCGGGACCCTCAACCCTGGGACTAACCCCATATTTGACATATCCAGCCCAAGAGCATTCTGGCTGGCCAATCCGTTCACTTTCTCTTCTAGCAATCTCATCCGATGGTTGTCATCCCTAGCCCTTTCATAACCCTCGTTCTGACCAGAGAACACATCCTCCTGGCGATCCTCCCAGCAAGGTACTGCATCGTATCCAACATAATTGGCATCACGGCCCGGACCCGTTTGGACGTACCTGGGGTCATACCTCAGATTACCCATCTCTTGAGCGTTGTATGCGCCAGCTCCATATCCAAGATTACCATAGCCACCAAACCCAGCCTTGGCGCCAGCCATGCTGCCATATCCCATATTGACACCATTGAAGCCCTGTTTACCATTAATACCATTCATTCCGACATTCTCAACGCCCCCATTGAAACCCTGGTTGCCATTACCCACAAATACCCCAGCAGTATCTGCATTGGCATTCATATTACCGGTATTCCCACCTCCACCTACAGGCCCAGTTTCTCCAGCATTCAAACCGGTTACAGGAACAACATCAGCACTTTGACGATTCTCAATTCGGGGAGAAGCAGCAATGTTTTCACCATGCGGGGTCCCGTTGTTTTCAGCTCGTGCGACTATCGGTTGAACCAGATTCTGCAGCTGCTCTTGTCCTTTGGCGATGGTCTCCATGGTTTGCATGAGCAGGGCCATCCTATCACGCATCTCTTGCATTTCACTCTGCACGTTGTCCATGATCTTCTTCTGGTTGATCCTTGTGGAGTAACGGTGGACCCGCTTTTCTGCAATCCTGAAAATACCTGGAACGGATGCAGGAGATAAGATACACGGATCACAAACCTGTAATGCAAATATGAGTATGTATGCAAAATGCAATATGTGTCTGTGCATTAGGGATTATCATTCCCCGATTCTAGTGTGAATGTGCCAGTGCAGTGACAGTGCTAGCAATACGGTGATCGGAGCCGAATCATAGAAAACCTCGTATATTGCAAAGAAAACCATTAAGCCAAGAATACAATATCACTGAGTGTACAATAAGAAGGCATAACCTCAGCCAACAATCCTGGTGATGGTCAGCACGAATGCAAATAAAGCATACAAGTTAATACATGAAACGATCAAGTACTCCCATAAGCCCGGTACTCTTCTATTAACTTCTTGGTCTCTGGATGACTTGGTCGGGTAAGCAGCCCCTCGACAAGTTGGTTTCTTCGTTTGAGAACACGTCGCACGTCACCAGCGGTTTCCTCCCATGCCCCTTCTCCGAAGCGATCCTCTAGCTTCCGCTTCTGAGACACAGCTTCGTTACTGCCTTCGATGGCCTTGTTCAATGCGTTCTGAAGACTATATCTGGCCACTACCTCCTCTTCATGCTTCTTAATGCTAGCCTTCAACTGCTCTTCGAGTTCAGAAATTTGCTGCTTCAATTTATCTTCCCTCTTTTTGTTGTTAGTTAGCGTAGCATTCCATGTCTTGTTACAAGAAGAGATTTCTCGGTGAGCGGCGTCGAGTGCTTTCTTTTTGGACTCCAACATGTCATGAGAGCTTCTGAACTCTTGCCCCAGACGTTCGCGCTTCTTTTTCTCCTCAGTCAACTCAGCACCTAGCCTGTTTACTAGTTCGATCTGCTGTTGGAAAGAACGTACAACCTTATTCTTCTCACTACGTATCTGAGCTAGCTCCTTTTCTAACTCTTTATTAATCTTCATCAAGGCTTCCTTTTCTTTCACAACTCGCTCGTAGACCTCCACAGTGACAGTGGTTGGTTCTTCTACCGGAATATGAACAGGGACTGGTGCAGCTAGAAATGGCATCAGCAACTGTCTTGCCCTCTCCTGGATCCAAACTTTGTAGGGTGCATATGCCTGACAATCATTCTTCCCCAACAGCGGTTTCCCTTTTCTGTTAATACGCATCCAGGCATGCCGAAGCTTGGCTAGTAACTCTCCATTCAAATCACCGGTGAAGTACATAGATTCCTGTACTTCTTCATCCTGAGGTGGGTTCTTCAACGCATATCCAAACTGGCGGACGAACAGAGATGGGTTGTAGTTGATGCACCCTTTTCTCCCTATCAACGGAACATTTAGGATACCCAGAACAACTGAAAATAAGCTCAGACCCCAACAAGTCTCGGTCAAACCACTCAATGTCTTCCGAAGATAGCCTCATCATACGCTCTGGCCAGTCAGCTGTAGTTGCACTATCCACAAAAGGTCCCTTCAGGGGAAGATGGCTCTTAAACCACATGTACAGCAAAGGCACGCAACAAGAGACGTTCTTGCCCCTCCTGTTCTCATTTCTGTAGTGCATCGAATGGTAAAAGTCCCCGATCAATGTGGGTACCGGGTTGCCAGCAGCAAACAGATGAAATGCATCCATGTCCACGAAGTTTGGGAAATTGGGAAACAACACTATCCCATAAATGCATAGAGCCAAAATAGCGTTAAAGACCACCCAACACCCATTTTTGGCGTACTCTTGAGCCTTACCAACCAGAAATTGGAGAGAGAAACCTGGAACCCCTCGCCAAGAAGTCATCAACAGCTCAGAAGCATTCATGTGCAAGGCCTTAGCTAGATCCTCCAACTTGGGCTCAGCGGCAGAGTGAATAAAAGGAACTGCATTCTGTACCGGCAGCTCAGTAAACTCTACATACTCCTCCATGGTAGGCCCCAAGATAAAATCAGCAAACGTGAAACATCTCAAAGCAGGGTCGTAGAATTGCATCAAGGTGTACAACCCATTCAATTCATCATCAGTTGACTTGCGAACCAAACTTAACAGCCGTCCGTAACTCTGCCTGAAGCTTCTACGGACATCCTCGTCAGCAAGAGAAATCAGACCCAGGAGGGGAGTAATATCAGGGATAGGTAGCTTGTAGGCAACTGTCATCCTCAAACCAGCCATGATCAATACTCAGGAGTCCGAACACTAGAACCGGGGAATATGCAAATGCACCTGCAGCACAGACACACGTAAATGGGATGCAATGATAATGATTATGCAAACAATGCAATGCAAGTAACATGCGACAGGGACCAAGTGCCATAGCTGAGAAGCCTGAACTATATCAAAAGTCTCAAATAGACCCTCCAGAATTCCTCAAACCCTGGTCTCAGATAGACCCAACATAAATCTCCAAAACTGGTCTCTGATAGACCCCATACCATAACTCTGACTGGTCTCTGATAGACCTCATATCATAACTCTGACTGGTCTCTGATAGACCTCACAACTGTCCATAAATACTCAGGATCTCAGATCAAGAAATAACCGGTATCTGAAGGTCTAGTTACCTGCATAACCCCAAAACCCTCTCACAGGTAGGTGTCCTAGTAACTGACAAAGGTATGGCATCCTATGCGGTCGTCGGCGTCACAGACTTTCAGGGTTGATGATACGATTCCCAGAAGGAGTGGCATCATCAAATCCTGAAGAGGCCTCACTTAGCCAACTTCCAAATGATCGGTCCCCAGAGTCGACAATCCAACTAACCAGCAACCCGAGCCACCCAAAGGGCAGGACCGGAGGCCAACCAGAAGAACCTCGTCTGAGTGTGGATTTCGCGGGACACTAGGACATGCAAAGCACGTGCGCGCCCACTAATCTCCACTCTAAATCTAGGTGCACTCAAGCCCAGGTCCGGCTTATCTCTCAATCATGGAACACCCGTCACATCCCAATATAGCAATAATAACAATAATATACTGCTGGAAGTAAATGACAGAAATATAAATCCATACAAAATCCTCGACGGGAAAACAAGCGCTAGGATTGACTCTCTTAAGGGACGTTGGATCCCAAATGCATAAGGAACTATCGCAGTCCTTAGCAGCCAGGGGGCGTTGGATCCCCAGCAGAGTCGCCAGCTGTCGCTACTGCGAAAATCGGCGCCGGCTGACAGAAGAGTCGCCACCGTGCGTTATTTATCCCAACGGAGGGAAAGGAAACGCTCGAAGTAAACCTCGCAAAAAACGGGAAAGGTATGGTCATCGCAACCAAAACCTGGATTCGGGAGTCGGTTACGCAAGGGGAAGGTATTAGCACCCCTCACGTCCATCGTAGTCGATGGGATCCACGCTTGTTTGGGTTGTACAGATTACACTTCTATCTAAACTAAAGGATGAGGTCTGAAAAGAAAAGAAAACATGACTCGGCAAAGCATCGCACTTTATGCCTACGTATTCCCGTCTGGAACGAGAAATCAGAGTCAACGTAGTTCGCCTAACTACGGGGGAATATGGGTGAAGGTTGCTCGCTAGGATATCGCATCCTATGCCTACATACTTCCACACTGCATGGAAGATCAGAGCAAACGTAGTTCGGGCTACGCACGACACAAGCTGTTCAAGTGTCTTTTATGAAAAATCTCACCTTAAACAAGGGTTTTCTTATTTGCAAAAAAGGTTGATGTTTGTTCAAATCTTTTGACGGAAGAAATGAATTAATCTCTGTTATAACCTTTATTAATGTTTTTCTGTTGTTTTGAAGAAAGAAGAGATGACACTCTACAAATCCTAGGGGTTGAAAAGGGAATAAAATCTACCCTAATGTTATCATGCATGGGTCAAGACCTAATGTCTATCATGCTCCTCTCTTGTGCAGAGAGAAACAGAGATCCTAAGGGATAAACGACAACAGAAACAACAGATATATACAATAAAGCAGTAAAATGCATGGATGCAACAATACAAGCGAGGCAAGGGAGTCCCACTCAACCTCGAACCTAGAAAACAATAGGCAAAAGTGAACATAATTCACTTTCAACCCAACAAGTTAAACAGCAAACAATACAGTCAGGGAAATTCAATCAATACATCAAGAAATATCAACAACAAAAGCTAAACAGCAAAGCAATCCTCATCAGCATCTGTCTTCAAGTCAGCATCAACTATCTACAAGCTTCAGGCAAGCGTCAGTCTTTTATCTTCAATCTCCCAATGGCTTTTCTTCAAGTCCTACTCTCCAAGCTGAGGAACCAATCACAAGAGTGAACTGGGTGTTAAACAATTAGTTGACCACCAAAGGTGGCAAACAAATTGCTAACAACACATAGAATATTTCTCTCAAGAGTTCTATCTCTTAGACACTATCACCAAGCCTTCCAAAGGAAGGGGGTGAGTGTCTTAGAGAGACTCTGCATCATAGAGAGGGATGGAGGAAATCAAGACCTTCCATGTTTGTGAATCAAGTTTTCTACCCTAGAGCTCTGCCTAACTCCTAGATCCTATAACCTTCAACAGCTGCCAGCAAGAGATACTCCTCATCAACTCTGGAAGTTGGTCTTCAGTCTCTTTGATCTTCAAATGGGCTTCATCAACACAGTCTTCAGCTCAAACCCCAAGCCCCAAACAAGCCCAATACCCCACACAGACAAATAATAACCCTAAAGAGGGCACACCACACAATCAATCAAATAGAAGCAATATACTAGTAGCAGTAGGGGAATCCTAATATTTTCTAAGGGATCTATTATCTACCCATAATCCCTATAGTCCCATACCCCAAAATCAAATTAAAATTCCTAAAAGAAATGATCTATCTCACCTATGTTCACTTAAAACCCTAATTTTAACCACTCTAATCTCACCTAATCAAACTACCTAAAAATTAATCCTAAAATTATGAATTAAATCCTATGAGGAAGCTAAAGTCCTAAGTTAATCACCCTAAAACGAATGGACCCTAAATCTAAGGGGAACTAATTGAACTAAAATCAACAAATTTATGTACTAAACCAAACCACTTAAAAAGCTATTTACAAGAAAAATACACAAAAAATACTAAAACAAAATAAAATGCTATTTTTATTATTGGATATTTTTCTTAACAGAATTATGAAGCTACCACAAAAAGAATCAAATAAAAATAAGCTTTTTTCAATTTTATATGGATTTTTTAAGATGAAAAAAATATTAAAGAAAATAAAAATCACAAAAATGAATTAAATTGGGGAGGGGGTGTCACAAGCAAATGCGCCTAGTTCATTCTCCAGATGGGTCAGGAAAGGGTGGTGCAAAGAGCAAGCGCGCAAGGCCCATATTATTTCAGAAAATGAATTAAAAAGAAAAAGAAAAAGAAGAAAGGAACGGTGTAGTTAGCAACAGTTTTTAGTTCATTTTCCATTGGGCTCGCTGGTGGGGGTGAGGATAGTAACATTGGATCCAGGCCCACGCGTTTCATTAAATGAAACGCTGCGTTTCATTAAATGAAACGCTGCGTTTCAGCGTTGTGGACTCCCTCCATTTCTGAGTTTGAATCTCGGCCGTCAGATTGGTTTAAAAAGTCAAGATTTGGACTTGATCCAACGACCATGGTGTCGTCTTCCCCAAATGAATATTAGGGTTTCAGTTTTACAGCTCCATGCACGAATTTTCAATCCATTCGTTCTCTCTCAATTCCCAATGAAATCAAAAACTATAAGAAGCAAAATCACACTACAATCTCTCAGGAATCCAGCCATGCCAATATCTCTCCCTAAAAACCCCTAGAACTCCAAACCCGATAGATAGAAACCTCTGGTTCACCAACTTTACACTGCAATGGAATCTCACAATTCTTGATTCTAATGGTATTAATGTGTTCTTCATGTTGCACTGGTTTCATTAAGCTATCACATGTGAATTATTGCTCAATAATCTGTGAGTTCTTGATCTTGAAAGATTCATCACCATGTTATCAATCCTCACGAAATTCACCCTAACTTTCTGAATTCAATCATCTGATCAACCCTAACAGTTCTAACCTATTCTTTCTACCTAATTAACACATAAACACGGAGATAGAGGAGAATTCACCAACCTGCTAGGTAGCTATGGCAGAGGTGGTTCCAGTCCAATCCAATGCTCGTAATCCTTCGAGAATGATCCTTGCTTGATGAGGAGCTTTCTGTTTGCAAAAGAATGTATGGAAAATGCTTGGATGAAGAGATTCAAAACTGTTATGGATCTTGAAACTTCAAACCCTAGCTCTTCAATCTTCCATGGATGGCTCTCTAATTCAGCATGTATGCACTCAAGAGATTCAATATATTGTGGATGAAGAAGAAGAATGAACAGAATTGGTGTTGATTGTATGAATTCACTCTTTCTTACAATTGAAGCAACAATGGAGTCCTCACTTTCCTCTCTCTCTTTTAACTAACCCCTTCCACCAATGATCCACATTCATTATATAGATGATGATAGAAAGATCTAGAAGTTTCTGGATTGATCTTAGAGGATGCTAGAAACTTCATGAATATGACATAATGAAACCCATCTCATCTCACACCTCATATCATGATATATCCTCTACAGCCCCTTTAGCACACTTGAAAATCTCTTTTCATGAGTTATTGGGAGTGTATGTGTGAAAAACAAGCTGATCCTTGCCTTATGTTGAGTTTTGCAAAGTTGCCTTATTATGCAAGTAATAGGTTTTCAAAGCAAGTCCCATTTTTAGGCCTCAACTCAAAAATGTGTCTAAACCATTGTCTTTAAAATGTTGTTTGGAATCAATTTGGTATATTAAATGACCCATTTTGGATTTGTAGATCTCTCAAACCATTTTCCAACTTGAACTTTTTCAAGTTATATGCCATTTTCAAGTCATTTTCCACCAACTTTAATCAAGTCTTGTTCTATGCATTTCCAAGCTTCCATGACCTCTTTTCTAGACTTAAAATGACATTTTGAGCAACTTTTATGTTGTGAAGTTTTTCATTTGAAGCTTCCTTGTATGAGTTTTGGGCATAGGCTTGAAATGACCTGTAATTCTCAAATGACCAAAATACCCTTTGCTTGCCCAGACCATAAGTAGAGTTCCACAAATCATATGAATGCATACCATACCTTTATAGAAAGATACGACAATGAGGAACAACTCTCATGTTGGCCAGAAATCCATTTGAAATCTCCTTGAAGGTCAAAAGCAGCTTGGAAGACAGACAACTTTCACAGACAAATTTCAGTGCCCTCAGATGACCTGTAACTTGCAAGAGCTATAACTTGAGTTATATAAATCATCTTGATGACTTCCACCACTCAAATTAAAGCTATGAAGATACTATACAAGTTTCATGTGGACCAGAAATTCATATGAAGCTTGCATCTTGAGTTACACTGCTTTGAAGTTTGACCTAAATCAGGGGATTTTACACTGAAACCCTAATTTGCTAACTCCTCTTCTCCTTGAATCCTGTTGATTTTTCTTGGGCACAACACCATATCCATATCCATATAGCAAATAATGAATCCCACCTTCTTCAAATGATCCTGGATGCCTTTCAAAACAAGTCTTTGACCTAGGGTTGACCTAGTGTTGACCCAGATAAAACCCTAGTTGACTGACTTCAACTGAGGCTCTTGCAATCATTCCAATGACTTGGTTAATCCTCAAAAATGATCATCTAGGCTCTTCATAACATCCATACACACCTCATGCCCTTGGCTCGTGGATGACACTTCCTCTGATGACCCCCAAATAACCTCAAGATAAGGGAGAACTCACTGATCAACCTGTCAACTCTTCAAAACTCAAATTCTTCCCTGATGACCTGAGTAGTATTGAATATGAATGAAACCCTTGGATATGCCTCTTGAGATAAGAATAGCACTTGATCTCCTGAGTAAGATAGCTTGCTTATGCTATGCCATGCAGATGAATACACTATGTACATGATGACAATGCAAATGACTATGCAATTGAAACATAAACCTAGGTTAGAAAAGGTTGAGCAAATTTTGGGGTGCAACAAAGTGGAATCAGAGTATCTGTAGTTCCCCTAAAGGGTATGAGGAGTTCTTTGACTGTGGTCAAAGTTCCTATGGGTTTAGGGTAGTTGATTGATTGATTTTAGGAGAAAAGATGTGTCTTCATTTTAAGGGAGATTTAACTGCCACAAGTTGTAGGAATGTAGTTTTTGCATCATCTTAAGAGAAGGGCTCAAGTACTCGGATATGGATCGACGAGGTACGCCTATCTCTCTTAAGGAAAAGTTCCTACGGTATTGATTGTATTGATGTGGGGTGGATATTCTATCTCGCTTAAGATGATTAACATCTATTTCTCTTATTGTGTTCTAATATTGAATTGATTCGAGTTGTAGTGTGTTTTGTTTCTATGTTGTAAACAATAACGGTCCTTCCTATGGGGTAGGATCTAACTTAGAATATCAACTTGAATGAGATCAAGGATCACGAGGAGAATGATGCAAATGATGTGCACTACACACAAGTGTTGCCTCATGTGTAGGTTTTTCCTTTGGACGGAATGCAATGCGATAAAATAAGTTACGATAATGTAAATTACGGAAGATAAATTGCGAGTAAAGTAAAGGGCAAATAAGTAAACATACACATACGTATGAAAGCGCTAAAGTGTGTGAGAGTGAATGTGCCGTGGATGTGAATGTGCACGATTGATTGTTGATTTACGATGTAGGGTTGATTTTTAATTTGGGATTGAGAAAACATGTTATTTGATGAAATTGGTGAGGTTTAATTGATTTTAAGAAAGTTCTATTAGATGAATTGATTTTAAGAGAATTGTTTAAAATGGGGGAATTGATTTTATGAAAGGTTATATTGATTATATTAGTTTTAATAAAAGTTAATTTGATGAGAAAATGGTTGGATTTGTCTTATTAGTTTTTACTAAAAGGTTAGATTATAAATTAAATTTGGGTGAAATAATTTTAATTAAATAAAGGTTTACTCAATATAATAGGTGAGAAAAAAGTTTTATCAATTATTACAAATCGATTATGAAATAGGTTTTTTTTTATTATTATAAAAAAAGATTTTCTAAATAAATAAAAGTAAGTTTTGGTTATTATACAAGTTATTTAAATTGAAAAAGGTTTATTTTATTTAAAGGGGTTTAGTTTTATAAGAAAAATTATATTTTTAGAGAGTGAATTGAGTTTTAGGGAAAAAAGTTAATTATTAAGATTGATTTTATAAAATTGCTTTTGGGTGATGTTAACTTATGAAAGGTTGATTTTAGGAGAGAAAAAGGTTAATATTTTAGTGAGATTGATTTTAAAAGAGTTATATTAATTTAGTTGAATTATAACTTAGTGGGATTGTAATTGATTTGAATTAGTGAAATGAGATAAAATTATAAATTAGTTAGATAAAAGGTCTTAATATATTAAATAAGTGATTTAAAAGATTAATTTAGATTCGAAATGGTTTAATTTTATATAAAGTTGTGTTGTTTTTTAGTAAATAAATTGTGAAAAGGTTATTTATTATTAGAGTTAAGAAAAGAGGTTTTATTACTTTTAAAATTATTTTAAAATATTAAATGAGTTTTATTAAATAAAAGGGATCCTATTATTGAATAAAAAACAAACAAACTAGAATATCTTACTAAAAGGTAATATTATTAAAGTATTAAAGGTTAATATAAAATAGATTCAATAAAATACAAATAAGTTATATATTTTTTAAGGTTTTACTGGATTATTATAATAAAAGAGATATTATGAAAAGATTGATTAATTAAAAGGCTGATTGAAGTTAATTTAATTAAAAGGTTAAATAGTTAAAGGTTAAGTATCTTAATTTTAAAAGAAGATTAAGGTATTAATTGGTGATTAGGTTAAGGGGCGAATGGATTCAATGTGGATGGTTTACGAGGGTGCAACGTGGGCGTGTAATATGGATAACCCGATCTGATCCGTTGGAGATCAGAGGGTTGTGTGTGAGGGTGTATCATAACTATAGTAGGGTGTACATATACATGATTACACCATAAAACGAAAACAAAATTAAGAAAACCCTAAGCCCCCCCCCCAAATCTTCGGCGTCGTTCTCTCTCTCGGTCTTCCATTTTCTCCTCCGATTTCATTCTCCATTCTACTTCCTGGACTTCCTTTCTCTTGTTCTATCTTCTTCTCCTCATGAAACAAAAATCCCGAGAAAAACCTAAACAATGAAAAAAACACAAATCAGTCGAAAATAATAAAAGGAAGAGGGTTACGAGGGTGACGGTTGAGGTTGGCGGAGGTGGTCTCGTTGAAGATGGTTGACGGCGACGGAAGAGGTTCTCCAACGATGGATTCGCGGTAACGGTGATGATGGCTACATATAAGTTCTCTTCTATTTACAAATTGGGATTTTGGGGTTTCGAATTTGTTATTGGATTTTTTGTTCTGTGAATGTTGCGAATTCTGTGAATATTGTGGGTTTTTTCTGAGTTCTGTTTGTGCGTTTATGGTGGTTTCTCATTGTTATGTCTCCTTGCCTTTTCTTTCTGAATATGATTGTGTCTTATATATAGTTGCAGGGGATAATGTAAATTGAAGAAGAGTGAAGAGGCTTCCAAATTCGGTGATTCTTGTCTGGACCACTTTGGAAGGTAATGCTAACACATATAATTCTGTTAAGAAAGTTTCTGTTTTTGTATGATTGTGTCGATAAAATATCTGGGGTTTGTTTTGGATTTAGGTTGGATATTCAAATGGTATCTTCCCCAAACAATTTGCTAACTTCTGTCTGACGTTTGATGGGTGTAGAAAGCGAACGAATTGCGCCAGAAGACGGACATCCCAGGATGAATTGCTGGTGGTGGTGGCATGAAAGTTGTCATCGTCTTGAATGTCATCATATTGAACAGGGAAATTTTCCTCCAGAAGCAGACATAACATAAGAGTCTTTCTTGGACAGTGCAAAGCATGTTCTTTTTTATAGCAGTTCCTTCAGATATGAATGTTGAAAGTGGAAGAAATCCGCATTTAGGCTTTATTTCAACTGATATACTGTGGCTAGATCCTTGACTACCCTGAGGGAAGATCGAATGATCCGACATGAGAAGAGTAAAATCACATTGCTTATCCACCTGGGAAACATCAATTCGCCAAGCAGGAGGCTGACTATCAATATTCTGCTCAACAGTCTCTAGGAATTTCTTGGTCACCAGAATGTGAGTCCCAACATCAACATATTTGGATCCCAACAAAGGCTTCATGACATGATCGACATATAGTTGGCCAGCAATTTCCTTATCTGAAGAGGAAATAAGTTCATGTATTTCTTTCCAGATGAGGTGTTCATGTGGAGACAGAGCTATGGTATTCCTCAATCCCGGCGACGTTGATGCCTTCCTTGGAGACTTGCGAATGCGCATCACTTTCCCAATATAAGAAGGAGAGGAACCAGTGTATGAGACAACAACATTAGCAGCACCTTCACCTCTGTAAACCCAATGAGCCGCATCTTGTTCGGTTAAAGTCAACTCCATCTTGCGTTTCAACTTTGAACTACAAGAACAAAGTGGTTGTTGGTGTTGCGAATGAATGATACCTAGTGTTGTTGTAGTCGTGGTCGGGTGTAATCCATGCTTGCAGCTTGACCAATAGATACATCACCGGCAATTGAACCATTTTCTGCGTATTTTTAGCAGGTCGTACCATCAACTCATCCTCAGGCTGGAAACTTAGTAGCTTATTGATTGCCTCAAAATGATTATTTCATGTACTGAAGTACACAAATTCCAACAGCGTTCCTAGAAACCTTTCGTACATGCAGAGGGGTGAGTTGTATTAATATGCAGCCATCTGTTTGTACAACCACAATGGAAATGATGACAATAAGGAAATTGTCTTAATTCAATATCATCTTCATAGGCAGAAAGACAAACGCAACATTCCGCATAAGCACCTGCTCAATTGGAGAGTCAACTTGGTATTTAATCATTATTCTTCACAAGTCCTTGAACTTGATCTTCTTTAGATTATGTCAAAAGTTCCTTTAGTTAGAATTGAATTAAATCTCTTCCTGTGACTTGTCATTTATGCATTACTTTATGTCTTGTAAATTGCTGATATATTTGAGCATTGTCTTTGTTAGTGATTGCGTGACTGACATATTCCATATCTTGCTTGATGAGTATTGCTTATAATTGATGATGATGATGAGTTTATATTTTTGAATGTTTGATGTGCCTGTGTAATATTTTGCTGCCGCGTGAATACCATCATATATTTTGGAATGCTTTCGTGAGGTTTTTAAGGAATTCTCATATTCCTCCAGATTTACATTGCAGCAACAGTGAATGGACGTGTGCACAGGGCAAGTCATAAAGGTGCTATCCAAGACAAATGATGATGGTTTCCTCTATCAGTTACATGATACCTCTTTTATTTTTTGTTAATGGAAATCCTGGTCTTTTAGTATTTTCTCTGATATTGTGCTGTTGTGCGCAGGCTTTAGTTTGCGGTAGAACCAGGGGAGCAGGGATGGGGGTTTTGGAAAAGTTGCGAAGGAGAGAATGAAATGCGAGGCTGTTATTCACGTCTGGAGCCTTGGATTCCAAGAGAATCTGACCGCCGTGGTAAGTTGTTTGATGTCACGGTCATGACTTTCTCGAATTCAAAATTGGTGATGATTTCGTTGTTGTCCGTTCTGACTTTGTTTAAGTTGCAGGTATATGCACGAAGTTGATTAATATGCGCTGGCCTTTCAAGATTAGCACGGCATTACTCAAGTGATGTAGTATGAATGGCACAGAAGGGATATGGGATAGCTTAGGATTAGGACTTCTTGTATAATTGTTGAATTGCTCATATACCAATTAAGTATGGAATGTCTTTGTAATCCATTGCTTGCTATAATTTGGGGTTACTTTGGTCTTGTAGAGAAAGAACATTTATAAAATCAATAGAAACTCTAACGGTCGTGCAAAGTCTTGTCAATATGCCGGCCATATGAAAGCTTAAGTCGTTTCCGTTGGCTATTCTTCCTTGTTATTAATTTAATCAATTATGCCTTCAATTGTTGTAAGGGTGGCCTTGGGAGAAAACTCCAAATTGTGGCTGTGTCGAGATTCACTTCCCAACAGGTTATAAATAGGTGGTAGCTGAATGTATTTCCATGACATATTATAGCCACTTAATTATTGGTAGGAATTTACTCTTGAATAAACCTTAGACCCCTTATAATGTTGAGCTTTATTTTAGCAGTCCATCTCTTTAATGTAAATGAATCCACAAAAAACTTATTTATAGTGACCCGAATTGAATAAGCTTGAATATGAGATTGAGTTATCTTGAATTTTCTTATATCCATCACCAATAATTTGCACGAAATTTAATCTCAAAGAAAACCCACAAACGACATTCTTTCTCTTTTTGAAGTGCTACAACTACGGAATAAACTCAGGATTTCCAAAAATCCAAAGGTCACACTTTGAAGCGCTTGACTGTAAGGATCTGCACTTACATTACTGCAGCTGCATGAATTAGTTATCCATAAAGAATATAAATATTAAATTAAAGTCAAATAATAAAACGAAAATAGGTGGGATCTTACGGTCCAAAATTAGGGTGCAACAACTATATTTAAATACCTTTCACTACGATTCTGCGAGGATTGTCATCTCTCACTGCCATTCAGTGAAAAATATTTAAATAGGGACAACTGTCATACCCCAAATTTTGACCCCTTAGATCTTCATCATCATTTTAGGATCATACTCATTTAATTATCTAACCTTAACCCGTTTCAAGTTTGTCTTTGTTAAGATACATGAATCAGGGTTCCATACAGCCGAAATCGAGGTTTCGAAGGTTAATCAGTCAACGCTTTGGATTGGTTCTCCTTGATATAGGTATCCACATCATCAAATATATTCCATTGGATCAAGTATGAATCCAATTTGAGGTTGTCACCCAGGAATCAAGAACAGTGCAGTTCAGAGTACCCGATTAGTGTTTTCGAGCAGGAAAAGTCAATTGTGGTTTGAATTTTGATTTAAAAGGTGTTACAATGGTGGGATCATGATCCATAAAGTTCATATGGCTTATTGAAGTCTACTCAAGAAGTTTCAAGGCCTCAAAATGCCCGAAGCATCAACAGTCGATTCGGTAGTCACCGATCGATTGTTCGGTTGATCGAAAAGTCAACTTTTCACTCATAAGGAATTTGTCCTCAAGATATGAATAAAAAATGTTCCTAATTACATATTTCACCTACCCATAAAATTTCATGACCATTGGATCAAGGATTGAGGAGTAATCGCAAAAGTCGGGAATTAGGGTTTTGAAAGGGGCAAGACGATAACTCCTTAACCACACATCCAATTGAGTTGGTTCAAAGCTCATTGGAAAGCTTTTGATAAGTCCTACAAAAGTCCCAAAGTGGTCCATGAGAATAAAATGCATAGATTTGGAGTTATGATCAAATTCATTACAAGAGGGAAAAGTAACAAAAAAATTCTAAGTTATTTCACTTTTAGGTTTGTTTTTCAGCAACTTTGAGCGGTTTTTTTGGCCAAGTTCCTTTGGGAATCTGAAACTCATGAAAACATGAAAGTTTTAGAGCTACATGAGGGTTTTCCAAAATGTAGCAGAACTCCTCCATAGCCCTTATGAGATGAGAGTTATAAATTTAACAAGATGAGGTTTTAACACTTGAGTCCCACATTGTCAATTTTTCACAAACTCATCCTTTGACTACTTGAGCTATTCTCAGCCCTTGGATCTTATTTCTATCTGATATTTAGAGGATTTTAAGAGGAGAAATGCAACAAATAAGGAGGTTTATAAAATCTTGCAACTTGGAGGCAAGTGGGAGTATTTTAATCATATAATAGGAAGAAAGAGAAACTTTTTGGCACACTTGCAGCAAACAGCCCCCTATTGCCTAGCCACTCTAATCACCATTATGTAATCCAAATCACTTGAAGCAATGCATCAGCTGAGCCAAAGATCTAATCTTGCAGCTGCATCAAAACCTCAAGCAAAGGGTTACTTTTTCAAAATCCCTCCAAAAGTGCCAAGTTACAAATCTGTCCTCACCCTTCATTTTTTCTATAAATAGAGGCTCCCTCTATGTCATTTACACACCAGAGCACTCTTAGAACCAAGATAAAACCACAGCTCTCATTCCTTTCTTACTTGCTTCATTTTCAAAATTTTAAGTTTTATCAAAATCTATCTTGGGCAGTTGGCTTCCCAAATCCATTTCCATACATTCCAATCCCTTAAAAACCATCTGCACAATCCATAAATGATGTGTGGAAGGTGTTCATACTCTTAAACCACTCAAAAACTCCATTCTCTCAAAAGTTAACTTTCAAACCAAGCAAGTTTTACCTCACACACAAAATCAAGCAAATCTCTGTCCAGACCTATTTTCATCATTCTAACCATCCACACACCTTTGATATATGATGTATCAACTTTCCATAACATAAAACAACCTCATTCTCATTTATTTTGAGAGTTGTCACAAGTTCCTTCAAGTACAAGAAAAGTTGTTTTCATCAAAGTTCTGGTTGGACAACAGCTAGAGTTTTCTCAAAGCATTCCATATTGCAACAAGCTTGTTTAGAGGTCTACAAAAGGTTAGTAGTCACTATCCCTTCCATTTCTGTCATGAGCATGATTGGCATGATTGGTGTTTAAATGCAAAAATGTGGTCCATATGTAAATCTGCCAGTTTGTGTTGTGCCAACTGTTTTGAGCATGTAACTTCCTTGGATATGCCTTTGCCTTGGTATGATTATGTCTTGTGGATGTTGAGTTAATTTCTGTCATGAGCTATTGTTGGATTGTTATCACGAGTCATATTTGTTTTATGTTGGTTCTGCTGCAAAACAGCTTGGGAGGTATCATTGCAGCCTCACTTAATTTGATCTTTTGTTGACAATTTTGAATTAGAGTCCCTATATGTTCTATTCATGTTGTGTTTGAGTTCTTGAAACTAGGTTTGATTTGGAACTGCAACTTTCTGTTTATGCTTTCAATCTAAATGTACAATTTACAACTGATATGCCATTCTCAAATCTAATACCTTATTGTTGTATCTTTATGTGAAAACTGTGCATATACCATGATTGTAATATGTGCCTGTCTGTTTTTACACTTGACTGCCAAAGTTTCATGCTCCGATCTCTTTATGCATCTCAACTATTTTGAAGAGGGAACTGCTGGTTGTTTAGTATTGCCATTCTTGTTTTGCTATTAGGTTGTAATCTTGTTGAACTTGATAAAAACATTGGAATGATTCATGTGACTATTAAAACCTGTTTTGATTCATGATACTTTTCTTGCTGTCAAATATTTGTAACCATCATAAGATGTACACTTTGAAATTTGAGGTTTGCCATTGTCATGCTAAATGTACATTTGTTTTGTCTTGAAACTTCTGCTTGAGGCTTGGTCTATGTTTGTTAACATGAGAATGTGGTATCCAATATGTTTAGACATCATCATGTTCATCTTGCATCAATTGCTGTCAGCATGAGATTTGTATGCTGTGAGTTTGCATTCTTTGTGAAGTGATGATTGTTTTGTTTAGAGACTGTTTTCAATTGACATGACCTTTTGCTGTTTGTGTTGCCAAATGTGATAAACATGTATCCACCTTTCCATGTATGTTTCAATGCTTTGTAGGTCATGTTTGAAACCTGTCTTGAATTTGCTTGATCATTGTTTTGAATGTTTGTGTCATGCCTATGTTGTTTCAAGTCCAATTTCCATGTCATGCTGTTACCATCCTTCATTTTCAATTGTTGACCATCTTTGAATGCTTCTTGCTGCTTGTAAACAAAGAATATCATGGTTTGTCATGTTTGCATCTGCTACTGTTAAACATTGGTGATATGGTGATTGAGTTAACTTAATTGCATTGCTTTTTGTTTTATCAAACTTCATTGAAGAATTCTTGCAGCCTGTGTATGTTTTAAGTTCATGTCCTAACTGAGTGTGAATCATTGGAGGTGTGTGGATGTTTTGAGTATAGCATGCTGGATCATAACTTGTTTCTTCTTTTCCAACAGCCTTACATTTTCAACCATAGCTGCAACTTACATGCCATTTTCTGTTTTGAGTTGTTTCTGGTTGTTCTTTGAATCTGAAATCCATCATTGACATGTTTAGAGTTTGTGTATGATGATTACATGGATTGAATCTGCCCAGTTTAAGCATTGACTTCCCTTATGCATCTCAAACTTCACTTTTGCATTTACCATCGGGTTCCCTTATATGTGCATTATTTTGAAAAAACTAAGAGCACTATTGTAGTCCTCATTTAATTTCAAGCAGGTTAGGCTTTTAGTTTGGGAAAATTGGTGTTGATTTGATAAAGTTTGAAACCTTCACGCATTCCACCCTTGTTGCTTGTGAGGCCTGGCCCAGATTATTTGCTTTGTGAGGGTTATGTGTTTTTAGGGGTGGCATAATACACGGATGTATTGCCACCCCAATGATTGTAACCTGCGCACTAAGTACCTTGTTTTCCTACCAGTCCTGTGTTCGATCCCTGATTGGGACATCTTTTTGTTGTTTTATTTTGTTTATCTTGTTTTATTATCTTCTCTTTCATTTCCATTGAATTTACATGCGCGTGTATTGGCTGAGTTGGTATTATTTTGAGCTTGTAGACTAGAGGGCGTGGGTTCAACACTTTCCATGACCATTCCATTATTTTTATCACTTGTTTTTATGTTTTCTTCATAAAATTCAAAACCTCATAACTTTTTCATGTTTTATTATATTTGATCCATTCTTTTTGCAAAGTGTTCCTAATTATGTCTAGTTTCATATAGTGAGAAAATATTTCAAAGATGTTCATGTTTATAATGCTTTTTAACCACTTGAAAGCTGCTTCCCTTTAAGGTTTTTACCTTGCTTCTTATTGAATCTTTCTTTAATAACGCTTGAACTATCTTGTGAGATTTATTCGTGTTTGCTCCATATGTGTTTGTTAACTTGTATGCTTAGAATCATAACATGTTAGGGCTTGTCCTCTTTTGGTTGTAACCATGAACTTGTATGTTTCCCCATGAAACTTTGAACTTATTACTTGCTTGGTTGTAACCACGTTTCTTATTCATCATGTTTGTTTGATTGCTTATTGCTTTGATAAGTTTATTTTTCCCTAAATGATGGAACTCTTTAGTTCTCATCCAAGTTTCCTTCCTTCCTATCCTTCCAAAGGAAAGTCTCTCTGTTGACCTTTGGGTCATAGATAGCTCATCTCCCTCCCCCGACTTCATTAAGTTATTCATACACTTAGTTAAGTTAGAACCTGTCCATTGGACTTTGCTTAAGTCTAAAAATCCTACCCCTTGTTAGGAGTGCTCTTTCAATTAGAACTTAGGATAGAGTTTGTTAACTCTATGTAAGAATCATGGAAATGATTTCTTACTCCCCTTTCTTGAGTGTTCAACTTAGATTTAGAGAGTTTCCTTAAACTCTATACAAGCATTGTTATGTTTGTTCCCCTTTGAACCTTGATCATAATCAAGTGTTCTTCAAACCTAGTGAGGTGAACTACAATTGCTCTGATTCTATCCTAGTTAGGATACGTAGGTAGAAGACGCGGTGTCTTTGCGAGCAAACTTAGTGTATATATCTTTAGGTTTTAACCTATCCCAATCCATAGCAAACACTTAACAAACTTAGCATACAACAAACAAAAGGTTCCTGTAGAGTACTACAGATGTTTAGGATGTGAAATACCTACCCTATGTATAACCAACCCCCGATCCTCGAATCTCTTAGCGTTGTTGTTACATCGCGCAAAAGGTTCTTTCTCTCTTTAGACCTTTTCTTTGGATAAATTAAAGTCCGGTTGTGAATTCTAAGAATTAAAGATTCAAGTTAATCAATAGCTTGATATCCCGATTCTCACTGCAACAGATACCCAGCAAAATTCACCATATAAGAACATCATCAGGGATGAACATGCAGAATCAACAACCTTACTTCAAGGTTACAACCTTCTTTGAGGGAAAAAGAGTATTCCACTCGAAGGCATAACGTCATGACTTCACGAGGATTGCCATCATGAGCCTGATTTCCTTATTGGAGGAGGATATCCATGGGAAACTGCCAAGATCAAATGAAGTAACAACTTACTGGGGAGCTAGCAAAGGATATCATAAGAACACAATAGTTCTGTATTTCACTTGTATAATGATCATCTTCAAGTCTCATCTGCCCCAGATTACATGGTCTGTTGGAAGAAGATACCAAGAGGATTTTACAGAAGAATTGGTATACATGATGCTTCAATATCTTGAAACTCTTGGAGATATTCACAAATCTCGACGTAGTTTCCCCAACTTAACTGCATTGGCACCAAAAAAGTCCTTGAACTTGTCCTTCAAACTGTGGGAGTAACAACTGGGGAACAAACTTGCCCCTGCTAGCTGGTTGATCTGTGAAGGAGTTTCCCTAGACTAACTGATCTTCGAGAGATTTTTCTAATCTCGACTTGATTGCTTCTGATTAACTGGTTTTTGAGAGATTTATCTAATCTCAATCTAATTGCCCTATATTGTATGAATCTTGGAGCGACTCATCTTTAAAGGATCTGGGAAACAACTTGCTATAAGATGACCTTAAGACAGTGTGCCCCAATAGTCTGAATGATTAACAAATACTTCAAGTTGGTTGCCCTAGGTTGGGCTTCTTTTACCAAGTCAAATTCCCCAGCTGGTTGCATTTGTTGGGATTCCTTTGATATCAGATTGTCTTGCAAACAATATTGTTCATTAAAAATCGGAAATTTCAATTCAACATTCGTGCAAGCTTTTGAAATCAAAGTTTATTGGTAAAACCACACAATGGAGTGATTCAAAGATAAAAAACAAAGTGTATCTAGTCATTTATAGAATGATAGATAAAGTGATCAACAAAAAGCAAAGATCATTAGGAGTTAGGTTATCCAACCTTGTTGCAGTATGATTTTAAAACCACCTTACTTCAATTAGGTCTTTTAAGGGTTGTAACGTGGTCTGGTTCACGGCTCATGAAACAAAGGATAACGACTCAAAGTTTATTTGTGCTTACCCAAACTTCATGATGAACTTCAATCCTACGTTCAGTTAACTTAGGCTATGCATTCAAGTTCCTATAAGTTGCAAATTGAACTGATGACAGTTGGTGATGGTTCATACACCTAGGGAAATCACAACTCCCTTACAACATTTGGTTTTTTTTGCCATTAAGGACCTTTATAATGGCATCTTTAAGGAATTCCTCTTTTTATTATCCCTAACTTTTTCCTGAACTGTTTCTTTTGGGTTTACAGTTAGCGGGATGCCCTATTTTTTGCCTAAGTCTCCTTCATAGGTTTTGAAATAGAGGGCTTTCTCTTTTTGATTTTTTTGATTTTCCCTTTTTGAGATAGAAGGTGACTACCTAGTTTAATGGCTACAGTGAACCATCATTGGCCTTTAGACTTGGAAAAGATCTTCGACACTCGCTTGTTGTGTGTGAAGGAAAACCTGTGAGCATAAACTTTATATGAAAGGTGTCTTGTATTCCCATATCACCAGGTTAACTGAGAACTACCCACCCCAAGGATGAAATTTAAGGATTTAGAAATTCGAAGGAAACTCCTACTTCTAGGCTCAAAGTGGTTAACTAGGGATTAACTCCTTATTTCTCCAGTGTTTGAGGATTGGAACAAGGTCTTACATCATCGGCAAAGTTTAATTGAAAGCATACCAACAACAATTATGGATATAATGTTTTCATCATCCTCCCCAATCTTTGCTTAAACAACAATTTGGTAAAGATAAGTGGATGGAAAAAATTGTTTTTTTTAACAATGAAAGGAAAGAGAAAGAGTGAATATGAATGGATTGATCCAAAAGATACATAAAAATTTCATTAATCTTGCCAATTTAAAAAAACAACAGCTTACAAGCAAATACAAATTCAACATGCAAAGAAAATACAATAGAAAATGCTAAAACAGCCAAAAAAATTGCCAGCTTCGGGGAACTGGACTTTCCTTTCTTTATTTTCCAACTAAGATAACCATCTTCGGAGTTGATTGTCGAGATCAATCTGACAATCACCTTCACCTTTATTCTCAATAATTTCTTCCATCTCATGGACTGATGAACCCACCTGATTAGGTAAAGGATTGTTGATTTGAATGCCTTGAGGTGTGAATGAGAACATCTCAGAGTCAAGCAGAGTCTGAACCTTGCTCCTGAGCACCTTACAGTCCTCGGTTGAATTTCCCTGTGCCCCAGCATGGTAGAAATGTCGAGCTTTAGCGTCAAAGCCTGGTGGATATGGAGGGATCACTGGATCTATCTTCTTTGGCACTATCAATCCACCTTTGATCAAATATGGAAATATCTGACTGTATGACTTTGGAAACAGAGTGAAATGCCTCTATGGCTTCCTTGGCCTTTGTCGGGCGTGCTAATGCGGCTGAAGGCGGTATGACCGTTGATATCGAGGAGGTCTTTGATTTGGAGAAAAATATTGTCCCTGTAAAGAGAATGGTATCTGATGCAAAGACCCAAAAGATTGTTAACTCTAATCAGTTGAGTCACATGAGCCCTGAGGCTGAGGTATCAGAGATTCCTAGATGGAATTACTTTCTTTCTCCCAGTCTTCTTGAGAACTAACAACTTATTCACTTTCACCAACTGAGATGTTCGAGGTGCCTTGGATTTTTCCGCTCTTGAGACCGCTCTCGATGCGCTTTCCAGCTATTAGCAAGTCAGAGAAATTTGATGTCACAATGCTAAACAGTGTTTCCTGGTACCGGCCTTGCAAATATCTACAAACTAGACAACGAATTCCTTATCCAAGAGTGGTGGTTGGACGCGAGCAACTATTTCCCTCCACCTTTGAGCATATCCTCTGAAGGTTTCATTGTCCTCTTGATATAAGTCTAGAAAATGCAGGCGGCTGTGAGCCAAATCAAGATCGTAGCTGTATTGCTTCATAAAAGTACTAGCTAGGTCTGACCATGATTGAATGATGCTGCTCTCTAGCTGCATGTACCAATTTAGTGATGCCTCACTCATACTGTCTTGAAACAGTGGATCATGAGCTTGTCATTATGAACATGTGACGTCATTCTTCTACAAAACATCACCAAATGCTTCCTTGGATTGATATCCCCTTTATACTTCTCAAACTTCGGTGCCTTGAACTTAGAAGGTATCACAAGGTCGGGTACCAAACGCATGTTCAAAGTATTCAGATCGGCAATGTTGCACCCCAAAATTTGACCAACAATTATTCATTCATTGAATGCTTGAAAGTGGATACCTTCATCAGAAAGTTCAAGAGATCCCCAGAGGAAGTGGTTGAAACCAAGGATGTGTGCTTCATAGCTTGAGAGTTGTGGGTGCTCCTCAGATGATTCTGAGACTTTGAGAATGAGCTTGATGTTTTGAGAAAGCCTATGAGATGTCTTGACAGCCATCATGAAGTCCAGAGGAGTCATTATGCAAGAGTTCAGAAGATTCAACCATGAATGGTGGAATTAGGGTTTTGACTGGGTCAACCCTAGATCAGCTGAAGATTTGGAGAAGGTTGAGACTCAATCCAAGGGCCATGAGATCATGGAATGATGTATAGAGGTGTTATAAAGAGGATTCCTAGACCAGCTCATCATGATTGAGGAGTTTGAGAAGTTTCAAGTTAGGGTCTCCAAGGATTGTCAGTGGAAAAACCCTAATTTGATCCCTATCTTCCAGGCAGTTTTAGCTCTAGATGAGATTGGTATCTCATCTTCCCCACAACATGAATGTTGTAGAGCTTGTTCTAAGCTTTAATTTGAGTGGTGGAAGTCCTTGATAGGAGTTACAGAGCTCAAGTTATGGTTTTGACAAATTACAGGTCAGCTGAGATATGTGAATCTGGGTCCTTGAAAGTCACCCAACTTGCAGACAACTTTTGCCCTAGTAGGAGGACTCCTATGATTTCTTGGTCAACATGAATGTTGAAGAGGATCTTCTTAGCTTTAATTTGAGTGGTAGAAGTCCTTTATTGGATTTGTGAAACTCAACTTATGGTTTGAATAAGACAGGGGTATTTTGGTCATTTGTCAGTTATAGGTCATTTTAGCCAATGCCTAAAACTCCTATTTCCAAGCCTCAAATGGAAAAACTCAAAACATGAAACTTGCTCAAAATGTGATTTTAAGTCTAGAAAGAGGGTCACAAATGGTTGGAAAAGCTCATAGCATGAAATTCCATGATTGGTCAAAAATGAACTAAAAAAGGCTTATAACTTTGAAAAGTTGAAATTGAAAAGTGATTTGGGAGATCCACAAGTCCAAAATAGGTCATCCAAGTAAACAAACAAGCGAGGATCCCGTCGAGTACGACGGACGTGAGGGGTGCTAATACCTTCCCCTTGCGTAACCGACTCCCGAACCCAGACAACGGTTGCGATGACCTTGTCTTACCCTTTCTCGTCAGGTTTTTCCGATCGTTTCCTTTCCCGCTCTGAGGGATAAATAACGAAAGGTGGCGACTCTTCTGTCATGCCGGCACCTTATTTTCGCGCAAGCGACAGCTGGCGACTCTGCTGGGGATCGAACCCAGAATCTCTGGTTCTCCGGTTCCCTATGAGAGTCAATCCTATCGTTTGTGTGTTTGCTTGTTGGGTTGCGTTTATTTATCGCATCTTTTTCTTCTCGCACTTTATTTCCCGCATTTTATTTCCAGTTTGATATGATTATCTGTGCTGCTGTGGGAGAGGGATGTTACTGTGAGTGAAAAGCCGGACCTGGGCTTGAGTACACACCTAGATATAGTTGCGGAGAAGTAGTAGATGAACCTGTCTGCTGAGCAGGCACAGTTCCCTACGAAAATCTGCGCTCAGACGAGATTCTTGCAGAGGTGCTCCTTTCCGGTCCTGAGGATCTGAAGGGAGTCCAGACGTGAGGATTGTCGACTCTGGGGACCGATCATTTGGAAGTCAGCTAAGAGAGGCCTCTTCATGACTTGATGATGCCACTCCTTCTGGGAATCGTATCGTCACTCATGAAAGTCTGTGACGCTGACAACCGCATAGGATGCCGTACCTTTGTCCGTGGATTAGGTCCATACCTGTGAGTGGGGTTGGGATATTGCAGGAAACTTTGACCTCCAGACTACCTGGTTTTCTTGACAGTGGATCAGTTATGTTGGGTTCTCAGTTGCAGAGATGTTCTTGATAGAGCAAGGGTTTGATCAGAGGATTTTATCATCAGGTGTTTGTCTGTTCTTGATAGAGCAGGCTTTGATCAGTGTATTGTTATCAGAAGTTTGTTCTGGACGGAGCAGATTTTTGAGAGAGGTCTGAGGATCTCGTCAGCAGTTGTTGTTTGTTCTTGATAGGGCAGATTTTGAGTGGGGTTTGAAGATCTCATCAGCAGCTGTGTATTTGTTCTTGAGAGGGCAGATTTGTGATTCGGGGTCTGAAGACTTCATCAACAGATATTCTTTGATCTTGCATCCGGGGTCTTTATTATCAGGCCTTCGTTCTTGTCAGGGCAGAATGCTGATCTCGATCCTATCAGATGGCTATTCACAGCAGATCAGATCAGTGGTTTTACACCGGGGTTTCCTTCTCATCAGCGACTGTTGACATCGAATCTCCACAGCAGCCACTTGGATATACTGTTGCATACCTGCATTTTGCATTAGCTTGCATAATCATTCCATTAGCGTGTGTCTGTGACAGGTACCGTTTCCCCGATCCAAGATCTCTCATTGTGTTACTGCAGCCGTTCTCAGAAAGACTGATGCGTATGAGTTCTCGGTCCTTGATGTGTCGAATCTGACTATTGCTATGTGAGGTTACTATTTCCATGATTGGGCCCAGATTCCTCTCCTTATTATTGTCAGCAGGTGCCAGGATCGGGGGATAATCTCTCAAGCACACAGACTCACGCATGCATTTGCATAAAGCATTCTTGCATGACATACATTCGGTTGCTTTTCCTAACCTTTGATCTTGACAGGTTTTTCAGGTACTCAGGTTCCGAGACTGTTTTCGATCTCCAGGATTGATCAAAGATTCATCCACCGCTACTCAACTCGCGCCAATCAAACGAGAATCATGGACCAGGTACAGTCAGATGTTCAGGAGCTTCGTGAGCGGATGGATCGTTTTATGGAGTTGATGCAAGTAGTTGCAAACGGGCAAGATCAGCTTCGTACTTTGGTTCAACCTCTTATCTCCAGGGTTGACAGTAATGGAATACTTCATGGTGGGGCCGTACCCACTCCTCCTCAAGGGGATACTCCACAGAACGTTGTTCCTGCTGCTGGGGGCAACGGTAGTGCTAACGGCAATCTTATGACTAATCTCGGACTTAACGCGGCGGGCACCGTCAATGGTGGTTTGGGAGCCAATGTTACCGTAGGGCCGGTCAACGGCAATGTTGGAAATATGGTGGTACCTCAACCGTGGCTGGAGGACCATCAGGATGACATTTTCTCTCAGAGAGGTGTAGAGGCTGAATTGACTGCTGAAGCCCGACTCAGGTTCAAGGCGCTGGAAGATAAGATGAGAGATATAGAAAATCAGAACACATTGGGCGTTGACATGTCCAAACTCGGGTTGATTGCTGACTTTAAAGTACCTCACAAGTTTAAGGTGCCTATCTTTGAGAAGTATAGGGGCACTACTTGTCCCCGTGTTCACCTCCGATCTTATTACAGAAAGATGTCCGCTTATTCTGATGATGAGAAGTTGCTGATGCACTTCTTTCAGGATAGTCTTTCTGGCCCATCGCTCGAATGGTATATGGGTTTGGAACCCGCTGCTGTGCGCACGTGGAAAGATCTCGCTGAAGCATTTGTTCTCCACTATCAATATAATAGCGACTTGGCTCCCAACCGAGTTCAGCTTCAGAATCTCTCGCAGCGGAGCAATGAAAGCTTCAAGGAGTACGCCCAGCGGTGGCGTGAATTGGCTGCTCGGGTTCAACCACCGATGGTTGAGCGTGAGTTGGTACAAATGTTCGTGGCTACCCTTCCCGGAGTCTATTATGAGAAGCTGATCAGTGGCATGTCCGGAACATTCTCAGCCCTCATCACTTTGGGCGAGCATGTTGAAAATGGTATAAAGATCGGAAAGATTCAGGGCGAATCATCCTCAGCTGGAGGAGCTAGCAAGAAACCCTATACTGGCAAGCGTCGGGAGGGCGATGCCAGTGCTGTCACCAATGCTAGGAGAAAGGGCAAGGGCCCTCAGTCTCAGATCGCTAGCATAAACATCCCAGCTGCACCCCCACAGCCGCAGCAGCAGCCCCAGCAACAGAATAATCCGGGATATAAGAGATATCAGAATCGGGGTCCCCTGGCAAACCGTCATTTGGAAACTCCTCCTATGCCGTATGCACAGCTTCTGCAAACGCTACTTCAGCTCCAATTGGTTCATAAAAGGACGTTGGCTCCCTTGACAGGGGCACCACCACCAGATTATGATGCTAATGCTACTTGTGAATTTCATTCGGGGGCACCTGGCCATACAGTTGAGAATTGTAAAGCTTTTAAGCACAAAGTCCAGGACTTGGTCGACGCCAAGGTTATCAACTTTTCTGACAACGTACCCAACGTCACCAAAAACCCAATGCCTCATCATAGGGGGGTGGAGTGAATGCTGTTATCACTGAGGAGAATTCAGACTTGCTGACCGATGTCAAAGATCTGAGGACGCCGTTGTGTTTTGTTAAGGCTAAGTTGCTGAAGAAGGGCTTCTTTCCCGGATGTGGAGAGTTATGTATGGCCTGTGCTACACTTCCTGATGGGTGTGAGCAGTTGATCGAAGGTATCCAGAGTCTGATGGCCGAGGGTATTTTGCAATTCAGTCGGAGCGTTGAGAATGCGTCAGGGGAAGTCGTGCTGAAGCAGGCAGACGAAGTTGCTACTATTACCATCCCTCGTCACCCTATTACTATTTCTGCGTCCCGTCCGCCTTCCATCACCATCACCAAGGCCGGACCAATCCCATTTGAGAGCACTAATGCCGTCCCATGGCATTATGGCGCCGAAGTTTATTGTAATGGTCAGAGGATAGAGCTTGAGCCGTCCAGGTCGACTGCGCAGAATCTTGCTGAAGTCAGTGGTATCACCAGAAGTGGTAGAGTGTTCGCACCGGCAGAGGGTGCAGCAGAGAAGGTAGTCCGGGCTGACGCTGTGGACAAGGGCAAAGGTAAAGCTGTTGAGGAGGTCCCTGCAGGGGCAGAGAAAGATTTGTTGGTTAAAGATGCTGAAGAGTTCATGCGACTGATCAGGAAAAGTGACTACAAGATTGTAGATCATCTTCACCAGACTCCGTCAAAGATCTCGATTCTTAACCTGTTGCTGTGTTCTGAAGCGCACCGCAACGCGTTGCTGAAAGTATTGAATGCTGCATACGTGCCGCAGGAGATATCAGTTAATCAACTCGAGGAAGTGGTAGCCCATGTCAATGCTGGTAATGGGCTGGGATTTACAGATCTGGAGCTGACGCCCAAGGGAAGAGATCACAACAATGCCTTGCACGTCTCGATAGAGTGCAGAGGCACGATTATGTCACATGTCCTGGTGGATACGGGTTCCTCGCTTAACGTGCTTCCGAAGAAGGCACTAATGAAGTTGGATACCCGTGGACTGCTATGCATGCCCAGTGATCTGGTCGTGAAAGCCTTTGACGGAACCAAGCGCCACGTCTTCGGAGAAGTGACCCTGCCAATTCAAGTTGGTCCAGAGACGTTTAATGCGGTTTTCTATATCATGGATATCATGCCCGCCTATAGTTGCCTCTTAGGTCGGCCGTGGATCCATTCTGCTGGTGCCGTGACGTCCACGCTGCATCAGAAGCTTAAATATGCTGTTGGGGGCAGCATAGTGACAGTCTGTGGAGAAGAGGACATCATGGTAAGCCACCTGTCGTCCTTTAAATATGTTGAAATGGATGGTGAGATCCATGAGACTCTTTGCCAGGCTTTTGAAACCGTCAGGGTGAAGGAGGTAGCTCCCGTTGTTGCAGAGAAGCAAGAGGTGAACCTCTCCTCATTTAAGGAAGCTAGAGCTGTTGTCGAAGCTGGTTCCACCCCAGGCTGGGGGCATGTCTTGGACATACCAATCAAACAGGATAAGTTTGGATTGGGGTATTCTCCTGAAGCTGAAGCTTCGTCTTCTTCTGGTAGCTCGTCTCGTGGGAAAGGGCCGATCCTATTCACCAAGGGAGGAGTAATCTTCGAGAGTATCAACGCTACGTCAGAGGACAGCGGGGACAGTGATTGTGATCTTGATGCCTGGATTCAACCGAGCAAGCCAGGCGAGCGCCTCCGCAATTGGACCATCAAGGAGATTATCGAACTGACAAATGAAGAGTAATGATTTGCTTTTTACAATCTTTGTACAACCCTATGTCCTGCCCGGGGCATATTGGTTTTACTGTCAGGGCCTTGTTGGATTATGTGTATGCATTTTGTTAATAAATAAAAGGCGTTTTCTTCGTAACCAAATATTGTGTTCTCTGTTATTCATATTTTATGCTTGTTTTGAAAAACAGCAAAATGGCAACGAGGTTCGTGCTAACCTGCATATTCCTGCTTTAAACTTAACCCTTGTTATTGCAGGATCCACGTAACAGATGACATCGACTCTGGACCCTCTACGGCTCACTACGACTTTGATTGCCCGATCTATCAAGCCGAGGATGAGATTGATGAAGACGAAGACCTTCCGGAAGAGTTGGCCCGCTTGTTGAGACAAGAGGAGAAGGTTATTCTGCCTCATGAAGAGGATATCGAGATCATAAATCTGGGTTCTGAGGAGCTTATCAGGAATGTCAGAGTTGGGGCTGCGCTGCAGAATGATGTCAAGCATAGACTGGTCGAGATGCTTCGAGAGTATAGTGACGTCTTTGCTTGGTCATATGAGGATATGCCCGGACTTGACACTGATATCGTGGTTCATCGCTTGCCGTTGCGAGAAGATTGCCCTCCAGTCAAGCAGAAGCTCAGGAGGACGAGACCAGACATGGCTGTAAAAATTAAAGAAGAGGTCCAGAAGCAGCTGGATGCAGGATTTCTAGCCGTTACCACCTACCCTCCGTGGGTCGCCAACATAGTGCCTGTACCGAAGAAAGACGGTAAGGTACGCATGTGCGTTGATTATCGGGACTTGAATAGGGCGAGCCCTAAGGATGATTTCCCGTTGCCTCATATCGATGTGTTGGTCGACAATACAGCCCAGTTTTCCGTGTTTTCGTTCATGGATGGCTTCTCCGGTTACAATCAGATTAAGATGGCGCCGGAGGACATGGAGAAAACGACGTTTATTACCCCCTGGGGGACGTTTTGCTACAAGGTAATGCCCTTCGGTCTGAAGAACGCAGGGGCCACTTACCAGCGAGCAATGGTAACTTTGTTTCATGATATGATTCATCATGAGATCGAGGTCTATGTTGATGACATGATTGCAAAGTCCCAAACGGAGGAAGAGCATCTGGTCAATTTGCTGAAGCTGTTTGAAAGGCTTAGGAAGTTCAGGCTGAGGCTGAACCCTAACAAGTGCACTTTCGGAGTGCGGTCTGGAAAGTTATTGGGGTTTATCGTTAGTGAACGAGGTATCGAAGTTGATCCTGCGAAGATAAAAGCTATCCAAGAAATGCCAGCGCCGAAAACAGAAAAAGAAGTTCGTGGTTTCTTGGGCCGAATAAACTACATTGCAAGGTTTATCTCTCAGCTCACGGCCACTTGTGAACCGATGTTCAAGTTGTTAAAGAAAAATCAGGCGATTACTTGGAACGAAGATTGCCAGAGGGCATTCGATAAGATAAAGCAGTATCTTCAAGAACCTCCAATCTTGATACCCCCAGTGGCTGGACGGCCATTAATCATGTACTTGACAGTTCTGAAGAATAGCATGGGGTGTGTTCTCGGTCAGCACGACGAGACGGGCAGAAAAGAGCATGCCATTTATTATTTGAGTAAAAAGTTCACTGAGTGTGAATCTCGATACTCGATGCTGGAGAAGACGTGTTGTGCACTAGCTTGGGCTGCCAAACGTCTACGACAGTATATGCTCAATCACACCACTATGCTGATTTCGAAGATGGATCCGATCAAGTACGTCTTCGAGAAGCAGGCTCTTTCGGGCAGGATTGCCAGATGGCAGATGGTGTTAACAGAATATGATATTCAGTACGTCTCTCAGAAAGCCATTAAGGGGAGCGTATTGTCCGATTATCTTGCCGAACAGCCAATCGAAGACTATCAGCCGATGAAGTTCGAATTCCCTGACGAGGACATTATGTTTCTCAAAGCAAAGGATTGCGAGGAGCCATTGCCCGACGAGGGGCCAGATAGGAAGTCTCAGTGGAAGTTGATATTCGACGGAGCGGTTAATTCCTATGGAAGTGGTATCGGGGCTATCATCACGACTCCTCACGGATCCCACATCCCGTTTACTGCAAGACTGACGTTTTCAGTTACCAACAACGAAGCCGAGTACGAAGCGTGTATTATGGGTCTAGAAGAGGCAATTGATTTGAGAATCAAGAATCTAGACATATATGGTGACTCAGCGCTTGTAATCAATCAGATCAAAGGGGAGTGGGAAACTCGTCAACCGAATCTAGTGCCGTACATGAATTATGCCAGGAGGCTGCTTCCGTTCTTCGACCGAGTAGAACTTCATCATGTACCCCGGGCTGAAAATCAAATGGCTGATGCTTTAGCCACGTTGGCTTCAATGTATAAGGTCAATCTTTGGAATGAAGCTCCCAGCATTGTTCTTTCGCGTCTTGACAGACCAGCGTATGTGTTCGCAATCGAGGATGCCACTGACGGCAAGCCATGGTTCCACGACATCCAGACCTTCCTTATGACCAAGGAGTATCCTACGGGTGCGTCAACCAAGGATAAGAAGACTCTGAGGAGGCTATCTGGAAACTTTTACCTCAACCCTGATGGAGTGCTGTACAAGAGAAACCACGATCTCGTGCTACTCAGATGTGTAGATGAGAAAGAGGCAAGTATGCTCATGGAAGAAGTCCATGAGGGCACATTTGGTACGCACGCCGGCGGGCATGCCATGACGAGAAAGATCCTGAGAGCAGGATATTACTGGTTGACTATGGAGTCGGATTGCTTCAGATTCGCGAAGAAATGTCACAAATGCCAGACTTATGCTGATAAAGTTCACGTGCCGCCGTGCCCATTGAATGTCATGTCCTCCCCTTGGCCGTTCTCCATGTGGGGCATCGACATGATAGGCAAGATCGAGCCCACTGCATCCAACGGTCATCGCTTCATTCTGGTAGCTATCGACTACTTCACCAAGTGGGTGGAGGCAGCCTCGTACGCTAATGTGACCAAGCAGGTAGTGGCTAAGTTCATAAAGAGGGACATCATCTGTCGCTATGGAATTCCCGAGCGGATCATTACTGACAATGGTTCGAATTTGAATAACAAGATGATGAAGGAGCTGTGCCAGAGCTTCAAGATCGAACACCACAACTCATCTCCCTACCGGCCGAAGATGAATGGCGCCGTTGAAGCGGCCAACAAGAACATAAAGAAGATTGTTCAGAAGATGGTTGTGACGTATAAAGATTGGCACGAGATGCTGCCGTTTGCCTTGCACGGTTATCGCACCACGGTGCGTACGTCGACTGGGGCAACTCCTTTCTCCTTGGTGTACGGTATGGAAGCTGTCCTACCGCTAGAAGTGGAGATTCCCTCTTTGCGAGTTTTGGTTGATGTGAAACTTGATGAGGCAGAATGGGTTACGAATCGCCTGAACCAGCTCAGCCTGATGGACGAGAAGAGATTAGCATCGATTGCATTTGGTCGCCTGTACCAAAGCCGAATGAAGAAAGCTTACGATAAGAAGGTGCGTCCTCGAAGCTTTCAGACGGGTGATCTCGTCCTGAAGAAGATTCTTCCGCCACATTCCGATCACCGGGGCAAGTGGACTCCGAATTATGAAGGGCCGTATGTCGTCAGCAAGGTCTTCTCGGGAGGAGCTTTGTTGTTATCCACGATGGATGGTGAAGATTTCGCATCCCCGGTGAATGCGGACGCAGTTAAAAAAATACTTTGCTTGAAAGCGACCCGCTGGACAAAAAAGAAAGAGTCCAGGCAAAAAAAGGGCATCCCGGCGAACCAAAAACAGAATAAAAGGTTCGGGAAAAAATTAGGGATATATTGAAAAAATGTACACCCGCGAAGTCGAAAACCTACACTGGGCGGCTTCGGCAAAAAAGGGTATCCCGGTGAACTGAAAACCCGAAAGGGCGGTTCACGCAAAAGTTAGGGATTTGAATAAGCAAATGACTGCGTTCCGCGTATGGACTTTCATTGTTTAGTGGTGCGGAAGACCTGAGGGCTGTTTATCTGAATCAATCTCTTCCAAAGCTGAAGCATCGGAGAAGTATCGAAGTCGAGTGGGTCTTAGAGGGATCAACTCATGGTGTTCGTCTACGCCTCGATTGCCGACATTTGTATATACTGATGTATATTTATGTTTTCTTTTTTGCGCGGCTTCCTCATTCCAGGAGCTTGCCTCTGTTGTAAAACATTTTTGCCCATTCAGGGGTTCATCATCAATAAAATGCACATTATTCAGCAATCCTACTTGTCTGTTTAGCATTTATCTGTTTTGTTTGCGAATGAGAACGCCGATGTGTTTTTTGATAAAATGCGCATACATAAACTTGCGGGCCTAAGCCCATTGATTGTTGAAACAATTAACTAACTGAGCATTGTCACGAGATAATAACCCTGATAGGCCCCTTTGAGGAGGGTATCTTGTCTGTTTGTTTGTGTTGTTGCAGGTGTAGCACCTCGCCAGAGGATGTGCCGTGCGTATCCCCGAAGAAGGATGAGTCCTCCTTCTCCAGCAGAGTTCAGTAGTCTCTCCTCCGCAGAATCAGAATCAGAATAGTGAGCATTGATATGTCTTTCCCAGGTAGAGATGATTCTCTTCCCCAAGCAGACGCATCCTGAAGGAATGTCACCTCATCAGCTGAGTCAAGCACCGAAGAATGAGGTCGTATCCCCCAGCACCGGGTCACAAGTGCAGAGTTCATAGGAATGATTGAGTACCGAAGCTCGTGTTTTCCCCAGTAAAGTCACCGAAGCAGGTGTCCTCCCCCGCACCGGGTCACAAGTGCAGGTTTCGTAGGAAGCTAGTCGTATACCGAAGTATGCAGTAACTGATGGTGCCAGACTGAAGTCTCCGGTGGAATTGAGATTCCGCACCAGAGTCGTATTCTCTCCTGGAGTTGGATGATTCCCTCTTCCCCCAGTAAAGTGTTGGAACAGCTGATGTTATATTCCCCTGCAGAGTCGTACTCTTCCCCAAAGTCAGATGATTCTTTCTTCCCCAGTGGAATCGAATTCCCCATCAGAATCGTACTCTCCAGTGAAGTAGAATGATTTCTATCCCCGGCTGAGTCCGCAGAAAAGAAGAATCCTTGGAAGTTGATCAGATCATGATTGACTTTCCCCAGCAGAGCGTGGGGTAGCTGACGCTGTGTTTCCCCAGAGTCGCACTCTCTCCATCGAAGCAGAATGATTTCTCCTTCCTCAGCCGAGTTTGCAGATGTCCAAGAGATCCGAATCCTGGGAAGTTGATCAGATCATGATTGGTTTTTCCCCAGTGGAGTGTTGAGCAGCTGAAGTTGGTTCCCCACAAGTGGTCATCCCCAGAAGAGTAGCCGAGACGGCCGCGCAATTCATTCTCGCGATTGATATCAGCAGATCCAAGTTCTCATAGAGCTTCGTCCCCTGCAGTAATCAGCTGAAGTTGTTCCCCTGCAACAGTCCGTGGAAGATCAATTCCCCAGACAGAGCCTGATTGATATTGGCGTGTTCACATTCTCCTCAGCAGGATGACTCCTCTACCTGAGTGGTTCTTTCTCCTTGACAGGAGGATTCCCCCTTTCGGCATTTATTTTGCCGACGGGATCGCATCATGGTGCATGATTGCATAGCATTTTGCATGATTGCATAGCATTGAGCATGATTGCATAGCAGAAGCATATGCATCATAGGCATGATCTAGATCATTATCATTCTTGCCTTACAGGTGTTCCACCAAAAGACCGGTTGCTCAGGAAGATTCTTGACGTTCTCCCCAGCAAGATCGCTTGCGAGATGATTCCTAAAGACCCCGGTGTGATCCCCGCAGTCGCTCACTCAAGATGATTTTTGAGATCCCCAGTGAAGTCTTCAGTCCGAGACGATTCTTGAATTCCTCAGCAGGGCCGTTCGCTTAAGACGATTCTTAAGACCTCAGTACAGGTTCCCGAATAGTTCGCTCAGGACGATTCTCGAGCTCCCCAATAGCGTCTCCAACAGGAGTTGCCCAGGAAGATTCCTGGAATTCCCAACAGAATGTTTGCTTCAGAAAGGTTATTAGTTCAGGACGATTCTTGAAGATACCCGACGGATCTGTTTGTCCAAGATGATTCTTGAAGCCTTGAGCAGCATGACATGTTTGCTCCAACAACGATGTCTAATCTGAAGATGGATTTCGTAAGCGCCCGATGGCGATATCAGAAGGTTCCGGTGAGTCCAGATTTCCGCATTGAAGAATCAACAGGTAGCTGAAGACAAGGTTCCAGGGTTGTAGATACGACAGAGTGATTCGTGTGAGTCTGAAGACCAAGTCAGTTGTCCTGAGGTGATGATTGATTACGATCAAGTGAATAGTATTTCTTATGACTGAGGTCGAAGATGTTTCTCCAGCTGAAGCGGAGTTTTTGCCTGAAGGCAAAGTGTTTGAATCCCCGTAGAGTCATGAATGGCTCAGGATACCATTTCGCTGACTGAAGTCACAGATTTCCAAGCTGAAGCGAAGGTGCCTAAGGGCAAGGTTATCCCCAAGGTCATGAGGGACCTAGGATTCGTTTTTCGGACTGAAGGCCGAAGTATATCCCTGATTGAAGTCACGGATGCTCTATAGCAGAGGCGGAGTTGCCTGAAGGCAGATCCATGTATCCTTGAAGGCCAAGGATCATTTTCTTCAGACTGAAGTCAAAGATACCTCCTGCAGAGTTGCCATCCTCGAAGGTCAAGGATGCTTATCTTCAGAAGTACTTGAAGGTCTTTTCTAGCTGAAGCTGGAAGTGGCCAGGGGCCAGGGTCTCACATAGTTCTGATGTTGAAGTTCTACAGTGGGATCATTGTGCAGTAGTATTCTGATGTTCGTTATGGTTCTGAGGGTGAACCCCAGATCAGAGTGTGCTCGGTTGAGTCTCTCATCCCCAGCAGAGTAGTTTCAAATACGCAAGTGTACCTTTTGTTCCATTTACCAGGGGTGAACCCCAGGTCAGAGTTGTTCAGTATTGTATTTTCTCCGGCAGCGAGGTTGGATGTTTGTTTGACGGCAATGTCAGACTCCTTAAATCCCCAGCAGAGATGATGTTGGTACGACGGCGATGTCGAGTGTCTCTCAGAATGATGTTTGTTTCCGGCGGCGATGTCAGATCAGTATCTCTCCAGCTAGTTGTTGAGCAGCTAGTGTTGCAGTGTTCGAAGGTTTGTTCTCCGCAGAGTATCATGTGGTCGGGCAGTTGGCAAATTTTCGGGTTTACCGATATTCAACCGTCTCGTACCTTGATTGGTTGAGAGCCGTTCGCTTCTCACCCAGTCAGGTTCAAGCCGTTTGAATAGGGGCAGCTGTTGCACCCCAAAATTTGACCAACAATTATTCATTCATTGAATGCTTGAAAGTGGATACCTTCATCAGAAAGTTCAAGAGATCCCCAGAGGAAGTGGTTGAAACCAAGGATGTGTGCTTCATAGCTTGAGAGTTGTGGGTGCTCCTCAGATGATTCTGAGACTTTGAGAATGAGCTTGATGTTTTGAGAAAGCCTATGAGATGTCTTGACAGCCATCATGAAGTCCAGAGGAGTCATTATGCAAGAGTTCAGAAGATTCAACCATGAATGGTGGAATTAGGGTTTTGACTGGGTCAACCCTAGATCAGCTGAAGATTTGGAGAAGGTTGAGACTCAATCCAAGGGCCATGAGATCATGGAATGATGTATAGAGGTGTTATAAAGAGGATTCCTAGACCAGCTCATCATGATTGAGGAGTTTGAGAAGTTTCAAGTTAGGGTCTCCAAGGATTGTCAGTGGAAAAACCCTAATTTGATCCCTATCTTCCAGGCAGTTTTAGCTCTAGATGAGATTGGTATCTCATCTTCCCCACAACATGAATGTTGTAGAGCTTGTTCTAAGCTTTAATTTGAGTGGTGGAAGTCCTTGATAGGAGTTACAGAGCTCAAGTTATGGTTTTGACAAATTACAGGTCAGCTGAGATATGTGAATCTGGGTCCTTGAAAGTCACCCAACTTGCAGACAACTTTTGCCCTAGTAGGAGGACTCCTATGATTTCTTGGTCAACATGAATGTTTAAGAGGATCTTCTTAGCTTTAATTTGAGTGGTAGAAGTCCTTGATTGGATTTGTGAAACTCAACTTATGGTTTGAATAAGACAGGGGTATTTTGGTCATTTGTCAGTTATAGGTCATTTTAGCCAATGCCTAAAACTCCTATTTCCAAGCCTCAAATGGAAAAACTCAAAACATGAAACTTGCTTAAAATGTGATTTTAAGTCTAGAAAGAGGGTCACAAATGGTTGGAAAAGCTCATAGCATGAAATTCCATGATTGGTCAAAAATGAACTAAAAAAGGCTTATAACTTTGAAAAGTTGAAATTGAAAAGTGATTTGGGAGATCCACAAGTCCAAAATAGGTCATCCAAGTAAACAAACAAGCGAGGATCCCGTCGAGTACGACGGACGTGAGGGGTGCTAATACCTTCCCCTTGCGTAACCGACTCCCGAACCCAGACAACGGTTGCGATGACCTTGTCTTACCCTTTCTCGTCAGGTTTTTCCGATCGTTTCCTTTCCCGCTCTGAGGGATAAATAACGAAAGGTGGCGACTCTTCTGTCATGCCGGCACCTTATTTTCGCGCAAGCGACAGGCAACATCACGACCCTTAATAGCATCAAGCTTTTCTTCTGAGGCATGACATATTCCATGATCTCAACATATCGTGAGTCCTTAGTTTTCATCACAGGGACTACTTCTTGGGAATCAGGCTTAGAGAATGCAAAACTAAGGTATTCCACGACATCAACAGATGAGGAATGTCCATCTCGGGCGACATTACGCTATTGTATAACATGGTTCTCAATAGGAGTCTGGACAAGCTGATCTTGATTAACATTGTTTACAGTAGTCCTCCGAAAATTATCATCTCTCTTTGCCAAGGTTGTCATAGTCTCCACAATCTGATCCAACTGATCTTTCATTAATTCAAAATCCGCTCTTGTCACAAACTGGTTATGCTCTTCTGAGTTCATGATCTTTCAAAAGCTACTTCAAATCCACTGCTGGCTTCAGGAAGTCAATGGGGAGTATAGGCAGAGAATGGATAAGGCTCAAGGATGAGAAATGAAAATGTGACGTCATATGCATGGAATGAAAATGCAAGCCAAATGGTTTCAAGGGACTCAAAAGCGAGTTGCAAACATTCTGGAAAAACTGAAAAAGTTTCATTTCAAAATCCATGATCTCTATTGATATTCACACACACACACACACACACACACACACACACACACACACACACACACACACACACACACACACACACACACACACATATATATATATATATATATATATATATATATATATATATATATATATATATATATATATATATATATATATATATATATATATATATATATATATATATATATATATATATATATATATATATATATATATATATATATATATATATATATATATATATATATATATATATATATATATATATATATATATATATATATATATATATATATATATATATATATATATGTGTGTGTGTATATATATATATATATATATATATATATATATATATATATATATATATATATATATATATATATATATATATATATATATATATATATATATATATATATATATATATATATATATATATATATATATATATATATATATATATATATATATATATATATATATATATATATATATATATATATATATATATATATATATATATACACACACACATATATATATATATATATATATATATATATATATATATATATATATATATATATATATATATATATATATGTATGTATATATACAAATATGTATAATAAAATAGACAAGGGCCTAGGTTTGAAGATAACAAGCATGGAGCCATGGTCTACCCATCCCAACAGGTGTGTACTAAGGGTTCTTGATCAGCAGAACAGGGGTTCTAAAAAAGTTCCCAGAGTCATTGATAAATCTTTCGGATATTATCGGCTTACACGACTACTCATGCGGGCTAATAATATTCTCAAGATAAACTTGTCTGAGTGTAGTCTCGCATGACAACCATCACAAGTCTACACTTGGATAATCACTGCACTACGTCCTAAAAAGGCATAGAGGGGTGAAATGTAACTTAAGGTCCTCAGCTTCACGGACTCCTAGGTTGGAAAAAGTGATGCCAATATGACTACTCACATCAGACACCAGTAATCCCAAAGAGGCCTCCACTGAGCATGGTTATATGCTAGACATGTTATGATTACTCCCAACAACTAACTATTGATTATACCATAATCCTATCATAGGTGTACGCTCAAGTCCGGGTTAAGACTTATCTCACCACTCAAAGGTAACAACCCTGCACACAGAAAAACCCAAGCACAAACAGATATATACACATATATTTACAAATATACAAGTATATAAGCAAGCAAACATATAAAAAAATACAAATGCAAACAAGGTGAGCTTAACCCTCTTATGGGAGCATTCCCCAGCGAAGTCGCCATTTCTGTTGCGTTGAGAATCAAATATAAATGTATTAATTAACTTGAATCACAAATCATTGAATTCACCATTGAGCTTTGATTTACCCAAAGGAAAGGGTAAAGATCGAAGAAAATCCTAAGTGCGTTATATAACGACACAACTAGAGATCTAAGGTTCAGGGGTTAGTTATACCTAGGGAAGGTGTTAACATCCTAAGTATCTGTAGTACTCTACAGGAACCTCTTGTTAGTATTTGTGTTATGCTAAAGTTTTATTGCTAAGGGAAAGACCTAGGGTATATACACTAAGTATGCTCCCTAAGACGTCACATCTCGTGCCTACCTATCCTGACTCGGATGGAATCAAAGCATTTGAAGTTCACCTAACTAGGGATGAGGAAGTCTTGATAACGATCAAGGTTCCAAGGGGGAGTATGTATACATCACCATGACACTTACATGGAGTGCAGCGACTCCAATCCTAAGGCTAAGAAAAAGGGGGAAAGTAAGTTTTCATCATCATGACACTTACATGGAGTGTGGGAATTCCAATGCTAAGTCTAGGATAAAGGGTAAGGTAAACTAATAACTATCGCACGACGACGAAGGATAAGGGAAGTTAGTTGTTAGTGGTTAGAGGTTAGAGGGCTCGAAAAGATATCACATCTTGTGCCTACGTATCCTGACTAGGAATGAGGAGTCAGATTCTCCTTAGTTCGGCTAACTAGGGGTGAGGAACTCTTGATAACGATCAAGATTCCAAGGGGGAAGTAAGTGTTCATAACCATGACACTTACACGGAGTGCGGCGACTCTAAACCTAAGGCTAGGTTAAACAGGGAAAAGACTCTAACAAAGTCTCAAGGGAATGGTAGACAAGGTTATCCTAAACATGACATGGCAGTCAATAGAGGGAATCCTTTCCTTTGGAATCCGAGCATAGGTAATCAACATCAGGAGCAAGGGATGAAGCTTTAAGCATACAACATAACAATCATGAACGAATGATGATAAGCATAAAATAATGAAAAAGAGATAGTCAATGCAAGAGTCGAGATCAAAAACTCAAATAGAAATAGTCAAGTATCTAAGGGGAGGGACCAAGTCACATGTCAAAGAAATTAGTAGAAATTAACATGGAAATGATATAAAAAAAACCCTAAATATTTACATTCTAAAAATGATTAGAACAAGGATTAATTCACAAAAACCTATTAAGAAAACATTTTATATTTAGTTAAAAAACAAGTGAAATAATTAATCTAAACAAAAATTAATAATTCTAATTAAAAACATTAAAATATTAGATAAAACATATTTAAAATATTCAAAAAAACTAATTAACAAAAATATTTACAAAATGCTAACAAGAATCATATAAAAAATAATAAAACTATTAAAAATAAATGACCAAAATAGTAGCAAAATAATTAATAAAGATAGCAAAAATATTTAACAAAATAATTAATAAAAATGTTTAACAAAATAAATAAAAAAATCATTAATAGAAGTAATTAACTAAAATAGCTAACCAAAATAAATAACAGAGATTAACAAGTATTTAGCTGAATAATTAACAAAACAATATTAATAAATATATCAAAAATTTCTAAAAAAAAAAAAAGAAGGGTGGAGCTAGAGAACCCTTATGGGCCACACGGCCCATTCACTTTCATAAAAATGGTGCTGATAAAAAAAAGGGGCAGGTGTAATGGACAAGGCGCAATGGCCCAAGTTAGATGTCTTAAGTCAACACGGGTTGGGTTTGAAACCCAAACCCAGTCTGATTGCTAAAGGTCTTTCTACAAAACAAAGAAAACCTAAAGCACTGGTTAATGCACGCACAAAACAAGAAGAATAAACTCGCTCCCTACCTCTCAACAAAGAACAATGGCACGAAAAAGGAAAAGCAAACCACAATAGTAAAACAAACCCAAACGTCTCGCTTCGTCTTCTCTCACCCTCATGGTCTATCTCCCTTCGCGGTTTTCTACTCCGATGGCTGATGGTGGTGCGTCGACTCACATGTGGTGGTTTTGAGTTGATGAGACGCGACATATTAGAGTGAGGTGAGGTTTTGTGATGTATCACAGTTTTAATATGGTTGTGAGTCGTTGATTACCGTGAATCAAGAAAAATGGAGGATTTTTTAGAAGCTCATGGATGGTTCATTCTGTTATTAGTGACAAAGAAAGAAACTGAGATGTGTTATTGTTGTTGCTGATTAAATGTCATCTGGAGCTTCTTTTCGTGCATCACAGGTAAATTTCAGAAGGACATATCCGAACTTCCACTACAACAAGTTGCCATTTGAGTTGATTCGTTGTTGTGTTTTAAAGTATGATGCTAAGTGATTATGGTGGAAGAGTATGTGTTGTTTTCTATTGAAGGAAAACAGTTATGGGTTTTATGGAAGGATTGAAGTCTGGTGTATATGGTGACGGTTCCTTTGCAAATGAAGGTTTTTTTTATGAGTCTTTTCTTTTTGAATTTTTCAAAGTTTTTTTTGTTGCTCTCCCTTTCTTACTTTGTTATATCCTCTCTTTTAAAATTTGATGACTTTTCCTTTAAGTTTTGAAGTACACCAGTTTGTGTCTTATTGTTCTGATGTCTTCTTCAATGGCAGGTTGTAGCAAGATAGTAGCAGGCTGTAGGTTCTTTTTTTGGTTGTGACAAGTCTTTTGAGGCTTGGGTTGCAGAAGATTTTGGAGTGTTGTTATTTGGCAGTTTGTGCATAAGCCTTGTTGTAATATGTTCAGCGCAAGAAGTTCATGTACATGCTATGAAGTGTATTGTAACATCGTTTGGGGAAACCTTGGGGCATGGTAGTAGCAAGGTGTAAGAGTTTCATGAAGTTGGTGTAATCACTTGGTCAAAGAACAAACTAATTAAAAGAAATAAATGAAAACTTAAACTATAATTAAATTAAAAACTAAGTGAATAATTAAATGACTAAATTAAAAATTTATAATTTAATAAAATAAATTAGCACTAATTACATAATATCAAAAATTAAATAAATATTTGGATAATTAAAGTCAACTAAAACCTAATTATCTAAATTAATTTATAACTAATTAATTAAAAGATTAATAAATAAATGATAAATGATAACAATTAATAAAATCAAATAAAAATAAAAAAATAGAATAAAATAAAAACCTAGTTAATAAAATTAAATTAAATTAATTCTAAATTATTTAACTAATAAATAAATAAATAAAGATATAAAATAAAACAAAATCTTAATTATCTAAATAAACTAATTTAATTATAAAATTTAAATAAGAAATAAGTAAATAAATAAAATAAATAAAAATAAATAAAGTAACTAAATTAAAATTAAATCTAAACTAATAAAAGACTATTTAAAAATAAATCACAAATGAAATGAATAAAAAAGCGAATAAAAGGTCAAATATCGAAATACTCAAGAACGTAAAACGAATGCACCGAAATTATCAGCGCAGGATGAACCACTCAGAAGAATACAACGTTTCGTCGGATTTCGAAATAAATCTTATCTGTTGAAATTGTTTAAACTGTCTAAATGCGACCGATTGACTGTAATTCCAATAAGTTCATTATGACTGATAATATGAGGATATGCAAGATGATTGACCTAGAATGACATACAAAAGATCAAAGAATCTAAGGATAAAATTTGGGGTATGCTAATTCTTAAGAGGTATCCCTTAACTTATCTCGTTCTGAATTAGAATTGTGTCTTTATGAAATTTTGGGAAAGTATCATAAGCTTTAGAACAAATACAAGGATATGAAACAGGTCCATGTATCTGAATCTAAAGCGTATAATAAGCTTAAGAAATATTTCTACACTTTAAATGAAGATAATTTTATTCTGAAGAATGAAAACTCTACTCTTTAAAGTAAAAGTTCTAAACTTGAGAAAGAAATTCTTTCAGAAGCTTATGTGGACTATGAAACTGTCATAAAGAAGTATGACAAATATTTTCAAACATTTCTGGCTAGAAACATGGAAAAAGCAAGATGACTTCAATAATTTATGGAGTTAGCAAAAATGGAAGAAGATGAATTGAGTATGTGGCTAAAAAAAACCTATTTCAAAACCTAAGGAAAAACCAAAAGCTCTAAACTCCTATTTCTCTTATGCTTACATACAAAATGATTATTCCGCACATAAACTCAAGTTTTCTAAGAACTCTGGGAGAACTAACAAGAAAGGCCCCAAAAAATGTGGGTACCTAAGGATAAGATAATATATGTTGCAGACATCCTTAGTAAGGATAAGATAAATGTGGGTACCCGGACTCTGTGTGCTCACGAAACATGAAGGGAAGAAGACATATGTTCCAAGACCTTGAACTTAAGTCAGGTGGCTTCGTGGGTTTCAGAGGTGATTAGAAAGGGAATATCATAGGCTCTGAAACAGTTTGTAACGGTTCACTCCCTTCTATTACTAATGTTTTATTATTTGAGGGATTAATGCATAATTTATTGTCCATAAGTCAATTAAGTGACAATCATTATGATATAATATTTAATCAAAAGTCTTGTAAAGTTATTAGTCTGAAGGATGGATCAATCCTTTTTAATGGAAAGAGGAAAAATAACATTTATAAGATTAGACTTTCTGACCTAAAAAATCAGAATGTAAAATGTCTTATGTCTGTTAATGAAGAGAAATGGGACTGGCATAGACGACTGGGCCATGTTAGCATGAGGAAGATTTCTCATATAAATAAGATTAATCTAGTCAGAGGTCTCTCAAATATGATCAAGTTCTCCTCAAATGCTCTTTGTGAAGAATGTCAAAAAGACAAGTTTTCAAAAACTTCTCTCAAAACAAAGAATGGTATTTCTACCACAAGGCCTTTTGAACTTCTTCACATTAGCCTTTTTCGAACAATGAAAAGTTCTTATATCAATGGCAAGAAGTTTGGTTTAGTCATTATAGATGACTACAACAGATGGACATGAGTTAAGTTTCTAAGACACAAGGATGAGTTACATCCCTGTTTGCTACCTTCTGTTATCAAGTGCAAAACAAGAAAGACTTTAGAATTGTTAAAGTCAGAAGTGATCATGGTGAAGAATTTGAAAATAAATATTTTGAGAAACTATTTGATGAGAATGACATTTCCCGTGATTTCTCCTACTCTAAAACTCCACAACATAATGGAGTTGTAGAGAGGAAGAATAGGACTTTGCAAGAGATGGCAAGGACCACGATCAATGAGACTAATGTGGCTAAGCACTTTTGGGAAGAGGAAGTTAACACAGTGTGTAACATTTCAAACATGATCTCTATAAGACCTATTATGGGTAAGACTCCTTATAAATTGTGGAAGAACAGAAAACCCAAAATTTCATATTTTCATCCTTAGTTGTGATTGTTTTTTGCTAAACACTAAAGACAATCTAAACAAGTATGGTTCTAAGGCACAAAAGTGTATTATGTTAACGCTCTAAGGTTTATAGACTATACAACATAAAAACACAAACTGTTGAGGAATAAGTTCATCTTAGATTTGATGATAAGCTTGACCCTGAAAAGTCAAAGCTAGTTGAAACATTTGTAGACCAGAAGATCACTTATTCAAGCTCTAAAGGTCAAGAATCAAAAGCCAAGGAAATCTAAGACTTAAGACTCTGGAACTGTTTATCTAGAAGCCGTTGAAATTTAGACTCCTCTAAGGAAGCACAAACAAAGATCCTCATATTTTGAAGAATTGATTCTGGGAGATGAGACTAAACCAGATAGAACTAGATCCTCATTTCTACCTTCAGAAGATACGCTTAAGGGTTTGGTGTCCCTCATAGAACCTATATCTATTGATGAAACTCTTCTAGACACTAAGTGGATTCTGAAAATGCAAGAAAATACTTAACCAATTCTCCATAAATGATGTATGGACTCTTGTGCCTAGACCCAAAGAAACTCATGCCATTGGGACAAGCTGGTTCTTCGGAAACAAGCAGAACAAACAAGAAGAGGTGGTAAGAAACAAGGCCAGACTAGTTGCACAAGGCTATAATCACCAAGAGGGAATTAACTATATTGTAATATTTGCACCAATTTCTAGGTTAGAGTCTATCCGTCTCTTAATTTATTTTGTTGTTAATCATAACTTCATCTTGTATCAAATAGATGTTAAGAGTGCATTTCTGAATGGTTACATGACTAAATAAATTTTATGTAAACCAACCTCCTGGTTTTGAAAATCATAAAAACCCAGATTTTGTTTTCAAACTTAAGAAATCTTTGTATGGTCTAAAACAAGCTCCTAGAGCATGGTACAAAAGACTAAGCAATTTTCTTTTAGAAAATGTTTTCACTAGAGGGAAAGTTGATACAACCTTGTTTTGTAAAACATTCAAAAATAATATTCTTGTTGTTCAAAATTATGTAGATGATGTCATATTTGGTTATTCTAATGCTACTTTGTGCAATGAATTTGCTAAGTCTATGCAGATAGTGTTTGAAATGAGTCTGATGAGAGAACTCAAGTTCTTTTTGGAAATTCATAGTAATCAAATTCCAAACGGAACATATAATCATCAGAGTAAATATACTAAAGAACGTTTGAAGAAGTTTGACATGTCAGAATGCAAGATAGCTAAAACTCATATACATCCTACATGTATTCTTAAAAAGGACGATGTAAAGGCTAAGGTAAAGCAAAAGGTATAAAGAGGTATGATAGGTTCTCTCTTATACTTAACTTCTTCTAGACCTGGAATTTTATTTAGTGTCTATTTATATGCTTGCTTCCAATCAGATCCTAAAGAATCTCACTTAAGTTCTTAAGAGGATCTTCAGGTATCTAAAAGGTACTATTAACCTTGACTTGTGTTATAGAAAGGTTAGTATGATGTTGATTATGTTGGAGAGAGACTTGAAAGGAAAAACACCTCTCGAAGCTGCCAGTTTCTGGGAGACAACTTGATTTCATGGTCCATCAAGAGGCAATCAACTATAGCATTATCAAGTGTAGAAGCTGAGTACATTGCAACTTCTGTATGTAGCACTCAGATGCTCTGGATGAAAAGTCAGCTAGATGATTTTTGGATATATGAGAGTAACATTCCTATTCTCTATGATAACACTTTTGCTATTTGTTTATATAAGAATCCCATTTTACATTCTAAAACTAAACATATTGATATTAAACATTACTTTATACATGACTATGTTTAGAAGGGTATTTTAAAATTTAAATTTATTGATACATGCCATCAATGGGTTGATATCTTTACAAAACCCCTTCCTGAAGATAGATTTGTTTTTATTATGAAAAATTTTGAAAATCGATTTGTCTCCAGAATGAAAAATATGATTATATCAATGTTTACTTTCTTAAAATGATTTAATGGGATTCTGAGATTTACTGATTCTGAACATTGAGTCTTCTGAAGTGTGAATGATTTAGAAGTTCAAAAGTATATGTCATACCCTAATTTTTACCCCTAAGATTCCACCTCATTTGCGTATTATTTAACATTACATGTGTGTTTTTTTTTATCCCTAACCAATTGAAAATACAAAAGTATGTGCTTGCTTGCTTTACAAGTTAGGTTGTGCCTCAAGATGCTCAAACTGATGATTAGCCAGGGATTAGTGTGATCCTCAACTTCTCAAGTATCTAATTCATTCATGAGGATCAAGAGTTTCGCTTCATCAATAACCAAATGCAAGATTGCATCATTTCAAACTCATCAAGCCTCAAGTTCATTAGATGCACAAATTAGGGTTTTGACCCAAGAATGCTTACAGTTGACTTTTCATCTGAGGATGATCCTATTCTTCAAGACATGATTCAAGGGCCTCAAATGCATCTTTGAATTCCACTCACATGATTTAAATTTCCCAAGAAGTTTGATCCTTTGAAGATTGAAAAATTGAATTCATCTGATACAAAGTCAACTGGTACACAAAGTCAAAGTTTAAATTTTGGTCAACCATGGACTCATCAAGTCAATAATCATGAAAATATTATTGAGGGATGCATTTGGTCATGATTAATCAAGAAAATAAAATAAAATATCAAAATTGTCAAATTAGGGTTTTTGAGAATTTTTCTAAGTTATGAAATTGCATGATTTTTGCCTTACTTCCCAAGTCCATAACTTCCTCTTCAAACAACCATTTTCTTTGCTTCAAAGACCAAATTGAATATCTTGTTCCATACTCCAACTTTTTCCTAGGGGATGATTTCCAAAAAAATGCATGGATAAAGAGATATGAGATCATGAAGTGGAGGGTTCACTATTTTTTGAACAAGAACACTTAGGAAAACTTTCAAACAATTATGCCTATGTCATGTAGCTGACTTTATGGGCATTTTTCATCATGATCCTAATTGAATCAAGAAAATTGGTCAACATGAAAGTTATATTATGTCCTCCCATCTTTCCAAATATTCCAAGAACAAAGGTTTATCTTACTTGAGCTAGAATGTTATGATTTTTGCAAGAAGCATTGATGAAGGTGAATTCAAGACAGATTCTTGTGGCACACAAGTTCAAGATCACTTTTGATCACTTTTCAAGCCTTATCTCTGCACAAGATCAACACACATCTTATAGTATCCCATGATATCTTCAAGATAGTACCAAATTTGTCAAAGTTCTATCTCTTTGCATAGTGGAATAACTCATCCCAAGACATGAACTTAAGTTTTATTTTGGTGCATTAAGTGAAATGCCAATTAGTCATGAAAGTTATTCACCAAGTCAAGACTTTGTTCTAAACACCAAGGATCAAGTCAAAATCTGAATGATGATGGTACAAATTGTCAAGATTCGATCATGCTTAAAAAGAAAGCTACACGTACCTTGACATTCAAGTTAAGGAACATAGCATAAACCACTGGATAATAAGATGCATCTTGATCCAAAACTTTTCCTCCAAAACTAATTTTTTGGTATATAAATAGAGGTTATTTCTAATCAATTAAAACACACAATAATACACCAAAACATTGACAAGAACTCTCCATATCAAAATCACATATTCTTGCAAAAGTTTAAAATCCATCAAAGTAAAAAACTTGAATTTCACAAACCAATCATTAAACCTTCATTCTAACACTTCAAACACATCTCATACCACGTATATAAGCTTCTAAAACACTCTAAAAATCAGCAAACCACCATTGAAGCAAAAACACTTCATTTCACAAAACTTGCCAAAGTCTTCCATAACCACAAAACAACCAAACCACATATCCACACACACCATAAATCACATAACAAACTTGTTCAAACCATCATCTTCATAAAAAAACACCCAAATCAAAAATTCAACCTTCACTTGCTCCATAGTTGACTTTCTATCCAAAACCTCATAAATCTTCATACAAGCCATTTCCATTCAATTTGACCTTTCAAACACCATCCATAAACATTACACAAACTATAAAATGTGTTGTTTTACATCTGTAACATCATTTAAACCAAGATCGAATTCAAAATTTTCATGTTTGCAAGAAGAATCGTGTCAAAGGTTTGAGGTTGTTTCCACACAAAGTAAGCATTCTAAAAGCAACTTGGAGGTTTGTAGAGGCATTTAGAATCATCAATCACCTTTTGGAATCAGTGAAAGAGGCATTGGACCTTGCTCTAATAGGTAAGGCTTGAACTTTCTATAGCTCTATGATTCTTGCATTACCTTCATACATGTGAGTACCAAATCATTTGTCATAATGTAGACATCAAAAGTCCTGTGCTAATTGATTCTGATAGTGGTTGTATGTTATTTCATTTTAAATTTGCATTCTAGGATTCTTTCTGGTTCGTATCTGATTACTTGAGCTATATTAGGAACTAATTAAATTAAGTTGTACCATTGTGCTCCTCGTGAAATTTCAAGAAACTTTTATTTTTATACCACATGATTTCATGGAGAATTGAGAGAGTGAGCATTTTGAAAGATTTAAAAATGGTGGACGAGGGAGGAAGAAGATGATGCTTGTGATGGAATGTTGTTGTACCCCAAAATTTGCCCAACCTTTTCTTTACTTGGTTTATATTTCATTTCATATCCTAGCATTTTGCATTGCACAACATTGTTCATTTAGCAGGGGATCAAGAGAGATGTGCATAGCAAGAAAAGATGACCAAGGGTTCTAAGCAAGACAAGAGGTTTTATTCAAGCATCAGAGGCTCCGCACTTGTCTGGCCCAGCAATTGAGCGGTCGATTTTATTTTGTTTTGCATGTTATTTTCAGCTCAGGAGACATCATTTAGGATATATCAAGCATTCTCAAGAAACGGGCAAACAGGCAGGTTTCCCTCAAAAAGGCGCCAAATTCAAAATTTTGAATGTGTTAATCGATTAACACATATGGTTAACCGGTTAACCAAGTCAAAATCAGTCAAACAAGGGAGTTTTTAAGGTGTTAACCGATTAACCTATATGGTTAACCGGTGAACCAATGCAGATTTTTCCTCTGTACGTGAATTTTCAATGCAGTCCAATTTGGGGCCCAATTTTTATCACTTGAGAGTTTATTTTTGCACTTAGGAAGGATCTAGAATCATTTTAAATTTTGGTGAATTTTCATTTCCCCCCAAAAACCCATTCCACATTCCAAACCTTGATTTTCCAATCCTCTTTCCAAACCTTGCTTTGGATCCAAACCAAGAGTGTATTTAAGTGATTCACTCCAAACCTCAAGGATACAACTCTCATAATTTCCATTTTCAAATTCAAAATTGCTCTCATTCTCTCTCAATTCTCTCAATTCCTCCATCTTCTCAAACCATCACTCAAAGCTCTTCTCACCTTGAAATCTTTGATTCTCCATTGGAGTCTTTGATTTCTAAGAGCTAAACCTTCATCCTTGATCATCATCATATCCATTTTTCCATTTAATTTTCGTGCAAAGTTAGATCTGAATTTTGAAGTGGTTGTGGAAGAGCTTATTTGATCAATTCTATCTTAATTGTAGTGGATCTTCACTTCTACAACAAGGATTTGCTTGGATCTTGAAGTTTCCCGGGTTTCTTCCTTGATTCTACTCAATTACAGTTAGATCAACAATTACCGAATCAATTCTCCGATTCGTAGGTTGGATTTCTTATTCGATTTAATTTTCGAGCTTATTTGCATGTTCATCATGTTAATCTTCATATTTGATTGAATTGTGATTGATTTGATTTGTTTGATCCATGATCTGGCTGTGTTGATCTATTTACATGCTGTTCGAATCATGGTTTGCTGTTTTAATCTCGTGATTAAGTGATTATGTGATCATCCGGTTGACCGGATAAGTGCTTATTTGCTGAAAATGTTGTTCTGTTGTTGTTTTTCTGCTTCTGGTACAGTGTTAATCAGTTAAAGTATATGGTTAACCGGTTAACCATTTCAAACTTTCAAATTTTTCAAACGTTAATAGTGGTTAACCGATTAACCCAGGGTGTTAACCAATTAACATTGTGCCAGAATGTCATATTTGCTGTTTTGTTTGATTGTTTGCATACCGGTTTGATTCGAATCATCATGGATCAGTGTGATGCATTAGGACTGAATTGTTTTGGATATATGTTACTGTTTGTGTTTGTTTAATCATGAATTTGTCAACATGTGTGTTCATTTTCCACTTGGATGCATGCTTATGGATGTGGTCCAATGTGATGATTCTTTGCATGATCGTTTGCCTTCATCCTTTGCTTTATTTCCCATGTTTGCATCATTGTTGCATCCCTGTTGAGGTCGAGATGCGCTTGTGGAGGCTGCTGCCCCACACACTTTTCCTCCCTCCCACCATTCTATTTGTACATTTATGTGTTTGCATGTTGCATTTTTATTATGCTTTCTTCTTTTGTCTTCTTTCCCTTAGGATCTCTAATCTCTCTTTTTCAAGAGAGGTTATGATAGACATTAGGTTCTTAACCATGCATGATAACATTAGGTAGTTCCGTTACCTCAATCTTAGGACCATCTTTGCATGATAACTTTAGGTTTGGTTTAGTCCCCCTTTAGTGTGCCCTTTCTCTTCTCATCTTCAAACATTTCTAAAACACTTAATAAAGGATAACAAGTATTGTATGCTACGAGCCTTAAGTACTTGGGAAATGGTGGTTGGGGGGTTTTCTCTCAATTGCCTAGAGTGTTTAGTGTAACACCCTTTGGGTGATATGTGTCGCTACTGCGAAAAAGAGGTGCCGGAAAAATAGAAGAGTCGTCACCTTTCGTTATTTATCCCATAGAACGGGAGAGGAAATGATCGGAAAAACCTGACGAAAAGGTATAAGACAAGGTCATCGCAACCAATGTCTGGATTCGGGAGTCGGTTACGCAAGGGGAAGGTATTAGCACCCCTCACGTCCATCGTACTCGATGGGATCCATGCTTGTTGTGTTTATCTGACGGGTTGATTAATCTATCTACGCTAAAAAGTCTGGTCTGAAAAGAAAAGAAAATGACTCGGCAAAGCATCACGCTCTATGCCTACGTATTCCCGTCTAGAACGAGAAATCAGAGTCAACGTAGTTCACCTAACTACGGGTTACGGGGGAAGGTTTCTCGCCTAGATATCGCATCTCGTGTCTACGTACTTTCACACAATGCGAAAGATCATAGCAAACGTAGTTCGGGACACGAGAGACACAAGTTTGTCTTTTTTATCTGAGTAAGGTTAACAGACGGTTCCAGCAGTCTGGTGTATGCAACTCGCTCGATGGAGACTTAGGCGTTTACCGTTTGCGGTACAACCGGGAGTTAACAGAACTCTCCTTCTGAAAAGGGTTTCCAGGGGATTAAAGGTCCAAGAGGACAAAAAGAGTTTGATCTTTGTTTTCTGTTTTTTTAGAGAAGTATCTTTTTATGGATGTTTGCAACTGATATCGCACTAGAGACTATGACCTGAGAGTGAATGCGTCGCATGTCACCCAAAGGGTGCCATACTAATCATCCAGACTGTTGAAAAGAAACTCTCCAACAATCCTTTCTCAAGTAGCTTAAGGCTCGTAGTGTACGATGTCAATTAACCTTTATTACTGTATTTTGATTTGTTTGAAGATGAGAAGAGAAAAGACGCACTAAAGGGGAACTGATCCAATCCTAAAGTTTTCATGCAAAGTTGATCCAATGGTTGAGGTTAGGAGGGAAGCTAACTAATGTTATCATGCATGGTTAGAACCCTAATCTCTGTCATAACTTCTCTTGAACAAGAGAAGTCAGAGTTCCTAGGGGAACATGGCAAAGGAAAACAACAGCAGAAAGAAATAACTGTAAAGAAACAACTATAAATAAAATGCATGCAATGCAACACACAAGCAGAAGGAGCCAAGCTCAACTTCTAGAGCAAGCAATCCCAAAGGCAATACACAAAGCATAGGCAAGGGAGACAGACTCAACCTTAAACCAGCAAGCAAAGCCAGATAATAACAGTCAAGCAGAGGGAGACAAACTCAACCTCTAAATGCAGACAAGCAAAGGGAGCTATTCTCAACCTTTAGGATGCTCTTAGGCCTAGATCACTATATGAGCACCTAGTCTAATGCATCACACCAAACAGTCACACAAGCAACAGTCAAATAAGTCAGACAAAACAGCAGACAAGCAGCAGACAAACAGCTCAACAACAAACAGATAAATAGTCTGCAAACAACTTCAAGCCCAAACCATCCTCAAGAGAAGTCCGTATCTTCATGCTTCAACAAGCTCCAATACAAGGGAAGATAATTAACATCAAGATTATGATTGATGATGGGAAGCAGGAAGGAAACCAAGGGAATCCAACCTGGCACTCAACCAGTCATCTGAGATAGGCATCCTCAAAGGTTCTACCTCTTGTAAAATGCCACACATCCTTCCAAAGGAAAGATGAGGCTTCCACATAGGGACCTTGTAATCATAGGATGAGAATGGAAAGCAATCAAAGCAATCCATGTTTATTTGAATAAAGAGAAAGCAAACTAGGCTCTTCCTAAACCCTAATTGAACAAGCTCAAAGAAAGCTACTAAAAGAAGGTCTAAACAACAAATCAAGCACCACCATCAAGAAAACATAAGCTTATACAAGTCTAAAGCACCATCAAAGAAGATTATCAAACCTATTATGCACTAAAGGCCACCATTGAAGTCATTCTAAAACAAGTGCTATGTTGAAAGCACCTTAAAACTAGCCTAAGTACTAAATCTATGAAAAATACTAAAACTACTTATAAAATCCTATAAGATTTTCTAAGGGAACCTAAGAAGGTTAAGGACCTATAGTAGAAAGGTCAGGGATCAAATCAAAAGGGAAGGTCACCTAAAAAATCCTAGATCACAAGGTACCAAATGAAAACCCTAAAATGGAAGGTCTAATGATCCTAATCCAAAACGTGGACCTATATTTATCTAAAAAATCTAAATTAAATCCTAACGGATCATGCATCTCTAATCTACCAGCTAGCCAAAAATCTCATCCAAAATCCATACCAATTGCTAGAACAAAAATCAGAAAGAAGATGGAGAAATAAACCAAATTAAAGAAATTAAAGAAAATGCAAAAAAATCAAATTAAATGGAAAATGACATGAAAATAAAATGTAAAAGCATCATAAAATCAGAAATAAAATCAGGATCATGCTCATATTTTTATGGTATTTTTCTGATGATTATTGAAATTATTATGAATTTAAAATGAAACAAACAATTAAAATAAAATGAAAATGAATTAAAAATCAATAAAATGCAAGATTAAATGAGAGGCGTTGGATGGTTGGACTAAGTAAGCTGATCTAAGGGACCACACTCTTCCATCTCAAAAATGAAACGCTGCGTTTGGGCAAGTCAAAGTTCAACATTCAGATTAAAACGTGAGCGCACGATTGGGAGTCTTTGTCAACATTTTCCATTGATCCAAGGGTGATAGTGCATCATCCTCGTTTGAAACCTCAGATGGAGGGAGAAACTTCAGGTGAACCAGACGGTGGTCCGGTGGCCGCGCCACCGTCTTCTCCGGCGAACAATTATTTACAGGTCACCAAAACTTGACAAATCTTACACAGATCCACTCCAATTTCCACGTAGATTCCAAATATGTTATCCATTTCTTCTAATTCTCAACAGAAATTAAAACACGATGGAGATCCTAAAATACACATAGTTATGAAATCTCACCAATCCTCAATACAAAGCCATATATCTGTTCCTTATGCTTCCTAGATCAATTTGAACTATCTAGATCGTGTTGAATCCTTAAGATCAGGCCAATCCAACTCCAAACAGAAATCACACATCAACTTAGATTGTCTTTAATCCTTCAAATATTGATCCAGAATCCATCTAATAACCTTCCTAAAGCCTAACCACATGTCAATTCTACTTAGATCATGCTAGAAAAAGTGCAATCGTGAGAAATAAAAACCTGGAATGTAGCTTGAAATTAAGGTATCTGCAGAGTGATTCTTGGCTCCAACTTGTGCAGATCTACTCAATGAAGTATGCTGAAGATGTATCAATCCTTAATTTGCTTTGATTTGCTCTTGAAATGAAATCACGACTTCACAATTGAAGCTTGAAACTCAACTTGCAATCTCTAGCTATGGCACGAAATGAACACCAAAATTGCTCGGAATCAGTCATAGAACTTATATAGAAGATGTTTGTGGGCTTTAGAGGTCCATTGGAGGCCCAAATTCAGAAATCCCAATTTCACTTTTTCTCCAAAAACTCAACAATGGCATGCACGAATTTGCACTAAAAACTTCTCCAAGAAGCTTCAATTCCCTTCCTTATGGTCTGGTGATAGTGTAGAGATCAATAGGAGAGCTTGTTTCCATCATAAGACTATGGTTTGATGTGTTACTTATTTGTGAAGTAACAAGTTAAAAAGATATGAAATATGCCTCAAATGAAAAATCTAATAATGCCAATGTGTTTAAAATGGCTTTTCTGATTAAAATTAGTACTCACTTGGCCTTGTTTGAACACAAATGAATTAATCTTGAATTTTTCACTTAAATGCCTTTAAATTCTCCTTTTTTGCCAAAATTTCTCAAACCAAGTCTCACCCTAAGCCAAATCAATTCATCATGAGTACATGGTTGGCCTAAAAACATCATTCTGAACCCGTTTTATGTTGAAAAAAACTTCATTTGAAGCTTGCAAGATGGTGAAAATGACCTATAATGCCAAATGACCTATAATCTCACATTCCCAAAATACCCCTAACTTGTAAACCTTATAACTTGAGTTCTACAAATCAGATGGAAGACTTCTAGTACAATTTGGAAAGCTAAGATCAAGACCTACGACTTTTATGTTAGCCAAAAGTTTAGGAGAAACACCCTTCTAGGTCAAAAGTTCCATGGAAGTTGGTGAACGTTCACAGACAAATTTCACATTCCTCAGATGACCTGTAACTTGTCTGAATCATAACTTGAGTTCTATAAATCCAATGGAGGACTTATAGTACTAAAATTAAAGCTAAGAACATGCTCTATAATTTTCATGTTAGCCAAAAGTGTAGATGAAACTTGTATCTTGAGATAAGTGGTCTTGAAGTTAGGCACTAAATAGGGGATTTTACCCTGAGAACCCTAGTTTAGCAACTCCTCACACTTTGAACTTTTCTTCGATTGATCTTGGAATATCACCTCATGTATCTCAACGCAACTCTCCATGATCACAAAGACTTAGAATTGAGCTTTGATCCTCTTCAATTGCACAGTTGACTTAGGGTTACTCAGGTGAAAACCCTAATTGCAACACCCTCAACTGTGGCTCTTCACACTTGGCACAATGACTTGATTGAGCTCCACCATGACCCTCAACGCACTCTATGAGCTCTATCCAAACACTCTCTCCTTGATCAAGGCTCCACAACCCCCTGATGGTATTCAATTGGTCCTCAGATTAGGAGATTAACCACATACAAACAACTGACCTTTTCAAGAACCCAACCCTCTTCCTGATGACTTTGGTGACTTCTCAAGCTTGCATAAACCTCTGGATAGGATCCTCTAGACATAAACCACACTTGATCCCCTGCATAAATGAATAATGCTATGCTATGCAAATGTCAGATCAATGATATGCGAATGCAATGAAACATAAACCAAGTGAGAAAAGGTTAGGCAAATTTTGGGGTGTAACAATATGCGACGCATTCGCTCTTAGGTCATAGTCTTTAGTGCAACATGAGTTACAAACAAAACTCAAAACACTTCTTCTCTAGAAAACACAAAAACAAATCATCAAACTTCTTTTTGTCCATTGGGACCTTTAACTTTGGAAAACCATTTTCATAAGGAGAGTTTTGTTAACTCTTAGTTCTACCGCAAACGGTAACTCCTAAGTCTCCAATGGTCGAGTTGCATGAACCAACTGCTAGAACTGATTGTTAACCCTACTCGGGTAAAACACTTGAACCAACCGGTGTTCTTGTTAGCCTGAACTACATTTGCTCTGATCATTCATACCAGATGAAAGTACGTAGGCACAAGACACAATGTCTTGGCGAGCAACCTTCCCCACATTTCACCCGTAGTTAGTCGAACTACGTTGATTCTGATTTCTCGTACCAGACGGGAATACGTAGGCACGGAGCAGCGACGCTTTGCCGACTCATCTCTTTTCTTTTATTTGTCCCCGAGACCTTTAGCTAGATAGTTTTATCACCCTTTTAGATAGACAACAAGCGTGGATCCCGTCGAGTACGACGGACGTGAGGGGTGCTCATACCTTCCCCTTGCGTAACCGACTCCCGAACCCGAGCTTTGGTTGTGATGACCGATCTTATCCCTTTTCGCAGGTTTTCTCAGATCGTTTCCTTTCCCTCCTTTGGGATAAATAACGAATGGTGGCGACTCTTCTATCTTTGTCGGCCTTCTTTTTTCGCAGTAGCAACAGCTGGCGACTCTGTTGGGGACAAGAATATCCCCTATGCGAGTCAATCCTAGCGCTTGTTTGTGTTTCTTTTTGGGTGTGTATATATGTGCTTTATCTTTATTTATTCCCACATTTTACTTTCCGCATTGTATCATATTGCTGTGCTGTGGGGAGGGAATGTTCCATTGAGAGATAAGCCAAAACCCAGGCTTGAGTAGAAACATAGCATTAGTAGTGGAGATTAGTGGGGGGCGTGCATGCTTTGCATGTACTAGTTCCCCATGGAATTCGCGCTCAGACGAGGTCCTCTTTGATGATTTTATTTCCAGCCCTTTGGGCTTGAGGGGATTTTAGATCTGAGGGTTGTCGACTCTGGGGACCGATCATTTGGGATTCAGCTAAGTGAGGCCTCTTCGGGAGATGATGATGCCAAACCAGAAATGGTGAACATATCATCATTTCTTGAAAGTCTGTGACGCTGATGAACGCATAGGATGCCAAACATTATTAGTGGATAGGTCCATACCTGTGAGAGGGATTGGGTATTGCAGGAAACCTTGAATTTCAGAATACCTGTTTCTTTACAGTGAAGATATGTCTTCTTGATATTAGTGGGTCCTAGTGTCGGTACTATGTTCTTTCTAAAGCGGAGCGCTGGTCCTTCTCGATCAACAACACATCAATCTTGACCCCTTGTTTGCATGAGCATTTGCATTTTCATTTGCATTTCATTAACATGTATTTGTGTTGCAGGTGCATATTTCCTCCCCGATTCTAGTGATCTTCCTGACATGGAGCCTTTGAAGAGAATTGTTGCCTACAAGCTTCCTACCCCGGACATCAGGCCTCTGTTGAGTTTGACCACCATGGCTGACAGGGAAGTAGTGGAAGATTTCAGGAAGTCCTATGGGAAGCTTCTTAGTTTCATCTGTAAGCCTTCGGTGTATGAGCTGAACGATTTATATGCTCTTCTGCAGTTCTACGATGCCCAGTTGAGGTGCTTTATTTTTTCGGACTATATTTTGGCGCCTACTTTAGAAGAGTACTCTGCCTTGTTAGACGTGCCTATTTTGAGCCAAATGTTGTTTTTCCATACGGACGCTAAGCCTGATTTGGCTAAGCTTTCTGTCGCTTTGCATTTGGATGCCTTAGACATAGAGGGGGGTTTGACAAAGTGGAATGGTGTTCCTGGGTTCCCTCTGCAGTTTCTAGTTGAGAAGGCTCAACAGTGCACCAAAGACGGATGTTGGATTGTGTTCAATGTCATTCTAGCCCTCTATATTTACGGCATCATTCTGTTCCCTAATTTTCTGGAATTTATAGACTTGGACGCATTTCATATCTTCGTCTCAGGGAATCCAGTCCCCACGCTTCTCAGAGATGTCTATCATTCTGTTCACTACAAAAATGAGAACCGAAGGGGGAAGAATGTATCTTGATGTATCCCTTTGTTATACAGGTGGTTCACTAGCCATATGCCCAAGATGGGTCCCTTTGTTACTTCTGCAGGTACATTGGAATGGTCGGAGCGTCTGATGGGATTGTCTGCGAAGAATATCACTTGGTTTGATAGAGATATACTCAGTACAAATATTATTTATAGTTGCGGCAGGTTTCCTAACGTCCCTTTGGTCGGAAGGAAATGTTGCATCAACTATAATCCTTCGTTGCTGGTCAGACAGTTTGGATATGCACTGAGGGTTCCTCCTAAAGAAGAAGAGATACATGAATCTCTGTATCTCACCGATTTATTGGAGGGCGATGCTTTAGCCATATTAGAGCATGCTTGGAGTAGTATTCATCGGAGAGGGAAAGTAGCCTTGGGGAAGAGTAACAACCGAGCTTATGACCCTTATTTGACTTGGATTCGTGAGAGAGCTACGAAGTTCTTGATGTCGTTCCCGTTGGTGGAGCCATTATGTCCTCTCATGATTGAGGAACCGACTATGGTGGACATCCAAAAGTATAATCAATTATGGTTTGAAAAAGAAGAGTTACGAAAAACGAACGAAGAATTGGAGAAGGAGATTGCTCAGCTCTGGAGTAAGAAGAGTGAAGCAACGTATTCTTTGAAGAAACAGACTGAACTGGTAAACAAGTTGGGTACGGACTTGACCAAGGATATTAGCACCAGAGAGCGGATGGGTCTAGATATGAACACTGTCAGTAGCGTGCTTGCTACCAAGAAGAAGGATCTGGACAAGGCTTACTTAAAGATCTCTAAGTTTAGTTCCCTATGGAATGCTACGCTCACCAACAACAAGAAGTGTGAGGACAAGCTGAAGCAGCGGATCTCTAAGTTGAAGACGCAGCTCAATGCCAAAGATGAGAGGATTGTAGCAGAGGCATCACTTAGACGGGATGGCGAGTACAGATTGAACGAAGTTGTTACAAAGTTGAAGGATTATAGGCTAAGAGCTGATTCCAAGAGGTGCAAGCTCGAGGCATGCTTTGGAGAGGGAGCTTGTGTGGACCATGCTGAGAGTCTATAGTCTACCATCAGCCAGCGGGAGTTACTCATATGGGGTTTGCTCACTAGACCTGATCATCCTGAGACACTGGAGCTGTTAGCGGATTTCTAGTCTCGTCGTCCAGTTTGACTACCTTTGTCTTTTTCCTTTTTATCTTGTTGCTTATGCTTATGTACTGACCATCACCAGACCTGTTGGTTGAGGTCATTCCTGTTTCTACTCAACTGATGTTTGTATATTGCCTATTGGCCTGTTATATGAGGAGTTCTTGTTATATGCTTGTCTGTGAGGTTCTCCATTGTCATTGTTTCAGCATGGAAACTAGAATCGGGGGGAAATTTCCCTGTAGCATATATACATGTCTGCATTTTAGCATTTTTCGCATTGCAGGTGCATCAGAATCGTATTCTTATCTCATGTACTTCCGTAGTGTGTTTCGGGATCGCTGATAAGACGACTCACCGGTACGCAACTAGGGGAAATCAGAAGAGAATCATGGAACAGATGCAGGTAGAGATGTAGGAAATGAGAGATAGGATGGCTCAGTTCATGGAGGTCATGCAGAACGTTGCTAATGGACAAGTACAACTCAGGACTCTGGTGCAGCCCTTGATTGCACGAGTTGACGACGAAGGAGTGCTACATGGTGGGAAGGCTGCTAACCCTCCTATTGTTGAAACTCAGCGCACTGATAATTCTATACCTTTGGTCGTCCTCAGTACTGCTGGGAACGGCAATAGCAACGATGCTGGTAATGGGAACACTACTGAAGCAGACAATGGAAATGTTGAAACCATTGGCCATGCTGGTGGAGGCATTGGTAATGCTGGGATTGGTAACGCTGAAAATATCGGTCAGGGTAATATGTATGGGCTTGAAGCTAACGGGGCTATTCATGGAAATCTGCATCAACCATGGATAGAAAATCGTCAGGAAGACATTTTCTCGGTGAGGGATGAAATGCCTTCTGAAGCTGCTAGAAGATTCAAATTGTTGGAAGACGAAGAACTTTGAGATTCAAAACTCTATGGGCCTTGATATGGCCAATCTGGGGCTGATTCCTGATCTGAAAGTACCGCTGAAGTTCAAAGTACCTGACTTTGATAAGTATAAGGGTACTACATGTCCGAGAGTTCACCTGCACTCATATTATAGGAAAATGCCTGCCTACTCAGATGATAAAAAGTTGTTAATGTACTTCTTTCAGGATAGTTTGTCTGGTCCTTCACTTGAGTGGTACATGGGGTTAGAGCCCACTAATGTTCGTAGCTGGAGAGACCTAGCTGAGGCTTTCGTGAAACACTATCAATACAACAATGATCTTGCTCCTAACAGGGTCCAGCTGCAAAATCTTACTCAGAAGAACAATGAATGTTTCAAGGAATATGCCTAAAGGTGGCGCGAATTGGCTGCAAGAGTACAACCTCCTATGGTGGAGCGTGAGCTGATTGAAATGTTTTTTGCAACTTTGCCTGGGGTGTACTATGAGAAGCTGATCAGTAGCATGTCGGGTAGTTTCTCCAATTTGATAATTACTGGAGAAAGAATCGAGAATGGCATAAAGCTTGGAAAGATACATACAGGTGAAGTGCCCTCAGCTGGAGGAGGAGGAAAGAAAGTTTTCGGTAACAAGAAGCGCGAAGGCGAAGCCAGTTCAGTATCTAGTTCTCGGGGGAGAGGTAGAGGTCAGCCTCATAATCAATACCGTCAACAACAGGTCGCTAGCATTACGATTCTTGTACCACCACCACAACAACAACAACAACGTCAGGAGCAGCCACAACAACAGAATCAATAGGGTTATAGAAGATTTTCGGATTGGACCAAGACAACGAATAGAGTGTTTGATACACCGTCGATGCCATATTCCTAAGTACTTCAGACATTGTTACAATTGCAGTTGATCCAAAAGAGGAATCTAGCTCCTCTAACTGGTGCACCTCCACCCGGCTATGATGCAAATGCACGGTGCGAGTTCCATTCTGGAGCGCCTGGCCATACCATTGATAACTACAAGGAATTCAAGCACAAGTTATAGGATCTAATTGACAACAAAGTAATAGATTTTTCTCACGACGCGCTGAATGTCGTGCAGAACCCTATGCCACATCATGGGGCGACTATGGTTGGTGCTATTCTGGTAGAGGAAGGTTTAGATCTGATAACTGATGTAAATGATCTGAAGACACCACTGAGTTTTGTGAAGGATAAACTGCTGAGAGGGGGCGTGTTCCCGAGTTGTAGTGAAGACTGTGCCAATTGTTTGAGCCATCCTGAGGGATGTAGTGATTTGAGAAGATGTATCCAAAGTATGATGGATGAGGGAACGTTGCAGTTTGACCGAACTGTAGAGAAGAAACCTGTGGAGGTAATAGAGGAAGAGCAGGATGAAATCGCGACGATTTCGATCCCGTACAAGACCATAACTATTTCAGCGCCTCCTAGGCCGCCGACTGTCATTATCACTAAAGCAGGTCCCGTGCCATACAAGAGTACCAAAGCTGTCCCGTGGAATTACAGAGCGGAGGTGTATTGTAATGGACAGAAGGTAGAATTGAAGAGTTCGCCCGTCGACTCAGTTGATAACCTTGTGGGAGCCAGAGGAATCACTCGAAGCGGCAGAATCTTTTCAGCGTCTGAGGTGGTGGCGGAAAAATATGATAAGGGGAAAGGTAAGATGGTAGTGGAAGAAACTTCTTGAGCTGGCGAGAAGGAATCTTTGACGAAGGATGTGGAAGAGTTCATGAAGCTGATTCGTAAAAGTGACTACAAGATAGTCGATCACTTGCAGCAAACTCCTTCCAAGATTTTTATACTATTACCGTTGTTGTGTTCGGAGGCGCACCTGAACGCATTGTTAAAGATTTTAAACACTACTTACGTGCCGCAGGAAATATCGGTCAACCAACTTGAAGGAGTTGTGGCGCACGTAAATGCGGGGAAAAATCTCGGCTTTACAGATTTAGACTTGACGCCCAAGAGCAGGAACCACAATTTGGCGTTGCACATTTCAATTGAATGCCGGGGAGCGGTGATGTCGCATGTCCTTGTTGATACAGGGTCGTCCTTGAACTTACTTCCAAAGAAATCACTAATGAAGATAGATCATCGGGGCCTCTATTGTACACCAAGTGACTTGGTTGTGCGTGCTTTTGACGGGACCCAAAGATCTGTTTTTGGGGAGATAACTTTGCCTATTTAGGAGGGCTAGGAGGTATTTGACACGGTGTTTTACATCATGGACATTCAACCTGCTTATAGTTGTTTGTTGGGTCGTCCATAGATTCATTCTGTTGGGGCTGTTACATCCACTCTGCATCAGAAGCTTAAATATATGGTCGACGGAAGTGTTGTGACAGTCTGTGGAGAGGAGGATATCATGATTAGCCACGTGTCATCTTTCAAGTATTTTGAAGTAGATGGAGAAATTCATGAGACTTTGTGCCAGGCCTTTGAAGCTCTTCAGGTCAAGGACAAATCTCCAGTGGTGAGCAAAGTGCCAGAAGTGGCCATGTCATCCTTTAAAGAAGCTCAAGTAGTGGTGCAGACTAGGGCATCACAAGGATGGGGGAAAGTGCTAGACATACCTCAAAAGCAGGACAAGTTTGGTCTGGGGTACCGCCCATCATCTTCATCATCTTCATATAGCACGCCGCGCTTCAAGGGGCCCATCAGGTTTACTAGTGGAGGTGTCATTTTTGAGCAGATCAACGCCATTTCTGACGATGAAGCTGTGGACAGTGATTGCGATATGGATGCTTGGATAAAGTCGTGCGCTCTAGGACATAATCTATGAAACTGGTCCATTGAGGAATTCGTCCAAGTGATAACTGAACAATAATGCTTTGTTTTTTTTCCGATTATTATATAACCCTATGTTCTACCCGGAGCATAGCAGTATGTTGTTTCAGGGCTTACTTGTTTATGTTTGAACATTGTTCTATCAATTAATCAAAGGGAGTTTATCTCATTCAAATTTTGTGATCCTTGTCTTTCTTGTTTTTGCTTTTAACAATAAAATGGCAATGTGGTTTTGTGCTTGTTTTTGCATATCATTTGAAGTATTTAACCATTTTCATTGTAGGATTCACATTGCAGATAGCACCGATTCATAACCTTCTATGACTCGCTTCGACTTTAATCACCCGATATTTCAAGTTGAAGAAGAGATTGATGAGGATGAAGACTTGCCAGAAGAGCTAGCTAGACTCTTGAAACTAGAAGAGAAGATCATTCTGCCTCATCAAGAAGAGATTGAGGTCGTCAATTTGGGTTCTGAAGAAGTTGTCTGGAATGTCAGAATAGGGGTTGCGTTGCAGAGTGATATCAAGCAAAGACTGATCGAGATGCTTCGAGAGTATAGTGACATCTTTGCTTGGTCGTACGAAGACATGCCCGGGCTTGATACTGACATTGTGGTTCATCGCTTGCCGTTGCGTGAAGAATGTCCGCCAGTCAAGCAGAAGCTTAGAAAGACAAGACCAGACATGGCTGTAAAAATCAAAGAAGAAGTCTAGAAGCAGTTGGACGTAGGATTTTTAGCTGTGACAACTTACCCTCCGTGGGTCGCTAACATCGTGCCAGTACCAAAGAAAGACGGTAAGGTACGGATGTGTGTTGATTATAGAGACTTGAATAAGGCGAGCCCAAAGGATGATTTCCCGCTCCCCCACATTGACGTGTTGGTTGATAACACTGCTCAGTTTTCCGTGTTTTCCTTCATGAACGGTTTTTCGGGCTATAATATGATTAAAATGGCACCTGAGGATATGGAGAAAACGACGTTTATCATGCCATGGGGAACATTTTGTTACAAGGTGATGCCTTTTGGGTTGAAAAATGCAGGGGCAACCTACCAGCGCGCTATGGTGACTCTCTTTCATGATATGATTTATCATGAGATTGAAGTATATGTTGATGACATGATTGCGAAGTCCCAAATGGAGGAGGGGCATCTGGTCAATTTGTTGAAGCTGTTTGAAAGGCTCAGGAAATTCAGGTTGAGGTTGAATCCGAATAAGTCCACTTTTGGAGTCCGGTCCGGAAAGCTATTGGGGTTTATCGTCAGTGAAAAAGGAATCGAGGTCGATCCTGCAAAAATAAAAGCAATACAAGATATGCCAGCGCCGAAAACAGAGAAAGAGGTTCGTGGTTTCTTGGGGAGATTGAACTACATTGCTCGGTTCATATCTCATCTCACAGCCACATGTGAACCAATGTTCAAATTGCTAAAGAAAGATCAAACGGTCGTCTGGAATGAAAATTGTCAAAAAGCATTCGATAAGATAAAAGAGTATTTGCAGGAACCTCCGATACTGATACCTCCAGTAGCCGGAAGGCCATTGATCATGTATTTAACGGTTCTTGAGAACAGTATGGGTTGTGTTCTCAGTCAACACGACGAGACTGGAAGAAAAGAGCATGCGATTTACTATCTGAGTAAAAAGTTCACAGATTGTGAGTCCCGTTACTCAATGCTTGAGAAAACATGTTGCACACTCGCTTGGGCTGCCAAACGTTTAAGATAGTACATGCTGAATCATACAACCATGCTGATTTCGAAGATGGATCCGATTAAATATATCTTTGAAAAGCAAGAAATTTCCGGAAGGATTGCCAGGTGGCAGATGGTACTGAAAGAATACCACATCTAGTATGTTTCCCAGAAAGCCATTAAAGGAAGTGTTTTGTCAGAATACCTTGCTGAGCAGCCGATTGATGATTATCAACCAATGAAATTTGAATTTCCTGATGAAGACATTATGTACTTAAAGATGAAAAACTATGATAAGCCGTTGCATGATGAAGGTCCTGAGAAAGGTTCTCGATGGCAGATGATTTTTGACGACACAGTTAACTCGTATGGTAGTGGAATTGGGGCAATTATCACGAATCCTCACGGATCTCATATCCCCTTCACTACCAGGTTAACTTTTCCTTGCACTAACAATGAGGCCGAATATGAAGCGTGTATCATGGGTCTGGAAGAAGCTATTGATCTGAGGGTCAAGAATCTCGATGTATATGGCGATTCAGCGCTAGTTGTTAACCAGATCAAGGGAGAATGGGAAACTCGTCAGCCTAATCTGATTCCTTATATGAACTATGCAAGGAGGTTGTTACCTTTCTTTGACAAGGTAGAGTTTCACCATGTGCCGCAAGCGGAGAATCAGATGGCAAACGCTTTGGCAACGCTGTCTTCGATGTATAAAGTAAACTATTGGAATGATGCTCCAAGGATAGTTATCTCTCGCCTTGATAGGCCCGCTTTCATATTCACCATTGAGGAAGCCTCCAATGGCAAGCCGTGGTTTTATGACATCCAGAATTTCCTTAAGAACCAAGAGTATTCGCCAGGGGCGTCGACCCGGGATAAGAAGACTCTAAGGAGATTGTCTGGAAACTTTTATCTGAACCAGGATGGTGTGCTTTACAGAAGGAACTATGACTTGGTGTTGTTGAGATGCGTGGATGAAAAAGAAGCAAATTTTCTTATGGAAGAGGTCCACGAGGGTACTTTTGGTATGCATGCCGGCGGACATGCCATGTCTCGAAAGTTATTACGAGCAGGGTATTATTGGCTGATGATGGAGTCAGATTGTTTCAAATTCGCAAAGAAATGCCACAAATGCCAGATTTATGCAGACAAGATTCATGTGCCGCCGTGCCCTTTGAATGTTATGGCATCCCCGTGGCCTTTCTCCTTGTAGGGCATCGACATGATTGGCAAGATCGAGCCAACTGCATCTAACAGACATCGTTTCATCCTGATAGCCATTGATTACTTCACCAAATGGGTTGAAGCGGCCTCATATGCTAATGTCACGAAGCAAGTGGTAGCTCGATTCATAAAGAAGGACATCATCTGTCGCTATAGAGTGCCTGAACGAATCATTACTGATAATGGTTTGTATCTGAATAATAAGATGATGAAGGAGTTGTGCCAGAATTTCAAGATTGAGCATCACAACTCATCACCCTATCGGCCAAAGATGAACGACGCTGTTAAAGCGGCCAATAAGAACATTAAGAAGATAGTGCAAAACATGGTTGTCACATACAAAGATTGGCATGAGATGTTGCCCTTTGCTTTGCACGGTTATCGTACTACAGTATGCACATGAACCGGGGCAACTCCTTTCTCGCTGGCGTACGGTATGGAAGTTGTCCTATCGCTAGAAGTCGAGATTCCTTCTTTAAGAGTTCTGGTCGATGTCAAGCTCGATGAGGCAGAATGGATAAAGAATAGATTGAATCAGATTATCTTGATGGACGAGAAAAGGCTAGCGTCTATTGCATACGGTCGGTTGTATCAGAGCCGAATGAAGAAAGCTTTTGATAAGAAGGTGTGCCCTCGAAGCTTTCAGACGGGCGATCTTGTGCTGAAAAAGATTATCCCGCCACAATCAGATCACAGGGGAAAATGGACTCCCAACTATGAAGGTCCATATGTTGTGCGAAAATTTTTCTCTGGAGGAGCCTTGTTGTTATCCACCATGAATGGTGAGGATTTTACATCCCCTGTGAACGCAGATGCAGTTAAAAGATACTTTGCTTAAAATGACCCGCTGGAAAGAAAAAGAATATCCAGGCAAAAATGAGGCATCCCGGCGAACCATAAAAAGAATGGGTTCGGGAAAAAATTAGGGATAAATATGAAAAATTGTAAACCCGCAAAGTTGAAAACCTGAAAAGGCAACTTTGGCAAAAATGGGTATCCCGGTGAATTAAAAATCCGCAAGGGCGATTCAGACAAAAGTTAGGGATTGAAAAAGCAAATGACTGCGGTCTGCGTATGAGTTTCATTACTTAGTGGATTGGGAGGACCTGAGGGCCGTTTATCCGAGTCAATCTATTCTGAAGAAAAAAGCATCGGGAAAACATCGAGGTCAGGCGAGTCATAGAGGGATCAACTCATGGTGTATGCCTGTGCCACATTGCCTACATTTTTGTACACTCTTGTTTTGCTATTGTGCATATCTGTATATTTTTGCGTAGCTTCCTCTTTCAAGGGGTTGCATCTGTTGTAAAACTTTGCCTATTTACAGGCCCATTTGTTAATAAACATATACTATTCAGTACTTGACTTGTGTGCTTTGTTTTATCTTTTACTACTTTGTTTGTGAAAAACGCCCGATGTTTTGATGAACTTGCACTTACATAAACTAGAAGGCCTTGGCCAATAATTGTTAAAACTTTGACTTAATTGAACAACGTCACGGATGATGACCAAGATAGCTCTTGTTGTATAGGATATCTTGTCTGTTTTCTTTTGCAGGATTGTCATCCTTGGGGCAAGTTTCTGAGAAGGTATGGACAAAATTCATTTTTCCCTAACCAGAGTTGTTCCCCAGCAGTTGAAGTCTGCATCTCTATCCCAGTAGAGTTTGTGTGCAGAAAGTGTACATTTATCCCCAACAGTTGGTTGGTACACTTTTTAATCCCCTCAGAGTACATGTATGTGCTTACTCCCCAGCGAGTCGAGATGTGGAGGTTTTTCCACCAGGTAAGTGTGAAGTTTTTCTAGCAGTGGTTTGGCACTCTTTTCCCTCTAGCAGAATTGTTTATAGATGCTCAGCTCTCAGTAGTGCATACCGAGGTCTCCGGCAGAGTTTGATTCCCCTACAGAGTCGTTGATTCCCCGACAGGTAAGAAGTGATCCCAGTGTTTGGTCGTCTTTCCTCAGCCGAGTTTATGTTCCCCAGGAGAGTTGTATCTTGGAAGGCCGTTCAGGGCATTGGTTTCCCCGTAGAATTTTCGATTCCCTAGCAGGTGAGACAGGTTGTTCAACTTGTTGGTTTTCCCAATGAGTTGTCTCTTTCCCAGAAGTTCGGTATTTTGGAAGGCCGTCCAAGGCGTTTTCCTCAGCAGATGTTGGTTCGTATCCCCAGCTGAGTGGATTTTCGTGCTTGTTAGAACATTGTTATCTAGGAGATTTTATTTTGCAGGAAGCCATCCAGGGCCCGTTTCCTCAGTTTTAAGTCCAATCGTTATTGGCATGTGCAAGTTATCCCCAGCAGGATTGTTCTCTTTTCCCAACAGGGTGGTTTCGATTTCTCTAGCATTTATTTTGTTGATTCGGTTCCGTTGCATCTGTATGCGAACATGGCATCTACCCAAATGCATAGCATTTCCATTTTGTATGGAGCATTACGCCATTTTCAAACATATGCATGTGAAACATAGACCATGTTGTTACCTCTTTGTTTGCAGGTATACCTCCGACAGATGATTGATATCTTTGCCCGTATGGTATCCAAACCATGGCAGTTCCCGTTCGCTCGCGTGGTATCCAGACCCCAGCTTATGTTTTCCCTGGCAGTGTCACCTGACATCGGTTGATGGATATTTGTTATCTTTTCCTGAATGGTATCCAGACCATGGCATTTTCCGATTTGTTTTGTCCGTTGAGTATCCAGACTCCGGTCAACTTCCTTGTGATATCCAGATCACGACAGGTGTTGTTATGTTCTTTTGCCATCATGGTAGCCAGACCATGGCATATTTTGGTGTTATTGTGCTTTATCCATCGAGTATCCAGACTCCGGTAAAGTCAAGTGGGTATCTAGACCCTGATAAGTTTGATGGTGTATTTCTTTATCCGTCGAGTATCCAGACTCCGGTAAAGGTATTTGTGGTATCCAGACCACGACCATCGATGTTCTTGTGTTTTCTCCGTCGAGTATCCAGACTCCGGTAAAGACATTTTTGGTATTCAGACCATGGTAGCTTATTTGATGTTTTGTGATATCCAGGTCACAATAAAGTTTGTTATTTTCTATCGTCATAAGGTATCTAGACCTTGGCAACTATTGACTCTTTCCAGCCCGTGTGGTATCCAGACCACGACTCATAGTATTTCCCAGCAGTGTCTTTGGACTTCAGTTGGTATTGTTGTTTTGAGCTCATGAGGTATCCAGACCTTGATGAGTAGATTCGTGGTGAATCTCCGCGTCCGTTGAGTATCCAGACTCCAGTCATCTGTTATTGAGCATTTAGGCTCCAGCTTCACTGTTGTGTATCCAGACTCCGGTGAATTCTTATTTTGTGATAAATTACTTTGTCTGTCGAGTATCCAAACTCCGGTAAAGTCAGTTAGGTATTCAGACCTTGGTAAGTTCCGTTGAGTATCCAGACTCCGGTTTATTACTTCGAGCATTCAGGCTCCGATCTTCTTCGTTGAGTATCTAGACTCTGATAAATTTCCAATGCGGGTTGTATTGCTTTAATCGTTAAGTATCCAGACTCCGTTCGATCTTCGTCGAGTATCCAGACTCCTGTAAACCCCCATTGAAGTCGTCAATTTCGTTGAGCATCCAGGCTTCGAGTGTCGCATTGAGCATCCAAGCTCCGGTTTTTTGTCATTGAGTATCCAAATTCTGACAAATCTCCAATTTGTGAATCCCTTCGTCCGTTGAATATCCAGAATTCGGTCATTTTTTAGCATCCAGGCTCCGATTTCCCCATTGAGTATCCAGACTCCGGTAATTCGTTTATTGATTCACTATGTCCGTTGAGTATCCAGACTCTGGTCATTTTCGAGCGTCCGGGCTCTGATTTTCGTCGTTGAGTATCCAGATTCCGACAAATCTCCAATTTATGGTTCTATTGTTCGTTGAATATCCAGATTCCGGCAATTTGAGATGTTATCCTTTCGTCTATATGGTATCTAGACCATGGCGTAGCTTTTGATGAATTTGTTCATCTTATTATATGTTACCCAACAAAGTTACTCGGTTAAGTTTCTCTTTGTTCACCACAGAGTTGTTTGGTTAAGCTTCTCTTTTTCCCAGCGGAGTTAGTCTTGTGATCAGTGTAGTTATCTCTGGAGATTCTTATTTGCAGTTCTATTACTGCGGTTGGCAAATTTTTGGGTTCTTTGATATTCAATTGTCTTTTACCTTGATTGTTTGAAAGTTGTTCGCTTTTCACTCATTCAGGCCCAAGTCGCTTGAATAGGAGCAACTGTTGTACCCCAAAATTTTCCCAACCTTTTCTTTACTTGGTTTATGTTTCATTTCATATCCTAGCATTTTGCATTGCACAACATTGTTAATTTAGCAGGGATCAAGAGAGATGTGCATAGCAAGAAAAGATGACCAAGGGTTCTAAGCAAGACAAGAGGTTTTACTCGAGCATCAGAGGCTCTGACACTTGTTTGGCCCAGCAATCGAGCGGTCGATTTTATTTTGTTTTGCAGGTTTTTTTCAGCTCACGAGACAGCATTCCGGATATATCAAGCATTCTCATGATCAGAATATTCAAGCACAAGTTTCAGAGGCTAAATAGAGTCCAAAACTGCAAGAAACGGACAAACAGGCAGGTTTCCCTCCAAAAGGCGCCAAATTCAAATTTTTTGAATGTGTTAATCGGTTAACACATATGGTTAACCGGTTAACCAAGTCAAAATTAGTCAAACAATGGAGTTTTTAAGGTGTTAACCGATTAATCTATATGGTTAACCGGTTAACCAATGCAGATTTTGCCTCTGTACGTGAATTTTCAATGCAGTCCAATTTGAAGTCCAACTTTGATCACTTGAGAGTTCATTTTTGCACTTGGGAAGGATCTAGAACCATTTTAAATTTTGGTGAATTTTCATTTCCCCCCAAAACCCCATTCCACATTCCAAACCTTACTTTGGATCCAAACCAAGAGTGTATTTAAGTGATTCACTCCAAACCTCAAGGATACAACTCTCACAATTTCCATTTTCAAATTCAGAATTGCTCTCATTCTCTCTCAATTCTCTCAATTCCTCCATCTTCTTAAACCATTACTCAAAGCTCTTCTCACCTTGAAATCTTTTATTCTCCATTGGAGTCATTGATTTCTAAGAGCTAAACCTTCATCCTTGATCATCATCATCTCCATTTTCCATTTAATTTTCGTGCAAAGTCAGATCTGAATTTTGAAGTGGTTGTGGAAGAGCTTATTTGATCAATTCTAGCTTAATTTTAGTGGATCTTCACTTCTACAACAAGGATTTGCTTGGTTTCTTGCTTGATTCTACTCAATTACAGTTAGATCAACAATTATCGAATCAATTCTCTAATTCGTAGGTTGGATTTCTGATCCGATTTAATTTTTGAGCTTATTTGCATGTTCGTCATGTTAATCTTCATATTTGATTGAATTATGATTGACTTGATTTGTTTAATCCATGATCTGGCTGTGTTGATCTGTTTACAAGTTGTTCGAATCATGGTTTGCTATTTTAATATCGTGATTAAGTGATTATGTGATCATCCGGTTGATCAGATAAGTGCTTTTTTGCTGAAAATGTTGTTCTGTTGTTGTTTTTCTGCTTCTGGTACAGTGTTAATCGGTTAACCATTTCAAACATTCAAAATTTTCAAACGTTAACAGTGGTTAACCGATTAACCCAGGGTGTTAACTGATTAACACTGTGCCAGAATGTCATATTTGCTGTTTTGTTTGATTGTTTGCATACCGGTTTGATTCGAATCATCATGGATCAGTGTGATGCATTAGGACTGAATTGTTTTGGATATATGTTACTGTTTATGTTTGTTTAATCATGAATTTGTCAACATGTGTGTTCATTATCCACTTGGATGCATGCTTATGGATGTGGTCCAATGTGATGATTCTTTGCATGATCGTTTGCCTTCATCCTTTGCTTTCTTTCCCATGTTTGCATCATTGTTTCATCCCTGTTGAGGTCGAGATGCGCTTGTGGAGGCTGCTGCCCCACACACTTTTCCTCCCTCCCACCATTCTATTTGTGCATTTATGTGTTTTCATGTTGCATTTTTATCATGCTTTCTTCTTTTGTCTTCTTTCCCTTAGGATCTCTAATCTCTCTTTTTCAAGAGAGGTTATGATAGACATTAGGTTCTTAACCATGCATGATAACATTAGGTAGTTCCCTTACCTCAATCTTAGGACCATCTTTGCATGATAACTTTAGGTTTGGTTTAGTCCCCCTTTAGTGTGCCCTTTCTCTTCTCATCTTCAAACATTTCTAAAACACTTAATAAAGGATAACAAGTATTGTATGCTACGAGCCTTAAGTACTTGGGAAATGGTGGTTGGGGGGTTTCCTCTCAATTTCCTAGAGTGTTTAGTGTAGCACCCTTTGGGTGAGATGTGACACCTCTTCTCTAAAAAACACAAAAACAAATCATCAAACTTCTTTTTTTCCTTTGGAACCTTTAACTTTGGAAAAACATTTTCATAAGGAGAGTTTTGTTAACTCTCAGTTCTACCGCAAACGGTAACGCCTAAGTCTCCAATGGTCGAGCTGCATACACCAACTGCTAGAACTGATTGTTAACCCTACTCGGGTAAAACACTTGAACCAACCGGTGTTCTTGTTAGCCCGAACTACGTTTGCTCTGATCTTTCATACCAGATGAAAGTGCGTAGGCACAAGACGCGATGTCTTGGCGAGCAATCTTCCCCACCTTTCACCTGTAGTTAGCCGAACTACGTTGACTATGATTTCTCGTACCAGACGGGAATACGTAGGCATGAAGTGGCAACGCTTTGCCGAGTCATCTCTTTTCTTTTCTTTTGTCCCCAAGACCTTTAGCTAGATAGTTTTATCACCCTTTTAGATAGACAACAAGCGTGGATCCCGTCGAGTACGACGGACGTGAGGGGTGCTCATACCTTCCCCTTGTGTAACCGACTCCCGAACCTGAGATTTGGTTGCGATGACCGATCTTATCCCTTTTTCGCAGGTTTTCTCTGATCGTTTCCTTTCCCTCCTTTGGGATAAATAATGAACGGTGGTGACTCTTTTGTCTTTGCCGACCTTCTTTTTTCGCAGTAGCGACACGCGTATCTTCATATTTTCAAACTTGTTTTATTATTTATTTTCAAATTTCCATTCCATATCCTGAATAGGCATTGCGCCATAATGGTCATTGTGATGTGTTTGAGTGTGTTATACATGTTCCAGGTCTGGGGTTCGAATCCCCATCGCCCCAGACCTTTTGTATTTTTATTTTTTCATGTTTTCCATGTCTTCTTAATATATTATGTTGCATGCGTGTTATGTTCTCAACATAATGCACATGGCTCAGTGGCTAGGCTTTTAGGCAGTGAGATGTAGTGCGTTAGTTCAAGCCTTGCATGTGACAAAACCATTATTTTATCACTTGTTTTCTTCATGTTTTTTCCCATCTTCCTCCAATTATTTTTACATGTTCCTTTTATTCTTTTGATCTAATTTTTTGCACACTAGTCATTTTTTATATGCATTTTATGAATGCATGAAAAAACACCAATAATAATATTTATTTTTTCCACTTTTATTTGGTTGAAAACTAGTTCATTTTTATGTGCCTTTGAGATCTTTTAATGATGTTTCTTGATTGTTTCTTGAACCTAATTGAACATAAATGCTTGTCTAGCCATATTATACCTTCAACCGTGTTGTTCCTATTTGTCTTAATGTGTAAAATGATTGACATGTTCAAGTTTTCTTTCATAAAATCATGTTTCCTAAAGTACACATTTACCATCTAGGATTGTTTTTTCATTTAACATGTTTCTGCATCCTTTCTATGACTTATGTATGTTGTTTCCCTTTTAGGGTTAAGTGTTGTCTTCACCATGTACATTATGATATTTGTCTTTTATGTTCACACTTATATCCTTTGATTTATGTCTTGTACTTTTATGATATTCATCATGTTTTCAAGTACTTCTTTAACAAATTTCCACAATGTTAAGCATGTCTTGTATTTTCTTGTGATGTCATGTAAACCTTTGTCATGTCTTGTTCATAATGTTTTGTTTAATCTATTCATATTTATGTGATCATTCCTGATGCCTTATTCCAAGGGAAGAGGTTTTTGTTGACACCTTTGTCATTTGAATTTGCATCTTTACATCTTCTTGTATTTATCTCTCTTGTAATCCTAGAACTTGCTATCTCTTAGGAAGTCTCCCATAGGATTACCTTCAACTTAGACAATCAAGTTAGGGTTTCCCCTTTACAACTCAAAACACTTTCATCTAAAAACCATTAGCTTTCCCAAGAGATAGCCATTAATCTCTTGTAACTTTTTAACCCTTTCTTCAAACCTTGCCATAGAGATAGCTATCAATCTCTTCTTCCTTTGACACCCTTGGCTTTACATTGACAATCAACCTTCTCATAGAGATAGTCATTAATCTCTCCTCCATTTACAAACCTTTAACTCTTCATTTAAATCCTCTCATAAGAGATAGCCATTAATCTCTCCACCTTTACAATCAATCATCACAAGCTTTGCTTTCAAGATTTTCCCCTTTGTTGTCATGGTTCTTAGAACCCTAACAACCCGTAGTTCTACGAATTATGAATGTTCTGATTTCTCAAGTTCCTTTTGAGAATACATAGGCACAAGGTCCCAATCCTTTGCGAGCACTCTTTTTATTTTTTCACACTCTTTTTCTTTTTCACACTCTTCCCCATTTCACTCTTTTTACTCGTAGCTCCCAGAACTACAATTGCTCCAACTTTCTATTAAGGATATGTAGGCATTGGATTGCGAGATCCTAGCGAGCTACCTTTTATTTTCTACCCTTTTTATTTAGACACAGTACAAAAACAACAAAAAACATTTCCCACTCTCATCATCACCCAAAAACAATAAACATTCCCAATCAATAGCAAACAACTTTAGCAAAAACATAGGTATTTCAAGAGGTTCCTATAGAGTACTACATATGCTTAGGATGCTAATACCTTCACTTAGTATAGCCAACCCACATACCTTTGATCTCTTATTTGCATAGTCTTTAGCCTCGCCTTTAGTCTTGCATATTTTATTTAGGGTTTATTTGATCTTTTTTCCTTCCCTCGGATAAATTAAAGTTCGGTGGTGATATCTTTTGTTTTGTGAGTCAAGCTAATGTAATAACTTGGTATCCGATTCTCACCGTGTTACAGTGTCCATTCAGAACCTCTTTATTGAACATTCTGTACTCTGGGTATTGAACAGTTATTGCATTAGTTAGTTGTCAATCAGTCTTGGGTAGTGGATTAGTTTTAAAGATTGCTGACTCAAAAACTAAAACGCTTATAACAGCTAATTAAAGCATCGAGTAATGAGATTTCTTGGGAATAAGTAAAATCTCTCTACATATTCCCCCTTTTCAGATTTATTGCAATGTTTAAGATTTTGTCATGATTTTAAAACCATTTATAAAACCCACTTCACTCACTTCACACACTTATGCTAATTTCACTTCATACACTTTCTCTCTATCAAACCTTCAACATTCTCTGCAACCCTGAATCGTCTTCATCTTCATCAATGGCTCAATATCAAGAACAAGCTCAACAAAAACAACAATCTACTCAACCATAACAACAATCTACATAGCAACAACAACAGACAAAAGAAGGAATCCATGAACTCGCTCTTTCTACCCTGGTGAATCAGTTAGAATTCTCTGTGAGTTAATGGTGGATTTTGATAATCTTAAGGAAAATGGATATGATTTGATTGAAGGATTTAAGTCTCAAAGCTGGAAACATTACTTTGATCGTCTCAAAGGACCTGTCTGTTCTGAATTAGTTAAACAGTTTTGGATATTTACTCATACCACAAGTCTTCAAATTCATTCTTTTGTGTTAGGGCACAAGATAACCATCACTGAGAAATCCATAGCAAAACTCCTAAACCATGATGGTTCTAAGAAGAAATGTTTTAAGATGCCTGGAAAAAGGATAGGATGTATGTTATTTCCAAGTACATTTTCCAAGATGGAAAGAACTCCTCAAACGCTATTAACTTGCACAAACATTTGAGAGTTTGGTTCATGATTCTTCTGGGATGTATTCACCACAGGCTCTCAATAAACTCATATGTATATATCAACACCGAATAAAAATATATGTTGTATTACCTTTCTTCTGGTACAAAGATGAATCTGCTTTTAATACTTTTCAAGTATCTGAGGGAGCTGGTTAGAGAAACAAGAGATGGTTCTCAAAAGCCCAGAAAGTGGATACCTCTGGGAAGATTAATTTCTGATATCCTTTGAGATAAAAATGGTTCAAACACTGATGGATGTAGGATTGACAAAGGAATTGGAATATGAAGTTGGAAAGTCCTTTAATAGAAGGAATCTAAAAACATACCATTAATCTCTACTGCCATTGACCCTTCATAACTTCTAGACAAGAACGTTGTTGGCTCCAAAAGGATTCCCATTGACGTTTTCCCTATATTCACCAAGGAAGATCCTCAAGATGCTCTAGAATCATACATAGATGATTTAATGTAAAGAAGTTTAACGCTAGTTACTTACTCATTTGATGAATTACCAGAAACTTATCATGATGTTTACTCTTTAAATAGGAAGAGGAAGCCCAAATCTGTTGGTGATGGACCCTCTAGAACTACTCGAACCTAAACCAAGATTTCCAGAACCTCTAACATGTTGAAGAATGTAACACCCATTTTTAGTTATTTAGTCTTTTTGGTGTTATGTTGTTTTGGTGTGCCTTTATGTCGGAGTGTGCCTGAGGGCGTTGGGTGGGTGTCCTTATTTAGAGGGAATTATTTAATAGAGTATGGAGTCTAATAGTAATATAATATAATATAATTAATAAGGATAATAGTTTAATGATTAATAATAATAATAATAATAATAATAATCTTATTATTATTATTATTATTATTATTATTATTATTATTATTATTATTATTATTATTATTATTGGGAATATGAGTGGTTGGAATGAGTGATAAGGGAATAAGTAATATTAGAGAAGTTTTGGGAAAAGAAAGTTAGAACACGATACATCAGTTCCAAGAGAAAAGACAAAAGAGGAAGAACAAGGAGGAAGGAAAGAGGGCTAGGGCTAACAATTCTTGAAGATTCTTCAACAATCAGAGCACTAATCGAGGTAAGGGGGGAGAAACGGGTTAAGATTGGTAAATTGCATGATTTGGGTAGAAGGGGATTCCTTAACCCCGTAGAGATTTTGATGAATATGACCTGTATGTTGATGAATTGGTGTTCATAATTGTTGTTGCTGTTGATATGGGTAAATTTGGTGTATGATATTGTAGAATTTGGTACATCCATTGTTGTTGTAAATTTGGGCGGGGTTCTGAGTAACTCTGATAGTTCTGATGATGAACATCGGGTGGGTTCTGAAGTTAAAACTGGTAGAAATTGATAGGATAATGTGTATTGGTTGTAGTATCGAGAGGACAAGAGATCGAAGTGGAGAAATAGGCTTGAATTTGAGCAAGATAACAATTCTGGACAGTAAGGGTGAGTTTTCGTATGATCATTGTGATGGTGTAATGGCGTATGATGGGTAGGATCACATTTAGGATAGAAACCCCTAAATTCCATGGTTTTGAAAAGTATGGTTATATGATATATGATGATATGATCTTTAAAAATGTGTTGTTGGCTGTTATAATTGTCATATTATGGTAGGATTTCGAATTCTGAAACCGGGGCTTTTTACAGAATTGAAATCAGAGGTCCGGAAGGCCTCAAACGGTGGAAAACGCAGACTTTTCTGCATTCTGCGCTGCTTGCATCGACTCAAACACTGCAGCGGTCGACGCATATTGTTTGCGTCTTTCTGGATTTCGCTTCTGTTTGCTATGCGCCGACCAGTGGTCGACTCAAAGCTGTATATTAGTGAATTTTCTGTTTCGACGGTTTTGGCCATAACTTATGATCCGTAAGTCGGTTTTAGCCCTTGTTCGAAGCGTTGGAAAGCTAATGAATAGATCTATAACATAGTATAGATAATAGAATTAGTTGACAAATATTTTTATATCCAATATGTTTGGGGATTCATTGGTTAATTAAATAGTAACTAAACCATGGATCAAGTGAAATGATTTATTGATTATTTACTTGAGTTTGATCGTGTGCACTTAGTGTGCTTGTGTTTATTTGTTGTGTAATATATATGATGTTTGGTGAGGTGATGAGGAGGATCGTGTTCACTTAGTATGCTTGTGTTTATTTTTTGTGTAATATATATGATGTTTGGTGAGGTGATCAGGAGGATCGTGTGCACTTAGTGTGCTTGTGTTTATTTGTTGTGTAATATATATGATGTTTGGTGAGGTGATCGGGAGGATCATATGAACTTAGTGTGCTTGTGTTTATTTGTTGTGTAATATATATGATGTTTGGTGAGGTGATCAGGAGGATCGTGTGCACTTAGTGTGCTTGTGTTTATTTGTTGTGTAATATATATGATGTTTGGTGATGTGATCAGGAGGATCGTGTGCACTTAGTGTGCTTGAGTTTATCTATTGTACATTTAGTGTCGTGCATATCATGGTGTTTTGGTGGGATGAATCATTGCTCAGGAGGAGTGTATGTGATTCATCCGTACTCCTTTGTGGAGAATGGTGGGGATAGACATTGCCAAGGAGGGGTGTATGTGATCTATCCGGGGTTGGATTGAATGAACCACTGAGTCGGTACCGCATGCATGGTGTTGAGTTGCATAATTGCATTATTGTATGTTGTGGTTGATGGTGGACAGTAGGTCGGGTTTGTCGAATGTTGGGTGATGAATTGTATGATTACTACCTTTGTTTCATGTATCTTATTACCGATAATTCTGATCATGTTTTCTCACCTGTTTGTTGTTGTTGTGGTCTGTGCTTCTTCGGAAGTACAAATAATCCAGGTACATAGCTAGCTTGGATAGTAGTGTGTGAGTCGAGTATTAGGATGATCTGATACGTAGCACGGGACTTGGGTGTCTATATGTTTTATGTTGAATTTTTTTTACTCGTGTGACGTATTTTACTTTGGTGAACCTTCTTAATGAACGTTTTATGTAATTTGGCGGATGGCCGAGAATGATGATTTAATAATAATTTTCGCTGCTTTATTTTGAAAAACATCTAATAAAGTGTTTTGGTGAATTTTACGATGTGATATCCCACTTTGGTGGATAAACTCTGATGATTATATGAAAATATTTTATTTTATTTTATCGTTGGAAAGTGGGGTGTTACAATTGGTATCTGAGCAGGTCGGTCCGTCCGGCCAGTGTAGTAGTTGAGTCTGTCCGTAGGATAGAGATTGTGTACCTTTTAACCTGGTGTTGTTATTGTTGAGCAGTATGGCAGGAAGGAATGATGCTGTTTTGGCTGCTGCTATGCAAGTGATGGCGCAGGTGGTTGCTAATCAGAACCAAGTTGCAGGTGCACAATTTAGAGATTTGGCACAGTTTCGGAGTAACAAGCCACCGAAATTTGAAGGAGGAATTCTGGATCCTGAAGCTGCACAGAAGTGGCTGAAGGCAATTGCGAAAATTTTCAGAACGATGGGTTATAGCGATGAGCAGAAAGTGAGGTTTGGTACTCACATGCTAGAAGGTGAAGTTGAGGCTTGGTGGGACAACAGTCGCCAGAGATTGGAGACTGCAGGAGTGAGATTGAAATAAGTAGGGGAGAAAGTTGTGCTTCTCCAAGATGCTTCAAGTGTGGAGTGGTGGCTCAGTGTGTTGTTAAACGCTATGATCGTTTGACGAGATCATGTTGGAGGGAATAAATGTGTCTTGTGAGCTTAGATGGTGTGTACAGTGAATTGTTTGGACTTAAGCCAAATGCTTAAGTGTTGTTTGGCAAGTCGGTGCAGGAGAGTGTTGAGATGTTTAATTTTAAGGGAAATTTTGAGTGTTGATGAAAGTAGAGAAGTTGGTGGGTTTCCGATTAAGTGTGGTTGTCTGGAAGTTATCTTGACAAGACAGTGATATACAACCAGGACGTGAAGTGGAGTCGTGATCGACTTAGTTACGGAAACTAGTTCGATATTGAGAGCTCCGTATTGTATGTCTGTTTGGATGGTCGAGGAATTAATTTGAGTGAGTAGTTGTACGACTTGTGCCTGGTGTGTGTGCTACGGTAACAGATTGTGAGGTCGAGTATGTAAAGGGTGGATGGTGACTCCGGGTGAATGCTAAAGAAAGTAAGATGTGGAATATGATATTGATATAATTAGACCTTTAAACATTTTAAGAGTTGAAGGTGTGCCGAATGGCCTTTCAAGTGTGAAAATGTTGTTGTCGTATTTTTGACGTAACGGGAGAACTGTAACTCGGAAGGACGCACGGCTCGGAGCATGGGAAGTTATTACAATGCTATATATGATGGCGAAGTAGCGACATGGGATTAAGATATTTATTGATGGAATATGTTTGGATATTGTGGTAAGTGCGGAAGGTGCGGTTCGTGTTTCCGCCATAGCTCACAAATTGAGTGTCCGTTTGGCATGGGATCTTCCATACTTAAATAAGTGATTCAATGGTTGTGTTAACCGATGATACTTTGGTATATTCGAAGATTATAGAGGATCATGTTGAGCATCAGGAACTTGAGTTATCAGTGTTGGAGAAGAAGCAGTGATATACCTCTGTGAGGAAAGTTCAAAGAGTTTTGAGGGAGCTGTCAACGGTTCGTGTGTTGGTTTTTCCGAATCCGACAAAACTATTTGTTGTGTTTTGTGATGCTTTGTTGATATGATTGGAGATATGTTAAGTGCAACATCAGCGAGTTTTAGTTATGCTTTAAGGAAACTTAAAGTACATAAGAGGAATTATCGGATAAGTGGTTTAGAGTTGGTTGTTGTTGTGTGTTTGTGCCGGAGTTTAGAGGCCTCAAGTGTTTAGTGAGATGTGAGATGGTTGGTGATCTTAAGAGCTTAAGGAATTTTTTTGATTTGAAAGAGTTGAATATGAGACAGAGGAAATAATTGGGACTTCTAGAGGAGTATAGTTTGGGGTTGAATTACCATTCGGGAAAAACAACGAAGTAGCTGATGCATCGAGTTGGAAAACTTATGGGTATATACCGATGATGAGGGTAAAGGAGTTAGAACTGATTAAGAAAATTCGGGGTATGAGTTTAGCCGGTGAAGAGACTTCTTATGGAGTTAAGCTTTGTATGTTGAGGCTGACTAGGGGTATTCTTGATGAGATTCGAGGTGGTAGGAATTCTAATTTGAGCTAGTAGATCGATTGAATTTAATGAATTAAGTCGAGGGGCTGATTTTCGGATTGATAGAAAAGGTACTGTGAGATGCCGTGATAGAGTTTGTGTTCCAATTAGTGTGAGTTGGATAAGAGTACTCTGGGAGAAGGACGTTGAGGTAGATTGAGTATCCATCCAGGTGCTATGAAGATGTGACCGAATTTGAGGAAATAGTTTTGGTGGCTATGGATAGAGAGGAGTGGTTGAGGTTGTATATGCTGATTAGACTTGTTGAAAGTCAAAGTTTGAACATCAGAGACTGTTGGTCCTGATGCAACTGTTGAATATTTCTGAGTGGAATAGGATAGGGTTCCCATGGATTTTGTGTCGGGTTTCCGAAGAATTGAAGGGATATGGTTCGATTTGGGTTGTTAAGAATGGATTGACAAGACTAACTCATTTCTTACCAATGAGGATGAATCATTTTATGCGGAAGCTAGCTAAGATGTATAATGAGGAAGTTGCGAAGTAGTATGAGATACTGTCGAGTATTGTGTCAGATGGGAATCTGAGTTTTCATTGAGATTTTGGGAGAGTTTGCAGACGCTTTGGGTGCCATGTTGAAGTCGAACTCTGTTTAGCATCCGTGAACGGATGGACGGACAGAGGGAACTATCCAGTATGTAGAGGATTTGTTGAGAGCTTGTATGTTGGATCACGATGGATCAGGGGATGGTTAATTATCGTTGATTGAGTTTACCTACAATAACCGCTATCATTCTAGTATCGGAATGACATCGTATGAGGCTTTGTATGGTAGGAAGTGTAGGACTCCTTTGTACTGATGTGTGTCCGGCGAGAATGTTGTACTCAGACCGGGGATTGTGCAAGAGGCGACCGAAAAGATCAAAAGGATCCAAGAAAAGACGTGTTCTGAGAGTTACGATGGTAACTGGTGTTGGCCGAGCTTTGAAGTCTCGGAAGCACACACTGTGTTTTGTTTATCTGTATCAGAGTGGCGCAGCGGAAGCGTGGGGAAAATAGCATGTTAGACTATTTTACCGCTGTCGTTTGTGGAAATTGCATGATGTGTTCATGTGTTTAAGTCGAGGAGGTACATTGATTCAAATGGATGGTGTGCAAGTAAGAGATAACTTGATTGTTGAGGTACTTCTAGTGCGAATTGTTGAACGAGAAACAAATCCGAGGAAAGGAGATTTCTTTGGTGAAAGTAGCGTGGGGAGGTGCTGCAGGAGGCAGTGTGACCTGGGAATTGGAAAGTACGATGCGGGAAGCGTATCCGAAATTGTTTCCATCAGGTAATTTTCGAGCACGAAAATAATTAAAGTGGGGGAGAGTTGTAACACCCATTTTTAATTATTTAGTCTTTTTGGTGTTATGTTGTTTTGGTGTGCCTTTATGTGGGAGTGTGCCTGAGGGTGTTGGGTGGGTGTCCTTATTTATAGGGAATTATTTAATAGAGTATGGAGTCTAATAGTAATATAATATAATTAATAAGGATAATAGTTTAATGATTAATATTATTATTATTATTATTATTATTATTATTATTATCATTGGGAATATGAGTGGTTGGAATAAGTGATAAGGGAATAAGTAATATTAGAGAAGTTTTGGAAAAAGAAAGTTAGAACACGATACATCAGTTCCAAGAGAAAAGAGAAAAGAGGAAGAACAAGGAGGAAGGAAAGAGGGATAGGGCTAACAATTCTTGAAGATTCTTTAACAATCAGAGCACTAATCGAGGTAAGGGCGAGAAACGGGTTAAGATTGGTAAATTGCACGATTTGGGTAGAAGGGGATTCCTTAACCCCGTAGAGATTTTGATGAATATGACCTGTATGTTGATGAATTGGTGAATTGGTGTTCATAATTGTTGTTGCTGTTGATATGGGTAAATTTGGTGTATGATATTGTAGAATTTGGTACATCCATTGTTGTTGTAAATTTGGGCGGGGTTCTGAGTAACTATGATAGTTCTGATGATAAACATCGGGTGGGTTCTGAAGTTAAAACTGGTAGAAATTGATAGGATAATGTGCATTGGTTGTAGTATCGAGAGGACAAGAGATAGAAGTGGTGAAATAGGCTTGAATTTGAGCAAGATAACAATTTTGGACAGTAAGTGTGAGTTTTCGTATGATCATTGTGATGGTGTAATGGCGTATGATGGGTAGGATCACATTTAGGATAGAAACCCCTAAATTCCATGGTTTTGAAAAGTATGGTTATATGATATATGATGATATGATCTTTAAAAATGTGTTGTTGGCTGTTATAATTGTCATATTATGGTAGGATTTCGAATTCTGAAACCGGGGCTTTTTACAGAATTGAAATCGGAGGTCCGGAAGGCCTCCAACGGTGGAAAACGCAGACTTTTCTGCATTCTGCGCTGCTTGCATCGACTCAAACGCTGCAGCGGTCGACGCATATTGTTTGCGTCTTTCTAGATTTTGCTTCTGTTTGCTATGCGCCGACCAGCGGTCGACTCAAAGCTGTATATTAGTGAATTTTCTATTTCGACGGTTTTGGCCATAACTTTTGATTCGTAAGTTGGTTTTAGCCCTTGTTCGAAGCGTTGGAAAGCTAATGAATAGATCTATAACATAGTATGATAATAGAATTAGTTGCCAAATATTTTTATATCCAATATGTTTGGGGAGTCATTGATTAATTAAATAGTAACTAAACCATGGATCAAGTGAAATGATTTATTGATTATTTACTTGAGTTTGATCGTGTGCACTTAGTGTGCTTGTGTTTATTTGTTGTGTAATATATATGATGTTTGGTGAGGTGATCAGGAGGATCGTGTGCACTTAGTATGCTTGTGTTTATTTTTTATGTAATATATATGATGTTTGGTGAGGTGATCAGGAGGATCGTGTGCACTTAGTGTGCTTGTGTTTATTTGTTGTGTAATATATATGATGTTTGGTGAGGTGATCGGGAGGATCATGTGAACTTAGTGTGCTTGTGTTTATTTGTTGTGTAATATATATGATGTTTGGTGAGGTGATCAGAAGGATCGTGTGCACTTAGTGTGCTTGTGTTTATTTGTTGTGTAATATATATGATGTGTGGTGATGTGATCAGGAGGATCATGTGCACTTAGTGTGCTTGAGTTTATCTGTTGTACATTTAGTGTCGTGCATATCATGGTGTTTTGGTGGGATGAATCATTGCTCAGGAGGAGTGTGTGTGATTCATCCGTACTCCTTTGTGGAGAATGGTGGGGATAGATCATTGCCAAGGAGGGGTGTATGTGATCTATCCGGGGTTGGATTGAATGAACCACTGAGTCGGTACCGCATGCATGGTTTTGAGTTGCATAATTGCATTATTGTATGTTGTGGCTGATGGGGGACAGTAGGTCGGGTTTTTCGAATGTTGGGTGACGAATTGTATGATTACTACCTTTGTTTCATGTATCTTATTACCGATAATTCTGATCATGTTTTCTCACCCGTTTGTTGTTGTTGTGGTTTGTGCTTCTTCGAAAGTACAGATAATCCAGGTACATAGCTAGCTTGGATAGTGGTGTGCGAGTCAAGTCTTAGGATGCTCTGATACATAGCACGGGACTTGGGTGTCTATCTGTTTTATGTTGAATTTGTTTTACTCGTGTGACGTATTTTAATTTGGTGAACCTTCTTAATGAATGTTTTATGTAATTTGGCGGATGGCCTAGAATGATGAATTAATAATAATTTCCGCTGCTTTATTTTGAAAAACATCTAATAAAGTGTTTTGGTGAATTTTACGATGTGATATCCCACTTTGGTGGAGAAACTCTGATGATTATTTGAAAATATTTTATTTTATTTTATTGTTGGAAAGTGGGGTGTTACAAAGAACACCATGATATTTGTAGAAGTTGTTAGTTCAGGGAACTCTAAGTCTACTGAAGTTTCTACCCCTGAAACCAAGCCTAATGGTAAGTCGCATATGATCGAGACTTCTTTCCATTATGCTCGTTTTGATTTTACTACTTCATATACTCCTCCTCAACCATCTTCCATTCAAAATCGAACACCCACTTACACTACCTTTGGAACTATCACAACTCTCATCTCAAAATAACCATCGATATATGTAACAATAACCACTCCAATACCTAATGTATATGTTAATATCCCAATTCCAATTCCAACAACATTTGAATCAACCATTACTAATACCGTTCTAATTATTTATGAAACAACAACAACAACCACCACTCATTCCAATTATTATTGGCCATGAAACTAAACATGAACCAGAACCAATCATTGACCCTGAGGAAGTAAATGTTCTAGTTAGGCAGTTTGAGGAAGAAGCGAATGAGAATCTTCACTCTCTGATGGAAGAATGCACTGAGTGCTTCAACCTAGCTCAGAGTGATTCTGCATGGTCTGAGTTCAGAAGGTGGATGAATTCCAACTCCTAAGATTTGAGGGAACTCAGCTACAAGGCTGTTGAGAAGAGGTTCAATGATAAGCTGGCTAGAGTTATTGAGCCGCTTGTGGAGATATTCACTTCAAAGCCTCCTCCCACTCCTGAAGCTGATACTGATATGGAAATAGAAGTTCCTCCTCCTCATCCTGACACTGATATAAAAACCATTTTTGGAACCAAGACTACTGTGGAATTTGAAGACTATAGTTCTGAACCTTCCTTGGTGTAGTACCCCAAAATTTGCCCTTCTGTTTTGACTGCAACTAGCTTTTGTTTCTCTGCATTTTGCATTTTTCGCATATCATGGCATTTTTTCTCGAGGCATGGGATCAAGGCATTCCTGTGGCTCAGGTTTCATTTTTAGTGCAAGAGACGGAACAACAAGCATCATCCACTCCGGCATTTATTTTGTCCAACGATCGAGCGGTCGATTTTATTTTGTTTTGCAGGATATTTTTAGCTCAGGAAACAACATTCAGGCTATCTCAAGCGTTTTTCATGGTTATGACATTCAAGAGCAAGTTTCAAAAGCTGAATAGGGCTTAGAACGGATGAAAACGGGCCAACGTGCATATTTCCTTCCAAAAGGCGCCAAATTCAAAATTTTGAAGGTGTTAATCAACTAACCAAATGTGTTAATCGATTAACCAAGTCAAAATCAGGTCAAATTTGAACTTTTGAAGGTGTTAATCGATTAACCAAATGTGTTAATCGATTAACCAATGCAGATTTTGCCTTTGCATGTGAATTTTCAAAGGGAGTCACTTTGGGGTCCAATTTGATCACTTGAGAAGTTGATTTTACACTTAGGAAGGATCTAGAACCACTTCAAATTTTGGTTAATTTCATTTTCCCTCCAAATTCCCATTCCTAATCCCATTCCAAATTTCCACAAACCATATTCCATACCTCATTTGGATCCAAACCTAAGAGGTATTTAAATGATTTACTCCAAATCTCACACAATATAATCCTTATAATTTCATTCTCATTTTAGAATTCACTCCAATTCTCTCAATTTTCTCTCAACTTCTCCATTCGCAAACTTCACCAAAAAGCTCTTCACATTGAATTCCTTGATTCTTCATTGGAATCAATGAATTCTTGAGCTCAAACCTTCATCCACCATCCTTATTGAATCAATCTTTCCATTCAATTTTCGTGCAAACTTGGATCTGAATTTTGAAGTGGTTTTGGAAGAGCTTATTTGGATAATTCTTGCTTAATTTTGGTGGATCATCACATCTACTACAAGGATTAGCTTGGATCTTGAAGGAATTCCAGATTTCTTGCTCATATCTACACGTTCGAAGTAAATCAACATTCACCGAAGCAATTCTCCGCTTCGAAGGTTGGAATCTAGATCCATGGCATTTTGAGCTTATTTGCATAATTATCATGTGGGTCTTCATTTTTGATTGACTTTTGGTTGATTTGATTCATGTGAATTGTGATTTTGCTGTTTAGATGTGTGTGCATCTTGTTTAGATCACTGTTTACTGGTTTAATTCGTGCATGTTTGATTACAAGCTCATGTGGATGATTGCCTAAGTGATAAGTTGCTGAAAAGTGCTTTTCAGCTGCTATTTTCTGCTGTTGGAAGAGTGTTAATCGATTAACCTCTGGTGTTAATCGATTAACCAGTTCAAATATCCAAATTTTTCAAGCGTTTTTTAGTGGTTAATCGATTAACCCCTGGTGTTAATCGATTAACATTGTTCCAGCAGGTCTATTTTTGCTGTTTTTCATGCTTGTTTCAGTATCGTTTCTGTTGTACCCCAAATTTTGACCCCTTAGATTCTCATTATCATTTTAGAAGCATGATCATGAATTATCTAACCCTAAAACAGTGCAAGTTCATTATTGTCAAGTTACAGATGAATCAGGGTTTTCGCACCGACAAATTCAAAACAACCAAGGAATGATCAACCAATGATTTGGGCCAATTCAATCATGGAATGAAAAGATAATATCAAAGTCAAATGAGAAGTCAATTTGAAGAAATCAGTTCAGAATCAAAGACAGTGCGGTCGGGAGGCCCCGATTAGGGTTTTTAACTAGTGAAAAGTCAACTGTGGTTTGACTTTGATGTTGGAAGGTGTTGTAATGGTGGGATTGAGGTCCATGAAGTTCATATAGATTATTAAAGACTATTAAAGAAGTATCAAAGTCTCAGGATGTCCAGAATGTCAACAGGCGACTCAATCGGCACCGATCGATCGTACGGTTGACCGAAAAGTCAACTCCTCAAATTTGGAGAATTGGAATCCAATTTGTGAATCAAAGTTGTTCCTTATGTCATAATGGACTTTCATACCTATTTTCATGATCATTGGATCAAGGATGAGAGAGTAATCGAAAAATCAGGAAATTAGGGTTTCAAAAGGGGCTAAACCCTAACTCCTTAACCACACACTCAATTGAGTTGGTTCCAAGCTCATTGGAAAGCTCTTGACAAGTCCTACAAAAGTCTCATACTAGTCTACAACCAGAAAACGCATACGTTTTGAGATAGAAGCAAAAACATTCCTAGAAGGGAAAATAACTTAGAAAATTTTTAAGTTATTTTCACTTTAAAAGCTTGCGTGTAGCTAACTTTGAGGGGATTTTTCACCTAGTTCCAATTAGAGTTTGATTTCTTGGAAAACATGAATGTTTTAGAGCTATGTGAGGGCTTTCTAAATTGTACTAGAACATCTCAAGAGGATTTATGAGCAGAAAGTTACATGGGTGCAAAGTTGGTGATTTCACACTTTAGTCCCACATTGATCAAAATTGCAAAATCATCTCTTCCATCCAATTGGGCCAATCTCAGCTTGCAAGACTTTTTCTAACTAATGTATAGAATATTTGTAGCATGCTAAAACAGAAAGTATGCATGAGAAGTATCACAAAATTAAAATTTGAGTTTCATTGTCAAAGTTGAAAATGTTGAATTTTCCAAGCATGAGGTGTAAAGCTTCATCATGAGCCAGCCACTCTCCCATGCTTGTAGCCTGATAAATGCATCAGTAACCCCTCAAAAATAGCTTGACCCTTGGGAAAAAGAGCAGCCAAGCCAACCAAGTGGGATTTTTCTAAAAAATATCAAGGCTTGCTTCATGGTGAAGAAAGGTCTCTAGCAAGCACCTCCATCCATTTTTCTATAAAAGGAGGTCTCATTCACCTCATTCCACACACAATCCATCTGATAAAACCTACAAAGAAGCTCTGGCATTACAATTCCTTGACCTTGCTTCAAAATCTCAGAAACACCAAAGTTCATGAAAACTCCAAAATTGGTCATGAAGTGAAAATAGCTCAAATTCATTTCTATCATTTCCTGCACTTCAACCACCCTCCACACAACTTCTAAATAACATATAGAAGGTGTGTAATTCATTAAACCACCTAGAAACCTCAAAAATCAAAAAGTCAAACTTCTACCTTTCATGCTTTGACCAAAGCTACAAAAATCTCCAAATCTTGCTCCAATCCTTTTCTTGAGGTTTTGATCACTCATACACCTTATAAATAACATATCTCAACTGTTCAAACACCTATCAACCATTATAAATTCACATCTCTTCATTTAGCATTAAAAGTGTATTGTGGCTTAAAGTGGAAGGAAAGCTCAAAGGCAAGAAAGTGAAGTGGAAGATATCTCTGGTTTTCTCAACTGATTTAGCTTGCTCAAAAGAGTCATCAAGAGGTATGTGACTGGTTTCTACTAATTTTTACATTAGTTTTCATGAATTGGCATATTTGAGTATTATGTGTAATTTTGAAATTTGAACATTATGTGGTTTCATGACACTTTGCTGTTGTCGCTACATATGAACATCATGTGTGTTTAGACATGTTTTATACTATATATCTTTGGTGTTCTTGTGTTTGTTGCTTGGAAATTGTTGTTTGTGATGAAAGCATCTTGCTGTGGCATTTTAAATCAAAGTAGGGCAGTTACAGGGCCATTAGGTTATGAAGCTGGTTTGCCAACTAGTTTGGTAAGTTAAAGTTGTTTACTATCATGTGCTAAGTGTGTGTGTGTATCTAGATCAGTCAGCTTGTGCCCATGGTGGTTTTGATTGTTGTTCATGCTTGCTTAGAACACTAGCAGCCAGCTCCAAAACCAGAATTCTGGTACAGTCCAATTTAAGCCTTGCTATTTGCTTGAACATCATCAAATAGGTGTATGTGTGATGTGTGGATGATTACTTTGCTTGTTTCTTGCTCACATTTAGTTTCAACATGTCCATTGCACTTACACAAGCTCTTGTTTTCAAGCATAACACACCAGTTTTGATTCTGGTACTTCTCAACCTTATTTAATTGTTGAAACATCTCATATACATCATTTTAAACATGTCTAAAACCCGGCTTGAGTTGTTACAACAAATAATGAAGATTTTGAACTTCAAGTGTAGCTTTTTTAAGCATTCTTTTGCCAAAACATACCAGATTTTGCTCTAGTGTTTTTCCACTCAAACCAAGTGTTTAGACACTTCCAATATGTCATTTTAAAAGTGTTCAAACCATCACTTAATGGTTATAACAAGCATCTCAAGTTTTGACTCTTAAAATGCATGTTTCAAGTGTGTTTTGCAAATCAAGTACCACTTTCTCAAGCTGTCAATTTCCATGGTATTTGGAGCTTTAAACTCTTTTCATATGATATATAGGAAGTGTAGAACCATTCAAAAAGAGATGGAAAGACCTGAAACCAAACTGTCCAAAAACTCATCTTGAAAATGTCACATTTTGTACTTAACTTCCAATGGTGGAAGTTATGTGTTATTTTTGACTTTTTTTTCAAAAATGTCATTTTTGTTCGTATTTGCATTTGTCATGCTAACTGTTATACTGGTTGATTTTTCACACATGTAAGGATTGAAACATCTCATAATGATCATTTATAACATGTATGTATGTTCACTTCATCGAAAAACACACTGCCATGAAATCTCACCTTTCAACATGCATGTTTCTTCACAAAATCAACATTTCACATACCACTTTCTTGCACAAACTTATTTTCACCAAAACCACTTGTTGTACACCTCATGTTGGTCATTTGAAATATGTTTGCATCATCATTTGGTTCAAAAACTTTCTGTTGTGAACCTCACCTTTCAAAATGCATTTTCTTCACAAAGTGACACATCACACACCAATTTTTTGCATCAGTTTGTTTTAAATTGAAATGCTTGATCTAACATCTCATACTTGTCATTCATGATGTGTTTGCATGTTCACTTGAAGTTGAAACTATTTGAAACACAAACACACACTCATAATGCATTTTCACACAAATGAGCACTTTTGAGTATCAAAACTTTACACTATCAGTGCAGCCCCTAATTTTCAATCAAAACTCATTCATCAACTTGTATTTGAGGTGTATGAAAGCTTGTTATGATAACAATTGCTCTGAAACTTGAAATGCTCCAAGTCATGAATAACACTTATGTCACTCCTTTGCAACTTGCATATGAACTTTCACTACAGTTCAGTTTTAATCACAAATTTAATTTGAATCCACTCATTATCATTTACCTGTGATGTGTGCATAGTTGGTATGGTTTGAATATGAGTATGTAAGGCTGCCCACATGAAAATGCAATTTTGAGCTTCAAATGGTAAGGCTATCGGGTTTTACACCACAGTGGGAATTTTCGAAAACTAATTGCACTATCATGTTCCTTGTTCAATTCTACCCCAAATCCATATAAATTTTGTTTCATTCCGATAAACGGTTAAGGAGATACGGTACAAAACGTAAATGCGTTGGTTTATGTTTTCTTGCCCATCCATTTCACCAAGTTACCCTTATTAATTATTAGGGGTGGCTTCATCAATGGATGTATAACCACCCCAGTGGTAAGACCATATTGCCCAACGCGCCTTTCACATGCATGACCTGGGTTCGACCCCTGAGGAGGGCAACCCTTTTACCATTTTTTGTTATTTTTCACACAAACTTCGAAAATTCATATCTCACTCGTTTTTCATCATTTTTCGTCCGTTCTTTTTCCTTTGTGCTCGTATTAATGTGTACTTTCATGACATGTTTTTATTTTTCATGTTTGCATATTTTATCACTTATTTTGTTTAGGTGTAAGTTGTGCGCATTTACGCGATAGCGTACGTAGTTGCAGATGAATGTTCATGTGGTTCCTCTCAATATTTTTCTTGCATCTTGTTGAATCTATGCCTATATATGTTAGCTAACATGCTAGGATTTATTTCTTGGTTTTTACCATTTTTTATCTGTTGATTTTCATTAAATGCGAACTGTTGTCACCGTGTCGATTATTTCATCTGTTAACTGTTACCTTCATGTTTCATTTTTACCATTTCTCATTATTTACTTGGTTGTCACCATGATTATGCTTTACCTTGATTGTCATCTTGTATAGCATTTTATTTTCTTTTGTCCCCAAGCGACGAAACTCGTTAGTTCTCGTTCAAGTTATTTCCCCAGTCTCCCTCCAAAGGAAGGTCTGTCCACTTGACTAATCAATGTCATGAACAATTCTCTCTAACCCTTTTGACTTTGTTAAGTCACTCTTACCCTTAGATTAGAAGCCTTTAGACTTTGCTTGAAGTCTAAGAAACCCACCCGTACTAGGGGTATTCTTCAACTAGAACCCTAGGAAAGAGTTCGTCAACTCTGTGTAAGAATCATTGTCATGACTTCTTACTTTCCCCTTTTTTTTACAACTTAGATCAGGGAGTTTTGTCAAACTCCACACAAACATTGTCATGTTTGTTCCCCCCTTTTGAACCTTGATCATCATCAAGTGTTCCTTCCCCTTGTGAGGCGAACTACAGTTGCTCTGATTCTATCCTAGTCAGGATACGTAGGCAGAAGATACGACGTCTTTGCGAGCAAACTTAGGAAATCACTTAGGCCTTTATTTATTTTATCCCTTAACCATAGCACAATTCACAAACTTAGCAATCAATCAAACAAAAGGTTCCTGTAAAGTACTACAGATATTTAGGGTGCTAATACCTTCCCTAGATATAACCAACCCCCGATCCCCGAATCTCTTAAGCGTTGTTTACATCGCGAAAAAGGGTTTTCTTTCTTTAGACCTTTCCTTTGGATAAATTAAAGATCGGTTGTAAAAGAATTAAGATTCAAGTCAATTAATAGCTTGACATCCAATTTTCACCGCAACAGAAATGGCGACTTCACTGGGGACCAATGCTTTTGCTTTTATTTTGAGGGTTCAACCTATTTTGTTTAACTAATTGCCATCTGCGAATACTTGTATATATTTGTGCTCTGTTGGTTTGGGAAACTTGAAGTGGTGAGACAGCACTACACCCGTGCTCGAGCATATTTATGATAGGAAGGTGATATATTCAAGAAGGCTTATAGGGAGTAGATTCCCGACCAAGCTGACTTGAGAAAATCACCGCTCAGTGGAGGCCCTTTTGAGAGTTAGTATTGTTGATCGAGTATTCGTGAAAACAATGCTACTTTCTACATAGGTGCCATGACACTGAGGACCTTTAGATACCTTTCCCCCACTATGGCTTTATTAGGATGTAGTGCGATGACTATAAGGAAGTAATTCCAAAGTAGTTGATACGCGATACTACACTTGGACGAGACTCTCTTGAGAATATTATCGACCACCAAGTATTTGGGAAATTGATAATATCCGAAAGATGGGTCGAAGACTCCGGGAACTCTTTTAGAACCTTGTTCTGCAGTTGTGGGAACCTTAGTACACACCTTTGGGGAGGGTAGACCTCGACTTCTCTTTCATTATCCAAACCTAAAACCTTGTCTGTTTACTTATGTGAATCTATGAATATGTGATTACCTGTGTTTGTGCATCCATAAACATCATGTCATAAAAGTTTTATGGAACTCAGAGTCTTTTATTTATAAAATATCAGGAACATCATGGACAATGGAAAAAAGAAAACTATAAAGTACACTTACAAAAGCCCTAATGTAGATGAGATTGAAAGGTTGAGCACTCTGATCAGAGATGTAGAAGGGTTCAAGAGCAGGTACGGGAATTTGTTGTCTCTATTGAGAATGAAGAAGAGAATAGATCTGGGACTCCTTTCCACATTACTCTAGTTCTATGACCCACTTTATCACTGCTTCACATTTCTTGACTATCAGTTAGTGCCGACACTTGAAGAGTATTCCTTTCTGATTGGGTTACCCATCCTTGATGCATCTCCTTTTCCCGTCATGGAGAAGGACCCTAAAGAGGGAGAAATTGCTAAAGCCACACGTACCAGGTTGGTAGACATTCAGAAGAACATGGTTACTAAAGGAGGGATCTTTGGGCTGACTGCAAAATTCTTGATTGGGAAGGTTCAGTATTATGCCGATCACTTGAGTATGGATGCTTTTGAGGCTATTCTAGCCTTGCTTATTTATGGGATCTTTCTGTTTCCGAGCTTTGACAACTTTGTGGATCTCAATGCCACCAAAATATTCTTGAAGAAGAATCCAGTACCTACTCTACTAGCTAATGCTTACCACTCTGTTCATCTAAGAAATCTTCACAAGGGAGGGATGATCGTCTGTTGTGTTCCGTTGTTGTATAAAGGGTTTGTTTCTCATCTACCCAAAGCCCATACTTTTTGGAGAAAAGGATGGTGGTCTGAAAAGATTACGGCTCTTACTCACTCCGATATTGACTGGTACAGCCGTAGTTACGATGGAATCAAAATCATTGATAGTTGTGGAAGCTTTGGGAATATACCTCTCCTTGGTACAAATGGGGGAATCAGCTATAACCCTGTGATTGCTCGTCGACAATTTGGTTATCCGCTGAAAGACAAACCTTGCAGTGCTCATGTAGAAGGTATTTTCTTCATAGGAGTTTCAGAATTAAAAGATGAAATTCTCAAAGCATGGGGGCATATACACAGGAAAGGAAAAGAGGATTGGGAAGACCTAACTGCATCTCTTTTGAACCTTATCTCCAATGGGTCCGAAAGAGGGCCATTCAGTTGAAAATGCCTTATCCTCCACAAAAGCCTTTGGTCTTAATAAAAGAACAACCATTGATGTTCATGTCTGAGGAAGAGAAGCTGAAGATTGCTCTGAGGAAGTCACAACAGACTGAGGTATCCTGGAAGTACAAATATCAGGTGGCTATGGAAGAAAACGAGGAACTCCGCAAACAACTTCAGTCGAAAGAAGAGGAAGCAGTTGCAAGCAAGAAGAGGAAGGCACAGGAAGATGCATTTTATTCCAACCATCAATCAACTCCTTGGAAGGCTATGGTAGACAAACTCATCCTTGAGAAAGCACAAGTGGAAGAAGAGCTCAGAAGAATCAAGAAGAAAGAGGACTTTCTTTTAGAGCATATTGAGTTGTAATGTTAGGGCCTTTGTAAGATGTACTAAAATCTTTTGTAATACCCCTTTGAAAAATCAATGAAATGAAAGGATATTTTGGCAAATTTGAGTTCCATAAAACTTTTTCATTTACATTTGCATTCTCATTATTTAAACATTCAAGGAAATAAAGTTTATTTTGCAGATATTATCACAATGAACTCGGGAAAGAAAACAACCACAGGAAGTATGTTCCAAATCCCAGATCTGGGAAATCTTAGAAGACTAGCAGGGTTGGTAGAAGATTCTGAAACATTCAAAGAAAGATATGGGAATGTATTGTCTATACTTGAGATCCAAGTCGACGAAGAAATGTTATCAGCACTCGTACAGTTCTACGACACAACTTATCGTTGTTTCACTTTCCCAGATTACCAACTACTCCCAACCTTGGAAGAATACTCCGCCCTGATGGGGGTAAGTGTTACTCCTAGACCGTTCTCCGGACGAGAAAGAACTCCAAATGAAGGAACCATTGCAAATCTCTTAAACCTAGAAGTAACTGAAGTACGTTCTCATTTAACTACCCGAGGGAGCATGTACGGTTTACCAGCAATGTTCTTGTTTGAAAAAGCCCAGATCTATGCAGAGGCAAAAAGGATGGAAGCATTTTCGCCGTCAGCTGGGTTACCCGATGAAAGATGAAACCGGACTTCTCTCTCTTGAGAAGCTTTTATATTGATGAAGGGAAAGACTGGAGAAGTAAGTATTTCATGGCAATGCAAGAAAAGGAAGAACTTCAAGGAGTGGTACGTCAAAGTGGAAGAAAGAATCAATCTGAAGATGAAGGACCATCCAGCAGAAGGATCTAGAATCTTTTGATGTTGTTTTCTGTATTTTGTAAGCAAGAAGCTTGTGTTTCCATTTCCAGTTTTATGTTGTAAAATCTCCAATTATCATCAATAAAGATTTGTCTGTTTCCCCGTTGTTATAATATTTGCAAATAAAGCTTTTATTCCTTTGAATGTTTAAAATCTGCATTTTGCATGTCTGCATTTCATAAGCATTGCATATGCATGTTCCTGAGTCGTGTCTCATTCCTCTGTCTTGTCTTCAGAATCACACTGAGACCTCGCCATCGATACAACACTCGAGCCCAATCTCGCTTAAGGATGAAAGAACAGAACTTAGATGTGGACAGAATCAACAATGAACTCGGAGAGCTCCGAGGAGGCATGGGACAGATAAGGGAAGCCTTACAAGTCATCCGTGCAATGTTGGACACTCAGGCCACCGTTGTCTCTGAAATCACTACAGATCCAATCCCGAAGGATGTTACTATTACAAATGTGCCAACCTATGGGTTACCTCTAGGCTTTGTACCTCCACCAAGAGTCACTCAGCAGACAGTTTCCCTAGGGGGAGAAGTTCCTCAGGTAGTTCCTACATATACTCCAGCTACTGTACAGATTCAGGCACGCCCTGTGTTTCACAATCCTCCACCAGTATACGAAGGACCCGAAGGGTATGAAGAGGAGAATGAATCACATGAGAAGTTAAGGGAAAGTGTTGAAACTATAGGGAGAAAAATCCGAGCGATGGAAGGAAACGATACCTTTGGCACTGACGCCAGAGAAATGTGTTTGGTGTTTGGGCTAGTAATACCGCCAAAGTTCAAAATCCCAAATTTCGATCAGTACTCAGGAGCTACTTTTCCACGAACTCACTTAATCATGTACTATAGAAGAATGGCAGCACACATTAAAGACGATAAACTGATGATCCATTGCTTCCAAGACAGTCTGAAAGGAGCTCCAGCAAAATGGTATCTAAGTCTAGATCAGTCAAGAATCCACAGTTTTCAAGATTTGGCTGATGCATTCACGAAACATTACAAATATAATATGGATATGGTGCCTGACCGAAGGCAGTTGTTGAGCATGTCCCAGAAAAGCACAGAATCATTCAAAGAGTACGCTCAGCGGTGGAGAGAAACAGCGTCCCAGGTAGAACCACCTCTAAGCGAGAAAGAACTGACAGACTGGTTTGTTGACACAATGAGACCAGAATTCTATGAGAAAATGATCAGCAGCGTGTATGCAAGTTTTTCAAACATTGTGGCCGTGGGAGTGAGGGTAGAATTGGGAATGAAAAGTGGAAAGGTAGCCAGCAGCTCCAGCAGTTCTAACAACAGCAGTATCAAGAAAGTCAGCGGTGGGTTTCACAAAAAGAAAGAAGGTGAAACAAATGTCGTAATGGGAAGAAGAAATCGTACCGTGAGACCTCCATATCAGCAATATCAGCCGCCTCAACAAAGTTTCATCCAGCCAATCCAACCTAACTATGTTCAACAGTTTCATCAGCAAAGACCCATGTACCCGGTACAGTATGCCCCGCAGCAATATGTGGCAGCTGTGACCCCGGCATTCAACCATTCTATTTCAAATTATCAACCAGGGCGACCAGCGCCCATGTATCAGCAAAACCAACAAGGGCATCAACGAGCGCCCAACGCTCCGCCCTTTCAACAAAATCAGCAGCAGAGGGTACCACAGCCCCGACAACAATATCAGAACTGGAGGCCGACCACAAAACCTCCACTCCCACAAATACCCATGATGTATACTGAGTTATATCCATCTTTGGTCCATCAGGGTTTGATCACGACAAGACCGCTTAATCTAGATACCACATCTCCACATTATAACCCAAATGCCCATTGTGCTTTCCATGAAGGTGCTGCCGGCCACGACTTAGAAGGTTGCTTTGCCTTAAAACATCTGGTAAGAGAGTTGATGGAGAAGAAAATCCTGTCCTTTGATGATGTACCACCTAACGTCAAAAGTAACCCACTGCCAAACCATGGAGGGGTCAATGCCATTGAAAAGTCAGATGAAGAGATAATTAATGATGTGTCAAAAATCAGAACGCCATTGAAGACATTGCATGATAAGTTGACAGAAGCAGGGTTGTTGGGAAGTGTTCATAACAATTGTGAAAAATGTACTTTTAGTTCCAGTGAATGTGATGTGATGCAGGGAAATATACAAAGATTGATAAATGAGGGGATGTTACAAGTATGTGGTAAGGTAAGGAAAGAAGAAGTTTCTGTAATAGAGCCAGTTTTCGACCTGTCCAGGAAAAAAGAGAAAGTTCCAGTGTTTAACAGGGGTGCAAGGCCAGTTTTCAACAGAGCTGCTATTGGTCAACCGCGACCAATCGTAGTTCAAAAACCAAGACCGTTCCATTATGACAATACTAAAGCTGTTCCATGGAAGTACAATGTGACCGTGGTGGACAAAGAAACGAGAAAGGTTGTTCAGACAGATAATCAGAAAGATGTGACCAACATTGCCGGCACTAGCAAGATGACCCGCAGCGGTCGGATCTATCAGCCAAAAGAATCAGTAGCTATTCCAAAAAAAGTTATTCCTGCTGTGGTAATCAAAGAAAAAGAAGCCCCGAGCATAGAAGAAGAAAATGATGAATTTTTGAGGATTATCCGAAGAAGTGATTACAAAGTGATAGGTCAGCTTCATCAGACGCCATCAAAAATATCAATCTTGTCACTCTTGATAAATTCTCCAGCTCACAGGGAGGCATTACAGAAAGTATTGAGACAAGCACACGTAACCAAGGATATTTCACTCGGGCAGTTTGATTCAGTAGTGGCTAACATCACGGCGTGCAATACCTTTAAGTTTTAGCGATGCTGAGTTACCGAAGGAAAAACGTGATCACAATCGTGCACTACACATATCCATCAAATGCCAAGAAGATACTTTGGCACGAGTACTGGTCAACACAGGATCCTCGTTAAACGTGTTACCCGCATGATCACTGTCCAGATTAGCCTATACCGGGGAAGACATGAAACCAACCTCATTAATTGTAAAAGCTTTTGATGGTTCGAGAAGAACGGTCATCGGAGAAGTAGAATTACCGATTTTGGTGGGACCCCATGAATTTAACATTGTGTTTCAGGTGATGGACATAAATCCAGCTTACAGCTGCCTACTGGGACCTCCCTGGATCCATGAAGCAGGGGCAGTAACTTCTACCCTGCACCAAATAATGAAGTTTGTGGTAAATGATAAGCTAGTAATCGTTCATGGTGAGGAGGAATTAATGGTCAGTAATCTTTCATCGTTCCGGTACATTGAAGTAGAGGAAGACGCGCTAGAGACGTCATTCCAAGCACTAGAAATAGAAAACGCAGTGATGATAGAGGAGACGGTGGCAAAAAGTGGTCCAACTTTCGCATCTGCTCAAGGCGCCAAAGCTACGCTGGAAGAAGGTACTCCCACAGGGTGGGGAGAAGTCATTGAGGTAAAGCCGAAGATGAATCACCAAGGGTTGGGTTACAAACCAACTCAAGATAAAGGACCAACGCGTGACAACAGCCGGCCAAAGGCTATTTAAGAAATATTCATCAGTGGCGGTTTTCAAATCAACGTCGTGGGAGAAGATCTTGAAAGTGAAGACATAGGACAACTAGTGTATCATGACGAAGCTACTCTGAACAACTGGGAGGCTATCGAAGTTCCTGTAGTCTTTCCTGAGTTAAAGTAATTTGTTTGTTTTCTTTCTTTGTTGTTGTTGTTTAAAATCTCCATAGTCGTGCCCAAGGCTATAGGAATGTTTTGTAAGGGCCCCATGCTTTCAAAGAAATATTAATGAGAATGGACTATTTTGTTAAAATTCCTCGTTTTGTTTCTTTACCGTCTTTTTGCTTTTACTTTGAAAGAAAAATGGCAATACAAAAAACCAAAACAAAAACAATTTTCTCTTTCTTTGTATGTGTTGCATTTGTTGTTGTGTGTTTTAATGAAGTAAACCCTTCAAACATGCAGTGATGACCATAACCCCATTGAATCATGTAACCTCGCATTCCCTCCAGACTTGGATTCCCCAATATACCAAGCCGAAGACGAGGATGAAGATTTTGAAGTCCCTGAGGAACTGGTAAGATGGGCACAGTCTGAGTACACCGAGTTTCAGCCGCACAAGGAACATTTGGAAGTTATTAATTTGGGCACTGAAGAAGATGTGAAGGAAGTCAAAATTGGGGCAGCCCTAGGGGCAGAAGTAAAACAGCAGTTAAAGGAACTCTTAAGAGAATACGCAGATGTGTTTGCTTGGTCTTATCAGGATATGCCGGGTTTGGATACAGACATAGTGGTTCACAAGTTACCACTCCAACCTGAATGCCCGCCGGTTAAACAGAAACTCAGAAGGACCAGACCCGACATGGCTCTCAAAATCTGAGATGAGGTAAAAAAGCAGATTGACGCAGGATTTCTCGCAGTCTCTAAATATCCAGAATGGGTAGCCAACATTGTTCTTGTACCAAAGAAAGATGGAAAGGTAAGAATGTGTGTAGATTATCGAGATTTAAACAAAGCCAGTTCAAAAGATGATTTTCCTCTGCCACATATTGATACCTTGGTAGACAATACAGCTCGGTTTGCAGTGTTTTCATTTATGGATGGTTTCTCAGGTTACAACCAAATCAAGATGGACCCAAACGATATGGAAAAAACAACCTTCATTACTCCATGGGGCACCTATTGTTATAAGGTTATGCCATTCGGTCTAAAGAATGCAGGCGCAACTTATCAAAGAGCTATGGTGGCTTTGTTCCACGACATGATGCACAAAGAAATAGAAGTATATGTCGATGATATGATCGCTAAGTCTCAAAACGAAAATGACCATCTAGAACATTTGTTGAAGTTATTCAAAAGACTCCGGAAATATCAGTTGAGATTGAATCCCGCAAAGTGTACTTTCGGAGTCAGATCAGGCAAATTACTCGGTTTCATTGTTAGTCACAAGGGAATTGAAGTGGATCCAGACAAAGTTCGTGCCATTCAAGACATGCCAGCTCCGCAGACCGAAAATCAGGTTAGAAGTTTTCTTGGCAGGTTAAATTACATATCCAGGTTCATTTCCAATATGACCCTTACCTGTGAACCGATCTTCAAGTTGTTACGAAAGGATCAAACAGTTGTATGGAATTTTGATTGTCAAACAGCATTCGATAAGATCAAAGGTTATCTCCAAGAACCTCCAATTTTGATACCACCTGTTCCAGGAAAGCCTCTCTTTATGTATTTGACAGTACTTGAAAATTTAATGGGTTGCGTTCTGGGCCAGCAAGACGAATCCGGACGAAAGGAGCATGCCATTTATTATATGAGCAAGAAATTTACTGATTGTGAAAGCAGATACTCACTCCTAGAAAGGACTTGTTGTGCTTTAGCATGGGCCGCTAAGCGTTTGAGGCAGTATATGATTTGTCACACCACTTTGTTGATCTCGAAAATGGATCCAATAAAGCACATCTTTGAGAAACCTGCACAAACCGGAAGACTCGCCCGGTGGCATATGCTACTGTCAGAATATGATATTCAATATGTGGCTCAGAAATCTATCAAAGGCAGTGTGTTATCAGAATATCTCACAGATCAACCTGTCGAAGATTATGAACCTCTGAAGTTTGATTTTCCGAATGAAGATATCATGTTAGTGAAAGATTGTGAAGAAACAAGTTCTGACAAAAGTCAACAGACAGATATTTGGTGGAAGATGATGTTCGACGGTTCCTCCAATTATAGCGGACATGGCGTAGGTGCAGTCTTAATGAATCCTGAAGGTGGTTACACTCCGTTTATAGCCAGACTAGACTTTGATTGTACAAACAACATTGCTGAATACGAAGCATGTATCCTTGGTCTCGAAGCAACCATTGATCTCCAAGTCAAAAATCTTGAAGTTAGTGGAGACTCAGCTTTGGTTATCTACCAAGTCACGGGTGAATGGGAGACAAGACATGAAAACCTGATCCCTTACGGAGCTTATATCGTTGAAACAATCAAGTATTTTGACGAAATCACCTTTAAACATGTTCCAAGAGCAGAGAATCACATCGCCGATGCCTTAGCCATGCTGGCCTCGATGTGGAAAACTAGAGATGTCAATGATGACACACTTATCAAAATTGAACGCAAAATAGAGCCTGCTTACTGTCAAATGATTGAAGAAGAAACCGATGGCAAACTTTGGTATCATGATATAAAAAATTATCTATTGAAACAAGAATATCCCGCAGATGCTACATCACTTGACAAGAAAACACTGAGACGATTAGCATCCAAATTCTTCCTCAGCAATGGTGTACTTTACAAAAGAAACCATGATATGGTCTTACTCAGATGTGTTGACAAAAGAGAAGCGGACTTGTTAATGAAAGATATTCATGAAGGAATGTTTGGTACTCACGCCAACGAATACGCCATGTCCAAAAAGATCTTGAGAGCTGGTTATTATTGGTTAACTTTAGAAACCGACTGCATTCAGTACGCCAGAAAATGTCACAAATGTCAGATCTACACGGACAAAATGCATGTGCCTCCAACACTGTTGAATGTACTATCGTCACCATGGCCTTTCTCTATGTGGGGGATTGACATGATTGGGGCAATTGAGCCAAAAGCTTCAAATGGACACTATTTCATTCTGGTCGCCATTGACTATTTCAAAAAATGGGTTGAAGCTGCATCCTACACCTACGTTACACGTCAAGTGGTGGCTCGCTTCATTAAAAAGGAGATCATCTATCGGTACGGGATCCCAAGCAGAATTATAACAGACAATGGCACCAATCTGAACAACAAAGTTATGAAAGAATTATGTGATGACTTCAAAATCGAACACCACAACTCTTCCCCTTACCTTCCAAAGATGAATGGAGCTGTGGAAGATGCAAATAAAAACATCAAGAAGATCTTGCAGAAAATGCTTAAAACTTACAAAGATTGGCATGAAATGCTACCATTTGCCCTGCACGGATACAGAACCTCCGTCCGCACTTCCACAGGGGCAACTCCCTTTTCTCTGGTATATGGAATGGACGCAGTTCTTCCCATCGAGGTCGAGATACCATCCCTCAGAGTCATCATGGAAACCAAGTTAGAAGAGGCAGAATGGGTTAAAGAAAGATTTGATCAGCTGAATCTCATCGATGAAAAGCGCATGTCTACGATGTGTCACGGCCAGATGTATCAAAAAAGAATCAAGAGAGCGTTTGATAAAAAGGTCCGTATCAGAGAGTTCCGCGAAGGAGAACTTGTGCTCAAGAAGATCTTACCAGTTCACAAAGACGCAAGAGGGAAGTGGATGCCTAATTATGATGGCCCCTTTATTGTGAAGACAGTATTCTCCAGAGGTTCACTGATCCTTACTACCATGGATGGAGAACAACTCACACACCCGATAAACTCTGACGCAGTTCGGAAATATTACGCCTAAAAAGTACCCGATAAACCGGAAAATCCAAAAGAACGGTTTATGCAAAAGTTAGGGTAAAAAAGAAAAAAGAGAAGAAAAGAAAAAAAGAGAAAAGAAATCAAAAAGCTCGCTAAGTTGAAAACCCGAAAGGGCGGCTTAGGCAAAAATGAGCGTCCCGGTGGATTGAAAACCCGAAAGGGCGATCCAGGCAAAAATTAGGGACAAAGGCGTTTCGCTGCATCAGACGAAGTCATCAACACTGCAGACTCAACAAAGATTCATCTCAACAGCTCTCATCAGAAGCAAGGATCTTGGAGAATTCTAGTCTTTAGGGATAGTTAGGTCACAAGATTCAATGTAACCTTATCCACTTTTACCATTTTACTTGTAAAATTTCCATGGAATATTGTCATTGACAAGATTTCATCCTTTAAATAAAATCAGCCTTTTGAGCCTTTCTTTCTTGTGCAAATTATCAGTTCCTTATCTTCTTTGTTATGAAAAATAGCGTTCGTTAGTCAACGATTGTTTTTGAAAGCATTTAAGTCCAAATTTTTGAAAATAACTTGGAAAGATTTAACAAAATGTTTTAACTTGTGGAAAGACTCGAGGAAAATCATACTTCCCCGAAACTTCAGGGTAGCAGGAGTCTTGATACACAGTCAGACTTTACATTCCCCAATGAAATGCTAGCAAGTTGAGCGACGAAGAGTCCTTTGGCCATGTATGGTTATCAAGATTGAAGATTATCCCTCAGGATTTCTTGTGATGATATGAAGGTTATTTCCCCAGCAAAGTATTTCTGGACATCTGTTTGAATTCACCTCAGCAAAATCTACCTACAGGCTCTATTCCCCAGTAGGTCTTCGGGTTTACTTCCCAAGTCTACGTACACCCCTCATCATGGGATCAGTGTGATTTGTTTGTTCCCCGAGTCGGTGACATCTATCAATCCCCGTGAAGTCTAAGTTATTACTTGCTTCATTTCCAAGTATAAGTCCAGTCGTAACTGGCATTTTGTTCAAACCAATTGTCGTTGGTATTCATTTGGTCGTCACCTTTTGTTTTCTTTTGAAATCCAGTCGTAACTGGCACTGTTGTAAAGTCCAATTGTCATTGGCACCTCTTGGATTGGTCGTTACCAACCTTCCCCGTAAAATCCAGTTGTCACTAGTATTGTTCAAATCCAATTGTTATTGGTATTTTATTTGGTTGTCACCAATTTTTCCCCTTGAAGTCCAGTCGTAACTGGTATTATCTGAAATCCAATCGTTATTGAAATCTGTTTCGGTTTGGCCGTCACCAACCCCCAGCTAAAGCTAAAGTAATCACTAGCTTTCTCTTAACCAATTGTCATTGGTATTCTCCAGCATGGTCGTCACCATCTTCTTTTTTAAAGACCAGTCGTAACTGGCTTTGTTTAAAACCAATTGTCATTGATACCCTGATTTGGTCGTCACCAATCACCATTAAAAGACCAGTCGTCACTGGCATTACTTGGAATTTTGGTCGTTACCAATTTCCCCAGGACGTTTCTTGATCACCAACACTGTGTGAACTAGTTGCAGAAGCTGAGGGCATACCCCCAGTGATCCATGTTCCCAGTCAAGTCTCGAAGATCTAGTCGTCACTAGTATCCCCCGTATGTGGTTAGTCTTGTTTCTAGTCCATTCCCGAAGATCCCGTTTGAACTCTTCGCTATAGGAAGTTCCTCATCTGATTATCCCCAGTGAGGTTGTATTCAGTCTTTCGCTTCCCCAGTGAAGCCTGCTTCTCTTTTCACTGATGGAATTAATTTTCCATTTCCCCAATAAAAGTATATCCTTTTCCCCAGTAGAAGTCAATTCTTCTCCCCGGTAGAGTACCTCTGTTCCAATAAGATTGTCATCTTTATTGGATTTGTCTCTTCCCCATGTGAAGTTTCCCTGCTTACGCTATCAGTCATGTCTGAACTGTTAATTTAGTTTTTCAGTACGAGTCCCCAGTGTCGAGTCCTTGTATTTGTCATTGTTTGTTTTACTGTTTCTTTTATTAATTATCTTTGCGTATGTGTTGTTTTCATTCAAGCATCATAAAGCATCATTTAGGATTCATGGTATATCATAACTTGTCCTTGAAACATGACATCGAATCTAAGGGACAAAATTTTTGGTTATCTATATTTAAATACCTTTCACTGCGATTTTCCGGGGATTGTCATCTCTCAGTCATCTAGTGAAGATATTTAAATAGGGGCAACTGTTGTACCCCAAATTTTGACCCCTTAGATTCTCATTATCATTTTAGAAGCATGATCATGAATTATCTAAACCTAAATCAGTGCAAGTTCATTATTGTCAAGTTACAGATGAATCAGGGTTTTCGCACCGACAAATTCAAAACAATCAAGGAATGATCAACCAATGATTTGGGCCAATTCAATCATGGAATTAAATCAAAGATAATATCAAATTCAAATGAGAAGTCAATTTGAAGAAATCAGTTCAGAATCAAAGACAGTGCGGTCGGGAGGCCCCGATTAGGGTTTTTAACTAGTGAAAAGTCAATTGTGGTTTGACTTTGATGTTGGAAGGTGTTGTAATGGTGGGATTGAGGTCCATGAAGTTCATATAGATTATTAAATACTATTCAAGAAGTATCGAAGTCTCAGGATGTCCAGAATGTCAACAGGCGACTCAATCAGCACCGATCGATCGTACGGTTGACCGAAAAGTCAACTCCTCAAATTTTGAGAATTGGAATCCAAGTTGTGAATCAAAGTTGTTCCTTATGTCATAATGGACTTGCATATCAATTTTCATGATCATTGGATCAAGGATGAGAGAGTAATCGAAAAATCGAGAAATTAGGATTTCAAAAGGGGCTAAACCCTAACTCCTTAACCACACACTCAATTGAGTTGGTTCCAAGCTCATTTGAAAGCTCTTGAAAATTCCTACGAAAGTACCATACTAGTCCACAGCCAGAAAATGCATACTTTTTGAGATAGAAGCAAAAACATTCCTAGAAGGGAAAATAACTTAGAAAATTTCTAAGTTATTTTCACTTTAAAAGCTTGTATGCAGCCAACTTTGAGGGGATTTTTCACCTAGTTCCAATTGGATTTTGATTTCTTGGAAAACATGAATGTTTTAGGGCTATGTGAGGGCTTTCTAAATTGTACTAGAACATCTCAAGAGGATTTATGAGCAGAAAGTTACGTGGGTGCAAAGTTGGTGATTTCACACTTTAGTCCCACATTGATCAAAATTGCAAAATCATCTCTTCCATCCAATTGGTCCAATCTCAGCTTGCAAGACTTGTTCTAACTAATGTATAGAATATTTGTAGCATGCTAAAACAGAAAGTATGCATGAGAAGTATCACAAAATTAAAATTGGAGTTTCATTGTCAAAGTTGAAAATGTTGAATTTTCCAAGCATGAGGTGTAAAGCTTCATCATGAGCCAGCCACTCTCCCATGCTTGTAGCCTGATAAATGCATCAGTAACCCCTCAAAAATAGCTTGACCCTTGGGAAAAAGAGCAGCCAAGCCAACCAAGTGGGATTTTTCTAAAAAATATCAAGGCTTGCTTCATGGTGAAGAAAGGTCTCTAGCAAGCACCTCCATCCATTTTTCTATAAAAGGAGGTCTCATTCACCTCATTCCACACACAATCCATCTGATAAAACCTACAAAGAAGCTCTGGCATTACAATTCCTTGACCTTGCTTCAAAATCTCAGAAACACCAAAGTTCATGAAAACTCCAAAATTGGTCATGAAGTGAAAATAGCTCAAATTCATTTCTATCATTTCCTGCACTTCAACCACCCTCCACACAACTTCTAAATAACATATAGAAGGTGTGTAATTCATTAAACCACCTAGAAACCTCAAAAATCAAAAAGTCAAACTTCTACCTTTCATGCTTTGACCAAAGCTACAAAAATCTCCAAATTTTGCTCCAATCCTTTTCTTGAGGTTTTGATCACTCATACACCTTATAAATAACATATCTCAACTGTTCAAACACCTATCAACCATTAGAAATTCACATCTCTTCATTTAGCATTAAAAGTGTATTGTGGCTTAAAGTGGAAGGAAAGCTCAAAGGCAAGAAAGTGAAGTGGAAGATATCTCTGGTTTTCTCAACTGATTTAGCTTGCTCAAAAGAGTCATCAAGAGGTATGTGACTGGTTTCTACTAATTTTTACATTAGTTTTCATGAATTGGCATATTTGAGTATTATGTGTAATTTTGAAATTTGAACATTATGTGGTTTCATGACACTTTGCTGTTGTCGCTACATATGAACATCATGTGTGTTTAGACATGTTTTATACTATATATCTTTGGTGTTCTTGTGTTTGTTGCTTGGAAATTGTTGTTTGTGATGAAAGCATCTTGCTGTGGCATTTTAAATCAAAGTAGGGCAGTTACAGGGCCATTAGGTTATGAAGCTGGTTTGCCAACTAGTTTGGTAAGTTAAAGTTGTTTACTATCATGTGCTAAGTGTGTGTGTGTATCTAGATCAGTTAGCTTGTGCCCATGGTGGTTTTGATTGTTGTTCATGCTTGCTTAGAACACTAGCAGCCAGCTCCAAAACCAGAATTCTGGTACAATCCAATTTAAGCCTTGCTATTTGCTTGAACATCATCAAATAGGTGTATGTGTGATGTGTGGATGATTACTTTGCTTGTTTCTTGCTCACATTTAGTTTCAACATGTCCATTGCACTTACACAAGCTCTTGTTTTCAAGCATAGCACACCAGTTTTGATTCTGGTACTTCTCAACCTTATTTAATTGTTGAAACATCTCATATACATCATTTTAAACATGTCTAAAACCCGGCTTGAGTTGTTACAACAAATAATGAAGATTTTGAACTTCAAGTGTAGCTTTTTTAAGCATTCTTTTGCCAAAACATACCAGATTTTGCTCTAGTGTTTTTCCACTCAAACCAAGTGTTTAGACACTTCCAATATGTCATTTTAAAAGTGTTCAAACCATCACTTAATGGTTATAACAAGCATCTCAAGTTTTGACTCTTAAAATGCATGTTTCAAGTGTGTTTTGCAAATCAAGTACCATTTTCTCAAGCTGTCAATTTTCATGGTATTTGGAGCTTTAAACTCTTTTCATATGATATATAGGAAGTGTAGAACCATTCAAAAAGAGATGGAAAGACCTGAAACCAAACTGTCCAAAAACTCATCTTGAAAATGTCACATTTTGTACTTAACTTCCAATGGTGGAAGTTATGTGTTATTTTTGACTTTTTTTTCAAAAATGTCATTTTTGTTCCTATTTGCATTTGTCATGCTAACTGTCATACTGGTTGATTTTTCACACATGTAAGGATTGAAACATCTCATAATGATTATTTATAACATGTATGTATGTTCACTTCATTGAAAAACACACTGTCATGAAATCTCACCTTTCAACATGCATGTTTCTTCACAAAATCAACATTTCACATACCACTTTCTTGCACAAACTTATTTTCACCAAAACCACTTGTTGTACACCTCATGTTGGTCATTTGAAATATGTTTGCATCATCATTTGGTTCAAAAACTTTCTGTTGTGAACCTCACCTTTCAAAATGCATTTTCTTTACAAAGTGACACATCACACACCAATTTTTTGCATCAGTTTGTTTTAAATTTAAATGCTTGATCTAACATCTCATACTTGTCATTCATGATGTGTTTGCATGTTCACTTGAAGTTGAAACTATTTGAAACACAAACACACACTCATAATGCATTTTCACACAAATGAGCACTTTTGAGTATCAAAACTTTACACTATCAGTGCAGCCCCTAATTTTCAATCAAAACTCATTCACCAACTTGTATTTGAGGTGTATGAAAGCTTGTTATGATAACAATTTCTCTGAAACTTGAAATGCTCCAAGTCATGCATAACACTTATGTCACTCCTTTGCAACTTGCATATGAACTTTCACTACAGTTCAGTTTTAATCACAAATTTAATTTGAATCCACTCATTATCATCTACATGTGATGTGTGCATAGTTGGTATGGTTTGAATATGAGTATGTAAGGCTGCCCACATGAAAATGCAATTTTGAGCTTCAAATGGTAAGGCTATCGGGTTTTACACCACAGTGGGAATTTTCGAAAACTAATTGCACTATCATGTTCCTTGTTCAATTCTACCCCAAATCCATATAAATTTTGTTCCATTCCGATAAACGGTTAGGGAGATACGGTACAAAACGTAAATGCATTGGTTTATGTTTTCTTGCCCAGCCATTTCACCAAGTTACCCTTATTAATTATTAGGGGCGGCTTCATCAATGGATGTATAGCCACCCCAGTGGTAAGACCATATTGCCAAACGCGCCTTTCACATGCATGACTTGGGTTCGACCCCTGAGGAGGGCAACCCTTTTACCATTTTTTGTTATTTTTCACACAAACTTCGAAAATTCATATCCCACTCGTTTTTCATCATTTTTCGTCCGTTCTTTTTCCTTTATTTTTCATGTTTGCATATTTTATCACTTATTTTGTTTAGGTGTAAGTTGTGCGCATTTACGCGATAGCGTACGTAGTTGCAGATGAATGTTCATGTGGTTCCTCTCAATATTTTTATTGCATCTTGTTGAATCTATGCCTATATATGTTAGCTAACATGCTAGGATTTATTTCTTGGTTTTTACCATTTTTTATCTGTTGATTTTCATTAAATGCGAACTGTTGTCACCGTGTCGATTATTTCATCTGTTAACTGTTACCTTCATGTTTCATTTTTACCATTTCTCATTATTTACTTGGTTGTCACCATGATTATGCTTTACCTTGATTGTCATCTTGTATAGCATTTTATTTTCTTTTGTCCCCAAGCGACGAAACTCGTTAGTTCTCGTTCAAGTTATTTCCCCAGTCTCCCTCCAAAGGAAGGTCTGTCCACTTGACTAATCAATGTCATGAACAATTCTCTCTAACCCTTTTGACTTTGTTAAGTCACTCTTACCCTTAGATTAGAAGCCTTTAGACTTTGCTTGAAGTCTAAGAAACCCACCCGTACTAGGGGTATTCTTCAACTAGAACCCTAGGAAAGAGTTCGTCAACTCTGTGTAAGAATCATTGTCATGACTTCTTACTTTCCCCTTTTTTTTACAACTTAGATCAGGGAGTTTTGTCAAACTCCACACAAACATTGTCATGTTTGTTCCCCCCTTTTGAACCTTGATCATCATCAAGTGTTCCTTCCCCTTGTGAGGCGAACTACAGTTGCTCTGATTCTATCCTAGTCAGGATACGTAGGCAGAAGATACGACGTCTTTGCGAGCAAACTTAGGAAACCACTTAGGCCTTTATTTATTTTATCCCTTAACCATAGCACAATTCACAAACTTAGCAATCAATCAAACAAAAGGTTCCTGTAAAGTACTACAGATATTTAGGGTGCTAATACCTTCCCTAGATATAACCAACCCCCGATCCCCGAATCTCTTAAGCGTTGTTTACATCGCGAAAAAGGGTTTTCTTTCTTTAGACCTTTCCTTTGGATAAATTAAAGATCGGTTGTAAAAGAATTAAGATTCAAGTTAATTAATAACTTGACATTCAATTTTCACCGCAACAGTTTCGCTTCGAATCATCATGGATCAGTGCAATGCATTAGGAGTGAGATGTTTTGGATATATGTCGTTGTTCTTGATTGTTTAATCATGATTTCTTCAACACACGTGCTTGCTTTCCACTTGAATGCATACTTTCGTATATGTTGTTCGAAGTGATGTGCGCTTTTCTTTTGTTTTGCTTGAGTGTGAGAATAGAGTGGTCGAGATGCGCTTGTGGCGGCTGCTTCCCCACACTTCTTTTCCTCACACTTTTCTCCGATGATTGATGGTCGATGATTGTAGGAGTTTGCTTCTCCCATTTCATCTCATCCTCGCATTCTTTTGCTTACATTTTCATGTTTGCTTGCCTTCTTGCATTTCTCTTTTGCATTGCATTCTTTGCTTGCTTTCAAGAGGTCGAGGCATGCTTGTGGCGGCTGCTGCCCCACACTATTTTCCTCCCTCTTTGCATGTTTATTTTCCATGTTTGCATCTCTTATTTGCAATTGAATTATCTTGTGCTTTCTTGGTATTTTGCCATGATCCCCATAGGGTTCCTAGTCCTTCCATTTAGGACGGGAGTAGAAGAGACATTAGGTGTTCAATCCAAGCATGCTAACATTAGGGTAAATTCTCCCTCTTTCAATCCCAACTTTAGGTCCACTTTGCACGACAACATTAGGACCAAGTTTCCCTTAGAGGTCGCATATCTCTTCTCATCTCAAAACATTCTAATTCATCTAATAAATACGATGAACGTTAAACGCTATGAGCATTAAGCACATGGGAAATGATGAGTGAAGGGTCTCCTCTCGCTTGTCTAGAGTGTTTAGTGTACGTCCCATTTGGGGGCGATATGCGACACATTCGTTCCTAAGTCATAGTCTTTAGTGCAAGGTGAATCACAAACTGAATTAATTCACTTCACTAAAAAACACAAAAAAAACATCAAACCTTTTACTCCTTCGGGATTAATTGAAAATCATTTTCAGAAAAGAGTGTTTTTAAGCTTTGGTTCTACCACAAACAGGCCTCATCCTTAACTGCTAGAACGAAGGTTTAACCCTACTCGATTTAAAACACTTAATCAACCTTGGTTTCGTGTCAGTCCGAACTACATTTGCTCTGATTTCTCGTACCAGACGAGGATACGTAGGCACAAGACAACGATGTCTTGGCGAGCAACCTTTCCCTCACCTTCACCCATAGTTTTCCGAAGTACGTCGACTCTGACTTTCCCATTGCACAAGAGAGTACGTAGGCATAGAGCGGCGATGCTCTATCGAGTCCCTTTTCTTTTATTTCGTCCTATGAGCTTGTAGCTTAGATAGGTAAACACACCCTTAGATAGACAACAAGCGTGGATCCCGTCGAGTACGACGGACGTGAGGGGTGTTAATACCTTCCCCTTGCGTAACCGACTCCCGAACCCAAGATTTGGTTGCGATGACTTTGTCTTTTCCTGTTTCGTAGGTTTTCTTCACTCGTTTCCTTTCCCTCTTTGGGATAAATAATGAACGGTGGCGACTCATCTGTTTTCTGTCGGGTGTTTTTAGCAGTTGCTACAGCTGGTGACTCTGCTGGGGACTGCGATGGTTCCCTATGCGAGTAAATCCTAGCGCTTGTCTGTTGCGTCTTTGGGTGTTTACTTTTGTGCAGTTATTTTTTCTTTATGTACATTATCTGTTGTATATTATTGCATTTGCATTTGTGCTGTTGTTGTGTTGTGGGGTGGGTTGTTCCATTAAGAGATAAGCCATACCCAGGCTTGAGTATACACATAGGATTAGAGTGGAGAGTAGCGAGAGCTTGTGTGGTGTTTGGACATGCAATAGCTCACGCGAAATTCATGTTCAGACGAGGTTTTTCTTTGGAAATATTTTATCCTATGCGTCTGGTGCAGTTGAGGGGATATTGACTTAGAGAGAATGTCGACTTTGGAGACCGTTCATTTGGGGGGTCAGCTAAGTGAAGCCGCTTCGTTTGACCATGATGCCAAACCAGAAATGGTGAACGTATCATCATTTCTCGAAAGCGTGTGATGCTGACAACCCGCATAGGATGTCGTACCTTTCAAGACTAGAACCCACATGTGAGAGGGGATGGGTTTTGCAGGAAACTTGACCTTCAACCAACCCGGTTTTCTTGTCAGTACAGACTGTTGATCCTGGATGCTCCGTGAATTTCAGTGTTTTGGTTGTTCTTATTAGAGCCAAGCTATGGTTGAATTCAGTCAATGACACAACAACAAGTTTTGGACATTGGATACCTTGATCCCATGTTTGCATCTGCATAATCATTCTGCGTTTAACATTGCATGTTTATGTGTGTTACAGGTTCTCGTCTTTCCCTTTATTCTGGTAATGGTCTTCTACAGAGATGGAAGTTGGCAGGAAGAGAATTGTGGTGTACAAATTTCTGGCACCTGAGTTGAGACCTTTATTTGATCTGATATCCATGGCTGATCCCGGTGTCTTGGCAACCTTCAGGGAAAATTATGGGGGAATTCTGAAGTTTGTCCGTAAGATCACGAGTTATGAGCATGGAGCTATTCATACCCTATTACAGTTTTATGAACCACCATTGCGATGCTTCATGTTTCCGGACTATGCGTTGGTTCCGACTTTGGAGGAATTCGCTTACATCTTGGGTGTTCCAATCCGAAGTGATGTGCCATTCTTCAGTTTCGAAGAAGAACCCAATCTCGAGAAGTTATCCGCCGCTCTTCATTTAAGCGCCTCTGAGTTGGTAGACCATGTTGTCAGCAGAAACGGAGTTTCCGGCTTTACTTTGTCTTTCTTGGTGGACAAAGCTCGAAAGTATGCTGAAGACGGTTGTTGGGTGGTTTTCAGTGCTATCTTGGCTCTGTGTGTCTATGGAATTGTGTTATTCCCAAATGTACCGGACTTTGTGGATTTTGATGCTTTTCACATATTCGCTTCCAAAAATCTCGTACCTACTCTTCTAGGAGATTTGTATCATTCAGTGCATTACAAGAACGAGGAGAGGAGAGGAAAATTGGTTTCTTGTTGCACACCGGTCTTGCACAAGTGGTTTGTTGATCATCTTCCTCGCTCTAGGGCTTTTGTGGACTTAGCGAACTCATCTGAATGGTCGAATAGGCTTATGGGCTTAACAGAGAAGAATATTTCCTGGTTCAACCAAGACTTGCTTGGTCGTGAGCTCATCTTTAGTTGTGTTAGCTTTCCTAATGTGCCTTTGATGGGGAGAAAAGGCGGCATCAACTATAATCCTTCTCTTGCTGTTAGACAGTTCGGTTATGCTTTGAAAGGACCTCCGAAAGAAGAGGAAGTGCAGGAATCTCTGTACTTCACCGGTGTAGCTGATCCTTGTATTTTGGCCAAATTAGTGGATGCATGGGGTAAGATTCACAAGAAGGCAAAGTTTTATTTGGGCAAAGGCGATTGTAGAGCTTATGATCCTTACTTGGAGTGGATTCGGAAGAGAGTTAAAGAGGTATTATTGTCGTTTCCTGTTGAAGAACCATTGTATCCCTTATTTATTGAGGAGCCTACAACTATTGACATTCTGAAATACAACGAGCTTTGGGTAGAGAAGGAAAAGCCGCGTGAAGAGAATGAAGAGTTGAAGCAGGAAATCAGTCAGTTGAAGCATGATAAAGGTGAAACTGCTTATTTAGCCAAGACAAGGTCCGAGTCACTGACCAAGTTGAAGGAGGAGCTAGCTGAGCAGGTCAAAGCACGAGAGCAAGTCGGTCTTGATCTAAAAAGCACCTGTAGCATTCTGAAGAGCAAGAAGGAGGATTTAGACAGAGCATATCTAAAGATATCCAAATTCAACGAGCAGTGGAATGCTACTTTGACCGCCAACAAGAATAGAGAGGACCAACTTCGTATTCAGGTTGATAAGCTAAAGGCGCGACTCAAGGTCAAGGAGAAAGAGATATTGTTAGAATCATTCTACAGGTGCACGATTAAGCAGAAATACCAAGAGACTGTGTCAGAGCTCACGGTCCGCGCAGGTGTGAAGAAACCCAAGCTCGAAGATGCTTTTGGCCAAGATGCTTGGGAAGATCATTGTTGTTATCTCCGGGATGTGATACGCAAGAGAGACATTCTCGTCAGAGAGTTGGTTGTCAGACCAGATCACCCGGATACAAAGACAATGCTTAAGGAAGCACAAGACTGGGGCAAAGAGCATGACTACTAGGGAGTTTTATCTTTTGCAGTTTCCTTGTTTTTGTATCTTGATCATCACCAGATATGTTGGATGAGATCAATGCCTCTTTGTATGCGGATATTTTCTCATTGGTGGTTGTATTGTTTCAGCTTTACTTGATATATGAGAAGATTATTGTGGTGCTCTTATCCATCTCTGCTATTCTTGTTTATTGAAACTAGAATCAAGGGGGAGATCTCCCTGTAAATGCATAAACATGTATGCATTTTGCATCTTGTATTTTCATTTGCATCGCAGGTTGTTCTCGGTGGCCTTGTGTTCTTATCTATGCTTGGTTTTCTTAAGTACAGGATTGAAGAGTTGTGTTTCTACAGGTATCCAACTGGAGGGAATCAGCGAAGAGTGATGGATCAAGTCCAAGCTGAATTGCAGGAAGTCAGAGCTCGCATGTTCCAGTTCATGGAGCTGATGCAGAATGTTACCAATGGGCAGGAACAGTTAAGAACTATGGTTCAACCGTTGATAGCACGAGTTGATGAAGAGGGTGTCTTGCACGGAGGAGCTGGTGTTATTCCTCTTGTCGGTGGATCTGTTCCACAGGTTATCCCTACTGTTGTCGTACCTCCAGGCGGAGGCGGTGAGAATGAGAATGGTAACGCTGCTGGCAGAAGTGTGTGCATTATGCACGGAGATGATGGCCCTTGTTGGGAAGATAACCAGAGTGATGTCTTTTCCCTGAGAGATATGGAAGGTAGTTTACCAACTAAAGCTGACAGAAGGTTCAAACTGATCGAGGAGAAGATGAAATCTTTCGAAAACCAGAACTCTCTGGGTCTCGATATGTCAGATCTTGGTCTAGTTCCTGGGGTTAGAATTCCTCCCAAATTCAAGGTACCGGATTTTGACAAGTACAAAGGGACGACCTGTCCCAGAGTACATTCGAGCATATTTCCGGAAGATGTCGGCGTATTCTAATGACGAAAAGTTGTTAATGCATTTTTTCCAAGATAGTCTGGCAAGGGCGTCTTTGGAATGGTATATGGGACTCGAGAGAACTCATATCCGCAGCTGGAAAGAATTGGCCGAGGCTTTTGAGCGTCACTATCAGTACAATAGTGATCTAGCACCGAACAGGGTGCAATTGCAGAGCTTGTCGTAGAAAAATAACGAGAGTTTCAAGGAATACGCCCAGAGGTGGCGGGATTTAGCTGCAAGAGTGCAACCCCCTATGGTCGAAAGGGAACAGATAGGCATGTTCATGGCTTCGTTTCCTGGTGTGTATTTCGAGAAGCTGATAGGCTGCATGTCTGTAGGGTTTTCTGATCTGGTAATGGCTGGTGAGAGAGTCGAAAGTGGAATTAAGTCTGGTAAGATTCCAAATGGTGGTAGATCCTCTTCGGGAAGAACAAAGAAGCCGTATTCAGCAAACCTCAAGAGAAGGGAAGGGGATGAAAATGCTATTTCTCACAAGGGTAAAGGTAGAGCTCAGTCCCGTTATCCTCAACAAGTCGCTACAGTAGATATCCTAGCTGCAGCTCAGCAGCGAGTCAATGTTCCACGACCTTATGCTGCCAGGCGCAGAATGGCCGATAGACAGTTTGAGAATCCTCTGATACCGTATTCTCAGTTGTTACAACGTCTTCTGCAATTACAACTGGTTCAGAAGAGGACCCTGGCTCCTCTCACTGGTACGCCGCCTCCTGGCTACGATGCGAACGCTAGATGCGAGTTTCATTCAGGTGCCCCGGGGCATAATATTGACCATTGTAAAGCTTTCAAGCACAAAGTTCATGATTTGCTTGATTCCAAAGCTATCAACTTCACTAACAATGGGCCGAATGTGAATCAGAACCCGATGTCGAATCACGGGGTAGCAGGGGCCAATGATTCCACTAGGCTTCGTGAAGGCTAGTTTTTTGAAGAAGGGGGTGTTTCCGGGTTGTTCTACTGATTGCTCAGAATATGAAATGCGGCCTGAGAGTTGTGATCTTTTGAGAAAGGGTATTCAGAGAATGATTGATGAGGGATGTTTTCAATTTGACAAAGTTGTGAAAGAAGATGCTGAGGATAAGGTGAGTAATGACGAAGTCGCTACAATCTCTATTCCATACCGGACAATTAATATTTCAGCGCCTGCTAGGCCAGCTCCGATTATCATTACTGTACCTGAACCCGTGCCATACGAGAGCACTAAAGCTATCCCATGGAATTATGGTGGAGAGGTGTTCTGTAATGGGCAGAAGCAAGAATGGACAAGGTCTGCAAGCGGAAGTTCGTTGGTTGAGAACATAGTTGGTGTTAGAGGTATCACTAGAAGTGGCTGGATCTTTTCTCCACCAGATGTTAATACCGGTAGGAATAAAAAAGGCAAGGGTAAGGCTGTGATTGAAGAGAATACCCAACCTCGGGTTGATGCTGATGTGTTTTCGAAAGACGCAGAGGAATTTATGAGGCTCATTCGGAAAAGTGACTACAAAATTATAGATCACCTAAATCAGACTCCTTCGAAGATTTCTATTTTGTCATTGTTGCTGTGTTCGGAGGCACATTGCAACGCTTTGCTAAAGATCTTGAATCCAGCATACGTACCTCAAGAGATTTCTGTTAATCAGTTGGAGGGGGTAGTAGCTCATGTAAACTCCGACAATGGTCTCGGTTTTACGGATCTGGATTTGACTCCTGCCCGGAGGAATCATAATCGTGCTTTGCATATATCTATGGAATGTAGAGGGTCCCTGATGTCGCATGTCATGGTTGATAGAGGATCATCCCTCAATGTGCTTCCGAAGAAGGCGCTTATGAAACTGGATACTCGAGGTTTGATATGCACGCCCAGTGATCAGGTGGTGAGAGCTTTCGATGGGTCTAAGAGATCAGTGTTTGGGGAGATTACGATGCCTATTCAGATAGGGCCAGAGATCTTTGATGCAACATTTTACATTATGGATATCCAGCCAACATACAACTGTTTTCTTGGTCGACCTTGGATACACGCTGTTGGGGCAGTTACTTCAACGTTGCATCAAAAGCTGAAATATATGATGGAAGGGAAAATTGTCACATTATGCGATGAAGAAGACATCATGGTTAGCCATTTGTCGTCCTTCAAGTATGTGGAAGTGGAGGGGGAGATCCACGAAACACTCTGCCAGGCGTTTGAAATAGTATCGATTCAGGGGAAGTCTCCTGTGGAAGCAAGAACCCAGAGGTTTCGATGTCATTGCTCAAAGAGTCTCGTTCTATCGTAGAATCCGGTTCGTCGCAGAAGTGAGGCCAAGTTCTTAATGTTCCCGTCAAGCAAGACAAGTTCGGCTTGGGATACAAACCCTCCAATTCTTCTCAAGGTGTTCCGAAGTACAGGGGACCTGTTCAGTTCAACAACAGTGGTGTGATATTTGACAGGATTAACGCCGTTGAAGATGACGAAAGAGACAGTGATTGTGATATGGATTCATGGATTCGTCCATGTACTCCTGGCCAGAAGTTGTGCAACTGGACTACCAAAGAAGTCATTCATGTTACTGCTGCATAGTAATGTTCATTGTTTTGATTATGTTCAGTCCTATGTTCTGCCCAAGGCGTAGTGACCCATTTGTGGGGCCTTCTTGCTATTTGCACTTTATCATTGAATAAAGGACGCTTTTCGCATTCAAATATTGTGATCCCTGTTTTTCTTGTTTTTGTTTTGCATTTATAATAAACAGAAAAATGGCAATGTGTTTTGTTTGTTGCATCGCATAATAAACATAAACATCCTCATGCATGTCTTTTCTATCAAATGCCATCGATTCAGGTTCAGCTATGACTTCGTATGACTTTGATAATCCCTTTTATCAAGATGAAAAAGAGACTGACGAAGACTGTGAACTACCCAAACAGTTAGCCAGACTTCTCAAGCAGGAGAAAAGGGTCATTGTGCCTCATCAGGAGGATATTGAGATTATCAATCTGGGTACCAAGGATGACAAGAAAGAGGTTAAAGTGGGGGCTGCATTGGAAGACAGTGTCAAGAGAAGATTGGTTGAAATGCTCCGTGAGTTTAAGGATATCTTCACTTGGTCTTACCAAGACATGCCTGGGATGGATACAGATATTGTGGTACACCGGTTGCCTCTCAGAGAGGAATGCTCGCCATTCAAGCAGAAGTTGAGACGAACAAGGCCTGACATGGCAGTCAAGATCAAGGAAGAGGTTCAGAAGCAGTTGAACGCTGGTTTTCTTGCTGTCACAAATTACCCTCTGTGGGTCGCTAATATTGTTCCTATTCCTAAGAAAGATGGAAAGGTCAGGATGTGCATAGACTACAGAGATATGAATAAAGCGAGCTCGAAAGACGATTTCTCGCTTCCCCATATTGATGTGTTGGTTGATAACACCACTCAATATTATGTGTTTTCCTTCATGGATGGCTTCTCTGGGTATAACCAAATCAAGATGGCCCCAGAGAACATGGAGAAAACTACTTTCATCACACCGTGGGGGACTTTTTGCTACAAGGTGATGCCCTTTAGTTTGAAAAATGCAGGGGCAACCTATCGGTGGGCGATGGTGATTCTCTTTCATGATATGATTCATCATGAGATTGAAGTCTATGTTGATGACATGATTGCAAAGTCACAGACGGAGGAAGGACATCTGGTCAATCTGCTGAAATTGTTTGAAAGGTTAAGGAAGTTCAGGCTGAGGCTGAATCCTAATAAGTGCACCTTCGGGGTGAGATCTAGAAAGTTACTGGGTTTCATTGTCAGTGAAAAGGGTATTGAGGTAGATCCTGCCAAAATAAGAGTTATACAAGAAATGCTTGAACCGAGAACGGAAAAAGAAGTTCATGGTTTCCTGGGGAGATTGAACTACATTGCAAGGTTCATATCTCATCTTACAGCCACTTGTGAACCAATATTCAAATTGCTAAGAAAAGATCAAACAGTCAGGTGGAATGAAAATTTCCAGAAGGCATTTGAAAGAATAAAAGAGTATCTGCAGGAACCCCCAACACTCATGCCTCCAGTTGCAGGGAGACCTCAGATAATGTATCTCACGGTTCTTGAGAATTCAATGGGATGTGTGCTCGGTCAACAGGACAAGTCAGGTAGAAAAGAGCACGCCATATACTACCTGAGTAAGAAATTCACTGATTGTGAGTTCTGATACTCAATGCTGGAAAAAAACATGTTGTGCACTCGCTTGGGCCGCTAAGCGTTTGAGACAGTACATGTTAAACCACAAAACCCTGTTGATTTCAAAGATGGATCCAATAAAGTACGTATTTGAGAAATAAGCACTCTCCGGAAGGATTTCCCGACCTTTTTCTTTACATGGTTTGTGATTCATTGCATTCTCATTGCATTAGCATTTGCATACCATTGTTCATTTATGTCGCTTGCGCGAAAATAAGGTGCCAGCATGACAGAAGAGTCGCCACCTTTCGTTATTTATCCCTCAGAGCGGGAAATGAAACGATCGGAAAAACCTGACGAAAAAGGGTAAGACAAGGTCGTCGCAACCATTGTCTGGGTTCGGGAGTCGGTTACGCAAGGGGAAGGTATTAGCACCCCTCACGTCCGTCGTACTCGACGGGATCCTCGCTTGTTTGTTTACTTGGACGGGTTGGTTATAATCTATCTACCTATCAAGGCTGGCTGAAAAAGAAAAGAAAACTGACTTGGCAAAGCGTCGCGCTTTATGCCTACGTATTCCCGTCTGGAACGAGAAATCAGAGTCAACGTAGTTCGGCTAACTACGGGGGAAAGGTGGGGAAGGTTGCTCGCTAAGATATCGCATCCTATGCCTACGTACTTTCATCTGGTATGAAAGATCAGAGCAAACGTAGTTCGGCTAACTACGGATTACCTCCTGAAAGAAGTGTTTTTTATTGTATTTGCGAGTTCAACCGCACTAGAGACTATGACCTGAGAGTGAATGCGTCGCATGTCACCCACGGGGTACCATACTAAACATCCCATCTCAGATGGCTTAAGGCTCGTAACGTACGAAAGAAATCATTCATGATTACTGTATCTTAAACTGCTTCGAGATGAGAAGAGAACAGGCCCAACTAGGAGGGAGACTATCAAGTCCTACTGTTATCATGCCATGGATTCATCCTATGGTTGAGGTTTGAACAGGGAACTCCTAGATGTCGTCATGCATAGGTTTCAACCTAAAAGTCTATCATCAAATCCTCATCAGAGGAAATGAGAGTCCTAAGGGATCATGTCAATGATACACCAAAACAGACAAAAGCATCAACTTTAACAGTAAAATGCATGTAATGCAAGTGAGGGAGGAAATGTGTGTGGGGCTTCAGCCTCCACAAGCTCGTCTCAACCTCAAGCCAGTCATGAAATAACAGTAATCATACTGAAAATAAACAACATGCTATCAAGCAATGACAGATAAAAGAAATGAGGTGCCATCAGGCAAACAAACCATACTTGAGAAAGAATCATCTACTCTCTAATCCTAACCCTAACTCAGAATCTAAATCAAATCTAAGCAAAGCCCTAAAGCAAAACCCTAAACAAGAGAAAACAATCCCAGTCTTCAAGCTTCAGAACAAGCTTACCAAAGAAAGGGAGCTAAGTAAGCAGACTCATAGTGTCTTCCTCAGGAAAGCACTAGGAGGTGTATACTCAGGAGTCATATCCTATGTGGCTCAACCACTGTGATCAGTTTACATTCCTCCTCAGGAGAAATTAAACTCACAAGCAGGCTCCAACATCACTGGATACTTAGGAAATCCTATCTGAACTAGTGGAACTAAGTGAATAGACCCATAGGACCTTCCTCAGGAAAGTACTAGGAGGCTTCCACTTAGGAGTTGTATCCTATGTGGCTCAACAACTGTGATCAGTTTACATTCCTCCTCAGGAGAAACTAAACTCACAAGCTGGCTCCAACATCATTGGATACTTAAGAAATCCTAGATAAACTAATGGAACTAAATGAATAGACCCATAGAACCTTCCTCAGGAAAGTGCTAGGAGTCTTCCACTTAGGAGTTGTATCCCATGTGGCTCAACAACATGTGATCAGTTTACATTCCTCCTCAGGAGAAATTAAACTCACAAGTTGGCTCCAACATCATTGGATACTTGAGAAAGAGGTGAGAAGAAAGCATGAAAGTCATTCATAGTGCCTTCCTCAGGAAAGTACCATGAACTTCCTTCAAACTTCAGGATCTCCAACCCCACAGACAGGGAATAAGCTCCAAGCTCTGGGTCTCTGAGTCTTGATCTACAATCTTCACTTCATCATGCTCTCCAACAAGGTCTTCAAGACAACACAAGCCCCACAACAAATTCCCCAAAACAAACCCCAGAGATGAACAGATAACCACAAGACAGACAAAATCAGTAGGCAACTTCAGAAAATACCTAAAAATACTAAACCAAGGGGAAAAATCTATCAATCAATCACAAGGGTCTATAACATCTACCCATAACATCCACACATGCCCCTACCCAAAAATCAAGACAAAACTATTTAGAGAAAATGAATTTCCTCACCTATGCACAACCTAAACCCTAATTAGGATACCCTAAAGCTACCCTAATTAAACTAATCAAATTTTAATCTAAAAATCAAGAATTAAATCCTACGGGGAACTATGATCTAATATCTAATTACACAAAAAAGAATGAGTTAAAAACCCTAAGGGAAAGCCCTAAAAGAAATTCTACAAAATCATGATGTCAAACTAAACATTCTAAAAGCTATTTAAAAGAAAAATCTATTAAAAATATGAAAAGAAAATAAAATGGACATTTTATTTATCTATAATTTTCTAGACAGGTTTATGAGCACATGAAAAAAACAAGAAGTAAAAAATATTAAATTTTCTATTTTATGAATTTTTAAAGAACAAGAAAATATTAAAAGAATAAAAGATAAAAGAAAACAATTAAAGGGGAGGGGGTGCAAATAGAAGGACACGCTAGTTCATTTTTAATGGGCCAGAATTTGGTGGGGTGCAGATAGAACGTGGGATAAGCCCAGGCGCTCCTCACTAACCAAAACGACGGCGTTTTGGGTTTTTTAAAATTCCCTCCAATTTGCTGAATGAATCTGGGCCGTGAGATTAAAAGACCAAGTCCAATATTCAAAATGAATCAACGGGTGTGATTATGTCTTCCACCTTGGACACCTAGGGTTTCATGAATGCAGTCCCCATACGCGAATCTTCTATCCTCCATAGCTCCCTCATCTCTCCACCATTTAACTCGATCCAAAAAACAAAATTGATCCTCTCACTGCCCTCTACACAGCCATGTCCATAGAATTCATTAAGACTCACTCCACAAAGAGTTACAAAGCGCGCAAGGTCTGGTACCATTTGTTTCGCATGGATATGCATGGAAATGGAATGGGCTCATATTAACCTAGAATGATCTACATCTTATGAGGATTACACTAAGCTAAAGAACTAAGATTATAGTACACTAAGGCATGAGTTCTCGCTCCCTAAACAGAAACGGCCATACAACAAACCTCCATGGAATGCTCTCATACTCATCACGATTCATCCCTAATTGGTCTCTATCATGTTTACCCTAACAACAAACCTTAACTATGCATAAATAATGAGATTCAAGAGAAAACGCATACCTTGCAAGTGATGATGGCTATGGTGTTTCTTCTCCAATCCAAGCCTTGGTACTTGCTACAAGTGATCTTCAATGGACCTATGTGCTTCTGTTTGCAGTGGTTCTTGATTACACTTCTTGAATCAACCTATCCAACCCTTCATGCAAGTTGGAGTGAAACTTGTGATTTCATGAACCGGCCACGAATTCTCCTTGATTTTTCTTGCCAAATGCTCAATGTTGATTATGGATGATGATGATGATCAGAATTGTAGTGATTGATGGAGTTTTAATGGAGTTTGGAATGAAAATGCAATTTTGGAGTGAAGGAATCAAAGTGTAGTATGCAAGCTTGAAAATCTCTAATCCATGCATGGAGTCACTCTATGGCTTATATAGATGAGAATAGAAATGTGTGGAAGTTTGTAGAACCTTCCATGAAGTTTCTAGAACTTCTCATGCAATGATAATTTGAATTTGTCATCTTTAGTAAATCTCATGCTATATCATGTTATACCATGCAATCTCACTCAATTTCTCCTCAAATGATATGGTAAAATGAAAACAAAGCCTTACAAGTCCTTGTGTAGCATTTTCCCATCTTTCCTTTTGATGCCTTAAAGTGCAAGTAACAAATTTACAAAGCAACTCCAATTTTTAAGCCTAAACTCAAAAATGTGGCTAAACCATTGTTTTTAAAATGATGTTTCCAATCAAAATGATATATTGGATGACCCATTTTGGATTTGTAGATCTTCCAAACCAATTTCCAATTTCAACTTTTTCAACTTATAAGCCATTTACAAGCCATTTGAACCACTTTTAAAACTCCATGCTATGAGCTTTTACAACAATTCATGACCTTCTTTCTAGACTTAAAATCACATTTTGAACAACTTTCATGTTTTGAGTTTTTCCATTTGAGGCTTGGAAATAGGAGATATGGCCTTTGCTTAAAATGACCTATCACTGATAAATGACCAAAATACCCCTGTCTTGTTCAAACCATAAGTTGAGTTCCACAAATCCTATCAAGGACTTCTACCACTCAAATTAAAGCTAAGGATATTCCCTTCAACACTCATGTTGACCAAGAGATCATAGGAATCATCCTACTAGGGAAAAAGTTGTCTGCAAGTTGGGTGACTTTCAAGGACCCAGATTCACATACTTCTGCTGACCTGTAATTTGTCAAAACCATAACTTGAGCTCTGCAACTCCTATCAAGGACTTCCACCACTCAAATTAAAGCTAAGAACAAGCTCTACAACATTCATGTTGTGGGGAAGATGAGATATCAATCACATCTAGAGCTAAAACTGCCTGGAAGATAGGGATCAAATTAGGGTTTTTCACTGACAATCCTTGGAAACCCTGACTTGAAACTTCTCAAACCCCTCAATCATGATGAGTTGGTCTAGGAATCATCTTTATAACATCTCTATGCATCCTTCCATGATCTCATGGCCCTTGGATTAGGTCTCAACCTTCTCCAAATTTTCAGTTACCCTAGGGTTGACCCAGTCAAAACCCTAATTCTACCACTCATGGTTGAATCTTCTGAATTCTTGCATAATGACCTCTCTGGGCTTCATGATGGCTATCAAGACATCTCATAGGCTTTCTCAAAACATCTAGTTCATTCTCAAAGTCTCAGAATCATCTGAGGAGCACCCACAACTCTCAAGCTATGAAGCACACTACCCTGGTTTCCACCAATTCCTCTGAGGATCTCTTGAACTTTCTGATGAAGGTATCAACTTTCAAACACTCAATGAATAAATAATTGTTGGTCAAATTTTGGGGTGCAACAGCTGCCCCTATTTAAACGGCTTGAACCTGACTGGGTGAGACGCGAACGGCTCTCAACCAATCAAGGTGCGAGACGATTGAATATCGGTAAACCCGAAAATTTGCCAACTGCGCGAGCACACGGTACTCTGCGGGGAACAAATCTTTGAATACTGCAACACTAGCCGCACGGCAACTAGCTGGAGAAATATCGATCTGACGTCACTGTCAGTTACCCATATTAAATTCTTCTGACATTGCCTTCCGACAACCACAACATCCAACATCGCCGCTGGAGAAACACATCTGACAGAATACCCCGCATCGCCGCTGGAAAACTGAATCTGACATCGCCGTCGGAAACAAACATCCTCTTAGAGACACTCGACATCGCCGTCATACAAACATCATCTCTACTGGGGATTTAAAGGGTCTGACCTCGCCGTCAAACAAACATTCAACCTCGCCGTTGAACAAATGATGATCTGACCTTGCCGTCAAACACAAACCCGGTCCGGGAATCCGAAGTATACATCTCAAAGGTACAAAACCTGAGCTTGGGATGGAAATAAACACTTCCAACGGTACACATCCTAATATTGGAGGCAAACATATCCAAAGGTACGAAACCTGAGCTTGGAGGCGAACATATCCAAAGGTACGAAACCTGAGCTTGGAATCAAACATATCCAAAGGTACGAAACCTGAGCTTGGAATCAAACATATCCAAAGGTACGAAACCTGAGCTTGGACTCAAACATATCCAAAGGTACGAAACCTGAGCTTGGATTCAAACATATCCAAAGGTACGAAACCTGAGCTTGGAATCAAACATATCCAAAGGTACGAAACCTGAGCTTGGACTCAAACATATCCAAAGGTACGAAACCTGAGCTTGGATTCAAACATATCCAAAGGTACGAAACCTGAGCTTGGAATCAAACACATCCAAAGGTACTAAACCTGAGCTTGGAAGCAAACATATCCAAAGGTACGAAACCTGAGATTGGATTCAAACATATCCAAAGGTACGAAACCTGAGCTTGGAATCAAACACATCCAAAGGTACTAAACCTGAGCTTGGAAGCAAACATATCCAAAGGTACGAAACCTGAGCTTGGATTCAAACATATCCAAAGGTACGAAACCTGAGCTTGGAATCAAACACATCCAAAGGTACTGAACCTGAGCTTGGAAGCAAACATATCCAAAGGTTTGAAACCTGAGCTTGGATTCAAAACACATCCAAAGGTACTAAACCTGAGCTTGGAAGCAAACATATCCAAAGGTACAAAACCTGAGCTTGGATTCAAAACATATCCAAAGGTACTAAACCTGAGCTTGGAAGCAAACATATCCAAAGGTACGAAACCTGAGCTTGGAATCAAACACATCCAAAGGTACTGAACCTGAGCTTGGATTCAAAACACATCCAAAGGTACTAAACCTGAGCTTGGAATCAAACATATCCAAAGGTACGAAACCTGAGCTTGGACTCAAACATATCCAAAGGTACGAAACCTGAGCTTGGAATCAAACATGTCCAAAGGTACGAAACCTGAGCTTGGATTCAAACATATACGCTGCTATTCTCTTGACATCTTGTCAAGTCGTTGCTAAATAAAAGCAAACATGCCGGGTCACCGGACATAATCATCAAGTTAACAACTCGGTTGAGGAGAGAGGAATGAGGGTTCACCCAAACAATCCTGACGACTCACGGGGGAAAAGGAAGAAGGGTTCACCCAAACAACCTTGTAGACTTTGCTGCAGAAAGACGAGAGAGTTCACCCAAACGACTTCAACAACTGCTGGGGAATAACAACAGAGTTCACTCAGACGATTCCTACCAACTTTACTAGGGAGCAAGTACTTCTGTACGGTAACCACCTGGTTTATGCTTCATATGTAAATGCTGGAAAAATGGGCGTAAGGCTCCGCGCGAAACGGAATGCTACGCTCTTGAATAAATGTTATGCAATCATGCAAGGAAATGCCCCAGCAGAGCAAATGCTGGGAAGAGGAATCATCCTCTCGGGGAGAGTAATCATTATGCTGAGGAAAAGCTACCCTTCCAGGGAACTGTATTTTCTGCTTGTCTCAACTGGACTTACACTTGAGGACGATGGGCTCCTTCGGAGAACACAGCACATCAAGCAGATCAACACACTATCTTCTGCTATACTCTGCACGGGGAAAGCGATAAATGCTCTGAACGGCTTTCTGGGGGAACGGCCCTTCTAGGGAACATAGCCTTCGGGCTACAAGACACTCATGTCATTAAGTCCTCAAACTCACGGGGATAAACAAACTTCGGCTTGCTGGACAATCCTTCAGGATCCGCTTGGGGAAACATTCCATCTGCCAATCATGACTGTGCTCGGCTGGGGATATCAATCTACTTGCCTGCTGTTGGGGAAGTGCCAACCACCTGCTGGGGGAAAGCCCTCCACTCTGTTGGGGATTCCAAGAATTATTCTGGGCAACTCTTGCTGGTGACGCTATTGGGGAGCTCGAGAATCGTCCTGAGCAAACCATTCGGGAACCTGCACTGAGGTCTTAAGAATCATCTTAAGCAAACGGCCCTGTTGAGGAATTCGAGAATCAACTTGAACTGGAGACTTCGCCGGGGGATCTCGAAAATCATCTTGAACGAGCGACCGTGGGGATTACACCGGGGTCTTAAGAATCATCTTAAGAAAGCGACCTTGTTGGAGAGAATATCAGGAGTCATCCTGAGCAACCGATCCTTCGGCCGAACACCTGTAAGGCAAGAATAATAATGACCTAGATCATGCTTATGATGCATATGCTTCTGCGCTATGCCCCACACGGTGGGAATGATATGCGTTTATGCTAAATGCTGTGCAATCATGCACAATGCTATGCAACGTTAAATGCTATGCAGTGTTAAATGCTATGCAGTCATGCACAATGATGCGATCCCCTCCGCAGAATAAATGCTCGGAGGAGGAGACCCTTTTGTCAAGGAGACAAGAACTACTCAGGTAGAGGAATCATCCTACTGAGGAGAACGTGGACCCGCTGGTATCAATTGGCCTCCGTTTGGGGAATTGATCTTCCGCGGACTGCTGCATGGAAAACAACTTCAGTTGATCTGCTGCGGAGGGACAAAGCTCTACGAGAACTTGGACCTGCTGATATCTTTCGCGAGAACGCACTGCGCGGCCGTCTCGGCTACTCTTCTAGGGATAACCATTCTGTGGGAAAACAACTTCAGCTGCTCCATACTCCACTGGGGAAAATCAATCATGATCTGATCAACTTCCAAGGACTCGGCTCTCTTGGGCATCTGCAAACTCGGCTGAGGAAGGAGGAGTCATTCCGCTCCATTGGAGAGAGTGCGACTCTGGGGAAATACAGCATCAGCTGTTCAAGGCTCTGCTGGGGAAGACCACTCACGGTCTCACCTGCTTCCAAGGATTATGCTTTTCTGCGGACTCAGCCGGGGAGAGAAATCATTCTACTTCGGGGGAGAGTACAGCTCTGCAGAGGAATACAGCATCAGCTGTTCCAACACTCTATCGGGGAAGAGGGAATCATCCATCTTCAGGAGAGAACACGACTCTGGTGGGGAATCTCAATTCCGTCGGAGACTTTACTGGGGAAAACACGAGCTTCGGCACCCGAACACTTCTATGAAATCTGCGCTTGTGACCCGGTGCTGGGGAAAGATGACATCCTTCTTCGGTGCTTGGTTCAGCTGATGGGGTGACGCTCCCTCAGGATGCGTGTGCTTGGGGAATAGAATCATCTCTGCCTGGGGAAGACATATCACTGCTCACCATTTGCGTTTAGATTCTGCGGAGGAGAGACTACTGAACTCTGCTGGAGAAGGAGGACTCATCCTGCTTCGAGGATGCGCACGGCACATCTTCTGGAAGGTGCTACACCTGCAACAACACAAACAAACAAACAAGATACCCTCTTCAAAGGGGCCTATCCAGGTTATTATCTCGTGACAATATTCAGTTAATTAATTGTTTCAACAATCAATGGGCTTAGGCCCGTAAGTTTATGTATGCGCATTTTATCAAAAAACATCGGCGTTTTCATTCGCAAACAAAACAGATAAATGCTAAACAGACAAGCAGAATTGCTGAATAATGTGTATTTTATTGATGGTGAACCCCTGAATGGGCAAAAATGTTTTACAACAGAGGCAAGCTCCTGGAATGAGGAAGCCGCGCAAAAAGAAAACATAAATATACATCAGTATATATAAATGTCGGCAACGAGGCGTAGACGAACACCATGAGTTGATCCCTCTAAGACCCACTCGACTTCGATACCTCTCCGATGCTTCAGCTTCGGAAGAGATTGATTCAGATAAACGGCCCTCAGGTCTTCCAAACCACTAAACAATGAAAGTCCACACGCGGAACGCAGTCATTTGCTTATTCAAATCCCTAACTTTTGCATGAACCGCCCTTTACGGGTTTTCAGTTCACCGGGATACCCTTTTTTGCCGAAGCCGCCCAGTGTAGGTTTTCGACTTCGCGGGTGTACATTTTTTCAATATATCCCTAATTTTTGCCCGAACCTTTTGTTATGTTTTTGGTTCGCCGGGATGCCCCTTTTTTGCCTGGACTCTTTCTTTTTTGTCCAGCGGGTCTCTTTCAAGCAAAGTATTTTTTAACTGCGTCCGCGTTCACCGGGGATGCAAAATCTTCACCATCCATCGTGGATAATAACAAAGCTCCTCCCGAGAAGACCCTGCTGACGACATACGGCCCTTCGTAATTCGGAGTCCATTTGCCCCGGTGATCGGAGTGTGGCGGAAGAATTTTCTTCAGGACGAGATCACCCGTCTGAAAGCTTCTAGGACGCACCTTCTTATCATAAGCTTTCTTCATTCGGCTTTGGTACAGGCGACCAAATGCAATCGATGCTAACCTCTTCTCGTCCATCAGGCTGAGTTGGTTCAAACGATTCGTAATCCATTCTGCCTCGTCGAGCTTTACATCAACCAAAACTCGCAAAGAAGGAATCTCCACTTCTAACGGTAGGACAGCTTCCATACCGTACACCAAGGAGAAAGGAGTTGCCCCGGTCGACGTACGCACCGTAGTACGATAACCGTGCAAGGCAAACGGCAGCATCTCGTGCCAATCTTTGTACGTCACAACCATCTTCTGAACGATCTTCTTGATGTTCTTGTTGGCCGCTTCAACAACGCCATTCATCTTCGGCCGGTAAGGAGATGAGTTGTGGTGTTCAATCTTGAAGCTCTGGCACAACTCCTTCATCATCTTGTTATTCAAATTTGAACCATTATCAGTAATGATCCGCTCGGGAATTCCATAGCGACAGATGATGTCCCTCTTTATGAATTTAGCTACCACCTGCTTGGTCACATTAGCGTACGAGGCTGCCTCCACCCATTTGGTGAAGTAGTCGATAGCTACCAGAATGAAACGATGACCATTGGATGCAGTGGGCTCGATCTTGCCTATCATGTCGATGCCCCACATGGAGAACGGCCAAGGGGAGGACATGACATTCAATGGGCACGGCGGCACATGAACTTTATCAGCATAAATCTGGCATTTGTGACATTTCTTCGCGAATCTGAAGCAATCCGACTCCATAGTCAGCCAGTAATACCCTGCTCTCAGGATCTTTCTTGTCATGGCATGCCCGCCGGCGTGCGTACCAAATGTGCCCTCATGGACTTCTTCCATGAGCATACCTGCTTCTTTCTCATCTACACATCTGAGTAGCACAAGATCGTGGTTTCTTTTATACAGCACTCCGTCAGGATTGAGATAAAAGTTTCCGGATAGCCTCCTCAGAGTCTTCTTATCCTGGGTTGACGCACCCGCAGGATACTCCTTAGTCATGAGGAAGGTCTGGATATCGTGGAACCATGGCTTGCCGTCAGTGGCATCATCGATTGCAAACACAAATGCTGGTCTATCAAGACGCGAAAGTACAATTCTTGGAGCCTCATTCCAATAATTGACTTTATACATTGAAGCCAGCGTGGCTAAGGCATCAGCCATCTGATTTTCATCCCTGGGTACATGATGAAGTTCCACTCGATCAAAGAACGGAAGCAGCCTCCTGGCGTAATTCATGTACGGCACTAAATTCGCTTGACGAGTTTCCCACTCCCCTTTAATCTGATTGATTACAAGCGCTGAGTCACCATATATGTCTAGATTCTTGATTCTCAAATCAATTGCCTCTTCTAGACCCATAATACATGCTTCATACTCGGCTTCATTGTTGGTAACTGGAAACGTCAGTCTCGCAGTAAACGGGATGTGGGATCCGTGAGGAGTCGTGATGATAGCCCCGATACCACTTCCATAGGAATTAACCGCTCCGTCGAATATCAACTTCCACTGAGACTTCCTATCTGGCCCCTCATCGGGCAATGGCTCATCGCAGTCCTTCGCTTTGAGAAACATAATGTCCTCGTCAGGGAACTCGAACTTCATCGGCTGGTAGTCTTCGATTGGCTGTTCGGCAAGGTAATCCGACAATACGCTTCCCTTAATGGCTTTCTGGGAGACGTACTGAATATCATACTCTGTTAACACCATCTGCCATCTGGCAATCCTGCCCGAAAGAGCCTGCTTCTCGAAGACGTACTTGATCGGATCCATCTTTGAAATTAGCATAGTGGTGTGGTTGAGCATATACTGTCGCAGACGTTTGGCGGCCCAAGCTAATGCACAACACGTCTTCTCCAGCATCGAGTATCGAGATTCACACTCAGTGAACTTTTTACTCAAGTAATAAATGGCATGCTCTTTTCTGCCCGTCTCGTCGTGCTGACCGAGAACACACCCCATACTATTCTCCAGAACCGTCAGGTACATGATTAATGGTCGTCCAGCCACTGGGGGTATCAAGATTGGAGGTTCTTGAAGATACTGCTTTATTTTGTCGAATGCCTTCTGGCAATCCTCATTCCAAGTAATCGCCTGATTTTTCTTTAAAAGCTTGAACATCGGTTCACAAGTGGCCGTGAGCTGAGAGATAAACCTTGCAATGTAGTTTATTCGGCCCAAGAAACCACGAACTTCTTTTTCTGTTCTCGGCGCTGGCATTTCTTGGATAGCTTTTATCTTCGCAGGATCAACTTCAATACCTCGTTCACTAACGATAAACCCCAATAACTTTCCGGACCGCACTCCGAAAGTGCACTTGTTAGGATTCAGCCTCAGCCTGAACTTCCTAAGCCTTTCAAACAGCTTCAACAAATTGACCAGATGCTCTTCCTCCGTTTGGGACTTTGCAATCATGTCATCAACATAGACCTCGATCTCATGATGAATCATGTCATGAAACAAAGTTACCATTGCTCGCTGGTAAGTGGCCCCTGCGTTCTTCAGACCGAAGGGCATTACCTTGTAGCAAAATGTGCCCCAGGGGGTAATGAACGTCGTTTTCTCCATGTCCTCCGGTGCCATCTTAATCTGATTGTAACCAGAGAAGCCATCCATGAACGAAAACACGGAAAACTGGGCTGTATTGTCGACCAACACATCGATATGAGGCAACGGGAAATCATCCTTAGGGCTCGCCCTATTCAAATCCCGATAATCGACGCACATACGTACCTTACCGTCCTTCTTCGGTACAGGTACTATGTTGGCGACCCACGGAGGGTAAGTGGTAACGGCTAGAAATCCTGCGTCCAACTGCTTCTGGACTTCTTCCTTGATTTTTACAGCCATGTCTGGTCTCGTCCTCCTGAGCTTCTGCTTGACTGGAGGGCAATCTTCTCGCAACGGAAAGCGATGAACCACGATATCTGTGTCAAGTCCGGGCATGTCCTCATATGACCAAGCAAAGACGTCACTATACTCTCGAAGCCTCTCGGCCAGTCTATGCTTGACATCATTCTGCAGCGCAGCCCCTACTCTGACATTCCTGATAAGCTCCTCAGAACCCAGATTTATGATCTCAATATCCTCTTCGTGAGGCAGAATAACCTTCTCCTCTTGTCTCAACAAGCGGGCCAACTCTTCCGGAAGGTCCTCGTCTTCATCAATCTCATCCTCGGCTTGATAGATCGGGCAATCAAAGTCGTAGTGAGCCGTAGAGGGTCCAGAGTCGATGTCATCTGTTACGTGGATCCTGCAATAACAAGGGTTAAGTTTAAAGCAAGAATATGCAGGTTAGCACAAACCTCGTTGCCATTTTGCTGTTTTTCGAAATAAACATAAAACAGGAATAACAGAGAACACAATATTTGATTACGAAGAAAACGCCTTTTATTTATTAACAAAATGCATACACATAATCCAACAAGGCCCTGACAGTAAAACCACTATGCCCCGGGCAGGACATAGGGTTGTACAAAGATTTTAAAAAGCAAATCATTACTCTTCACTTGTCAGCTTGATAATCTCCTTGATGGCCCAATTGTGGAGGCGCTCGCCCGGCTTGCTCGGTTGAATCCAGGCGTCAAGATCGCAATCACTGTCCCCGCTGTCCTCCGACGCTGCGTTGATACTCTCGAAAATTACTCCCCCTTGGTGAATAGGATCGGCCCTTTCCCACGAGACGAGCTGCCAGAAGAAGATGAAGCCTCGGCTCCAGGAGAATATCCCAATCCAAACTTATCCTGCTTGATTGGTATATCCAAGACATGCCCCCAGCCTGGGGTGGAGCCGGCTTCGACAACGGCCCGAGCTTCCTTAAACGAGGAGAGATTCATCTCCTGCTTCTCTGCGACGATAGGAGCTACCTCCTTCACCTTGACGGTTTCAAATGCTTGGCAAAGCGTTTCATGGATCTCGCCATCCATTTCAACGTATTTAAAGGACGACAGGTGGCTCACCATGATGTCCTCCTCACCACAGACGGTCACTATGCTGCCCCCAACGACATATTTAAGCTTTTGATGTAGCGTGGACGTCACGGCACCAGCAGAATGGATCCATGGCCGACCTAAGAGGCAACTATAGGCGGGCATGATATCCATGATATAGAAAACCGTATTGAACGTCTCTGGACCAACTTGAATTGACAGGGTCAATTCTCCGAAGACGTGGCGCTTGGTTCCGTCAAAGGCTTTCACGACCAGATCACTGGGCGTGCACAGCAATCCACGGGTATCCAACTTCATCAGTGCCTTCTTCGGAAGCACATTAAGCGAGGAACCCGTATCCACCAGGACATGTGACATAATCGTGCCTCTGCACTCTATTGAGACGTGCAAGGCGCTGTTGTGATCTCTTCCTTTAGGAGTCAGCTCTAGATCTGTAAATCCTAGCCCATTACCAGCGTTAACATGGGCCACCACCTCCTCGAGCTGATTTACTGATATCTCCTGCGGCACGTATGCAGCATTCAATACCTTCAGTAATGCATTGCGGTGCGCTTCAGAACACAACAACAAGTTAAGAATCGAGATCTTTGACGGAGTCTGATGAAGATGATCTACAATTTTGTAGTCACTCTTCTTGATTAGTCGCATGAACTCTTCAGCATCTTTGACCAGCAAGTCTTTTTTTGCCCCTGCAGGGACCTCCTAAACAGCTTTACCTTTACCCTTATCCACAGTGTCAGCCCTAACTACCTTCTCTGCTGCAACCTCCGCTGGCGAGAACACTCTACCACTTCTAGTGATACCACTGACTTTGGTAAGATTCTGCATAGTCGATCCGAATGGCTCTAGCTCTATCTTCTGACCATTACAATAAACTTCGGCGCCATAATGCCATGGAACGGCATTGGTACTCTCGAATGGGATTGGTCCGGCCCTGGTGATGGTGATAGTAGGCGGACGGGGCGCAGAAATAGTAATAGGGTGACGAGGAATAGTAATGGTAGCAACTTCATCTGCCTGCTTTAGCACGACCTCCCCTGACGCACTCTCAACGCTCCGGCTGAACTGTAAAATACCCTCGGACATCAGACTCTGGATACCTTCGATCAGCTGCTCACACCCATCAGGAAGTGTAGCACAAGCCATACATAACTCTCCACATCCAGGAAAGAAGCCCTTCTTCAGCAACTTAGCCTTGACAAAACTCAACGGCGTCTTCAAATCTTTGACATCAGTCAGCAAGTCTGAACTCTCCTCAGTGATAACAGCATTCACTCCACCCCCCTTATGATGAGGCATCGGGTTTTTGGTAACGTTGGGCACGTTGTCAGAAAAGTTGATAACCTTGGCGTCCACTAAGTCCTGGACTTTGTGCTTAAAAGCTTTACAATTCTCAATCGTATGGCCCGGTGCCCCAGTATGGAATTCACAAGTAGCATTGGCATCATACCCCCGTGGTGGTGCCCCTGCTAAGGGAGCCAACGTCCTCTTTTGAATTAATTGGAGCTGAAGCAACGTTTGCAGAAGCTGCGCATATGACATAGGTGGAGTTTCAAACTGACGATTTGTCATAGGAGCCCGATTCTGATATCTCCTATACCCCTGCTGATTCTGCTGCTGAGGCTGCTGCTGCTGTGGCTGCGGCTGCGATGGGGCAGCTGGGATATTTATGCTAGCAATCTGAGACTGAGGACCCTTGCCCTTTCTCCTAGCATTAGTGACAACACTGGCATCTCCCTCTCGACGCTTGCCAGTATAGGGTTTCTTGCTAGCTCCTCCAACTGAGGATGATTCGCCCTGAATTTTTCCGATCTTTATACCGTTCTCAACATGCTCGCCCAGAGTGATGAGAGCCGAGAATATTCCAGACATGCCACTGACCAGCTTTTCATAATAGATTCCAGGAAGGGTATCCACGAACATTTGCACTAGCTCACGCTCAACCATCGGCGGTTGAACCCGAGCAGCCAATTCACGCCACCGCTGGGCGTATTCTTTGAAGCTTTCATTGTTCCGCTGTGAGAGATTCTGAAGCTGAACTCGGTTGGGAGCCAAGTCGCTATTGTATTGATAGTGGAGAACAAACGCTTCTGCAAGATCTTTCCAGGTGCGCACAGTAGCGGGCTCCAAACCCATATACCATTCGAGCGATGGACCAGAAAGGCTATCCTGAAAGAAGTGCATCAGCAGCTTCTCATCGTCAGAATAAGCGGACATCTTTCTATAATAAGATCGGAGGTGGACCCGGGGACAAGTAGTACCCTTATACTTCTCAAAGGTAGGCACCTTGAACTTGTGAGGTACTTTAAAGTCAGCAATCAACCCGAGGTTGGACATGTCAACGCCCAATGTGTTCTGATTTTCTATGTTTCTCATCTTGTCTTCCAGCGCCTTGAACCTGAGTCGAGCTTCAGCATTCAACTCTGCTTCTACACCTCTCTGAGAGAATACGTCATCCTGATGGTCCTCCAGCCACGGTTGAGGCACCAACAGATTTCCTGCACCAGCATTGCCGTTGACCGGCCCTATGTTAACATTGGCTCCCAAACTACCATTGCCGACGCCAGCCGCGTTGAGCCCGATATTAGTCATCAGATTGCCGTTAGCACTGCCGTTGCCCCCGGCAGCCGGAACAACGTTCTGTGGAGTATCCCCTGGAGGAGGAGTGGGCACGGCCCCGCCGTGAAGTATTCCATTACTGTCGACCCTGGAGATGAGAGGTTGAACCAAAGTACGAAGCTGGTCTTGCCCATTCGCAACTACTTGCATCAGCTCCATAAAACGATCCATCCGTTCACGGAGCTCTTGAACATCTGACTGTACCTGGTCCATTATCCTTGTCTGATTAGCGCGAGTTGAGTAGCGGTGGATGAGTCTTCGATCAATCCTGGAGATCGAAAGCAGCTCGGAACCTGTGTACCTGAAAAACCTTGCAACATTAAAGGTTAGGAAAGGCAACATAATGTATGTCATGCAAAGTGCTTTATGCAGATGTATGCGTGTGTCTGTGTGCTTGAGAGATTTCCCCCGATCCTGGCGCCTTAGTACCAGTGCTGACAATAATAAGGAGGGGAATCTGGGCCCAATCATGGAAACAGCAATCTCACACATAGTATCAGCAATAGTCAGATTCGACACATCAAGGACCGAGAACTCGTGCGCAACATTCTTTCTGAGAGAGGCTGCAGTAACACAATAAGAGGCGAGAGATCCTGGATCGGGAAACGGTACCTGTCACAGACACACGCCAATGGAATGCGAATGATTATGCAAACTAATGCAAAATGCAGGCATGCAACAATATATCCAGGTGGTTGCTGTGGAGATTCGGTGTCAACAGTCACTGATGAGAAGGAAACCCCGGTGTAAAACCACTGATCTGATCTGCTGAGAATAACCATCTGATGGGATCGAGCTCAAAATTCTGCTCTGCCCAGAGTAAATGCTTGACAATAGGGACCCCGGGTGCAAGATCAAGGAACATTTGTTGATGAAGTCTTCAGACCCTAAATCAGAAATCTGCCCTATCAAGGACAGACACACAGCTGCTGATGAGTCCTTCAGACCTCACTCAAAATCTGCCCTATCAAGAACAAACAACATCTGCTGATGAGATCTTCAGACCCCACTCAAAAATCTGCTCCATTCAGGACAAACTACTGATAACAATATTCTGATCGAAACCTGCCCTATCAAGAACAGACAAACACCCGATGATAAGATCCTCTGATCAAACCCTTGCTCTATCAAGAACAATATCTGCAACTGAGAACCCAACATAACTGATTCACTGCCAAGAAAACCAGGTAGTCTGGAGGTCAAAGTTTCCTGCAACATCCCACCCCGCTCACAGGTATGGACCTAATCCACGGACAAAGGTACGACATCCTATGCGGTCATCAGCGTCACAGACTTTCATGAGTGACGATACGATTCCCAGAAGGAGTGGCATCGTCAAGTCATGAAGAGGCCTCTCTTAGCTGACTTCCAAATGATCGGTCCCCAGAGTCGACAATCCTCACGTCTGGACTCCCCTCAGATCCTCAGGACCGGAAAGGAGCACCTCTGCAAGAATCTTGTCTGAGCGCAGATTTTCGTAGGGAACTGTGCCTGCTCAGCAGACAGGTTCGTCTACTACTTCTCCGCAACTATATCTAGGTGTGTACTCAAGCCCAGGTCCGGCTTTTCACTCACAGTAACATCCCTCTCCCACAGCAGCACAGATAATCATATCAAACTGAAAATAAAATGCGGGAAATAAAATGCGGGGAGTAAAGTGCGGGAAGTAAAAATGCGGGAAGTAAAAAATGCGATAAATAAACGCAACCCAACAAGCAAACACACGAATGATAGGATTGACTCTCATAGGGAACCGGAGAACCAGAGATTCTGGGTTCCTTCCCCAACAGAGTCGCCAGCTGTCGCTTGCGCGAAAATAAGGTGCCGGCATGACAGAAGAGTCGCCACCTTTCGTTATTTATCCCTCAGAGCGGGAAAGGAAACGATCGGAAAAACCTGACGAAAAAGGGTAAGACAAGGTCGTCGCAACCATTGTCTGGGTTCGGGAGTCGGTTACGCAAGGGGAAGGTATTAGCACCCTCACGTCCGTCGTACTCGACGGGATCCTCGCTTGTTTGTTTACTTTGACGGGTTGGTTATAATCTATCTACCTATCAAGGCTGGCTGAAAAAGAAAAGAAAACTGACTCGGCAAAGCGTCGCGCTTTATGCCTACGTATTCCCGTCTGGAACGAGAAATCAGAGTCAACGTAGTTCGGCTAACTACGGGGGAAAGGTGGGGAAGGTTGCTCGCTAGGATATCGCATCCTATGCCTACGTACTTTCATCTGGTATGAAAGATCAGAGCAAACGTAGTTCGACTAACTACGGATTACCTCCTGAAAGAAGTGTTTTTTATTGTATTTGCGAGTTCAACCGCACTAGAGACTATGACCTGAGAGTGAATGCGTCGCATGTCACCCACGGGGTACCATACTAAACATCCCATCTCAGATGGCTTAAGGCTCGTAACGTACGAAAGAAATCATTCATGATTATTGTATCTTAAACTGCTTCGAGATGAGAAGAGAACAGGCCCAACTAGGAGGGAGACTATCAAGTCCTACTGTTATCATGCCATGGATTCATCCTATGGTTGAGGTTTGAACAGGGAACTCCTAGATTTCGTCATGCATAGGTTTCAACCTAAAAGTCTATCATCAAATCCTCATCAGAGGAAATGAGAGTCCTAAGGGATCATGTCAATGATACACCAAAACAGACAAAAGCATCAACTTTAACAGTAAAATGCATGTAATGCAAGTGAGGGAGGAAATGTGTGTGGGGCTTCAGCCTCCACAAGCTCGTCTCAACCTCAAGCCAGTCATGAAATAACAGTAATCATACTGAAAATAAACAACATGCTATCAAGCAATGACAGATAAAAGAAATGAGGTGCCATCAGGCAAACAAACCATACTTGAGAAAGAATCATCTACTCTCTAATCCTAACCCTAACTCAGAATCTAAATCAAATCTAAGCAAAGCCCTAAAGCAAAACCCTAAACAAGAGAAAACAATCCCAGTCTTCAAGCTTCAGAACAAGCTTACCAAAGAAAGGGAGCTAAGTAAGCAGACTCATAGTGTCTTCCTCAGGAAAGCACTAGGAGCTGTATACTCAGGAGTCATATCCTATGTGGCTCAACCACTGTGATCAGTTTACATTCCTCCTCAGGATAAATTAAACTCACAAGCAGGCTCCAACATCACTGGATACTTAGGAAATCCTATCTGAACTAGTGGAACTAAGTGAATAGACCCATAGGACCTTCCTCAGGAAAGTACTAGGAGGCTTCCACTTAGGAGTTGTATCCTATGTGGCTCAACAACTGTGATCAGTTTACATTCCTCCTCAGGAGAAACTAAACTCACAAGCTGGCTCCAACATCATTGGATACTTAAGAAATCCTAGATAAACTAATGGAACTAAATGAATAGACCCATAGAACCTTCCTCAGGAAAGTGCTAGGAGGCTTCCACTTAGGAGTTGTATCCCATGTGGCTCAACAACATGTGATCAGTTTACATTCCTCCTCAGGAGAAATTAAACTCACAAGTTGGCTCCAACATCATTGGATACTTGAGAAAGAGGTGAGAAGAAAGCATGAAAGTCATTCATAGTGCCTTCCTCAGGAAAGTACCATGAACTTCCTTCAAACTTCAGGATCTCCAACCCCACAGACAGGGAATAAGCTCCAAGCTCTGGGTCTCTGAGTCTTGATCTACAATCTTCACTTCATCATGCTCTCCAACAAGGTCTTCAAGACAACACAAGCCCCACAACAAATTCCCCAAAACAAACCCCAGAGATGAACAGATAACCACAAGACAGACAAAATCAGTAGGCAACTTCAGAAAATACCTAAAAATACTAAACCAAGGGGAAAAATCTATCAATCAATCACAAGGGTCTATAACATCTACCCATAACATCCACACATGCCCCTACCCAAAAATCAAGACAAAACTATTTAGAGAAAATGAATTTCCTCACCTATGCACAACCTAAACCCTAATTAGGATACCCTAAAGCTACCCTAATTAAACTAATCAAATTTTAATCTAAAAATCAAGAATTAAATCCTACGGGGAACTATGATCTAATATCTAATTACACAAAAAAGAATGAGTTAAAAACCCTAAGGGAAAGCCCTAAAAGAAATTCTACAAAATCATGATGTCAAACTAAACATTCTAAAAGCTATTTAAAAGAAAAATCTATTAAAAATATGAAAAGAAAATAAAATGGACATTTTATTTATCTATAATTTTCTAGACAGGTTTATGAGCACATGAAAAAAACAAGAAGTAAAAAATATTAAATTTTCTATTTTATGAATTTTTAAAGAACAAGAAAATATTAAAAGAATAAAAGATAAAAGAAAACAATTAAAGGGGAGGGGGTGCAAATAGAAGGACACGCTAGTTCATTTTTAATGGGCCAGAATTTGGTGGGGTGCAGATAGAACGTGGGATAAGCCCAGGCGCTCCTCACTAACCAAAACGACGGCGTTTTGGGTTTTTTAAAATTCCCTCCAATTTGCTGAATGAATCTGGGCCGTGAGATTAAAAGACCAAGTCCAATATTCAAAATGAATCAACGGGTGTGATTATGTCTTCCACCTTGGACACCTAGGGTTTCATGAATGCAGTCCCCATACGCGAATCTTCTATCCTCCATAGCTCCCTCATCTCTCCACCATTTAACTCGATCCAAAAAACAAAATTGATCCTCTCACTGCCCTCTACACAGCCATGTCCATAGAATTCATTAAGACTCACTCCACAAAGAGTTACAAAGCGCGCAAGGTCTGGTACCATTTGTTTCGCATGGATATGCATGGAAATGGAATGGGCTCATATTAACCTAGAATGATCTACATCTTATGAGGATTACACTAAGCTAAAGAACTAAGATTATAGTACACTAAGGCATGAGTTCTCGCTCCCTAAACAGAAACGGCCATACAACAAACCTCCATGGAATGCTCTCATACTCATCACGATTCATCCCTAATTGGTCTCTATCATGTTTACCCTAACAACAAACCTTAACTATGCATAAATAATGAGATTCAAGAGAAAACGCATACCTTGCAAGTGATGATGGCTATGGTGTTTCTTCTCCAATCCAAGCCTTGGTACTTGCTACAAGTGATCTTCAATGGACCTATGTGCTTCTGTTTGCAGTGGTTCTTGATTACACTTCTTGAATCAACCTATCCAACCCTTCATGCAAGTTGGAGTGAAACTTGTGATTTCATGAACCGGCCACGAATTCTCCTTGATTTTTCTTGCCAAATGCTCAATGTTGATTATGGATGATGATGATGATCAGAATTGTAGTGATTGATGGAGTTTTAATGGAGTTTGGAATGAAAATGCAATTTTGGAGTGAAGGAATCAAAGTGTAGTATGCAAGCTTGAAAATCTCTAATCCATGCATGGAGTCACTCTATGGCTTATATAGATGAGAATAGAAATGTGTGGAAGTTTGTAGAACCTTCCATGAAGTTTCTAGAACTTCTCATGCAATGATAATTTGAATTTGTCATCTTTAGTAAATCTCATGCTATATCATGTTATACCATGCAATCTCACTCAATTTCTCCTCAAATGATATGGTAAAATGAAAACAAAGCCTTACAAGTCCTTGTGTAGCATTTTCCCATCTTTCCTTTTGATGCCTTAAAGTGCAAGTAACAAATTTACAAAGCAACTCCAATTTTTAAGCCTAAACTCAAAAATGTGGCTAAACCATTGTTTTTAAAATGATGTTTCCAATCAAAATGATATATTGGATGACCCATTTTGGATTTGTAGATCTTCCAAACCAATTTCCAATTTCAACTTTTTCAACTTATAAGCCATTTACAAGCCATTTGAACCACTTTTAAAACTCCATGCTATGAGCTTTTACAACAATTCATGACCTTCTTTCTAGACTTAAAATCACATTTTGAACAACTTTCATGTTTTGAGTTTTTCCATTTGAGGCTTGGAAATAGGAGATATGGCCTTTGCTTAAAATGACCTATCACTGATAAATGACCAAAATACCCCTGTCTTGTTCAAACCATAAGTTGAGTTCCACAAATCCTATCAAGGACTTCTACCACTCAAATTAAAGCTAAGGATATTCCCTTCAACACTCATGTTGACCAAGAGATCATAGGAATCATCCTACTAGGGAAAAAGTTGTCTGCAAGTTGGGTGACTTTCAAGGACCCAGATTCACATACTTCTGCTGACCTGTAATTTGTCAAAACCATAACTTGAGCTCTGCAACTCCTATCAAGGACTTCCACCACTCAAATTAAAGCTAAGAACAAGCTCTACAACATTCATGTTGTGGGGAAGATGAGATATCAATCACATCTAGAGCTAAAACTGCCTGGAAGATAGGGATCAAATTAGGGTTTTTCACTGACAATCCTTGGAAACCCTGACTTGAAACTTCTCAAACCCCTCAATCATGATGAGTTGGTCTAGGAATCATCTTTATAACATCTCTATGCATCCTTCCATGATCTCATGGCCCTTGGATTAGGTCTCAACCTTCTCCAAATTTTCAGTTACCCTAGGGTTGACCCAGTCAAAACCCTAATTCTACCACTCATGGTTGAATCTTCTGAATTCTTGCATAATGACCTCTCTGGGCTTCATTATGGCTATCAAGACATCTCATAGGCTTTCTCAAAACATCTAGTTCATTCTCAAAGTCTCAGAATCATCTGAGGAGCACCCACAACTCTCAAGCTATGAAGCACACTACCCTGGTTTCCACCAATTCCTCTGAGGATCTCTTGAACTTTCTGATGAAGGTATCAACTTTCAAACACTCAATGAATAAATAATTGTTGGTCAAATTTTGGGGTGCAACAATTTACAGGGGATTGAGAGAGGTGTGCCTAACAAGAGGATATCACCAAAGTTTCCAAGCTTAATCAATAGGTATTGTTCAAGTGATCAAGTGCTTATCATCATCAGAAGAATGTCAAAGTCCTTTGAAAGAGAATATGAATGAATATGGGTCACCTTCTATCTTGGAGGTCATGTGAAGATCATCAGAGGATATTGAGTCCATAGTTGTGGATGGAGAGTATTATGGAAGCTCATTGAGTGCCTTGAGGGTCATTGTGGAGCTTATCCAAGTCATTATATCAAGTGTAAGAAGCCACAGTCAAAAGTGGTGCATCTAGGGTTTTCATCTGGTCAACCCTAAGTCAACTGTGAAATTAAAAGAGATCAAGACTCAATTCCTAGTCTTTTTGATCATGGAATATTGTGTTGAGGAATATAAGAAGTTATTCCAAGATCAAATCAAGAAGAATCAAGAGTGTGAGAAGTTGCTAAGCTAGGGTTTCTAAGCTTGTCAGTGTAAAATCCCCTATTTAGTGCCTAACTTCAAGACCACATATCTCAACATACAAGTTTCATCTCCTCTTGACTCCAACACAAGACTTGTAGAGCATGTTTCTAGATTTCTTTTGAGTACTAAAACTCATCCATTGGGTTTCGAGAACTCAAGTTATGATGCTGACAAGTTGTGGGTCCTCAGATGAATGTGATTTTGGTCAACAAAAGTTAACCAACTTCCAAGACATTTTTGACCTAGAAGGATGTTTCTCCTCACTTTGACCCAAACATGAAAGTTGTTCCTTATGATCTTAGATTTCCAAAAAGACCTAGAAGTCCTTCATCTGATTTGTGAAGCTCAAGATATGAAGCTTGCAAGGCAGGGGTATTTTGGGAAACTTTGATTATAGGTCATTTTGGTTATAGGTCAATTTCACAACTTTGAACACTTCAAATAGAAATTTCTCCAACATCAAACTTGCATCAAATGAGCTCATTTACATCATCAAACATCAAGCTATCATGGATTTGGCTTGTATGTGAAGATTGGGGAAAAAATTTCATGAAAAAAGACTTTAAAGGGCCATGATTTGGATTGAATTGAATTTAAACCATTTCAAATCATATTTGTACAATTTTTGAGTCCCTTTGACATATTAAAAACAATTCTCAAATCAGAATTGGTGTATAATGTCCAAAACTCAAGAAATCCAAAGTTGCTTCAAGCTTAAGGCACACATCCAATTCCAACCATAAGATTGTTTCAAGGGCCAATTTTCATCCATTGGATCTCTATTCATTGCAAACAACTAGTTTGAACCAAAAGCAAGGCCATTAGAGCCAAAAATAGTCGTGAATTTGAAGCTTGGAACTCAAAATTGGATTTTTTAATTCACCCTTAACAAGCCACAATTGGGCCTCCAATTGTGCTCAGATCCATTGAATATAACCCTCAGATGATTCACAAATGCTCAGAAGTGAAGATTGGTGGAGATTCAACAGAATTTAGTTGGAAATTTTGGAGGAGAAAGTGAAATCGTGATTCTTCAATTCAAGTCATTTCAAGCCAATTGAAGGTTTCCGAAATCTTCATTGAAGATCAGGGAAGCTTTCTGGATCATTTCCTACAAGTTTCAGTTGCAAATCAAGACCCAACGGAGGAGCTCCGTTAGGTAAGCTATCTTTCCAAAATTCTCCATGATCAAGCATCTATTAACTGCCATTCTTGATGCATATTGAAGCCTTATGCTTATAGATCATTTTTGGATTGAATTGGTAACTATTCTTGATGATTCTTGAATATTGCTCAAAATTTGTTTGATTCATTTTTCCCTATTCTTGAGAGATAAATGGATATGAACCCTAGATTATTGATCAGCGTGAGGAGAGGATGAGTTTAGACTAAAAAATCTTGTGTTTTGGTGGAGTTTTGAACTCCCTGCATTTTTGGCTGATCGGAGAAGACGACCGGAGCACAATGGCTCCGGCGTCTGGTTATTTTCCCACCGTACTCACGTGTAATTCCACCTCATGCTCTGACCTTTTGACCTATCTTGATCCAATGGCCAGGATTGCATCTAATTCCCTTTGACTTGGCCACGCGTATCTTGACTGCCACATGTGTTTAGTGAAACAGAGCGTTTTGCTCCCAGGCTGTTTAGCTTGGATCATGGGCCTTCTTTAATATTCACACCTCCCTTAGTAGATGGCCCATCATAATAACTGGATTCTTTTACTATTTACCACGCACCTTTTCCATTTTCTTTTTCTTTTCATTATTTTTCCATTTTGTGATCTGTTTGATTTTAATTCCATTAAAAGGCTTCCACTGAGATAAAAATCCATAAAAATAGTTTTTACACATTTCAAGATGTTAAATAATTTTAGTAAATTTTAGTTTTATTTTTTGAACATTTTTTCAATTAAAAAAGGATTATTTCTTTGGAAGCATTTTAATTGAGTTAAATTTCCTTCTTTGTTGATGTTGATTTTCTTTCTTGATGAATTCTTCATGTTAATGGCTGATAATTCATTCTCATATTCATGAAAAGTTAGGTGAATTTTTAGACATTCTTACCCCTGGTTTTATTGACAATAGGTTAGGGTTTTAGGTTAGTCTTTATGACCCTCGATTCACCCTTACTTTTAGGGTATCCCTTTGAATTTCTTTTCTATTTGCATAGTTGTGGTTGGACTTAGTCTCCATACTTGTGACCCCTGGTTCCTAACACGGGTCATATAGGATTTTATTTGGCTTTTTTTGGATATGTTTGCTATTTTTAGTGTATTTTCCATTTTAGGCCACCCTTGTGTGATGTTTACCCTAATACATGAACTAGTTAGTTTCCTAATTGGTTTTTGTGCATTGATTGAGCTTCTAATCCTTGAGTATTCATGTTATAGAAATACTGAGGTGTTTGTATGTTGAATTATAGGTCCTAACTTGGCTTGAAACTTGTTTAAGTTTGTGCATCTTTTAGGCCTTTCCTTTTAGGGTTTCATGTGTACATATGTGAATGTTTCCACTCTCTTAACATGAATCACTTGCATTCTTTTACATGTTTTGAAGCATTTATTTTGTGTACATTCTCCCTTCATCTCTCTCTCTGTCCAAGGACTTTGGGGCACCATTTGGGTTTGCTTAGTCCCTCCTGTGGAGGTACTTGAAGCATGACTTGAATGGTGAACCATGAGGACATTTTTGATACATTCTTTTGCAAAAATCATGATGATGCCTTGGTTCAATGATATTTTGAGCATCTTGCTAGTTTCATACCATCTCTTAGCTCCCCTTTGCTTTAGGTCCTTATTTATTTGCATTTGAGTTGCCTTAGGGCTCATGATTGATGTTTGGAATGTTGTAAGCTTCTTCTCTCTTTTTCTCTATTGCATTAATAAAGGTTGAGATGTGCTTGTGGTGGTGTTTACCCCACACTTTTTCCTCCCTTTGCTTGTGTGTTATTTTCTCTTTTTGCATTTCTTACTTGCATTAATAAATGTTGAGATGTGCTTGTGGTGGTGTTCACCCCACACTTTTTCCTCCCTTTGCTTGTGTGTTGCATTACATATGCATTCATCCCTATCTCATGTCTTACTTCATGTTGTTTCTCTTTTCTTACCATGCTCCCTTAGGTTCTCTAATCTCCTTGTTTAAGGATGATTATGACAGACCCTAGGATTTAATCCATGTATGAGAACATTAAGTAGAATTCCCCCTAACCTCAACTATAGGTCCATCTTGCATGACAACTACTAGGTTTTGAACAAGTTTCCCTTTAGTTTGTCCTCTCTCTTTCTCATCTCAAAACAACTCTAAAATACTTAATAAAGGTTAATGAATGTTGTGCATACGAGCCTTAAGTATCGGGGAAATGATGATTGGGTGGTTGCCTCTTAATTGTCTAGAGTGTTAGCATATGTCCTTTGGACGACATGTGACGCATTCGCTCCTAGGTCATAGTCTCTAGTGCAACGTGAATTACAAACAATAAGCAAAACACTTCTCTTAAAAGACTTCAAAAACAAATGATCAAACTTCATTTTGTCCTTTGGGGACCCCTTAATAATGGAAAACCTTTTCATAAACAAGAGTTTTGTTAACTCTTAGTTCTACCGCAAACAGGTAACGCCTAAGTCTCTAATGGTCGAGCTGCATACACCTAACTGCTAGAACTACTTGTTAACCCTACTCGGGTTAAAAACATTTGAACCAACCGGTGTTCTTATTTGCCCGAACTACGTTTGCTCTGATTTCTCATGCCAGATGAGGATACGTAGGCACAAGACGGCGATGTCTTGGAGAGCAACCTTTCCCCACTTTCACCCGTAGTTTTCCGAACTACGTTGACTCTGACTTTCCCATTCCACGAGGGAATACGTAGGCATAGAGCGGTGATGCTCTGTCGAGTTACTTTTCTTTTCTTTTGTCCCAGACCTTTAGCGTAGATAGTTTCAATCACCCTTTTAGATAGATAACAAGCGTGGATCCCGTCGAGTACGACGGACGTGAGGGGTGCTAATAGCTTCCCCTTGTGTAAACGACTCCCAAACCCAAGATTTGGTTGCGATGACCGATCTTATCCCATATCCGCTAGGTTTTTCCTGATCGTTTCCTTTCCCCCTGTGGGATAAATAACGAACGGTGGTGACTCTTCTGTCATTGCCGGCACCTTTTTTTGCAGTAGCGACAACTGGCGACTCTGCTAGGGATTGGGTTTATACCTGCGAGAGGGATTGGGTTGTGCAAGAAACCTTGACCTTCAGATTACCCGGTTTTCTTTAAAGTATGAATATGATTTATTGATATCAGTGGTCCTTATTATCAGAGTTGTGCTATGTTCTTGCCAAAGCGAAGCGCCGGTTCTTCTCGATCAACAACACAATAATCTTGATCCCCTGTTGCATTCTTTTTGCATTTTGCATTTGCATTATGATATTACATCTCATTAACATGTATTTATGTTGCAGCTGTATATTTCCCTTTGATTCTAGTGTTCTTTCATCTGACATGGAACCCCTGAGGAATACATTGGCCTATAAATTTCCAAAACCGGATATTGGAGCTTTGCGGAGTTTGATTTCTTTAGCCGACAAGAAAGTAATGGAAGACTTCAGACAGTCGTATGGGAAGCTTCTGAGAGTTGTGTGCAAGCCTTCTTTGAATGAGTTGAATGGTCTTCAGACCCTATTGCAGTTCTACGATCCTCAACTGAGATGCTTTACTTTTCGGAGTTATGTGTTGGCGCCTACATTAGAGGAGTTCTCTGCACTGCTGGGAATGCCTATTCTTAATTAGATACCGTTCTATCATACTGAGGATGAGCCTAATCTGGCTAAGCTAGCTGCAACTTTACATTTAGATGTCTCTGAGTTGAAAGGGAAAGTAGCTAAAATAAATGGAGCGTCTGGGTTTCCGCTGCCTTTTCTGGTGGATAAAGCTCGACATTTTGTCAAAGAGGGTTGTTGGGTGGTATTCAATGTTATCATGGCCTTGTGTATCTACGGTATTTTGTTATTCCCTAATATTCCGGACTTTGTGGATTTAGACGCATTCTTTATCTTTGCTTCGGGGAATCCCATACCTACACTGCTGGGTGATGTTTATCATTCCGTACACTATAAGAACGAGAACAGAAGAGGGAAGAGTGTATCCTGCTGTGCACCCTTATTCTACCTATGGTTCATAAGCCATCTTCCCAAGACTGGTCCTTTCTCTGATACTGCAGGTACGTTGGAGTGGTATGAACGTCTGATAGGGTTGTCTGTTGAAGACATCGTTTGGTTTGACCGGGATATATTGGGTATTGAAATCATTTATAGTTGTGGAAGCTTTCCTAACGTCCCACTCATCGAAAGGAATGGTTGCATTAACTATAACCCGTCCATTGCAATCAGGTAATTTGGGTACGCATTGAGAGGTCCTCCGAAGGATGAAGAGATATAGGAATCTATGTATCACACCGGTTTGTTGGAGGGAGATGCTTTAGCCAGATTTGAGCATGCATGGAAGAATATCCATCGAAGAGGAAAGGTTTCCTTGGGAAAGAGTAATAGTCGAGCTTATGATCCCTACTTAGGTTGGATTCAGGATAGAGCGAAGAGGTTGTTGATGCCTTTTCCTTCCATTAAGCCCCTGTGTCCTCCTGTGATCGAAGAACCCACCACTATGGATATTTAGAAGTACGACCAGTTATGGCCGAGAAAGAAGAGCTACGAAAAGCTAATGAGGAGTTAGAGAAAGAAATTGCTCAGCTCCGAAGTGAGAAAAATGAAGCCGTATACTCTTTCAAGAAGCAAACTGAACTCGTGAACATATTGGATACCGATTTGACTAAGCAGACCAATGCTCGTGAACGCTTAGGCTTGGATTTGAATGCTGTTAGCAGCGTGCTTGCTACTAAAAATCAGGACTTGGGTAAAGCTTATCTGGAAATCTCCAAGTTCAATACTCTGTGGAACGCTACGCTCACCAACAACAAAGAGCACGAAGACAAGTTGAAGCTGCAGATCAACAAACTAAAGACTCAGTTGAGAGCCAAAGACGAGAAGATTTCAGCAGAAGCATCGCTCAGGCGTGACAGCGAGTACAGGTTGAATGAAGCTATTGCAAACTTGAGGGATTGCAGGTTGAGAGTTGATTCCAAGAGATGTAAGCTTGAATATTGTTTTGGGGAAGGAGCCTGAGAGGACTATGCTGAGGGCCTACAGCGTACCGTTAGCCAGTGAGAGATGCTTATTCAGGGACTACTTACCCGACCGGATCATCCTGAGATGCAGAAGTTGTTAGAGGACTTCCGATCTCGCCATCCAGCTTGGTTATCTTTCTGTCTATCTGTAGTTGTTGCTTATGCTTATGGACCATCACCAGGCTTTTTGGTTGAGGTCCTTTCTGATTGTACTCAGTTGATTTGATTGTACACTGCCTGCGTGGCTTTCCATTTATATATGAGGAGTTTCTGCTATTGCTTGTCTATGGGGTTTTTCCATTGTCGTGCTTTCTCCCAGAACTAGAATTGAGGGGGAAATTTCCCTGTTGCATACGTACATGTTTGCATAGCATTTTTTGCATCACAGGTACAACAGGACCATTTATCTTATCTCTGTTTCTCCGTTAGTGTGTTTCAGGATAGACAACCAGGATATTCACCGCTACGCTACTCGAGGAAACCAGAAAAGAGCAATGGAACAAATCCAGTCTGAGATACACGAGATGAGGGACCATTTGACTCATTTTATGGAGCTTATGCAAGGCGTTGCCAGCGGTCAAGAGCAGCTCCGGACTTTGGTGCAGCCCTTGATTGCACGCATGGATAGCAACAGAGTGTTGCATGGAGGAAATGTTGCAAGCCCTCCACTTGTTGAGACCCCTCATGCTGACAATTATGTGCCTGTTGTGAATATCCCTGTTACTGGAGGGAATGGAAGTGGTAATGGTAATGGTGCCACTAATGTTGGAGTTAATGTGCATGCGACTGGAACGGGCAACGGTAACTTCGAGACCAATGGTAATATTGGTGGAGCTAATGGCAATACTGTTGGAATGGGTAATGCTGGAAACGTTGGTGCTGGTAATGTGTATGGTCATGATGCTGCTGAGGATGTCCATGGTAATATGCATCAACCATGGAATGAGGATCGTCAAGATGATATTTTCTCGGTGAAAGACGTCGGAGCTGAAATGTCGTCTGAGGCTATCAGAAGGTTTAAGTTGTTAGAAGATAAGATGAAAAGCTTTGAAAATCAAAATGCCATGGGCCTCGACATGGCTAACCTGGGAATCATCCCTGACTTGAAAGTACCTCTAAAGTTCAAAGGCCCCGACTTTGACAAATATAAGGGCACCACCTGCCCAAGGGTCCACTTGCATTCCTACCACCGGAAGATGTCTGCGTATTCGGACGATGAGAAACTACTGATGCACTTCTTCCAGGACAGCTTGTCCGGGACGTCTCTTGAATGGTACATGGGGTTGGAGCCCACCAATATCCTAAGCTGGAAGGACTTGGCTGAGGCCTTTGTAAAGCATTACCAATATAACATCGACCTTGCTCCCAACAGGGTCCAACTTCAGAATCTTTCCCAACGAAATAATGAGTGCTTCAAGGAGTACGCCCAGAGGTGGCGTGAACTCGCGACAAGGGTGAAGCCTCCAATGGTGGAGCGCGAGTTAATCAACATGTTCGTTGCTACTCTACCTGGCGTCTACTATGAAAAGTTGATCAGCAGTATGTCGAGCAGTTTCTCTGATTTGATAATCACGGGAGAAAGAATGGAAAACAAAATAAAGCTCGGGAAGATCCAAGCAGGTGAGATGCCCTCGGCTGGAGGAGGAAAGAAAGTGTTTGGTGGAAAAAAGCGGGAAGGTGAGACTAGTTCGGTGTCTAGTTCTCGGGGAAGAGGAAAAGGTCAGTATCAGAATAAATAGGTTGCAAGCGTCACAATTCTAGTACAACAACAACAACAACCGCAGTAGCAGCAGAATCAACAGAATCAACAGGGATACATAAGATTTTAAACAGAGGCCGGACGACAAACAGAGTATTTGATGCGCCACCAATGCCATATTCGCAGTTACTCCAGGCTTTACTGCAATTGCAACTTATCCAGAAAAGAACCCTAGCTCCGTTGACTGGGCCACCTCCACCAGGGTATGATGCGAACGCTTACTGTGAGTTTCATTCAGGTGCCCCGGGGCACCATATCGGTAATTGTAAGGCTTTCAAGCATAAGGTGCAGGATATGATTGATAGCAAGGCAATTAATTTCTCCCATGACGCTCCCAACGTTATACAAAATCCTATGCCAAACCACGGACAAGCCGGAGTCAGTGGGACCATCGAGAATGATGGTTTAGATTTGATAGTAGATGTTAGTGAGCTGAAGACGCCATTGAGCTTCGTAAAGGCTTGACTGTTGAAGGGGGTGTTTACCCGGGCTGTACTGAAGATTGTGTCGAATGTCTGAATAATCCTGAGGGATGTGTGCAGTTGAAGGTTTGTATTCAACGTATGATGGATAGTGGAGAACTACAGTTTGATCGGGCTGTTGAGAATAAGTTTGAAGGCGTTGACGCCGAAGGGCCGCAATCATAACAACGCATTACATATTTCAATTGAATGTCGAGGGGCTGTTATGTCCTACGTATTGGTGGATACCGGATCTTCTTTAAATGTGTTACCAAAAAAGGCGTTGATGAAATTGGACACTCGGGGTATTCTCTGTACACCAAGTGATCTCGTGGTGACAGCCTTTGACGGAACTAGACGATCAGTGTTTGGGGAGCTTACTTTGCCCATTTAGGCAGGGCCATAAGTGTTCGATGCAGTTTTTTATATAATGGACATCCAACCCGCCTATAGTTGTTTATTAGGCCATCCATGGATCCACTCAGCGGGAGTTGTGACCTCCACGCTGCATCAGAAACTCAAATACATGGTTGGTGGCAGCATCGTTACCGTATATGGAGAGGAAGACATAATGGTTAGCCATTTATCGTCGTTCAAATATGTGGAAGTGGATGGGGAGATCCACGAAACTCTCTTCAAGCATTCGAAACAGTCCAGGTGAAGATAAGTCTCCTGCAGCGAGCAAAGCGCCTGAAGGGGCCATGTCTTCTTTTAAGGGGGCACAGACAGCAGTGCAGACTAGAGCAACACAAGGTTGGGACCAGGTGTTAGACATCCCCAACAAACAGGATAAATTTGGTCTGGGGTACCGTCCGTCTTCTTCAGGATCCTCGCAGAGTGCGCCGCGCTACAAGGGGCCGGTACAGTTCACCAGGGGTGGAGTTATTTTTGAGCGCATCAATGTTGTTTCTGATGAAGAAGGGGATAGCAATTGCGATATGGACGCCTGGATCACGTCGAGCACGCCAGGACAACACCTCAACAACTGGACTATCCAGGAGGTCATTTAAGTGACGCACGAAGAGTAATTCTTTGTTTTCTCGATTATTGTACAACCCTATGTTCTACCCGAAACATAGTGGTTTTATCATCAGGGCCTCATTTGTTTATACTTGAACATTTTATCAATAAATCAAAGGGGAGTTTTTCGTATTCAAATTTTGTAATCCTTGTTATTCTTGTTTTTTGTTCGTTTAAACAATAAAATGGCAATGTGGTTTGTGCTGACTTGCATATCATTTTAAGAATTTAACAATTGTTATTGCAGGACTCACATAATTTCATATGACACCGATTCAGAACCCCTTATGACTCGCTTCGACTTTGATCATCTGATATATCAGGCTGAAGAAGAGATTGATGAAGATGAGGGTCTGCCAGAAGAGCTAGCTAGGCTCCTGAAACAAGAAGAAAAGGTTATTCTACCTTAGCAAGAGGACATCGAGATCATTAACTTGGGTTCTGAGAAAGCCAAGAGAGAAGTTCGGATAGGGGCTGCGTTGCAAAGTGACATCAAGCAGAGATTGGTCGAGATGCTTCGAGAGTATAGTGACATATTTGCTTGGTCCTATGAAGACATGCCCGAGCTCAATACTAATATCGTGGTTCATCATATACCGTTGTGTGAAGAATGTCCGCCAGTCAAGCAGAAGCTTAGAAGGACGAGACCAGATATGGCTGTAAAAACCAAGGAAGAGGTCCAGAAGCAATTGGACGCTGGGTTTTTACCTGTAACAACTTACCCTCCATGGGTCGCCAACATAGTACCTGTACCGAAAAAGACGGCAAGCTATGGATGTGTGTAGATTACAGAGATCTTAATAAGGCGATCCCAAAAGATGATTTCCTGCTCCCCCACATTGACGTGTTGGTCGATAACACTACTCAATTTTCGGTATTTTCCTTCATGGATGGCTTTTCCAGTTATAACCAGATCAAGATGGCACCGGAAGATATGGAGAAGACAACGTTCATTACGCCGTGGGGGACATTTTGCTACAAAGTAATGCCTTTTGGGTTGAAGAACGCAGGGGCAACTTACCAGCGGGAAATGGTCACTTTGTTTCATGATATGATTCATCACGAGATTGAAGTTTATGTTGATGACATGATAACAAAGTCTCAAACGGAGGAAGAACATCTGGTCAACTTGCTGAAGCTGTTTGAGAGGCTCAGAAAATTCAAATTAAGGTTGAATCCTAACAAGTGTACTTTCGGGGTACGGTCCGGAAAGCTATTGAGGTTTATTGTTAGAGAAAAGGGAATCGAGGTAGATCCTGCAAAAATAAAAGCTATACAAGAGATGCCAGAGAAAGAAGTTCGCGGTTTCTTAGGGAGACTGAACTACATTGCTTGGTTCATATCTCACCTTACAGCCACGTGCGAGCCAATGTTCAAGCTATTGAAAAAAGATCAGGCGGTCGTCTGGAATGATAATTGCCAAAGGGCATTTGACAAAATCAAAGAATATCTGCAGGAACCTCCGATATTGATACCTCTAGTAGCTGGAAGACCATTAATCATATACTTAACAGTTCTTGAGAACAACATGGATTGCGTTCTCGGTCAACACGACGAGACTGGAAGAAAAGAACATGCAATATACTATCTGAGTAAAAATTTCACAGATTGTGAGTCTCGTTACTCGATGCTCGAGAAAACATGTTACGCACTCGCGTTGGCTGGCAAACGTTTAAGACAGTATATGCTTAATTATACAACCATGCTGATTTCGAAGATGGATCCGATCAAGTATGTCTTCGAAAAGCAAGCGCTTTCAGGCAGAATTGCCAGGTGGCAGATGGTACTGACGAAGTATGACATCCAATATGTTTCCCAGAAGGCTATCAAGGGAAGTGTTCTGTCAGAATACCTTGCTGAACAGCCTATCAAAGACTATCAACCGATGAAGTTTGAGTTTCCCGACGAAGACATCATGTTCCTCAAGATGAAGAATTGTGATGAACCATTTCCTGACGAAGGTCCAGAGCTTGGCTCCTAGTGACAATTGATATTCGATGGTTTTGTTAACTCGTGCGAAAGTGGAATTAGGGCAATCATCACGACTCCCCATGGGTCTCACATCCCGTTCACCGCCAGATTGACGTTCCCATGCACCAACAACGAAGCGGAATCTGAGGATCAAAAATCTTGATGTATACGGCGATTTAACACTTGTCGTTAATAAAATCAAAGGAGAGTGAGAGACTCGTCAACCCAATCTGATTTCCTACATGAATTATGCCAGGAGGTTGTTGCCGTTCTTTGATCGTGTATAATTCCACCATGTACCGAGAGCAGAAAACCAGATGGCGGACGCGCTAGCAATATTATCCTCAATGTATAAGGTGAATTTTTGGAATGAAGCTCCAAGAATCGTCATCTCGCACCTTGATAGGCCTGCATTCGTGTTTGCAATTTAGGAAGCCTCTGATGGTAAGCCGTGGTTTTACGACATCCATAACTTTCTTAAGAAACAAGAGTATCCGCCAGGGGCGTCGACCCAAGATAAGAAGACTCTAAGAAGGTTGTCTGGCAACTTTTACTTGAATCAGGATGGGGTTCTCTACAATAGGAACTATGATTTGGTGCTACTCAGATGCGTGGACGAGAAAGGAGCAAGCTTGCCTATGGAGGAAGTCCACGAGGGTACTTTTGGCACACATGCCGGTGGACATGCCATGTCTCGGAAGTTGCTTCGAGCAAGGTATTGTTGGCTGACGATGGAATCTGATTGTTTCAAATTTGCGAAGAAATACCATAAATTCCAGATTTATGCAAACAAGATTCATGTGTCGCCATGTCCTCTGAACGTCATGGCGTCCCCGTGGCCGTTTTCCATGTGGGGCATCGATATGATTGGAAAGATTGAGCCGACCGTGTCTAATGGACATCGTTTCATTTTGGTAGCCATCAACTATTTTACCAAGTGGGTGGAGGAAACCTCGTATGCCAATGTCACCAGGAAAGTCGTAGCCTGGTTCATTAAGAAGGACATCATCTGTAGATACGGAGTGCCCGAGCGGATCATTACTGACAATGGTTCGAATATGAATAATAAGATGATGAAGGAGTTATGCCAGAACTTCAAAATCGAGCATCACAACTCATGTCCCTATCGGCCGAAGATGAATGGCGCTGTCGAAGCGGCCAACAAAAACATCAAGAAGATAGTGCAAAAGATGGTTGTTACCTACAAAGATTGGCATGAGATGTTGCCTTTCGCTTTGCACGGTTATTGTACGATGGTACGCACATCAACCAAAGCAACACCTTTCTTGCTAGTATATGGTATGGAAGTTGTCCTGCCATTGGAGGCAGAATGGATAAAGAATAGACTGAATCCGCTCAGCCTGATGGATGAGAATAGGTTAGCATCTATCGCATATGATCGGTTGTATCAGAGCCGGATGAAGAAAGCTTTCGACAAGAAGGTGCGTGTTGCACCCTAAAATTTTCTCAACCTATTTCACTTGGTTTATGTTTCAATTACATTAGCATTTGCATATAGAGTCATGTACATAGTCTAATCATCTGCATAGCATAGCATAACAAGTCATCCAACAAGGGACCAAGTACTATTCTCATCTCTAGGAGCCTATCAAGAGGTTATTATTCTAATTCAATCTCATTCAAGTCATCAGAAAGGATTTGAAAGCTGAGAAGTCAGTTGGATCAAGCAGTAAATCTATCTCCTATCTAAGGGTATCGGAAGATCATCAAAGAAGTTGTGAGCTGTGAATTGAAGGCATGGAGAGTATCTAGACATCATGGAAGACTTAGAGAGTCATTTGGAGAAGGAGACAAGTCATTGGTATGATCACAAGAATTGCAGTTGAAGACAGTCAACTAGGGTTTCATCTGGGTCAACCCTGGGTCAACTTTAGGTCAATTGATTGATTGAAAGGCATTAAGGGCTATTGGAAAGATGTGGGGTTCATCATTTGACATGTAGAGAAGGATGTGGTGATGTGCCAAGAAGAATTCAAGAGAAATCAAGGAGAAGAGGAGTTTCTAAATTAGGGTTTTTGTGTAAAATCCCCTAGTTTAGGTCAAATATCCAAGCAAGATAAGTTAAAATGCAAGCTTCAAATGGATCCTTGGCTGAACGGGAACTTGTAGAGGATCTCAAGACCTTTAATTTGAGTGGTGGAAGACATCAAGGAGATTTATAGAACTCAAGTTATGGTCCTTGCAAGTTACAGGTCATCTGAGGTATCTGAAATTTTGTCTGTGAAAGTTACTTGTCTTCCAAGCAATTTTTACCCCTCAAGGAGATTTCAAATGAATTTCTGGTGAACATAAGAGTTGTTCCTCATTGTCTTATCTTTCTATAATGGTATGGTATGCCTTCATCTGATTTGTGGAACTCTACTTATGGTCTTGGCAAGCAAAGGGTATTTTGGTGATCTGAGAATTACAGGTCATTTCAAACCTATGCCCAAAACTCATACAAGGAAGCTTCAAATGAAAAACTTAACAACATCAAACTTGCTCCAAATGACATTTTGAGTCTAGAAAAGTGGTCATGAAAGATTGGAAAGGTTCATAGCTCAAGGTTTCAAATTTGGTGAATTTAATGAATAAAAAATGACCTAAATTTGAGATTTTTCATAATTTGGCCAAATGGGATGAAATTATAGGTCATTTTGATTGGAAAAAATGTTTTAAAAACATTGGAAAAAGTGGATTTTTGAGTTTGGTTCAAGATTTAGAAGATATGCTTGGTTACTTACAAAGGAAGTTACATAATCCAAATCCAAGGGAAAGTGTGCATGGGAAGTTTCTCTAAGGTTCTAGGACTTTCTATTCTTATCTATATATTGCATTGAGAGGCTTCATGCCATGGTTGGTGATTCATTTTGTGCATGATACCAAGTTTCACATCATTCTTCCACTTTGCAAAACCATCTCAAACTTCATCAAATCTCCATCAATTTCAACATTTTTTGATCTGATCATCATCAACATCTTTCATAGATCACAATTCCATCAGAATTTGGTTGATTTGAAGAAGAACTCGTGCTGTTCAAGTTCATCTTCCAATGAGCAAGAACTTTGGGGATTGCAAGATTCAAGGAGTTTGCACAAGATCCATTGCATACAGAATCAAGAATTGAGTGTGTGGATCAAGTTCAGAGCATTGCAAGCATTGGATCAAGAGAATTCTACAACTGTTTTCACCATTTACACCAGGTTGGTTTCTCATTCGAATTGCTTGATTTAGTTAGAATCATAGAGATTTGTAGGGTTAGAACTGCTAGGATAGGTTAGATGATGGATTTCACAAAGTTTGAGGAAGTTTCATGAAGGTTAACAATGGTGCACCAAATCTGTTAGGGTTTATAACATCAAGAATATGGCACTACACTCTTGAATATATAGCTTAAAATGATCAGTGTAGAGTGTAGATCGTGTTAGGGTAAAGATTGACAAGGTTTGGCATGGTTGATAACAGGTGAAAATGGTGGAACCGAGTTTTTCTACCTATCGGGTTTGAGTTTTGAGCGAGCTTTAGAAGGAAGTAATGGCATGGTTGTGTAGAGGGGAAGAAGTAGAGCAACTTTGCTCTTTACATCGTGTGAATTCATGGAGAATCAAGGGATAACAGAGGGGTATAAAATTCGTGCATGGTGAGGTTTTTCTGGTTTTAGGGTTTGCCCAAGGTTGAAGATGAAGGAGGACCCTACGATTTGGTGTTTGACTTGACTCAGATTGTAATCCAATGGCCGTGGTTTAAAGTTGAAATATGGAGGGAAATCTGGGTGCTAAACGCACCGTTTCATTAATTCTATCAGACTGGGCTTTGGTTTCACTTGCTAATGCCACCCCCATTCGCAGGCCCAAAACCAATTTCAACTAAAAATCTTACTTAATGCACCGTTTCTTGTTTTTTTAATTTTTGTTATGTTTCTGTTTGACTGGGCCCAGACGTGCATTGCTAGGCGCGCCCCCCAGTCTGGGCCCATCTCTTATTTTAACTGATTTTACATGCTTTCTGCACCCATATCCAACTTTGAATCATTTTAATTTCAATTTCTTTTAATTCTTCAAAAAAATCATAAATAACTGAAAATTGCATATTTTTCATTGGTTGTTTTGGCATCCTTTTCATATTTTTGTTAAGAAAAATATCAAATATTAAAAATGGCATTTTATTTTGTTTTAATATTTTTTGTGCATTTTTCTTTTAAATAGCTTTTTAAATGGTTTAGTTTGATACATGAAATTGGTAATTTTAGTTTGAATGCTTTTACATTTTTGAACCATTCTTTTTAGGTTGATTAGCTTAGAACTTTAGCTTGTATATAAAATTTAATTCACAATTTTAGAACTTAATTGGAGATGATTTGTTTAGGTGTGATTAGTGTGATCAAAACTAGGGTTTAGGAGATAATATAGGTGAATTAAATCATTTCCCTTAGGAGTTGTAGATTGAATCTTTGGGGTATGGGACTATAGGGATTATGGGTAGATAATAGATCCCTTAGAAAATATTAGGATTCCCCTATTACTATCAGTATACTGCTTATATTTGCTTGATTGTGTGGTGTGCCCTCTCTAGGGCTATTTTCATTTGTCTGTGTGGGGTATTGGGTTTGCTTGGGGATTGGTAGAGCTGAAGACTGTGATGATGAAGGCCATTGGAGATCAAAGATGATTGAAGACCAACTTTCAGAGTTGATGAGGAGCACCCTTTGCTGGCAGCTGTTGAGGAGTATAGGATTTAGGAGCTAGGCAGAGCTCTAGAGTAGAAAACTTGATTCACAAACATGGAAGGCCTTGTCTGCCTCCATCCTTTATCTATGATTCAAAGTCTCTTTCAAATATCCACCTCCTTCCTTTGGAAGGATTAGTGAATGTATTTGAAAGATAGAACTTTTGAGAGAAAACTGTCAGTATAATGTTAACAGTTAATGAGCCACCCTTGGTAGGTAATTGACTGTCTAACATTCATTTCATCTTGTTGACTGAGATTCATCTTGGAGATTGAGACTTGAAGAAAAGCCATTGCAGATTGAAGACTGATGACAAAGACCTTGCTTGAAGGCTATGAAGATAAAGACTGAGGCTTGCTTGAAGCTTGTAGCTGCTTGGAGATGACTTGGGGACAGATGTTGATGCAGAGCTGCTGTGGCTGTTTATTTTTGCTGTTTAATTTCTTGATGTATTGATTGGTTTTCCCTGACTGTATTGTTTGCTGTTTAACCTGTTGGGTTGAAAGTGAATTCTGTTCACTTTTGCCTATTGTTTTCTAGGTTCGAGGTTGAGTGGGACTCCCTTGCCTCGCTTGTATTGCTGCATCCATGCATTTTACTGCTTTATTGCATATGCTATTGTTTCTGTTTCCGTCTATTCCTTTAGGATCTCTGTTTCTCTCTGCGCAAGAGAGGAGCATGATAGACACTAGGTCTTAACCCATGCATGATAACATTAGGTTAGTTTGATTCCCTTCGCAACCGTAGGTTAGAGTTCTGTCTCTTCTTTCTCAAAACAACCAGAAAAACACAATAAATATTTCAAACACAATAAAAGACACTTCTTCCGTAAAAGAATGTGAACTCATCAAAACGTCATTTTTTGTCCGCTTGGACCGGTAATCAGAGAAACCCTTTTTCAGAAGGAATAAAAACAATCAAGACAGACTTGCGTCGTACGTGGCCCGAACCACGTTTGCTCTGATCTTTCATGCTGTATGAAAGTACGTAGGCATAGGATGCGATATCCTAGAGAGCAACCTTCCCCTCCTTTCCAGTAGGTAGGCGAACTATGTTGACTCTGATTTCTCGTTCCAGACGGGAATACGTAGGCATAAAGTGCGATACTTTGCCGAGTCATTTTATTTTCTTTTAACCCTTGACCTTTAGAGTAGATAGAATAACAATCCATACCCGAAAACAAGCGTGGATCCCGTCGAGTACGACGGACGTGAGGGGTGCTAATACCTTCCCCTTGCGTAACCGACTCCCGAATCCAGGTTTTGGTTGCGATGACCATTCCTTTCCCCGTTTTGCGGTAGGTTTACCTCGAGCGTTTCCTTTCCCCTCTTTGGGATAAATAACGCACGGTGGCGACTCTTCTGTTCAGCCGGCGCCGATTTTCGCAGTAGCGACAGCTGGCGACTCTGCTGGGGAGCCAACGTCCCCTGGCTGCTAAGGACTGCGATAGTTCCTTATGCATTTGGGATCCAACGTCCCTTAAGCGAGTCAATCCTAGCGCTTGTTTTCCCGTCGAGGATTTTGCATGGATTTATATTTCTGTATTTTACTTTCAGCATTATATTATTGATTATTATTGCTGTATTGGGGTGTGACGGGTGTTCTATGATTGAGAGATAAGCCGGACCTGGGCTTGAGTGCACCTAGAATTAGAGTAGAAAGTAGTGGGCGCGTGTCGGCTTTGCTTGCATTAGTGTCTCACGAAATCTACACTCGGACGAGGTTCTTCTGGTTGGCTTCTTTTTCTACCCTTTTGGTCGAAGGGGTTGTTGGTCAGCTGAATTGTCGACTCCGGGAACCGATCATTTGGAAGTTGGCTAAGTGAGGCCTCTTCAGGATTTGATGATGCCACTCCTTCTGGGAATCGTATCATCAACCCTGAAAGTCTGTGACGCCGACGACCGCATAGGATGCCATACCGTTGTCAGTTACTAGGACATCCACCTGTGAGAGGGTTTGGGGTTATGCAGGTAACTAGACCTTCAGATACCGGCTATTTCTTGATCTGAGATCCTGGGTATTTATGGAGAATTATGAGGTCTGTCAGAGACCAGTTGGAGTTATGATATGGGGTCTGTCAGAGACCAGTCAGAGTTATTGTTGAGGTCTATCAGAGACCAGTCAGAGTTATGATGTGGGGTCTATCAGAGGCCAGTGTTGGAGCTTTGTTTTGGGTCTATCGGAGACCAGGGTTTGACGAGTTCTGGAGGGTCTATCTGAGACTTTTGATATGGTTCAGGCTTCTCAGCTATGGCATTTGGTCCCTTTTGCATGTTATTTGCATTGCATTGTTTGCATACCCATTATCATTGCATCCCATTAACGTGTGTCTGTGCTGCAGGTGCATTTGCATATTCCCTGGTTCTAGTGCCCAGACTCCTGCATACTGATCATGGCTGGTTTGAGGAAGACAGTTGCGTACAAGTTGCCTACACCTGACATTACTCCCTTACTTGGTCTAATGTCCCTTGCTGATGAGGAGGTTAGGAGAAGTTTCAGGATGAGTCATGGGAGATTACTGAGATTAGTCTGCAAGCCAACTGCTGTTGAGATGAATGGGCTGTACACCTTGATGCAATTCTATGACCCAGCATTGAGATGTTTCACGTTTGCTGACTTCATTTTGGGGCCTACCATTGAAGAGTATGTAGAGTTTACTGAGCTACCAGTACAGAACAAGGTTCCCTTTATTCACTCTGCTGCTGAGCCCAAGTTGGAGGACTTAGCTAAGGCCTTGCACATGAACGCTGCTGAACTGTTAGTGACTTCTTGGCTTGGGGTTCCAGGTTTCTCCCTTGATTTTCTGGTTGGCAAAGCTCAGGAGTATGCCAAGAACGGGTGCTGGATAGTCTTCAATGCTATCTTGGCTCTATGTATCTACGGGATAGTGCTGTTTCCCAACTTACCCAATTTTGTGGACTTGGACGCTTTCCATCTGTTCGCTGCTGGCAACCCGGTGCCCACTTTGATCGGAGAGTTCTATCATTCATTGCACTACAAAAATGAAAATAGAAGAGGAAAGACCGTTTACTGTTGTGTGCCGCTGTTGAACATGTGGTTTAAGAGTCATCTTCCCCTGAAGGGACCTTTTGTGGATAGTGCAACTACAGCTAGTTGGCCAGAGCGCCTGATGAGGCTATCTTCCGAAGACATATAGTGGTTTGACCGAGACTTGCTGGGGTCTGAACTTATTTTCAGTTGTTCTGGGTATCCTAATGTTCCGTTAATAGGAAGAAAATGGTGTATCAATTACAACCCATCTCTGTTTATTCGCCAGTTCGGATATGCGTTGAAGAACCCACCAAAGGAGGAAGAAGTACAGGAATCTCTGTACTTCACCGGTGATTTGAATGGAGAGTTACTAGCCAAGCTTCAGCATGTCTGGATGCGTATCAGCAGAAGAGGGAAGCCGCTGTTGGGGAAGAATGATTGTCAGGCTTATGCACCCTACAAGGTTTGGATCCAAGAGAGAGCAAGACAGTTACTGATGCCATTTCCAGCTGCACCAGTCCCCGTTCATATTCCAGTGGAAGAACCAGCTACTGTTACTAGGGAGGCCTACGAGCAAGTTGTTAAAGAAAAAGAAGCCTTAATGAAGATCAATGAAGGGTTAGAGCAAGAGCTAGCTCAGATACGCAGTGAGAAAAACAAGGCTGTGCATGCTTTCCAGCAGCAGATCGAGCTAGTAAACAGACTAGGGGCTGAGTTGACGGAAGAGAAGAAAAAGCGCGAACGTCTGGGTCAAGAGTTCAGAAGTTCCCATGACATGTTGGAATCCAAAAAGAAAGCACTCGATGCCGCTCACTGGGAAATCTCCTCTTGTAACAAGACTTGGAATGCTACGCTGACCAACAATAAAAAGAGGGAAGATAAATTGAAGCAGCAAATTTCCGACCTCGAAGAGCAGCTGAAGGCTAGCATTAAGAAGTACGAAGAAGAGGTGATGACCAGGTATAGTCTCCAGAATACATTGAACAAGGCCATCGAAGGCAGGAACGAAGCTGTGTCTCAAAAGCGGAAGCTAGAGGATCGCTTCAGAGAAGGGGCATGGGAGGAAACCGCTGGTGACGTGCGACGTGTTCTCAAGAGAAGAAACCAGCTTGTCGAGGGTCTGCTTACCCGACCAAGTCATCCAGAGACCAAGAAGCTACTAGAAGAGTATCAGGCTTATGAGTGTCCTTGACCATTTCATGTATTGATGCTTTATTTGCATAGTGCTGACCATCACCAGGATTGTTGGTTGAGGTCATGCCTTCGTATTGTACTCAGTGGTATTGTATTCTTGGCTTAATGGATTTCTCTGCAATATATGAGGCTTTCTATGATTCGGCTCCGATCTCCGTATGTCTAGCACTGCCACTGCACTGGCACCTTCGCACTAGAATCGGGGAATGAATTTCCCTAATGCACGGACACACATTGCATTGCATTCATATTCATATTGCATTACAGGTGATTATTGGATGGTATCTTATTTCCTGCACTGTACCAGGTCTTTTCAGGATTGAAGATCAGCGCCCACACCGCTACTCCACTCGCACCAACTGTCAAAGAATCATGGATCAAATGCAGAATGAGATGCAAGATATGCGTGAAAAGCTGGCGCTCTTCATGCAGACAATGGAGACTATTGCAAAAGGTCAGGAGAATTTGCAAGCTATGGTGCAGCCTCTGTTGGCAAGGAATGTCGGACACGGAAATGAGGATCATCAGTCTGTGCGAGTCGACACTGTTCATGGGGATGGCACTCCCACACCAGTGGCTCCACCTGTAGTCAATATACCTGCTGTCAATGTCAACAACGCTACTGCTGCTGGGAACGGTAACGTTGGAATTGGGAACGAGACTGCTGTCCATAACGTTGGGCTTGGTGATGTCAACTTGGGTGATAATATGGGAGGCAACGGCTTTGGTAATACTGGATTCGGTTTCAATGACCAGGGGTTCGATAATACTGGGAAATATGGTTTCAGTGCTCAAGGCTTTGGGCAGGACGGTTATGGTATGACTAATCAGGGTTACGGTGGATTCGGAAATGGAAATGGCGCTGGGTTAATGGCTTTTGGACCTGCTGGAGTTGCTCCGGGATACGGCAACAGAGGGCGAGGCCCGGTGATGAATCAGATTAGAGTTGGCCGCAACAATGGATACGATGGGTATGGAGCTGGAAATGGTAACTGGCAGGAAGACCAGCAAGAGGACGCTTTCTCCGGTGGAGGTTTCGAAGGGCCTATGGATGACTCCCAGTGGATCAGAATGCTAGAGGAGCAGATGAGGGGGGTCGTGAATCAAAGTGTTGTCGGCTTAGACATGTCAACAATGGGTCTAGTGCCTGGCTTGAGGGTGCCAATCAAATTCAAAGCTCCTACATTTGATAAGTATAAAGGGGACACCTGTCCGAAAGTGCACGTGCGGTCATATTACAGAAGGATGTCTGCGTATTCTACTGATGAGAGGATGCTAATGCATTTCTTTCAAGATAGCTTGTCTGGTCCTTCCCTCGAGTGGTATATGGGATTGGAACCAACGCATATAAAGACATGGAAGCAGCTGGCAGAGGCATTCGTAGCTCACTATAAGTATAACAGCGACTTGGCACCCAACCGGGTCCAATTGCAAGGGCTGTCTCAGAAGAAGGGTGAGAGCTTTAAAGAGTATGCACAGAGATGGCGCGACATGGCTGCTAGAGTCCATCCTCCTCTAGAGGATAAGGAAATGAATGACATGTTCATAGGAACATTCACCGGCATGTTTTATGACAAGTTGTTTCACACATCTTTGGGCAGTTTCTCAGACTTAATTCTGATGGGAGAAAAGATTGAAAGCAACATTAAACAGGGAAGATTCCAAGCGGAGGAATCTACTGCATCTGGAAGTAACCGAAAGGCTTTTGGTGGGCGCCGTCAGGGCGATGCAAGCGCAGTGTTTGGGGGCCGAGGTAGAGGCCGGGGCAGAGGTCGAAACCAGTATAATCAGCCGCAGCAGGTGGCGAGTGTTACTATTCCGTTTCAACAGCAACAACAACCATTTCAACAACAGCAACAGCAGCCACAACCAGGGGCACAGCCTGCCCAGCGCAGATTCCAGGGGGGTAAACCAAGGAGAGTGTTTGAAAAGCCTCCTTCAACGTATGCAGATTTGTTACAGACGTTATTGGGTTTGAACTTGGTAGAGAAGAGAACTCTGGCGCCAATAACAGGCACTCCTCTGTACGGTTATGATGCAAGCAGGCACTGTGAATTCCACTCTGGGGCCCCGGGCCACGATGTAAAGGGTTGCCATGCGTTCAAGCATGTAGTGCAGGATCTATTGGATAGTAAGGCTATCAATTTTGGAACAGCAGGTCCGAATATAGTGCAAAAGCCCATGCCCAACCATGGGGCAAACGCCATCTTAACTGAGGAGGGTTTGAATTTGATTATGAATGTCGACGATTTAAAGACACCGTTGTGTGAAATAAAGAGCCGATTATTGCAAGGGGGTGTCTATCCAGGATGCGACGAGTATTGTTTAGAGTGCTAGACCCTAGCTGGGGGTTGTGATGATTTAAAGAAGGGTATTCAGGCTTTAATAGATGGAGGTACATTGCAGTTTGATCGAGCATCAATTGAAGAACCTGCAGGGGCATTAGCAGACAAGCAAAGTGATGTGGCCACTGTAACGATTCCCCGGAAAACGATCACCATAACGGCACCGGCCCAGCGACCACCGATCACTATTACTAAGGCCGGACCAATCCCATACGAGAGCACAAAAGCAGTCCCATGGTCTTATGGGTTGGAAGTGTATTGTGACGGAGTAAAAATTGATGTTAATAAACAGCCAGCTGAGACGGTAGACAACGTTGTTGGTACCGGAGGTATGACAAGGAGTGGGAGGATCTTCATATCGCCTGAGGTAGAGACGGAAAGACTGGCGAAGGGAAAAGGAAAGATGATTGAGAATGTCCCAGTGCAGGGGAATGGAAAAGAAACGGCATCGAAGGATGTGGAAGAGTTCATGCGCTTGATCCGTAAAAGTGATTATAAGATTGTTGAGCATCTGCAACAGACGCCGTCAAAGATATCTATATTGTCGTTGCTATTGTGTTCTGAAGCTCACAGAAATGCGCTGTTGAAAGTCCTGGATACTTCCTTCGTACCCCAAGATGTTTCCGTAAACCAGTTGGAGGGGGTGTTGGCACATGTAAATGCAGGCCATAGCTTGGGCTTTACCGACTTCGATTTGACCCCGAAGGGGAGGGAGCATAATATGGCGCTGCACGTATCTGTCGAGTGTAGAGGATCAGTCATGTCGCATGTACTGGTAGACACCGGATCGTCCTTAAATGTGCTGCCCAAGAAAGCGATGATGAAACTGGATGTCAGAGGAATCTTGTGCACGCCCAGTGACTTGGTGGTCAGGGCATTCGATGGTACGCGAAGAACAGTTTTTGGATCTATAACATTACCTCTACAGGTGGGGCCGGAGGTTTTCGCAACTGAATTTTATATCATGGACATCCAGCCTGCATACAGCTGCCTTCTCGGAAGACCCTGGATCCATGGTGCTGGGGCAGTCACGTCTACCTTGCATCAAAAGTTGAAATATATGGTAGGAGACAGCGTGGTTACAGTCTGTGGAGAAGAAGACATCTTGGTCAGCCATCTGTCGTCATTTAAGTATGTGGAGGTCGATGGAGAGATTCACGAAACACCCTGTCAGGCATTTGAAGGGTTGCGCATCAAGGACAAAGGTCCCGGGCCAAGTAAAGTGTCGGAGGTAGCCGTCTCGTCATATAAGGAAGCTCAAGCTTTGGTAGAGACTGGTGAGACAAAGGGCTGGGGCAAAGTGCTGGATATTCCGGTGAAGACGGACCGGTTTGGGCTGGGGTATCAACCGTCGTCATCAACACCTGCTGTGGGGGCACCCTGTTTTAGAGGACCAATAACCATCACTGCTGGTGGAGTATGTCATGAGACCATCAACGCTGCTTCAGAGTCTGACGAAGGAGACAGCGACTGCGATATGGACGCCTGGATTCAGCCGAGCGTGCCAGGATAGGGATTGTGCAACTGGTCTATTCAGGAGATTGTTCCTGTGACTCTTAAACAGTAATGCTTTGTTTTTTTAATTGTTGAACAATCTGGTGTCTTGCCCGGGGCATCATGATTCGCTTAGGGGTGTGCTGTTATGAACATTGCGTGTTTATCATTAAATAAAAGGCGTTTTTTCATGTGCAAATATTGCGATCTCTGTTTTTCTTGTTTTGTATTTTACAATAAAATGGCAACGTGGTTATTCGCTTTATGCGCATTTTGAAGCATTTAACCATTCTTTTTGCAGGATAACACTTTCAGATGACATCCTTGAACCACCTATGACTCGTCCCGACTTCGAGCACCCGGTATTTCAGGCTGAAGAAGAGGTTGTTGAAGATGGTGAAATTCCCGAAGAATTGTCTTGGTTGGTGAAGCAAGAAGAGCGTGTCATTCTGCCTCATGAGGAGGTCATCGAAATTATTAACCTGGGGTCAGAAGGGGTTGAGAAGAATATCCGAATAGGAGCCGCGCTGCAGAGCGATGTCAAGCGAAGACTGGTTGAAATGCTCAGAGAGTATAGTGATGTGTTCGCTTGGTCGTATGAAGACATGCCTGGGCTCGATACAGATATGGTTGTGCACCGTCTGCCGTTGAAAGAGGAATGCCCGCCAGTCAAGCAAAAGCTTCGCAGAACTAGACCCGATATGGCAGTGAAGATTAAGGAAGAGGTTCAAAAACAGTGGGATGCTGGTTTCCTAGCTGTGACAAAATATCCCTCATGGGTCGCTAATATTGTACCAGTGCCAAAGAAAGACGGTAAAGTAAGAATGTGCGTGGATTACCGTGATTTAAATAAAGCGAGCCCGAAAGACGATTTTCCGCTTCCTCATATCGATGTGCTAGTTGACAACACTGCTCAATACTCCGTATTCTCCTTCATGGATGGCTTCTCGGGCTATAATCAGATTAAAATGGCGCCAGAGGACATGGAGAAGACTACTTTCATAACGCCTTGGGGAACATTTTGTTATAAAGTGATGCCCTTCGGATTGAAGAATGCTGGGGCAACGTATCAGCGTGCAATGACGACTCTTTTTCATGATATGATGCATAAGGAGATCGAAGTTTATGTTGACGATATGATTGCCAAATCCCAGACGGAGGAAGAGCATCTAGTGAATCTGTTGAAGTTATTCAAAAGGCTTAGGAAGTTCAGGCTGAGACTGAACCCTAACAAGTGCACCTTCGGGGTGAGATCGGGTAAACTGCTGGGGTTTATTGTAAGCGAAAGAGGAATAGAGGTCGATCCTGCAAAAATAAAAGCAATACAAGAGATGCCGACGCCTAAAACAGAGAAAGAGGTGAGCGGGTTTTTAGGGAGGTTGAACTACATCGCTCGGTTCATATCTCACCTAACGGCTACGTGGGAACCATTATTCAAGCTGTTGAAGAAAGATCAAGCTATAACGTGGAACGAAAATTGTCAAAAGGCATTCAATAAAATAAAGCAGTATTTGCAGGAGCCTCCTATTTTGATACCTCCAGTGGCAGGGAGACCCTTGATTATGTATTTGACAGTTCTTGAGGGAAGTATGGGTTGTGTTCTCGGTCAACACGACGAGACAGGAAGAAAAGAGCATGCGATCTATTACTTGAGTAAGAAATTTACTGAATGTGAATCTCGATATTCAATGCTTGAAAAAACTTGTTGCGCGCTAGCCTGGGCCGCCAAGCGTTTGAGGCAATACATGCTGAATCATACAACCATGCTCATCTCGAAGATGGATCCTATCAAATATGTATTCGAAAAGCAGGCATTATCGGGTAGAATTTCCCGTTGGCAGATGGTCTTGACTGAGTATGACATCCAGTATGTCTCGCAAAAGGCTATAAAGGGGAGTGTACTGTCTGAGTATCTGGCAGAGCAGCCTATTGAGGATTACCAATCGATGAGGTTTGATTTTCCTGACGAGGATATCATGTACCTAAAGATGAAAGATTGTGAAGAGCCGTTTCCAGACGAAGGACCAGAATTGGGTTCCAAATGGAAGTTGATCTTTGACGGAGCTGTAAATGCCTACGGTAGCGGAATAGGGGCAAGCATTACTACTCCACACGGGTCGCACATCCCGTTTACCGCCCGATTGACCTTTCCGGTTACCAATAATGAAGCCGAATACGAAGCTTGTATCATGGGGCTTGAAGAAGCCATTGATTTGCGAATCAAAAATCTGGACGTATACGGAGACTCAGCTCTGGTGGTGAATCAAATCAAAGGAGAATGGGATACACGTCAGCCCAACTTGATACCGTACATGAATTATGCGAGGAGATTGTTGCCTTTCTTTGACAAGGTTGAATTGCATCATGTACCGAGAGCAGAAAATCAAATGGCTGATGCCCTGGCCACATTGTCTTCCATGTACAAAGTCAACTTCTGGAACGAGGCTCCCAGCATTGCTATCTCTCGGCTTGACAGACCTGCCTTTGTGTTTGCCATTGACGAAGCATCCGACGATAAACCGTGGTATTTCGATATCCTTAATTTCCTGAAGAACAAAGAGTATCCGGCTGGGGCATCCAGTCAAGATCAGAAGACTCTCAGGAGATTGGCGGGTAATTTCTATTTGAATCCGGATGGTGTCTTATACAGAAGAAACCACGATTTGGTGCTGCTGCGTTGTGTAGATGAAAAAGAGGCGAAGTTTCTCATGGAGGAAATACATGAAGGTACGTTTGGTACGCATGCTGGTGGGCATGCTATGACGAGGAAGCTGCTGCGGGCAGGTTATTTTTGGCTAACTATGGAAACTGATTGTTTCAAGTTTGCGAGGAAGTGTCATAAGTGCCAGATCTACGCTGATAAGATCCATGTGCCTCCGAGTCCTCTGAATGTGATGTCATCGCCATGGCCATTCTCGATGTGGGGAATCGATATGATTGGAAAGATCGAGCCGACAACTTCTAACGGGCACCGGTTCATTCTAGTAGCAATCGATTATTTCACCAAGTGGGTGGAAGCGGCGTCTTACGCAAATGTAACCAAGCAGGTGGTAGCCAGGTTCATCAAGAGAGATATCATTTGCAGATATGGAATCCCCGAGCGGATAATCACTGACAACGGTTCAAACCTGAATAACAAAATGATGAAGGAGCTCTGTCAGAATTTCAAGATCGAACATCACAACTCCTCCCCTTACCGACCCAAGATGAATGGCGCTGTTGAAGCGGCCAATAAGAACATAAAGAAGATTGTCCAGAAGATGGTGGTGACCTATAAGGACTGGCATGAGATGCTACCTTTTGCTTTGCACGGTTATCGTACGACGGTACGCACATCAACCGGGGCAACCCCGTTCTCGTTGGTATACGGAATGGAAGCAGTGTTACCACTAGAAGTTGAGATTCCTTCTCTGAGGGTATTACGAGACGTCCAATTAGATGAGGCAGAATGGGTGAAAGACAGGTTGAACCAATTGAGTTTAATGGATGAGAAGAGTCTAGCTTCTCTAGCATACGGTCATTTGTACCAGAGCCGAATGAAGAAAGCATATGATAAGAAGATACATCCGCGGAGCTTTCAGACGGGCGACCTTGTGCTGAAAAGGATTCTCCCGCCGCAGGCAGATTACAGGGGCAAGTGGACCCCCAACTACGAAGGGCCATACGTTGTCAGAAAAGTCTTTTCAGGAGGGGCTTTGTTGTTGTCCACCATGGACGGTGAAGACTTTACGTCGCCTGTGAATTTGGACGCAGTTAAAAAATACTTTGCTTGAAATTGACCCGCTGGACAGAAAAAAGAGAGTCTAGGCAAAAATGGGGCATCTTGGCGAACCAAAAACAGAATGAAAGGTTCGGGCAAAAGTTAGGGATAAAATTGAAAAAAATGTACACCCGCGAAGTTGAAAACCTACACTGGGCGGCTTCGGCAAAAAAGGGTATCCCGGTGAACTGAAAACCCGTAAAGGGCGGTTCACGCAAAAGTTAGGGATTTGAAAAGCAAATGACTGCGGTCCGAATTTGATACTGCATTGAGCTTTAGTGCGGGAGAATACTCGAGAGGTCGATTATCAGATACAATCTCTTCAGAAGTGTGAATACCGGGAACGCATTAGAGTCGGGCGAGTCATAAGAGGATCAGTTCGTGATGTTTGTCTGCATCTCGTTGCCGACATGTGTACAAATTTGATTTGTCATCATATTTATGCTTCTTGTGCATACCTGTATATTTGTCGTGTGTAGCTTCCTCTTTTCAGGAGTTACATCCCGTGTATAAAACTCCACCCATTCAGGGGCCCAATCAATAAAATATGTTATTCAGTATTTGATGCTGGTTCTTTACTGTTTTGTGCATAATAAACGCCTAGGTTTGATGAAACTAGCATGTGCATAACGTCACTGGCCCTTGCCAACAATTGCTAAAACTTTGAATTAACTGAAAATGATGTCACTAACGTTAACCTGATTAGATTTGGTTGCGTAGACTTGTCTTGTCTTGTTTGTGGTGTTGCAGGGTTCGTAGCCGCACGAAGAGGATGATCAAAAGATTGCAGTAACGAAAGACTCGATCCCTACGCAGGTCGTGTTTCTGAGATAACGATGTTCCTTACTAAAGAAGGATCAAATTCCCCAGCTAGTCGCAGCATAGCCAAAGGACATTCTCAGCAAAGTCGTTTATCCTTATCAGAGTTTGGCAATTCCAAGACTGTAAAGCTGTATTCAGACAGTGTGGTGTCCCCCAGGAGGATTCCCCCATCTCAAGCAGAGCGGTTTAGCCTCAGAAGATTAATGTTCCCAACTCGTGAGCTGTATTCAGGCAGTTTACCTTTCCCCGCAGGGTCATTTATTCTCCCCCAGCGGAGTCAGTTGATTTTCCCCAAGAGAATCGTTCCGTCCGCAGCGGAGTTCTTTTTCAGCAAGTGCTTTCCTTCCAGTGGAAATCGAAGATTAAGACTCTCCCCGGCAGAGTTGGTTGCACCCTGGCATTTATTTTGTCAGAATACCGTGTGATATCAGTTCACTCTCCAGCAGAATTCCAATCATACCAGGCTCATCTGCTATTTCCCCAGCAGAGTTATATTCCCCAGCAGGGTTGACTTCGCTCTTCCAGCATTTATTTTGCTGGAATAATTCTGTAGCACCTGGCCATCCCCAGCGGAGTCGGCATTATCTTCAACATTTATTTTGCTAAAGCAGTTTCTGTATCCCAGCAGTTCGAGTCTGCATTTGCATCGACATATAGTGTCATATTTGCATCCACCAAATAAAAACGCGCAACATTTCCATGTCGAATGGAGCATTGCGTCATTGTCAAGCATATGCATTTTGGAAACATAAACCAGGATGGCTAACCGTCTGTTTTAAGTATTGCTCTCTTGCAGGCGGAAGGAGCTCTTGCTCAAATGAATTACTAAACATTCGAGGTCTCGACGTGAGACATTCAATGATAATGTCAGTTTCGACAGTGTTCCCCACAGAGGTATTAGGTTAAGTTCTCTTTGGCTCCGAGCAGAGTTATTTGTGTAGATTTCTCTTGTTTTCCCCGCCAGAGTTGGTAGGCAAAATCTCTCCTTGTCCCCAAGCAGAGTTATTTGTCATCAAAGGGTTTCAGGAATCAGAATTTCAGAGGTTGCCACCGGTTATCAGAACAGGCGTCCGGTAGTTTGGTTTTCAAATATCCCCAGTAGAGTCCGCCTCAAAGTTGCTGGTCACGTCAGTGCTAAGAAGTTTGTGGAGGAATGAGTCCTGACGTGGACAATTTTATTGACAGATTTTCTTCGTGCTAGAGAAGTGGGGGTCCTAACGTGGACAGATTTATTTCCCCGGGCTGACAAGAGGTGCTAGTCCTAACGTGGACAGGTTCGATTTCTCAGAATTGATGGAATGTGAAGTCCTAACGTGGACAGATTGATTTCCTCAGGTTGACGATATGTGCTAGTCCTAACGTGGACAAATGTGATTTCTTGGTATTGGTTGAATGTGTAGTCCTGACGTGGACAAGGTTGATTACTCTTCGTGTTGGTGTCCTGACGTGGACCATTTATTTCCAGCAGATATCTTTATTCGTAATGGTGAAATGTGCGTCCTGACGCGGACAAGTTTATGGTTTTTAGGGCTGATAAGAGGCGCAAGTCCTAACGCGGACAAGGCTATCTCTCTTCGTGTTAGTGAAGCGTGAGTCCTGACGTGGACAAGTTTTATTTCTTCAGCAGGTCGAGATGGGAGTCCTGACGTGGACAAGTTTTATTTCCCCAGCGAGTCGAAGAGGCACAAGTCCTGACGTGGACAGATTTATCTTCCTTCGTGTTGACGCAGCATGAGTCCTAACGTGGACGAGTTTTATTTCCTCAGCAAGTCAAGAGGTGAGTCCTGACGTGGACGAATTAAGACGAAGCGTGAGTCCGGACGTGGACAAATTTTATTTCCTCAACAGAGAAGATGTAGTCCTGACGTGGACAAATCCAGACGAAATGTGAGTCCTTACGTGGACAAATCAAAATGTGATTCCTTACGTGGAAAGATTGATTCCTTACGTGGAAAGATTGCATTCCTTACGTGGAAAGATTGGAGTCCTTACGTGGACAAATCGAGATGGTATTCCTTACGTGGAAAGAAGTTTATTCCTTACGTGGAAAGAAGTTGATTCCTTACGTGGAAAGAAGATATGATTCCTTACGTGGAAAGATTGTGATTCCTTACGTGGAAAGATTGATTCCTTACGTGGAAAGATTGTATTCCTTACGTGGAAAAAAATGGCATTCCTTACGTGGAAAGGTGGGTCCTAACGTGGACGATGTAGTCCTTACGTGGACAAGTGATTCCTTACGTGGACAGAGTTGTATTCCTTACGTGGAAAAAAGATGGATTCCTTACGTGGAAGGGTGAGTCCTATCGTGGACGATGTATTCATAACCTAGAAAGTTTAGTCCTGACGTGGACAGATCCAGACGAAGTCTTAGTCCTAACGTGGACGATGTTATTCCTAACGTGGAAGAGTTTATTCCTAACGTGGACGATTTATTCCTGATGAAAGGCAGACGAGTCATCCCAAGCGAAGTCGCCGAGATTTTTCGTGTTGACGGCAGATGGAGTCCTAACGTGGACAAGTTTTAGTTGAGATTTCTTTGTGTTGACGAAACAGGCGTCCTAACGTGGACAAAATTCTATCTCTGTTATGATAGAATCTTTTTCAGCCTGATGAAAATAATCCCCAGCATGGTCGCTAATGGATCAATTTGTTGTTGTAACAGTTAGATTCAGTTGATGAATGTCGTTCCCCAAGCAGTGGTGCAGTTTATTTCTGCGGTTGGCAAATTTCCGGGTTCTTAGTATTCAACCGTCTCGTACCGCGAATGTTTGAAGGCCGTTCGCTCTTCATCCAATCGGATCCAAGTCGCTTGAATAGGGGCAGCTGTTGCACCCTAAAATTTGCTCAACCTATTTCACTTGGTTTATGTTTCAATTACATTAGCATTTGCATATAGAGTCATGTACATAGTCTAATCATCTGCATAACATAGCATAGCAAGTCATCAAACAAGGGACCAAGTACTATTCTCATCTCTAGGAGCCTATCAAGAGGTTATTATTCTAATTCAATCTCATTCAAGTCATCACAAAGGATTTGAAAGCTGAGAAGTCAGTTGGATCAAGCAGTAAATCTATCTCCTATCTGAGGGTATCTGAAGATCATCAAAGAAGTTGTGAGCTGTGAATTGAAGGCATGGAGAGTATCTAGACATCATGGAAGACTTAGAGATTCATTTGGAGAAGGATACAAGTCATTGGTATGATCACAAGAATTGCAGTTGAAGACAGTCAACTAGGGTTTCATCTAGGTCAACCCTGGGTCAACTTTAGGTCAATTGATTGATTGAAAGGCATTAAGGGCTATTGGAAAGATGTGGGGTTCATCATTTTACATGTAGAGAAGGATGTGGTGATGTGCCAAGAAGAATTCAAGAGAAATCAAGGAGAAGAGGAGTTTCTAAATTAGGGTTTCTGTGTAAAATCCCCTAGTTTAGGTCAAATATCCAAGCAAGATAAGTTAAAATGCAAGCTTCAAATGGATCCTTGGCCAACAGTGAACTTGTAGAGGATCTCAAGACCTTTAATTTGAGTGGTGGAAGACATAAAGGAGATTTATAGAACTCAAGTTATGGTCCTTGCAAGTTACAGGTCATCTGAGGTATCTGAAATTTTGTCTGTGAAAGTTACTTGTCTTCCAAGCAATTTTTACCTCTCAAGGAGATTTCAAATGAATTTCTGGTCAACATAAGAGTTGTTCCTCATTGTCTTATCTTTCTAGAATGGTATGGTATGCCTTCATCTGATTTGTGGAACTCTACTTATGGTCTTGGCAAGCAAAGGGTATTTTGGTCATCTGAGAATTACAGGTCATTTCAAACCTATGCCCAAAACTCATACAAGGAAGCTTCAAATGAAAAACTTCACAACATCAATCTTGCTCCAAATGACATTTTGAGTCTAGAAAAGTGGTCATTAAAGATTGGAAAGGTTCATAGCTCAAGGTTTCAAATTTGGTGAATTTAATGAATAAAAAATGACCTAAATTTGAGATTTTTCATAATTTGGCCAAATGGGATGAAATTATAGGTCATTTTGATTGGAAAAAATGTTGTAAGAACATTGGAAAAAGTGGAGTTTTGAGTTTGGTTCAAGATTTAGAAGATATGCTTGGTTACTTACAAAGGAAGTTACATAATCCAAATCCAAGGGAAAGTGTGCATGGGAAGTTTCTCCAAGGTTCTAGGACTTTCTATTCTTATCTATATATTGCATTGAGAGGATTCATGCCATGGTTGCTGATTCATTTTGTGCATGATACCAAGTTTCACATCATTCTTTCACTTTGCAAAACCATCTCAAACTTCATCAAATCTCCATCAATTTCAACATTTTTTGATCTGATCATCATCAACATCTTTCATAGATCACAATTCCATCAGAATTTAGTTGATTTGAAGAAGAACTCATGTTGTTCAAGTTCATCTTCCAATGAGCAAGAACTTTGGGGATTGCAAGATTCAAGGAGTTTGCACAAGATCCATTGCATACAGAATCAAGAATTGAGTGTGTGGATCAAGTTCAGAGCATTGCAAGCATTGGATCAAGAGAATTCTACAACTGTTTTAACCATTTACACCAGGTTGGTTTCTCATTCGAATTGCTTGATTTAGTTAGAATCATAGAGATTTGTAGGGTTAGAACTGTTAGGATAGGTTAGATGATGGATTTCACAAAGTTTGAGGAAGTTTCATGAAGGTTAACAATGGTGCACCAAATCTGTTAGGGTTTATAACATCAAGAATATGGCACTACACTCTTGAATATATAGCTTAAAATGATCAGTGTAGAGTGTAGATCGTGTTAGGGTAAAGATTGGCAAGGTTTGGCATGGTTGATAACAGGTGAAAATGGTGGAACCGAGTTGTTCTACCTATCGGGTTTGAGTTTTGAGCGAGCTTTAGAAGGAAGTAATGGCATGGTTGTGTAGAGGGGAAGAAGTAGAGCAACTTTGCTCTTTACATCGTGTGAATTCATGGAGAATCAAGGGAGAACAAAGGGGTATAAAATTCGTGCATGGTGAGGTTTTTCTGGTTTTAGGGTTTGCCCAAGGTTGAAGATGAAGGAGGACCCTACGATTTGGTGTTTGACTTGACTCAGATTGTAATCCAATGGTCGTGGTTTAAAGTTGAAATATGGAGGGAAATCTGGGTGCTAAACGCACCGTTTCATTAATTCTATCAGACTGGGCTTTGGTTTCACTTGCTAATGCCACCCCCATTCGCAGGCCCAAAACCAATTTCAACTAAAAATATTACTTAATGCACCGTTTCTTGTTTTTTTTAATTTTTGTTATGTTTCTGTTTGACTGGGCCCAGACGCGCATTACTAGGCGCGCCCCCCAGTCTGGGCCCATCTCTTATTTTAACTGATTTTACATGCTTTCTGCACCCATATCCAACTTTGATTCATTTTAATTTCAATTTCTTTTAATTCTTCAAAAAAATCATAAATAATTGAAAATTGCATATTTTTCATTGGTTGTTTTGGCATCCTTTTCATATTTTTGTTAAGAAAAATATCAAATATTAAAAATGGCATTTTATTTTGTTTTAATATTTTTTGTGCATTTTTCTTTTAAATAGCTTTTTAAATGGTTTAGTTTGATACATGAAATTGGTAATTTTAGTTTGATTAGATGCTTTTACATTTTTGATCCATTCTTTTTAGGTTGATTAACTTAGAACTTTAGCTTGTATATAAAATTTAATTCACAATTTTAGAACTTAATTGGAGATGATTTGTTTAGGTGTGATTAGTGTGATCAAAACTAGGGTTTAGGAGATAATATAGGTGAATTAAATCATTTCCCTTAGGAGTTGTAGATTGAATCTTTGGGGTATGGGACTATAGGGATTATGGGTAGATAATAGATCCCTTAGAAAATATTAGGATTCCCCTATTACTATCAGTATACTGCTTATATTTGCTTGACTGTGTGGTGTGCCCTCTCTAGGGTTATTTTCATTTGTCTGTGTGGGGTATTGGGTTTGCTTGGGGATTGGTAGAGCTGAAGACTGTGATGATGAAGGCCATTGGAGATCAAAGATGATTGAAGACCAACTTCCAGAGTTGATGAGGAGCACCCTTTGCTGGCAGCTGTTGAGGAGTATAGGATTTAGGAGCTAGGCAGAGCTCTAGAGTAGAAAACTTGATTCACAAACATGGAAGGCCTTGTCTGCCTCCATCCTTTCTCTATGATTCAAAGTCTCTTTCAAATATCCACCTCCTTCCAAAGGAAGGATTAGTGAATGTATTTGAAAGATAGAACTTTTGAGAGAAAACTGTCAGTATAATGTTAACAGTTAATGAGCCACCCTTGGTAGGTAATTGACTGTCTAACATTCATTTCATCTTGTTGACTGAGATTCATCTTGGAGATTGAGACTTGAAGAAAAGCCATTGCAGATTGAAGACTGATGACAAAGACCTTGCTTGAAGGCTATGAAGATAAAGACTGAGGCTTGCTTGAAGCTTGTAGCTGCTTGGAGATGACTTGGGGACAGATGTTGATGCAGAGCTGCTATGGCTGTTATTATTGCTGTTTAATTTCTTGATGTATTGATTGGTTTTCCCTGACTGTATTGTTTGTTGTTTAACCTGTTGGGTTGAAAGTGAATTCTGTTCACTTTTGCCTATTGTTTTCTAGGTTCGAGGTTGAGTGGGACTCCCTTGCCTCGCTTGTATTGTTGCATCCATGCATTTTACTGCTTTATTGCATATGCTATTGTTTTTGTTTCCGTCTATTCCCTTAGGATCTCTGTTTCTCTCTGCGCAAGAGAGGAGCATGATAGACACTAGGTCTTAACCCATGCATGATAACATTAGGTTAGTTTGATTCCCTTCGCAACCGTAGGTTAGAGTTCTGTCTCTTCTTTCTCAAAACAACCAGAAAAACACAATAAATATTTCAAACACAATAAAAAACACTTCTTCCGTAAAAGAATGTGAACTCATCAAAACGTCATTTTTTGTCCGCTTGGACCGGTAATCAGAGAAACCCTTTTTCAGAAGGAATAAAAACAATCAAGACAGACTTGCGTCGTACGTGGCCCGAACTACGTTTGCTCTGATCTTTCATGCTGTATGAAAGTACGTAGGCATAGGATGCGATATCCTAGCGAGCAACCTTCCCCTCCTTTCCAGTAGGTAGGCGAACTACGTTGACTCTGATTTCTCGTTCCAGACGGGAATACGTAGGCATAAAGTGCGATACTTTGCCGAGTCATTTTATTTTCTTTTAACCCTTGACCTTTAGAGTAGATAGAATAACAATCCATACCCGAAAACAAGCGTGGATCCCGTCGAGTACGACGGACGTGAGGGGTGCTAATACCTTCCCCTTGCGTAACCGACTCCCGAATCCAGGTTTTGGTTGCGATGACCATTCCTTTCCCCGTTTTGCGGTAGGTTTACCTCGAGCGTTTCCTTTCCCCTCTTTGGGATAAATAACACACGGTGGCGACTCTTCTGTTCAGCCGGCGCCGATTTTCGCAGTAGCGACAGTGCGCCCTCGAAGCTTTCATACGGGCGATCTTGTGCTGAAAAAGATTCTCCCGCCACAATCAGATCACAGGGGCAAATGGACTCCCAATTACGGAGGTCCATATGTCGTGGGAAAGGTCTTCTCCGGAGGAGCCTTCTTGCTGTCCACCATGGATGGCAAGGATTTTGCATCCCCTGTGAACGCAGACGCAGTTAAAAAATACTTTGCTTAAAATGACCCGCTAGACAAAAAACGAAATTCCAGGCAAAAATGGGGCATCCCGGCGAACCATAAAAAAAATAGGTTCGGGCAAAAGTTAGGGATATAAATGAAAAAGTGTACACCCGCTAGGTCGAAAATCCGAAAGGGCGGCTTTGGCAAAAATGGATATCCCGGTGAATTGAAAACCCGCAAGGGCAATTCAGGCAAAAGTTAGGGATTGAAAAAGCAAATGACTGCTATCTGCGTGTGATCTTCATTGCTTAGTGGTTTGGGAAGACCTGAGGGCCGTTCATCCAAATCAATCTCTTCTGAAGACGAAACGTCAGAAAGACATCGATGTCAGGCGAGTTATAGAGGGATCAACTCATGGTGTTCGTTTACACCGCATTGCCGACATGTTTGTACACTTTTGTATATTTCTGCACATATCTGTATATTTTGCGCAACTTCCTCTTTTCAGGGGTTGCATCTATTGTAAAACTTTGCCTATTTACAGGCTATTTATCAATAAACATATACTATTCATTAATTTGTTTGCTTTGTTTTAGCTTTTACTGTTTTGTTTATGAAAAACGCCCAATGTTTTTTATAAACTGCACATGCATAAACTTGCAGGCCTTGGCCAATAATTGTTAAAACTTTGATTTAACTGAATAACGTCATGAATGACAACTGAGATAGCTCCTTTTGTGTAGGATATCTTGTCCGTTTGTTCATTTTTGCAGGGTCGTCACCCTTGGGGCCAAAAGGTATGGATGAAATGCGCTTTCTCCCCAACCAGAGTCTATTCACCAGCAATCGAAGTTCGCATCCCTATTCCCGGTAGAGTCGTGTGCAGGTTAAGGGAGCAGTTAAGTGTACCCTTTGTCCATGGCGGTTGGCTAGTACACGTTTAATACCCACAGATTGCAGGTATGTGCTTACTCCCCAACGAGTCAGGATCGGACTTCCTTCCACCAAGCAGGTGTGGAATCTTTCCCAACAGTGGTTTAGCATGCGGTTTTCTCTAGCAGACTATCTGTAAGTATTCAGCTCTCAGTAGTTCAGACCGAGGTCTCAGACAGAGTTGATTTCCCCTCAGAGTTGTATTCTCCCCAGCAGGTAAGATTGATTCCTGCGTCTGGTTGTCTATCCTTAGCCGAATTTTCCGTTCCCCAAGAGAGCCGTATCTTGGGAGGCCATTCAGGGCATTGTTTTCTTCAGCAGGTGAGAGCGGCTGTTTAGCAGGCTATTTGTCTCTCCAGTAGATTCATCTATTTCCTCAGAATAGCTCGTATTCTGGAAAGCTGTCCATGGCATTTTCCCAGCTGAGGTAGCCATCCAAGGTCCATTTCCTCAGCATAAGTCCAATCGTCATTGGCACGCGTGAGGTATTCCCAGCAGGATTGTTTCTTTTCCCAGCAGGATGGCTCTTTCTATCTTCCTCAGCATTTATTTTGCTTATTTGGTCCCATTGCATTTGCATATGTGCATAGCATCCACCCAAACGCGTAGCATTTCCATTTCGTATGGAGCATTACGCCATTTTCAAACATATGCATATGAAACATAAGCCAGGTTGTTATCTCTTTGTTTTAGGTGTTCTCCGGAGGGTTGATCCGCTTGCCAGCTTGGCATCCAAACCATGGCAGTTTCTGTTAGCCCGTGTGGTATCCAGACCAGGGTTCATATTATTCCCTAGCAGCATCGTCGGACTTCAGCTGGCCATGTGGTTGTAAACTCATGTGGTGCTCAAACCTTGATGAGTAGGATGTTGGCTTACTTTGCTCGTGTGTGTCGCTACCGCGAAAATAAGGTGTCGACAAAACAGAAGAGTTGCCACCTTTCGTTATTTATCCCCCAGAAAGGGAAAGGAAACGATCGGAAAAACCTGACGAAAAGGTATAAGACAAGGTCATCGCAACCATGTCTGGATTCGGGAGTCGGTTACGCAAGGGGAAGGTATTAGCACCCCTCACGTCCATCGTACTCGATGGGATCCACGCTTGTTGTGTTTATCTGATGGGTTGGTTATCTATCTATGCTATAAGTCCGGTCTGAAAAGAAAAGAAAATGACTCGGCAGAACACAACAGTTCTATGCCTACATATTCCCGTCTGGAACGAGAAATCAGAGTCAACGTAGTTCGGCTAACTACGGGTGAAAAAAAGGGGAAGGTTGCTAGCCGAGATATCGCATCTCATGCCTACGTACTTTCACACAGCATGAAAGATCAGAGCAAACGTAGTTCGGGCTAACTACGGGTAACCGGGGTGTTCTTGATCACACAGGGGTGATAAAGGATTGACAATACTAGCGCACGCATTCTAGCAGTTAGGTGTATTGCTGCTCGACCATTGGAGACTTAGGCGTTACCTGGTTGCGGTAGAACGAACGTAGTATGTCGTTGGTTTAAAGGTACGGGGACCTACGGGAACTAGAACTACGGTTCGGCCTCAATTGCGCTAGGGCAAGAGAAAGGGAACATTAGTTGTTAGCGGGAAAGTCTCGATCGCACGGCAGCGAGAGAACAGGGAAGTTAATTGTTAGTGTGCTCTCTAGGATATCGCATCCTATGTCTACATATTCTCGTCTGGTACGAGAAATCAGAGCAGTTGTAGTTCAGCTAACTACAAGAAAGGGGGAAAAGGGAGCTCGCTAGGATCGTCGCAATCCTATGCCTACGTACTCTCGTCTGGTACGAGAGATCAGAGCAAACGTAGTTCGGCGTACTACAGATAAACAAGTCTCGATTGCACAGGGGCAAGAGAAGGGGTATCAATCGCCTAAATGCGAGAGAAAAGGGTTTCGATCGCCCAGGGGCGAGAACAAAGAGGAAGCAGGGCTAACACGCCTACACGGGAAGGAAGTCGGGACACACACGCAAGAACTTAGGGCGTATGAGCGAATGCGTCGTGTATCACCCAAAGGGTGCTACACTAAACACTCTAGACGATTGAAAGGAAACCCCTAAATCACCATTTCCTACATATCTAACACTACAGCTCACAACACTCGACGGTTGCACGAAGACTTGAATAAGAAAGATGATATCGAACGAAGCGGCTCCGTTAGCCCTCGACATTGTGCGCAAGCTCCATTCCAATCCTCTCCTCTCTGGATCCTTGATGATGGCATTCAAATCAGAACCAATGTAATGCTAAACTGTCATGGTTCGATTCATAATAGAAATCAAACTCTAAGAGGTAGCGTATTGATATCCGTGTCAAAGACAAGATAGAGAAATGATATTAAGAATCATTCTCCAATTGAATCATGTCACACGGTCATCCCAGAATAAAATCAAAGTAAAATCAGGTGGCGAAAGAGAAATGAGGAGAGAAATCCAATAACAAATGGAAATAACATTCAACTCCTAAAATATACAACAAATTCCTAGTAGAAAACTCTAAAGAAATTACAAGGAAATTGCGTACAGAAAATAACATGAAAATTCTATGTAAAACTCTACAATATTCTATAATTTCCTACAAAGAAAATAGAAATGAAAATTTTATATACCATATCGATATATTCTATAATTCCCTACAAAGAAAATAGTACCTAAAAAAATAGAATATAAATTCTACGCTAAAAAATATGTAATAATATTCTAAAGGAAAATTAAAACTATAATTCCTAAAAGAAAAATAGAAAATAAAACTAGAATCTATTACAAGGCAATATCCAATACAAAAGTAAAAAATAAAGAAAATAAAGGGAAGGGGGTTACAACAGCCAAACAGGGGGTAACAGCCAGAAAAACAATTGGGTCCAGCCCACAATACAACAGCCAAAAATAAGCCAAAACAAAAGAAAGGAACGGGGGGTGCATTTGGGAAACGGGAGGGTGCACGGCCAGAAATTCGTTGGGCCCATTGTCTCAGCCCACAATCAGAAAAAACAGGAACAGGGGGTGTGAAAGGAAATGTGGGTGTGAATCCGAAAAAATCGTTGGGCTTAGGACTTGTGAAGCCCAAACGGAATCCCACAGAGGAGTCCATGACCTTGCATCGCCTTCCCCACTCTCCTAACCCTAATTTTGCCGCTTGTGCATCTCCTCTCAAACTTCCTCCGCCGCCTCTGTCTCCGTCTCCCATTCTCAATCTCCCTACATCCATCTGCATTCCTAAGAAACTTACACGATCCAAGCCTATTCTTGTTCTGCTTCACAAACAAAATCTGCTCATGAGTGTGAAGATTAGTGATGCTCATGTGTACGAAGAGGATGAGGATTTTTGAAGATATGAAGGACGTGCTGTCGTGAGGGAGCTTGTTCGAAGATTCGACGAAGATCTTGCGAGAATCTGGAAAAGCGTGATGAGGCTGGTGGTTCTTGTTGAAGATCTGGAGGTGTTCGTGTTAGATCCAAACGTTGACGAGTTGGAAGATCCGGAGAAATCTTGAAAAATTTTAGGCCGGTGAAGGTTAGGTTCATGTTAAAATGAAGGTTCGTTGATGTTATTGAATTCTGATGAAGATCTGGAAATTGTAAGAAGATTGATGATGAACGCGTATAAAGATCTTGAAGATCTAGAGGACGGTTGGAGATTGTTATGGATTTCTGGAGAAAAACTGGACGAATGCGGACGAATCTTGATGAAGATTCTGGAAATACGGTGAATGTCGATAAAGGTTCTTTAGCGTTTCCGGAAAATGATTGATGAAGATTCGCGTGAATCTTGATGAAAACTAGAAAACGGATGAAGCTATGAACATTGTTGAGTTCTTGAAGATGATGAAGTTCTGAAAAATATGCTATGGTTGCATGTTGTTGAAGAAGAAAATTGGAAAACGGATGGATCTGGGAGGTCACGATGAAGATCTCGGCGTGTAGTTGAGTTTTCCGGTGATGGTTACCGGTGAGATTTGGGCTGCGTGATTCCGCCAGCGAGAGTTCCGGCTGTTTGCATGGCCGGAGGGGTGAGGTGGCGGAGTAGGCTACATGGCGCGTTACATGGCAGGTGATGTGTGAGTGGAGGACAGGTCGAAGCGTGTGGGGTCATGCAGGTAGTGATGTGTCAGCCATGCACAGAGAGAGAGAGAGAAACGTGTGGACTCTTGTATACTGACATGTGGCATGGACCTGGGCCTGAGAATTGGACAAGTGGCCCACCGAATTGACTAAACTCTGATTAAAATTAAATGACTCAATTAAGATGATTAAGACCTGATTAAATCTGATATTAATGACTAACAAAAATGCTTAAAATTTGGACCCAATTAACTGCTAAATAATGCCTAATAAACTCAGTTAATGACTAAAGACCACTTAAAATCCTAATTAAAAAATGATTATCAATTAAACCAAAATCTAATTAATATTTTAATCAATTAATCCTAGATTAAACCTAGATTAGTAAAATCTAATAAACTCTAATAAAAGAATTAAATCTTAACCCAATTAACTATTCTAATATTCTAAAAGGAATTATTATCAAAAAATAGAATATTAAATCTAAAAACAATTAAAATCTATTAATATCTAGAAATAAAATCCTAAAAATCTATTTAAAATGATTATTAATATCTAGAAAAAACTAAAAATAGAAAATTAAATCTAAAAAACAATTTAAAGTTTAATTTCTAAGTCAAAAATTAAGGAAACAATCTAGAAAATGCAATGAAGATCAATTAAATCAATTAAAAACGATGCGAGAATATAGCGAAATAAACGGTAAAAACCGGACACCGAAATTTCCTAAAAAACAACAGCAAAAGCTGAAAATGCCGGGAGGGGCACGACTCCCAAAATAATTCTCTGTACTCGAAACGGTTTGAGTTGTCTGCAGCGTGCGAAGAGGGCTGTAATCCCGATAAAATCAATCTGACTGGAAAATGCAATGTACACGGTATGCAAATGAAAATGCAAAATGAATCGAAACATAAGCCAAATACAAAAATTGGTTGGTCAAATTTTGGGGTGCAACAGTGTGGTATCCAGACCTTGGCGATCTCATATTTGGTTTTGTCCGTTGAGTATCCAGGCTCCGGTCAACTTCTTTGTGGTATCCAGACCAGGGTAATAGTTGTGATTGGACTACTTTTCTGTCGAGTATCCAGACTTCGGTGAAGTCAGTTGGGTATCCAGACCCTGATGGTTATTCATGACGAATTCCTTGGTCCGTCAAGTTTCCAGACTCCGGCCAATTCTAGAATGATGGTGTTTTTTCTTTTCTCCGTCGAGTATCCAGACTCCAGTAAAGATAGTTGTGGTATCCAGACCATGGTAATTGTTGTTAGTGTGCTTTGTCCGTCGAGTATCCAGACTCCAGTAAAGGCAGTTGGGTATTCAGACCCCGATGAATATATTTGTGATGTGTTGCCTCGTCCGTTGAGTATCCAGACTCTGGTCGCCTTCGTTGAGTGCTCAGACTCTAGCATGTTGACATATGGTATCCAGACCATGATAATGTCAAACATATCTTCCCTTGTCCGTCGAGTATCCAGACTCCAGTCATTATCGTCGAGTATCCAAACTCCGACAAACTTCTAGTTGCAGAAGTGTGTTCCTTTGTCGTCGAGTATCCAGACTCCGGCAAACTCCGTTGATTCATTTTGTTCGTGCAGTATTCAAACTCCTGCAATTTGATATGGTATTCTTGAACTCACAGGGTATCTAGACCTTGATGAGTATATCAAGATGGGTATCTAGACCCCAGCTTATGTTATTTTTCTCCAGCGGTGTCGTCAACCTTAGGTTGGTGGTATCTTTGTGAATTCAGGTGGTATTTAGACCCTGATGAGTGTTGTCTTCATCTGTTAAGTATCTAGACTCCGGTCAATCATCATCGAGCGTCCAGGCTCCGGCTTCTCCGTCGAGTGTCCAGACTCTAGTCAATTTCCGTCGAGTGTCCAGACCCCAGTAACGTCGCCAATTTTGTCAAGTATCCAGGCTCCGGTTGTTACGTTGAGCGTTCAGGCTCCGGTCATTTCATCGAGCATCCAGGCTCCGGTTTGTTACGTTGAGCGTTCAGTCTCCGATCATTACGTCGAGTATCCAGACTCCAGTCATTTCGTCGAGCATCCAGGCTCCGGTTTTTCATTGAGTATTCAGACTTCGGAAAATTTCAATTGATGGTGTATTCCTTTGCATTGAGTATCCAGACTTCGGCCTTTACATCGAGCGTCCAGGCTATGGTTTTTTGTCGAATATCCAGATTCCGGAAAATTCGTCGACTCATTTTGTTCGTTGAATGTCCAGTTTCCGACACTTTGAAATGTTACCCTTCTGCCCATGTGGTATCCAGACCATGACACAATTTTATCGTATGTTTCCTCAACAGAGTTACTTGGTTAAGTTTCTCTTTGTTCCTCAACAGAGTTGCCTGGTTAGGTCTATTTGTGCTCCCAAAACAGAGTTATTTGGTTAAGTTTCTCTTCCCCAGCGGAGTATTCAAGATGTTTATTATGTTCAGTCACCTCCGGAGATTTTCTCCCCAATCAGAGTTTGCAGTTGATTTCCGCGGTCGGCAAATTTCCGGGTTTGTTGGTGTTCAACCGTCTTTTACCTTGATTGTTCGGAAGCCGTTCGCTTTCCATCCAGTCAGGTCCAAGCCGTTTAAATAGGGGCAGTTGTTGTACCCCAAAATTTGCCCAACCTTTTTCTTTACCTGGCTTGTGATTCATTGCATTAGCATTTGCATACCATTGTTCATTTACAGGGGATTGAGAGAGGTGTGCCTAACAAGAGGAGATCACCAAAGTTTCCAAGCTTAATCAAGAGGTCTTGTTCAAGTGATCAAGTGCTTATCATCATCAGAAGAATGTCAAAGTCCTTTGAAAGAGCAGATGAATGAATATGGGTCACCTCCTATCTTGGAGGTCATGTGAAGATCATCAGAGGATATTGAGTCCATGGTTGTTGATGGAGAGTATTATGGAAGCTCTTTGAGTGCCTTGAGGGTCATTTTGGAGCTTATCCAAGTCATTATATCAAGTGCAAGAAGCCACAGTCAAAAGTGGTGCATCTAGGGTTTTCATCTGGTCAACCCTAAGTCAAATGTGAAATTAAAAGAGATCAAGACTCAATTCATAGTCTTATTGATCATGGAATGTTATGTTGAGGAATCTAAGAAGTTATTCCAATATCAAATCAAGAAGAATCAAGAGTGTGAGAAGTTGCTAAGTGTTGCACCCAAAAATTTGCTCAACATCTTTTACTTGGTTTATGTTTCATTACATTGTTCTAGCATTTGCATTGCATAGCATTTATTCTCGAGGCAGGGGATCAAGGCATTCAGCTGGCTCCAGGTGCAAATTTTCATTGCATAGCATTTATTCTCGAGGCAGGGGATCAAGGCATTCAGGTAGATCTGGGAGGTTGCGATGAAGATCCCGGCGTGTAGTTGAGTTTTCCGGTGATGGTTACCGGTGAGATTTGGGCCGCGTGATTTCACTGGCGAGAGTTCTGGCTATTTGCATGGCCGGAGGGGTGAGGTGGCGAAGTAGGCTACGTTGCGCATTACATGGCAGGTGATGTGTGAGTGGAGGACAGGTGGAAGCGTGTGGAGCCATGCAGGTAGTGATGTGTCAGCCATGTGCAGAGAGAGAGAGAGAAACATGTGGACTCTTATATACTGACATGTGGCATGGACCTGGGCCTGAGAATTGGACAAGTGGCCCACCAAATTGACTAAACTCTAATTAAAATTAAATGACTCAATTAAAATGATTAAGACCTGATTAAAGCTAATATTAATGACTAACGAAAATGCTTAAAATTTGGACCCAATTAACTGCTAAATAATGCCTAATAAACTCAGTTAATGACTAAAGACCACTTAAAATCCTAATTAAAAAATGTTTTCAATTAAACCAAAATCTAATTAATATTCTAATCAATTAATCCTAGATTAAATCTAGATTAGTAAAATTAATAAACTCAAATAAAAGAATTAAATCTTAACCCAATTAACTATTCTAATATTCTAAAAAGAATTATTATCAAAAAATAGAAAATTATATCTAAAAACAATTAAATTCTATTAATATCTAGAAATAAAATCCTAAAAATCTATTTAAAATGATTATTAATATCTAGAAAAAACTAAAAATAGAAAATTAAATCTAAAAAACAATTTAAAGTTTAATTTCTAAGTCAAAAGTTAAGGAAACAATCTAGAAAATGCAATGAAGATCAATTAAATCAATTAAAAATGATGCGAGAATATAGCGAAATAAACGGTAAAAACCGAACACCGAAATATCCTCAAAACAACAGGAAAATCTGAAAACATCGGGAGAGGCACGAATCCCAAAATAAATCTCTGTACTCGAAACGGTTTGAGTTGTTTGCAGCGTGCGAAGAGAGCTGTAATCCCGATAAAATCAATCTGACTAAAAAATGCAATGTACGCGGTATGTAAATGCAAATGCAAAATGAATCGAAACATAAGACAAATACAAAAATTGGTTGGTCAAATTTTGGGGTGCAACAACTGCCCCTATTCAAACGGCTTGGACCTGAAGGATTGAAGAGCGAACAACTTTCAAACATTCAAAGGTAGAAGACGGTTGAATACCAAAGAACCCGGAAATTTGCCAACCTGCAGAAATAAACTGCAAACCCGGCTTGGGGGAAAAATATCCAGAAAACTGAATCCAATTGCAACGGCAACAAATCGATCAATCATCTGATAAAGAAACTGACTTTAACACCAGTTACCTGTGTGACGCCACAGATAACAAACCCGAAGGTTGGATCAACATGCACTTGATCCTTTCACATCATCTAAAGATAGACAGGAAGAAAAAACATACTCACATCGTCTAAAGACAGACGGAAAGACACCATCCCGAAGGTTCACATTGTCTAATGATAGACAGGAAGAGAAACATACCCGAAGGCTCACAATATCCATACTCACGTCGTCTAAAGATAGACGGAAAGACAAAATCCCGAAGGAGAACAATATCCATACTCATATCGTATAGAGATAGACGGAAAGACACCATCCCGAAGGTTCACATTGTCTAATGATAGACATGAAGAAAAACTTGTCCGAAGAACCACATCGTCAGTGAGAACTAGCGGAAAGAAAACCATATAATAACTTCAACACCACCCATCAAATTTCAGAATCCTTTCGTCTATAGGAGTTGATGGAAAGAACAATATCCTCAAAGGGGCCACATTATCAATAAGAATTGACAGGAAGAAAACCACCTTCAATGAGCCATGTCGTCAATAAGAATCAACAACTAGGAAAACTGAACATTCTTCAAAGAGCTTCGACGTCAATAAGAATCAACGGTCAGGAAAAACCCCTCTTGAAATGTCATCTCATACAATAAACAGAAAGAAAACCATATCTGAAAGATCTCCTTGAAACCTTACATCATCTAAAGCTAGACGGAGAGAAAACTATACCCAAACTCGCCTTGTCTAATGATAGACAGAGAGAAAACATCATACCCAAACTCACAATGTGTAAAGATAGACGGAGAAAACACCTACTCAAACTCACAACGTCTAAAGATAGATGGATATAACTCCTGCTGGGGAAACACATCGTCAATAGAAACTGACGGGAAGAAAACCTGCCCGGAGGTACACGTCGTCAATAGGAATTGACGAAAAGAAAAGTCTGTCGTCATCAGATGATTGATGGACAAAGCATAACCGTCGTATGATCTGAAAATTAAATAAACTAAAGAGCTGTCTGAACATAGCTGCTGGATAAATGCCCCTGAACTGATTGCAGAGTGGTTCACGTTGCCACAGAAGGCTGATAGAAAAACTGGCTTATGCTTCGCATGCATATGCGTATGTTTGAATTTTTCTATGGCGTAATGCTCCATATAAGATGGAATGCTATGCATTTGACGATGAAATGCAAATATGATGATATATGCAAGATGTAAATGCAGGCTCGGGCTGCTGGAGAAACTGGATACGGAACCGCTTCAGCAAAATAAATGCAGAAGACAAAGCCAACTCCGCTGGAGATAACCAAATGTGCTAAGTATGATTGGACTTCCCTGGGGATAGCTTACACGTGCCAATGACAATTGGACTTTCGCTAGGGAAAACAGATGGAGTCTTCCTGCGTATTAATGAAGATTGGATTTTGAGACTGATGCGCCAACACGGATTGGGCCTCACGGTGATTGCCAATATAGATTGGGCTTTAGGAATGGCGCGCCAATAAGGATTGGGCTACCTGACAATTGCCAATAGGAATTGGGCTTTTAGGCTATCTGTGATGGGTCAAGTACGACTGACGCTGGAAAACATCCTGTCTGAATTCACGGTTTCTGGTTGAAAGGTCAAGAGATAATAACACGACTTCTCGACATTCGTCTCACACTTGAAGATTGGCTGAACCTGTTTGAGTAGCTCTGAGTATCTCTAATGACACGGAGAGGAACAATTCCTTCGCTTCTGATATGTCTCAGTCTGTTGGATCTCTGTGGGGATATTCCTCGAATGGAAATCTGAAAATCTGTACCCTGATGGTCTGACATGAACTGCCCCCAGCACTCTGAACCTCGGAGAGATGCTTCGGATCAAATGCCCCTCGGGCAAGAAACAACTTCTGCACTTTTCTTAGAGTGGCCTGCCCCTGTCTGCAACGACTTTGCCCCTGATTGGCTGATTTGGAGTAAATTTTTTGGCTTCGAGAGATTTACCGAATCTCGACCTGATTGCCCCGGGATAACTGACTTTGGATGGTTGACATCACTAGGGATTACTTGATATAGCTTGCCCCGGTTCATGGAGTATTTGGGCATTCTGCATTCTATCCTGATCAGACTTTCCACTGTAGGAAACTTTCCTGCTGTCAAGCGCTTACTTGCAAGTAAAACAAGTTTTTTTGCATAAAAGATATATTAATGCAACACATATGATAGTTTTGACATCCAATTTGTTCACTAGAAAAGGAAAAAACAGTTTATGGCATATAATGAACAAATCATTTATCAGAATATCAACATCCGTACCAACATGGTAAGAAGAACCCTCTTAGGTGTCAGTTTCGACGCGATCATTACCTAAGTATGCCTTCAAAACAAACCTTCTTCAATTAGGACTTTTTCTGGTTGTAACATGGTCAGGTTCACGGTTTTGAAGGAAAGGATAAAGGCTCAAAATTTATTTTAACCCACCCGTTCACCTTGATGTTCTCCAATCCTACGTTTAGCTAATTCGACCTTAGCGCTCACTTCTCAGAGGTTGAAAGATAGGAGGTATAGTTCGAGAAACCATGAGTTTTTGGAGTGACAGCCACTCACTTTTCGTCTTTGCCACTTGGGGTCACACGACTTGTATTTCGTTTGAGGATTTTTCTTTTGTAATCCTTTTCATTTTTTTTCCAGTTTTTCGCTTTCCCTAATTTTTGCCTGGACTGGCTCCTTTGAGCTTCTTTTGATTATTAAGTCCAGCGGGATGCCCTCTTTTTTGCCTAAGTCATTTGCTTTCAAATTTTGACTTAGCGGGCTTTTGATTCTTTTTGCTTTCTCTTTTTTTTCCGAACAAGTTGTGTGACACTGGCTGTCTGACTCTTTGGGGGATAACGTGACTGTTTCACTCCTTATCAGCAAGGTTTAACCACTGTGGTTTTTTAGGCACGACCTCTAGAGGTGTGATTGATCCTCGAACGGACACTCCTTTCTGCGATTTGGACGCTCGGTCAAATTAGCTAACACCTACCCTGCCCTGGGTTAAGATTGAGGGTTTTTTTGTTTTCCGAAAGAAACTCCTACTACTAGGCTCAAAGGGGTTGACAAGGGATTATTTTCCTTATAACTCTGGTGTTTAGGGATTTGAAACAATGCATGTACATCATCAGCAGGTTTTATTTTCAAAAGCATACAATCAGAAGCTTGCACGTCTTTTAAACTTCGTCATCCTCCCCGGATTCCGCTTAAACAAGCGTTTGACATCAGTTAAAACATTGAGTGAACACGATGGATTAAATCAAAACATGCATATTCATTTCATTATCAATATCAATTGAAAACAATACAAGTTTTATGAATGCAATTTGCGCTTTAACAGAAAAGAAACTACAAATGCAAAGAAATGACATGATAAAACAAAGATTGCAAGCTTCTGAGAACCGGGCTTTTCGAACTTGATTTGCTGCTGAGCCAGCCATCTTCAGAATTGCTCGTCGAAGTCATCCTGGTACTCTTCTGAACATCTGCTCTCAGTGAACTCTCCCATAACATGAACTGATACACCCACTTGGCTGGATAAAGGAAGGTCGTTAATCTGAACACCCTGAGGCATGATAGATATCCTGTTAGAGTCTAGCAAAGTTTGAATTTGGCTTCTAGGCACCTTACAGTCATCTGTTGAATGCCCCTGTGCCCCAACATGGTACTCACAGCGGGCGTTGGCATCAAAACCTGGAGGGTAAGGCGGGATCATTTGATTAGTCTCTTTCGGCACTATCAGCCCACCTTTGACCAAATATGGCAACAATTGAATGTACGACACCGGTAGCTGAGTAAACTGCCTTTCAGGTTTCCTTGGTCTTCGTCGGGCGTGCTGACGCAGTTGACGACGATATGACTGTTGACTTTGAACACTTGAAGCGTTTGAAAACTGAGCTTGAGATGCTAGAGATTATGAGACAACATCACTTCCTCCTTCCCATTCCTCCTGGGAACTGACAACTGATTCATTCTTATCAACTGGGATACAAGGAGTATCTCACGTCTTTCCATTCTTGAGCCCTCTCTCAACAAGCTCTCCTATTCTCATCAAGTCTGCAAAGCTTGCCATTCCACAACTGAACATTATGTCATAATAACGGCCCTTTAGAGTACCCAAGAAGAGGTCAACCATTTCTCTCTCCAGAAGCGGTGGTTGAACACGAGTAGCCAATTCTCTCCATCTCTGCACATACCCCCTAAAGGATTCATTCTCCGCATGAGATAATTCTTGCAAATGCACGCGACTAGGAGCCATATCCAGGTTGTAGTTGTACTGCTTCACGAAGGCATTGGCTAAATCTGACCATGATTTGATGCTATCACTCTCCAACTACATGTATCAATCCAAAGATGCTCCGATCAGATTATCTTGGAAACAATGAATCATAAGCTTGTCATTGGTAACATGTGAAGTCATTCTTCTGCAGAACATAACCAAATGTAGCTTCGGACAACTATCCCTTTTGTATTTCTCAAAATTGGGCATCTTAAACTTTGGAGGCATCACAAGACCTGGCACCAAACACATGCTCGAAGCATTCAGGTTAAGAGTATTCTGACTCATCAGGGCGTCAACCTTTTCCTCCAACAACTGATATCTTCTCATAAACTCAACAGTCTGTGGGTCCTCAGCATTAACCTTCGAAACAATCCTCTGAAGATCTGGCACATGGAAAGTGAAATTCTAATAATCTGTGTCATGGAGAGAAGATGCATCTTTGTCTCTGACAGGAATCTGCACAGGCTGGGCTTGAGCAATATTGTTCACCGAGATCCTCTGATCATTGGCCTCATCTCTAGTCATAGTTGCCACAGCTTCCATGAATTGACTCAACTGATCCTTCAAGAATTCAAACTCTGCCCTGGTAACGACTGTCGCTTTCACGAAAATAAGGTGCCGGCACAACAGAAGAGTCGCCACCTTTCGTTATTTATCCCTCGGAACGGGAAAGGAAACGATCGGAAAAACCTAACGAGAAAGGGTAAGACAAGGTCGTCGCAACCATTGTCTGGGTTCAGGAGTCGGTTACGCAAGGGGAAGGTATTAGCACCCCTCACGTCCGTCATACTCGACGGGATCCACGCTTGTTGTATTTACTGGACGGGTTGTTTATCTATCTACCTATCAAGGCTGGCTTAAAACAGAAAAGAAAATGACTCGGCAAAGCGTCGCACTTTATGCCTACGTATTCTCATCAGAGAATGAGAAATTAGAGTCAACGTAGTTCGGCCTACGACGGGTTATGGGGAAGGTAGCTCGCCAATACGTCAGTATTGTGCCTACGTACTCTCAACAGGTATGAGAGATCAGAGCTTACGTAGTTTGGGACACTACGGTTTGTTTCCTGTTTTTTACATAAGAAGTGTTTTTTATTGTGTTTGCAATTTCAATCGCACTAGAGACTATGACCTGAGAGTGAATGCGTCGCATGTCACCCAAAGGGTACCATACTAAACATCCAGACTGTGGAAAAGAAGCTCTCCCACAATCCTTTCTCAGATAGCTTAAGGCTCGTAACGTACGAAAGAAATCATTCATGATTACTGTATCTTAAGTTGTTTTGAGATGAGAAGAGAATAGGCCAACTAGGAGGGAGACTATCAAGTCCTAATGTTGTCATGCCAAGGACTCATCCTATGGTTGAGGTTTGAAACAGGGAACTCCTAGAAGTTGTCATGCATAGGTTTCAACCTAAAGTTCTATCATCACTTCCTTATCAAAGGAAATGAGAGTCCTAAGGGATCATGTCAATGATACACAACACAGGTAAAGCATCAGCTTAAACAGTAAACAGCAATACAGTAAAATGCATGCAATGCAAGTGAGGGAGGAAATGTGTGTGGGGCTTCAGCCTCCACAAGCTCATCTCAACCTCAAGCCAGAATGAGTAACAGTAATCATACTGAAACATAAAACATGCTCTCAAGCAAGAAGAGTAAACTGCAATCATACAGGAGAAATAGAATAAGATGCCATCAAGCAAAACAAACCACATGGGCAAGGGAGCAGGGCTCTACCGAATACCCGCAAGCAAAGCCATACAGTAACAATACAAGCAGAGGGAGCAACTCAACCTCTAGTGCAATCATGCTCCTAGGTTAAAGCTATTCTAGATATGGACTTATTCTAATGCATCAAGCAAGTCAAACAAGGCACATCAATACAGAAGAGAAACAAAGAAGAAAGCAGATCAACTCCTCTCTCAACTCCAAGCTTCAGCTCTTCTAACAGCAATTCAGTCTTTAGACTTCAATCACTCTTGACAAATATCAATTTGCTTTTCCAGGTTTCAACCCTTCAACATAAGTTTCAACTTATCTTCTTCTTTAAGCTTCAGCTTCTCTTAATCAACTCCACCTTCAGGCTTCACTCTTAACCACAAGTACCAACTTAATTCCTTCAGGATCTCAAGAGTTCAAAGTAAGTATCAACTTATCCTTTGATCTTCAAGCTTCAGCTCTTCAGTCAATCTCAACTGAATCCTCTTCCTAAGTATCAACTTAGTCTTCAAGATCTCAAGCTCTCTTTGCTTTACCAGTCTCAACTTGGTCTTCTCTTCCTGCAAGCTTCAGCTTCTCAGGGTAGTCCTCAATCACTTGGAAGTGTCAACTTCATCCTTCAGTCTTTAAGCCTCAGCTCTTCATTCACTTTTTACTGGATCTTCATTGGGTCTTCAAGTATCAACTTGCTCTTGTTGCTCTTCAAGCTTCAGCTGGAATGGCAATGCTCAAGGACTCATCCTCTTCCATACTCTTCAATGAAGTCTTCATCTTCACACTCAAGCCCAACATCTCTCAAAATACTCAAACCAGAGGAAATCACTTACTGGATAAGCTGGGGTGTTAAACTGCTTATTGACCACCCAAGGTGACCTATAAGGGTTCAACATCAAAGGAATGGTTCCCTCAAAATTTCTACTTCTTAGGTATAATCACTTATCTCTCCAAAGGAGAGAGGTGAATACCATGGAAGGACTTTGAATCATAGGGAGGAATGGAGGTGAAAGATACCATCCATGTTTAAGAAAGAACTTAACTAGGTCTAAACTCTTCCTAATCCCTAACCCTAAAACAACAACAAAACAAACAAGATTCTCAAGCTCTCAAGCTCCTCAAGCAACTTCAAGTCTTCTACTATGCTCCTCAATGCTCCTCAAAGCAATACCAAGCTCACCAAGCCCACAAAGCAAAGCAAAACAAAAATACAAGCCCACAAGGGCAACACAATCAACCATCAATTACAAAAATCAAGGAAAAATAGTATACTATTATATTAAAATGTAATATAATTTCTAAGGGATCCTAGATACCTACCCTTAATACCCTTATATGTCCCAATATCTAACTTGACCTAGAAACCCAAAATTCTAGTGCTTTTGTGGACCTATGTTAAGGATTAACCTAATTCTATACAACCTAAAGTCATCTAAGCAAAACTAATCAAAAATTCATCACAAAATTATGGAATAAATCCAGAGGGGAGCTAAAGTCCTAATCTAACTATCCTAAAATGAATGGCCTAAAAATTCAAAGGAAACTAGCTAAACAAAATTCTACAACTCCATGTATCAACATAAAAGAATTAAAATGCTATTAAAAGAGAAAATCTACAAAAAGTATTAAAAATGCATGAAATGCAAATATTATGGTTTTATAATTTTTTAGACATTATCATGAAATGGGAGAAAAAATCCCCATGCAAAAGTCATTAATTTCCTATTTATTATGATTTTTCAAAGATTAATGAAAAATGGAGAAAAAGAAATTAAAATGAGAAACATTTGGTGTGAATAGCAACTATTTTCAGTTCAAAATGCAGATGGGCTCAAAATGGGGGGTGTCATTATGAAATGCGCTAGGCCCAATTACTCAGAAAATCAATTCAGAATTCATAAAGAAAATGGAAAAGTCACGGTGCAAAGAGTAACAAAATGCAGTTCAAAATCCAAGTGGGCCATGAAAAGGGGTGGGGATATCAATTGAGCCCAGTATCCCTTTTAATGAAACGCAGCGCTTCATGCTGGTTTCAGATTCTCTTCACAAACGGAGATTAAATCACTGCCGTGGGATCTTGGTCTTAGTCAATGGGTCCACGCCTGATCCAATGGCCAGCACTTCGTCTTCTTCCTTCAGCCATGGCAATGGAGGGAAAAGCTCCATAGTTGCAGAGCTCCAACCCCAATTCGAAATCCATCAAATCTCAATGAAAAACTAAAATTCCAAACCCTAATCTGTCCAGAATTTCACCCTGAATATAACCATGGCCTTGAAATCAATTGAAACATCCTAAATCTTCAAACCCGATCCAAGATCAAAAATAAGCTCAGACATCAATTCTCACAATTCTTGAAATTAACTACCTCAGAATGATCACCACCTCACACTGGTTGAATCTTGATATCTAATTCATGCTATAGCTCTCTATATCTCATGTTCTTGGTCCAAACAAAAATGGTGACACCAACTGAAACCTCACCAATTGATCTCAAACTTCCCAGAATCCATCACCTAATTGCCTCTAACCGTTCTAACCTAACAATTCTTGCTAATTATGCCTAAATCATGGTGTAGAGGAAAAGTTACTAACCTGTTGAATCTTGATTAACAGATGGGGTAAACCTTCACTTCAAGCCTTCAAACTCTTCAGAATCAATCCTTGAATGATGATCTTGCTACTGTTTGCAAAAGATTGGACCAAGCAAGCTTCAATCTCCAAAACCGATTATGACTTGCAACCTTGAAAATCCAAATGCCAACTCTTCAAATCTCCATGGTTTTGCTCTCAATTTGGTCTGCACAACTTCAATATGATCAGAGGAATGTGTTTAGATTGAAAGAAAGAATGGAAATGAACCAAAATGTAGATTTTGATTTCAACTTGCAATGGAAGCAAGTGAAATGGCTATCTCTCTCTTCTCTCAAATCTCTCACCAACCTTGCATCTGAGCAAGTTTTATACACTATATAGAATGGTTTAGACTCATCTAGAACCATCTGGAATCATCCAATGAGAAATTGGAATTCTCATGTCATGAGTTTATGGATTCATTCATCTCATGCCATAGCCCTTGCAGCACTTGTAACTGACCTGAAATTCTCCTTAAATGAGATATATGACATGTTAAAACACTTAGCCAGCTTGTACATTGAGTTCCCTTGAGTTTTGCATTTGAACCTTATTATGCAAGCAACCAATTTCCAAAGCAACCCCATGATTTAGGCCTCAATTCAAAAAAGTGGCTGAACCATTGTTCTTAGAATGCTCTTTGGAGTCAAAATGACCTATCATATGCCATGGTTTGGATGTGTAACTTGGAATTTCCAATTTCCAACTTGAACTTATTTAACTTATGCCTCCATTTTAGGTCATTTTTATCACTTTTTGCTACAAGCCTTTTCAACACCTCATGACCTCCCTAATAGACTTAAAACATCATTCTAAGCAAGTTTGATGTTGAAGATTTTTCCATTTGAAGCTTGGAAATAGGAGATATGGCCTTATGCTTGAAATGACCTATAATCTCCAAATGACCAAAATGCCCTTGACTTGTCAAAGCCACAACTTGAGTTCTACAAATCCTATCAAGGACTTCTAGTACTCTCTAGAAATCTAAGAAGATGAGGAACAACATTCATGTTGACCAAAAGTTCATAGCAATCATCCTTCTTGGGCAAAAGTTTGATGGAAGTTGGGTGACTTTCAAGGACCCAGATTCACATACCTCAGATGACCTGTAACTTGTCAAAGTCATAACGTGAGCTCTACAAACCCTATCAAGGACTTCTAGTACTCAAATTAAATCAAAGGACAAGCTCTACAACATTCATGTTGGGGGTAAGATGAGATGACAATCACATCTTGAGCTAAATTGCCCTGAAGATAGGGGTCAAACTAGGGGATTTTACACTGTCAAGCCTTAGAAACCCTAGCTTGAAACTTCTCAAACTCTTCAATCATGATGAGTTGACCTTGGAATCATCCTTATAGCATCTCAATGCATCAATCCATGATCACATGGATCTTGAATTAGGTCTCAACCTTCTCCAAATCATCAGTTGACCTAGGGTTGACCCAGTCAAACCCTAATCACACCACTCATGGCTGAGTCTTCTTATTCTTGTACAATGGCCTATCTAGGCTTCATGATGGCTCTCAAGACATCTCACAAGCTCTTTCAAAGCTTCAAGTCCATCCTCATATCTTCAGAATCATCTGAGGAGCTCCCACAACTCTCAAGTTAGGGACACACAACCTTGGTTTCAACCAATCTTTCTGAGGATCTCTGACAAAGATATCAACCTTTGGACACTTGAATAACCTTCTTGGCTAGATTCACAATCTTGATTGGTACTCATACCTCTTGGTGAACACAAGCTGGGTAAAGAAGTATTGCTCAAATTTTGGGGTGCAACAGCTGCCCCTATTCAAACGGCTTGAACCTGACTGGGTGAGGAGCGAACGACTCTTAACCAATCAAGGTGTGAGACGGTTGAATACCGACAAACCCGAAAATTTGCCAACTGCACAAGTACACGGTACTCTGATGGGAATAAATCTTCGAAAACTGAAATGCTAGCTGCACGACAACTAGCTGGAGAATTGGTCACACGGTAACCGGTAATACATGGTCGATCATGCCATCAGGCATCAGGACTCTTCGGGACTCGTCAGGTCAACCATCAGGTTGATCCCGTTACATCATGCCATAGGCATGTAAAGAAAACTTTCGGGCATCAGCCAGACTTCATCAGCAAGTCGGGAATGAAATTCTTTGCCTGGACTTTCTTTTTACTGTCCAGCGGGTCGCTTTTAAGCAAAGTATTTTTTAACTGCGTCCGCGTTCACTGGGGATGCAAAATCTTCACCATCCATCGTGGATAACAACAAAGCTCCTCCCGAGAAGACCTTGCTGACGACATACGGACCTTCGTAATTGGGAGTCCACTTACCCCGGTGGTCGGGGTGTGGAGGAAGAATCTTCTTCAGGACGAGATCACCCGTCTGAAAGCTTCTAGGACGCACCTTCTTATCATAAGCTTTCTTCATTCGGCTTTGGTACAGACGACCATGCGTAATCGATGCTAACCTTTTCTCGTCCATCAGGCTGAGTTGGTTCAGTCGGTTCTTAATCCATTCTGCCTCATCGAGTTTCACATCAACCAAAACTCGCAAAGAAGGGATCTCCACTTCTAACGGTAGGACTGCTTCCATACCGTACACCAAGGAGAAAGGAATTGCCCCGGTTGACGTACGTACCGTTGTACGATAACCGTGCAATGCAAACGGCAGCATCTCTTGCCAATCTTTGTAGGTCACAACCATCTTCTGAACAATCTTCTTTATGTTCTTGTTGGCCGCTTCAACGGCGCCATTCATCTTCGGCCGATAAGGAGATGAGTTATGGTGTTCAATCTTGAAACTCTGGCATAGCTCCTTCATCATCTTGTTATTCAAATTCGAACCATTATCAGTAATGATCCGCTCGGGAATTCCGTAACGACAGATGATGTCCCTTTTTATGAATTTAGCCACCACCTGCTTGGTCACATTAGCGTACGAGGCTGCCTCCACCCACTTGGTGAAGTAGTCGATAGCTACTAGAATGAAGCGATGACCGTTAGATGCAGTGGGCTCGATCTTGCCTATCATGTCGATGCCCCACATGGAGAACGGCCACGGGGAGGACATGACATTTAACGGGCACGGCGGCACATGAACTTTATCAGCATAAATCTGGCATTTATGACATCTCTTCGCGAATTTGAAGCAATCAGACTCCATCGTCAGCTAGTAATATCCTGCTCTCAGGATCTTTCTCGTCATAGCATGCCCGTCGACGTGCGTACCAAATGTGCCTTCATGGACTTCTTCCATGAGCATACTCGCCTCTTTCTCATCTACACATCTGAGTAGCACGAGATCGTGGTTTCTTTTGTACAACACTCCATCAGGATTGAGATAAAAATTTCCAGACAGCCTCCTCAGAGTCTTCTTATCCTAGGTTGACGCACCCGCGGGATACTCCTTAGTCATAAGGAAATTCTGGATGTCATGGAACCATGGCTTGCCGTCGGCGGCTTCCTCGATTGCAAAGACAAATGCAGGTCTATCAAGACGAGAAAGGACAATTCTTGGAGCTTCATTCCAAAAATTGACTTTATACATTGAAGCCAACGTGGCTAAGGCATCAGCCATCTGATTCTCTGCTCTGGGCACATGATGGAGTTCCACTCGATCAAAGAACGGAAGTAGCCTCCTGGCATAATTCATGTACGGCACCAAATTCGATTGACGAGTCTCCCACTCCCCTTTAATCTGGTTAATCACAAGCGCCGAGTCACCATATACGTCTAGATTCTTGATTCTCAAATCAATTGCCTCTTCTAGACCCATGATGCATGCTTCGTACTCCGCTTCGTTATTGGTGACTGGAAATGTCAGTCTTGCAGTGAACGGGATATGGGATCCGTGGGGAGTCGTGATGACCACCCCTATACCACTTTCGTAGGAATTAACCGCCCCGTCAAATATCAACTTCCACTGGGACTTCCTATCTGGCCCCTCGTCGGGCAATGGCTCATCGCAATCCTTCGCTTTGAGAAACATAATATCCTCATCAGGGAATTCAAATTTCATCGGCTGGTAATCCTTGATTGGCTGCTCGGCAAGGTAATCAGACAATACGCTTCCCTTGATGGCCTTCTGGGAAACGTACTGAATATCATATTCCGTTAACACCATTTGCCATCTGGCAATCCTGCCCAAAAGCGCTTGCTTCTCGAAGACGTACTTGATCGGATCCATCTTCGAAATTAGCATGGTGGTGTGGTTGAGCATGTACTGTCGTAAACGTTTGGCAGCCCAGGCTAGTGCACAACACGTCTTCTCCAGCATCGAGTAGCGAGATTCACAGTCAGTGAACTTTTTACTCAAGTAGTAAATGGCATGCTCCTTTCTGCCCGTCTCGTCGTGCTGACCGAGAACACACCCCATACTATTCTCAAGAACTGTCAAGTACATGATTAATGGCCGTCCAGCCACTGGGGGTATCAAAATTGGAGGTTCTTGAAGATACTACTTTATCTTATCGAATGCCTTCTGGAAATCCTCATTCCAGATAATTGCCTGATATTTCTTTAGCAATTTGAACATCGGTTCACACGTGGCCGTGAGCTGAGAGATAAACCTTGCAATGTAGTTTATTCTGCCCAAGAAACCACGAATTTCTTTTTCTGTTTTCGGCACTGGCATTTCTTGTATGGCTTTTATTTTCGCAGGATCGACCTCGATGCCTCGTTCGCTTACGATAAACCCCAGTAACTTTCCGGACCGTACTCCGAAAGTACATTTGTTAGGATTCAACCTCAACCTGAATTTCCTAAGCCTCTCAAAAAGCTTCAGCAAATTGACCAGATGTCCCTCCCCCGTTTGGGACTTCGCAATCATGTCATCAACATAGACTTCAATCTCGTGATGAATCATGTCATGAAACAAAGTTACCATAGCTCGCTGGTAAGTGGCCCCTGCGTTCTTCAGACCGAAAGGCATTACCTTGTAGCAAAACGTTCCCCAGGGAGTGATAAACGTAGTTTTCTCCATGTCCTCCGGCGCCATCTTGATCTGGTTGTAACCGGAGAAGCCATCCATGAACGAAAACACGGAGAACTGGGCTGTGTTGTCGACCAACACATCGATATGAGGCAACAGGAAATCATCTTTAGGTCTTGCCCTATTCAAATCCCGATAATCGACGCACATGCGTACCTTACCGTCCTTCTTTGGTACAGGAACTATGTTGGCGACCCACGGAGGGTAAGTGGTGACCGCTAAGAAGCCAGCATCAAGCTGTTTCTGCACTTCTTCTTTGATCTTAACGGCCATATCTGGTCTCGTCCTCCTAAGCTTCTGCTTAACGGGAGGACAATCTTCTCGCAGCGGCAAGTGGTGGACCACGATGTCCGTATCAAGTCCGGGCATATCTTTGTATGACCAAGCAAAGACATCACTATACTCTCTTAGCATCTCGACCAACCTCTGCTTGACATTACTCTGCAATGCAGCCCCTATCCTGACGTTTCTGACAAGCTCTTCAGAACCCAGATTCACGATCTCAATCTCCTCTTCATGAGGCAGAATAACTTTCTCCTCTTGTTTCAACAAGCGGGCCAACTCTTCAGGAAGGTCTTCGTCTTCATCAATCTCTTCTTCGGCTTGATAGATCGGGCAATCAAAGTCGAAGTGAGCCGTAGAAGGTCCAGAGTCAATGTCATCTGTTATGTGGATCCTGCAATAACAAAGGTTAAGTTTAAAACAAGGATGTGCAGGTTAGCACAAACCCCATGGCCATTTTATTGTTTTTCAAAACAAGTATAAAACAAGAATAACAGAGATCACAATATTTGAATACGAAGAAAACGCCTTTGATTTATTAACAAAATGCATGTACATAATCCAACAAGGCCCTGACAATAAAACCACTATGCCCCGGGTAGGACATAGGGTTGTACAACGATTGGAAAAAGTAAATCATTACTCTTCGCTTGTCATCTGGATGATATCCTTGGTGGACCAATTGGTGAGGCCCCCGCCTGGCTTGCTTGGCTGGATCCAAGAGTCGAGGTCACAGTCGCTATCCCCGTTGTCTTCAGACACCGCATTGATGCTTTCAAAAATCACTCCGCCACTGGTAAACTGGATCGGCCCTTTACCTCGAGACGCACTGCTAGACGAAGAAGAAGCTTCAGCTCCAGGAGAATATCCCAACCCAAACTTATCTTGCTTGTTGGGTATCTCCAAAATTCGCCCCCAGCCTGGGGTAGATCCGGCTTGGACAACGGCCCGAGCTTCCTTGAACGAGGAGAGAGTCATCACTGGTTTTCTGTGACCACAGGAGCTACGTCCTTCACTTTGACGGCTTCGAACGCTTGGCAAAGAGTCTCATGGATTTTGCCATCCATTTCCACATACTTGAAGGATGACAAATGGCTCACCATTATGTCTTCCTCGCCACACACGGTTACGATGCTTCCCCCGACAGCATATTTGAGCTTTTGGTGCAACGTGGAGGTCACGGCGCCAGCGTCATGGATCCACGTCCGGCCCAAGAGACAACTGTAGGCAGGCATGATGTCTATAATATAAAAGACCGCGTCGAACGTTTCCGGCCCGACTTGGATCGGCAGGGTCACCTCCCCGAAAACGTGTCGTTTAGTTCCATCGAACGCCTTCACAACCAGATCACTGGGTGTGCAGATCACTCCACGAGTATCCAACTTCATTAACGCCTTCTTCGGAAGAACATTAAGTGACGAACCCGTGTCCACCAATACGTGCGACATAATTGTCCCCCTACACTCTATCGAGATGTGCAGGGCACTGTTGTGATTCCTCCCCTTCGGCGTTAGCTCCAGGTCCGTGAAACCTAACCCATTGCCAGCATTCACATGGGCTACAACCCCTTCTAGCTGATTTACCGATATTTCTTGCGGTACATAGGCGGCATTCAACACCTTCAGCAGCGCGTTGCGGTGTGCTTCAGAACACAGCAACAAGTTCAGAATAGAAATCTTCGAGGGCGTCTGATGGAGATGATCCACAATCTTGTAGTCACTCTTTTTGATCAACCGCATAAACTCCTTGGCATCTTTAACAAGCAAGTCTGTTTCTGCCCCACGCGGGGCCTCTTCAACGACTTTACTTTTACCCTTATCGACCACATCAGCTCTGACCGCTTTATCCGCCACGACCTCTGGTGGTGCAAACACTCTTCCGCTGCGAGTAATACCACTGACTCCCGCAAGGTTCTCCATAGTCGTCCCAAACGGTTCTAGCTCCAGCTTCTGCCTGTTGCAGTAGACTTCAGCCCTATAATGCCACGGGACGGCGTTAGTGCTCTCGAAGGGTATCGGCCCAGCTTTGGTAATAGTGATTATGGGCGGTCTGGGCGGGGAAATAGTTATCGGCCGGCGAGGGATGGTGATGGTGGCGACTTCATCGGCCTGCTTCAGCACTACCTCTCCTGACCCACCTTCAGCCCTCCGGCTAAACTGCAGAATCCCCTCAGTCATCAGACTTTGGATTCCCTCTACCAACTACTCACATCCATCAGAACGTGTGGCACAGTCCATGCATAAATCTCCGCAACCTGGAAAGAACCCTCTTTTCAGCAACTTAGCTTTAACGAAGCTAAGCGGCGTCTTCAGATCTCTGACATCAGCCAACAAATCCGAACTCTCGTCCTTGATAATGGCGTTCACACTGCCTCCCCTATGATTCGGCATAGGATTCTTCGTGACATTGGGCACATTATCGGAGAAGTTGATGATCTTGGCATCCACCATGTCCTGCACCTTATGCTTGAAGGCTTTGCAGTTCTTTATTGTGTGGCCTGGCGCCCCTGAGTGGAACTCACAAGTGGCATTCGCGTTGTACCCTGGAGGAGGTGCCCCTGTCAAGGGAGCCATCGTCCTCTTCTGGATCAACTGAAGCTGAAGCAAAGTCTGTAGCTGTTGCGCGTACGACATGGGCGGTGTCTTGAAGTGACGGTTCGCCAAAGATGTCCGATTCAGGTACTTTTTGTATCCCTGTTGATTCGGTTGTTGCTGCTGCTGCGGAGCTGCCGGGATATTTATACTGGCCACCTGCTGATGGGGACCTTTACCCTTTCTTCGAGCGTTGGTCACAGTGCTCGCCTCTCCTTCTCGTCTTTTGCTAGCATAAGGTTTCTTTCCGCCTCCTCCAGCTGAAGATGACTCACCCTGAATTTTCCCGATCTTGATCCCATTTTCGACGTGCTCACCCGTGATAATGAGATCTGAGAATGTCCCAGACATATCGCTGAATAACTTCTCATAGTAAACCCCTGGGAGGGTGGCCACAAACATCTGCACGAGCTCACGTTCAACCATCGTCGGCTGAACCCTGGATGCCAACTCACGCCACCGTTGGGCGTACTCCTTAAACCCTTCATTGTTCCTCTGCGACAGATTCTGCAGCTGAACTCGGTTCGGGGCCAAGTTGCTATTGTATTGGTAATGGTGCACAAATGCTTCAGCAAGATCCTTCCATGTGCGCACACTAGTGGGCTCCAGACCCATGTACCACTCGAGGGATGGCCCGGAAAGACTGTCTTGGAAGAAGTGCATCAGCAAATTCTCGTCTTCGGAATGAGCAGACATTTTTCTGTAGTACGATCTCAGGTGGACACGAGGGCAAGTGGTGCCCTTATATTTTTCAAAGTCAGGTACCTTGAACTTAGGAGGCACCTTGAAATCAGCAATTAACCCCAACTTGGACATATCAACGCCTAAAGTATTCTGGTTCTCGATATCTCTCATCTTGTCCTCAAGTGCCTTGAATTTAAGCCGAGCTTCAACATTCAGCTCCCCTTCAGCACCTCTCTGAGAGAACACATCGTCCTGACGATCCTCTAGCCATGGCTGAGGCACAAACAGATTCCCGACGCCTGCATTGCCGTTGCCCGGCCCGATATTGACATTAGCTCCCAGACTCCCATTACCGACGCCCGTCGTATTGAGTCCGATGTTGGTCATCACATTGCCGTTAGCACTGCCGTTTCCCCTGGTCACGGGGACACCATTCTGCGGAGTTTCAACTGGGGGAGGAGTAGGCACGGTCCCACCGTGGAGTACGCCGTTGCTATCAACCCTGGAAATCAAAGGCTGAACCAAAGTCCTGAGCTGCTCCTGGCCATTGGCGACCGCTTGCATGAGCTCCATGAAGCGATCCATCCTTTCGCGGAGTTCTTGAACATCAGTTTGCACTTGCTCCATGATCCTGATTTGATTAGCTCTAGTCGGATAGCGGTGAATGGGTCTCTGATCAATCCTGGAACCACTGGAAACAACCTGAAACAACCTGCGACAACCTGTGAAACACAAAAGGGTTAGGAAAAACAACAAAATGCTCGTCATGCAAATGCTTCATGCAAATGCATGCGTGTGTCTGTGCGTTGGGGAGATCTCCCCCGATCCTAGTGCCTGAGTGCCAGTGCTGATAATAATAAGAAGTCCAAGTCCAATCATGGAAATAACAATCTCATATATAAAGAAGGCCTATCAAGGCAGTACACAACATCAGCGAGTACAAGATGAATCAACAGCGTGACCTCAGCCAACAAGCCTGGTGATGGTCAGCATACAACAATGATCAAAACAAAAGGAATACAAATAGTCAGGTACGACCACGGGCGCGATACTCTTCTAACAACTCCTTCGTTTCTGGATGATCAGGCAGAGTGAGTAACCCCTCGACGAGTAATTCCCTCTGCACAATGGTATACTGAAGTCCTTCGACCGAACCTTCCCATGCTCCTTCGTCGAAGCAATCTTCTAACTTCCGCTTCTTGGACTCAAACGTCAGTTTGCGCTCCTTCAGGTTAGCGAGAGCTCTGTTGAGCTGGTCTTTGGTGGCGTATCTGCGAGCGGTTTCTTCATCAAACCTCTTCTCACTGTCCTTCACCTGGGCTTCCAGCTTGGAGATCTGTAGCATCAGCTTATCCTCCCGCTCTTTCCTGGTGGCCAGGGAAGCCTTCCAGTGCTGGTTGAACTTGGATATCCTCTGATATGCTCCGTCCAAGTGCTGCTTCTTCGTAGCCAGTACGTCGTTGACAGCTTTGAAGTCTTGACCCATGCGCTCACGCTCGGCTATCTGCTTAGTCAGGTTTGTGCCCAGTTGGTTCACCAGCTCTGTCTGCCTCTTGAAAGAATGAACGACTTCGTTCGTCTTGCTTCGGAGCTGAGCCAACTCTTTCTCCAGTTCCTCATTCGCCCGCTTCAATTCGTCTCGCTCAGCTAACACCTGATTATGCTGCTGAATGGGCACAGTGGTAGTCTCTTCAATCATTGGAGGACTTTCTGGCTTGGCATGAGGAAACGACATCCCTATAGCATCTGCTCTGGCTCTGATCCAAGTCGTGTACGGAGGGTAGGCTTGATTGTTGCTTCTTCCTAACAAACGTTTTCCTCGCTTACTGATACCATTCCAGGCGTGCTGAAGCTTGGATAACAGATCCCCCTCTAGAAGACCAGTGAGGTACAGAGATTCCTGCACCTCTTCATCCTTCGGCGGAGCTCTCAAAGCATACGCGAACTGTCGGACCAGCAATGACGGATTGTAGTTTATACAGCCTTTCCTACCTATCAAGGGCACATTTGGAAACCCGCTGCAGCTGAAGATCACCTCAGTACCCAGCCTATCTCTGTCAAACCAGTCGATATCCTCTGCAGATAAGCTCATCAGACGCTCGAACCACTCAGCTGTGGCTGCAGACGAGACAAAAGGACCCCTCTTGGGCAAATGACTATCAAGCCATTTGTACAGCAAGGGCACGCAACATGAGACATTCTTGCCCCTCCTGTTCTCGTTTTTGTAGTGGACTGAATGGTAGACATCTCCTATCAAGGTAGGGACTGGATTCCCTGAAGAAAAGATATGAAATGCATCGAAGTCTACAAAATCGGGCATATTGGGGAACAGAATGATGCCATATATGCACAAAGCGAGGATGGCATTGAACGCGACCCAAAATCCGTCCTTGGCGCACTGCTGAGCCTTTCCCACCAGAAACTGCAAGGAGAACCCAGGAACCTTGTTCCAACTAGTCAATACCAATTCAGAGGCGTTCAGGTGAAGTGAAGGAGCTAAACCAGCCAGATCAGGCTCAGCATCCATACGAACAAAAGGCATCTGCCTCTTGATAGGCACACCTAACAAATCAGCATATTCTTCCAGCGTAGGTGCGAGAACAAAATCCTGGAAAGTGAAACATCTCAACGGAGGGTCGTAGAACTGCAGCAGAGCATGCAACCCATTCACCTCGAACACAGAAGGTTTACGAACCAAACTGAGCAATTTGCCATAAGAGTTTCTGAACTCATCCCTCACAGAATCATCTACTAAAGCTATCAAACCAGTCAATTTAACCACATCAGGGGCAGGGAACTTGTAAGCCACGGTCTTCCTCAGAGTACCCATAACAATACAATAGGAGGCAAGAAATCCTGGATCGGGGAAAACAGTACCTGTAACACAGACACACGTTAATGAAATGCAAATGAGTATGCAAACTAATGCAAAATGCAACCATGCAATAGGAGATCAAGGCAACTGTGTTGTGGAGATTCTGTATCAACAAAACCATAACGCTGCTCTATCAATAACAACCACTGATAAGAAGAAAACCCTGGTGTAGGACCACAAATCTGCTCTGTCAAGAACAACCATCTGATAGGGCCATATACATAGGATCATAATTCTTCTCCGTCAAGAACAAATGTCTGATAATAAAGACCTCTGATACAGGACCAAGAAATCTGCTCTATCAAGAACAAACATCTGATAATAAAACTCTGTCCTATCAAGAACAAACATACATCTGCTGACGAGATCTTCAGACCCCAATCATAAATCTGCTCTGTCAAGAACAACCAACTGATGGCCAAAACTCTGCTCTATCAAGAACAAACATCTGGTAATAACTCTGCTCTATCAAGAACAAAACATCTGATAATAAAACTCTGCTCTATCAAGAACAAAACATCTGATAGTGAAACTCTGCTCTATCAAGAACAAAACATCTGATAATGAAACTCTTCTCTATCAAGAACAAATACACATTTGATGATAAGATCCTCTGATCAAAACCTGCTCTATCAAGAACAATCATATATCTGCAGATGAAAACCTCAGATCCCAACAAAACTGATCCACTATCAAGAAAACCAGGTGGTCTGAAGGTCAAAGTTTCCTGCAATAAACCCAACCTTGCTCACAGGTATGGACCTAAACTGACTCAAGTTCGGCATCCTATGCGTTCATCAGTGTCACAGACATTCAAAAGGGGTGATACGATACCCAGAAGGTGTGGCATCACCAGCTCATGAAGCGGCCTCACTCGGCTGAATCACAAATGATCGGTCCCCAGAGTCGACAATCCACCAAACCAGCAACCGTCTCAACCCAAAGGGTTGAAAGAGAAGCCAATCGGGAGAACCTCGTCTGAGCGTGGATTTCATGAGACACTAGTGCCTGCAAAGCAAGCACGCGCCCACTAATTTCCATAACTAATGCTATGTTCACTCAAGCCTGGGTCTGGCTTCTCACTCATCAGAATGCCCCTCCCACAACAGCACAGATAATTATATCATACGGAAAAATAAAATGCGGGAAGTAAAATGCGAGAAATAAAATGCGATAAATAAATACAACCCAACAAGTAATCATACAAGCGCTAGGATTGACTCGCAGGGGAACCGGAGAACCAGAGATTCTGGGTTCGATCCCCAGCAGAGTCGCCAGCTGTCGCTTTCGCGAAAATAAGGTGCCGGCACAACAGAAGAGTCGCCACCTTTCGTTATTTATCCCTCGGAACGGGAAAGGAAACGATCGGAAAAACCTAACGAGAAAGGGTAAGACAAGGTCGTCGCAACCATTGTCTGGGTTCGGGAGTCGGTTACGCAAGGGGAAGGTATTAGCACCCCTCACGTCCGTCGTACTCGACGGGATCCACGCTTGTTGTGTTTACTGGACGGGTTGTTTATCTATCTACCTATCAAGGCTGGCTTAAAACAGAAAAGAAAATGACTCGGCAAAGCATCACACTTTATGCCTACGTATTCTCATCAGAGAATGAGAAATCAGAGTCAACGTAGTTCGGCCTACGACGGGTTATGGGGAAGGTAGCTCGCCAATACGTCAGTATTGTGCCTACGTACTCTCAACAGGTATGAGAGATCAGAGCTTACGTAGTTCGGGACACTACGGTTTGTTTCCTGTTTTTTACATAAGTGTTTTTTATTGTGTTTGCAATTTCAATCGCACTAGAGACTATGACCTGAGAGTGAATGCGTCGCATGTCACCCAAAGGGTACCATACTAAACATCCAGACTGTGGAAAAGAAGCTCTCCCACAATCCTTTCTCAGATAGCTTAAGGCTCGTAACGTACGAAAGAAATCATTCATGATTACTGTATCTTAAGCTGTTTTGAGATGAGAAGAGAACAGGCCAACTAGGAGGGAGACTATCAAGTCCTACTGTTGTCATGCCAAGGATTCATCCTATGGTTGAGGTTTGAAACAGGGAACTCCTAGAAGTTGTCATGCATAGGTTTCAACCTAAAGTTCTATCATCACTTCCTTATCAAAGGAAATGAGAGTCCTAAGGGATCATGTCAATGATACACAGCACAGGTAAAGCATCAGCTTAAACAGTAAACAACAATACAGTAGAATGCATGCAATGCAAGTGAGGGAGGAAATGTGTGTGGGGCTTCAGCCTCCATAAGCTCATCTCAACCTCAAGCCAGAATGAGTAACAGTAATCATACTGAAACATAAAACATGTTATCAAGCAAGAAGAGTAAACTGCAATCATACAGGAGAAATAAAATAAGATGCCATCAAGCAAAACAAACCACATGGGCAAGGGAGCAGGGCTCTACCGAATACCCGCAAGCAAAGCCATACAGTAACAATACAAGCAGAGGGAGCAACTCAACCTCTAGTGCAATCATGCTTTTAGATTAAAGCTATTCTAGATATGGACTTATTCTAATGCATCAAGCAAGTCAAACAAGGCACATCAATACAGAAGAGAAACAAAGAAGAAAGAAAATCAACTCCTCTCTCAACTCCAAGCTTCAGCTCTTCTAACAGCAATTCAGTCTTCAGACTTCAATCACTCTTGACAAATATCAATTTGCTTTTCCAGGTTTCAACCCTTCAACATAAGTTTCAACTTATCTTCTTCTTCAAGCTTTACCTTCTCTTAATCAACTCCACCTTCAGGCTTCACTCTTAACCACAAGTACCAACTTAATTCCTTCAGGATCTCAAGAGTTCAAAGTAAGTATCAACTTATCCTTTGATCTTCAAGCTTCAGCTCTTCAGTCAATCTCAACTGAATCCTCTTCCTAAGTATCAACTTAGTCTTCAAGATCTCAAGCTCTCTTTGCTTTACTAGTCTCAACTTGGTCTTCTCTTCCTGCAAGCTTCAGCTTCTCAGGGTAGTCCTCAATCACTTGGAAGTGTCAACTTCATCCTTCAGTCTTTAAGCCTCAGCTCTTCATTCACTTTTTACTGGATCTTCATTGGGTCTTCAAGTATCAACTTGCTCTTGTTGCTCTTCAAGCTTCAGCTGGAATGGAAATGCTCAAGGACTCATCCTCTTCCATACTCTTCAATGAAGTCTTCATCTTCACACTCAAGCCCAACATCTCTCAAAATACTCAAACCAGAGGAAATCACTTACTGGATAAGCTGGGGTGTTAAACTGCTTATTGACCACCCAAGGTGACCTATAAGGGTTCAACATCAAAGGAATGGTTCCCTCAAAATTTCTACTTCTTAGGTATAATCACTTATCTCTCCAAAGAAGAGAGGTGAATACCATGGAAGGACTTTGAATCATAGGGAGGAATGGAGGTGAAAGATACCATCCATGTTTAAGAAAGAACTTAACTAGGTCTAAACTCTTCCTAATCCCTAACCCTAAAACAACAACAAAACAAACAAGATTCTCAAGCTCTCAAGATCCTCAAGCAACTTCAAGTCTTCTACTATGCTCCTCAATGCTCCTCAAAGCAATACCAAGCTCACCAAGCCCACAAAGCAAAGCAAAACAAAAATACAAGCCCACAAGGGCAACACAATCAACCATCAATTACAAAAATCAAGGAAAAATAGTATACTATTATATTAAAACCTAATATAATTTCTAAGGGATCCTAGATACCTACCCTTAATACCCTTATATGTCCCAATATCTAACTTGACCTAGAAACCCAAAATTCTAGTGCTTTTGTGGACCTATGTTAAGGATTAACCTAATTCTATACAACCTAAAGTCATCTAAGCAAAACTAATCAAAAATTCATCACAAAATTATGGAATAAATCCAGAGGGGAGCTAAAGTCCTAATCTAACTATCCTAAAATGAATGGCCTAAAAATTCAAAGGAAACTAGCTAAACAAAATTCTACAACTCCATGTATCAACATAAAAGAATTAAAATGCTATTAAAAGAGAAAATCTACAAAAAGTATTAAAAATGCATGAAATGCAAATATTATGGTTTTATAATTTTTTAGACATTATCATGAAATGGGAGAAAAAATCCCCATGCAAAAATCATTAATTTTCTATTTATTATGATTTTTCAAAGATTAATGAAAAATGGAGAAAAAGAAATTAAAATGAGAAACATTTGGTGTGAATAGCAACTATTTTCAGTTCAAAATGCAGATGGGCTCAAAATGGGGGGTGTCATTATGAAATGCGCTAGGCCCAATTACTCAGAAAATCAATTCAGAATTCATAAAGAAAATGGAAAAGTCACGGTGCAAAGAGTAACAAAATGCAGTTCAAAATCCAAGTGGGCCATGAAAAGGGGTGGGGATATCAATTGAGCCCAGTATCCCTTTTAATGAAACGCAGCGCTTCATGCTGGTTTCAGATTCTCTTCACAAACGGAGATTAAATCACTGCCGTGGGATCTTGGTCTTAGTCAATGGGTCCACGCCTGATCCAATGGCCAGCACTTCGTCTTCTTCCTTCAGCCATGGCAATGGAGGGAAAAGCTCCATAGTTGCAGAGCTCCAACCCCAATTCGAAATCCATCAAATCTCAATGAAAAACTAAAATTCCAAACCCTAATCTGTCCAGAATTTCACCCTGAATATAACCATGGCCTTGAAATCAATTGAAACATCCTAAATCTTCAAACCCGATCCAAGATCAAAAATAAGCTCAGACATCAATTCTCACAATTCTTGAAATTAACTACCTCAGAATGATCACCACCTCACACTGGTTGAATCTTGATATCTAATTCATGCTATAGCTCTCTATATCTCATGTTCTTGGTCCAAACAAAAATGGTGACACCAACTGAAACCTCACCAATTGATCCCAAACTTCCCAGAATCCATCACCTAATTGCCTCTAACCGTTCTAACCTAACAATTCTTGCTAATTATGCCGAAATCATGGTGTAGAGGAAAAGTTACTAACCTGTTGAATCTTGATTAACAGATGGGGTAAACCTTCACTTCAAGCCTTCAAACTCTTCAGAATCAATCCTTGAATGATGATCTTGCTACTGTTTGCAAAAGATTGGACCAAGCAAGCTTCAATCTCCAAAACCGATTATGACTTACAACCTTGAAAATCCAAATGCCAACTCTTCAAATCTCCATGGTTTTGCTCTCAATTTGGTCTGCACAGCTTCAATATGATCAGAGGAATGTGTTTAGATTGAAAGAAAGAATGGAAACAAACCAGAATGTAGATTTTGATTTCAACTTGCAATGGAAGCAAGTGAAATGGCTATCTCTCTCTTCTCTCAAATCTCTCACCAACCTTGCATCTGAGCAAGTTCTATACACTATATAGAATGGTTTAGACTCATCTAGAACCATCTGGAATCATCCAATGAGAAATTGGAATTCTCATGTCATGAGTTTATGGATTCATTCATCTCATGTGCCATCTCATGCCATAGCCCTTGCAGCACTTGTAACTGACCTGAAATTCTCCTTAAATGAGATATATGACATGTTAAAACACTTAGTCAGCTTGTACATTGAGTTCCCTTGAGTTTTGCATTTGAACCTTATTATGCAAGCAACCAATTTCCAAAGCAACCCCATGATTTAGGCCTCAATTCAAAAAAGTGGCTGAACCATTGTTCTTAGAATGCTCTTTGGAGTCAAAATGACCTATCATATGCCATGGTTTGGATGTGTAACTTGGAATTTCCAATTTCCAACTTGAACTTATTTAACTTATGCCTCCATTTTAGGTCATTTTTATCACTTTTTGCTACAAGCCTTTTCAACACCTCATGACCTCCCTACTGGCCTTAAAACCTCATTCTAAGCAAGTTTGATGTTGAAGATTTTTCCATTTGAATCTTGGAAATAGGAGATATGGCCTTATGCTTGAAATGACCTATAATCTCCAAATGACCAAAATGCCCTTGACTTGTCAAAGCCACAACTTGAGTTCTACAAATCCTATAAAGGACTTCTAGTACTCTCTAGAAAGCTAAGAATATGAGGAACAACATTCATGTTGACCAAAAGTTCATAGGAATCATCCTTCCTGGGCAAAAGTTTGATGGAAGTTGGGTGACTTTCAAGGACCCAGATTCACATATCTCAGATGACCTGTAACTTGTCAAAGTCATAACTTGAGCTCTACAAACCCTATCAAGGACTTCTGGTACTTAAATTAAATCTAAGGACAAGCTCTACAACATTCATGTTGGGGGTAAGATGAGATGACAATCACATCTTGAGCTAAACTGCCCTGAAGATAGGGGTCAAACTAGGGGATTTTACACTGTCAAGCCTTAGAAACCTTAGCTTGAAACTTCTCAAACTCTTCAATCATGATGATTTGACCTTGGAATCATCCTTATAGCATCTCAATGCATCAATCCATGATCACATGGATCTTGAATTAGGTCTCAACCTTCTCCAAATCATCAGTTGACCTAGGGTTGACCCAGTCAAACCCTAATCACACCACTCATGGCTGAGTCTTCTTATTCTTGTACAATGGCCTATCTAGGCTTCATGATGGCTCTCAAGACATCTCACAAGCTCTTTCAAAGCTTCAAGTCCATCCTCATATCTTCAGAATCATCTGAGGAGCTCCCACAACTCTCAAGTTAGGGACACACAACCTTGGTTTCAACCAATCTTTCTGAGGATCTCTGACAAAGATATCAACCTTTGGACACTTGAATAACCTTCTTGGATAGATTCACAATCTTGATTGGTACTCATACCTCTTGGTGAACACAAGCTGGGTAAAGAAGTATTGGTCAAATTTTGGGGTGCAACAACGACCAAAGTCTGCTCTTCTGAGTTCATGATCCTTCCAGGAGCAAACTCAAGTCCACTGTGAATGTCGGGAACTCAACTGCGAGTTGGACAAAAGACGGGTAAGCTTTCTGTTCCGGCCGAGGATGGACATGCAAGCATGAGATGCACATGAAATGCAATGCAAGATGCAAACAAACACGGAATCACAACCCCCACAAAACTCTGAATACCGCTGCGCTGCTGACTGGAGAAGTTCGCTCTGACGAGAGAAAACCAAAATACCGGGTTGGCTGGAAGTCAAGTTTCCTGCAAAAACCAAAATACAGGTTTGGAACTATACTGAAAAAGGTTCAACATCCTATGCATTTCCCAGTGTCACAGACTTTCACGAAATGATGATACGTTCACCATTTCTGGTTTGGCATCATCACTCCCTGAAGAGGCCTTTGGGCTTGAGGGGTTGTTGGTTTGGAGGGTTGTCGACTCTAGGGACCGATCGTTTGTGACTCAGCCAAGTAAGGCGAAAATAGGAAAATAAGACTAAACTATTACAAGCATTCATCCAATACAAAGGGAATTGAAAATCCAAAGGGGAGGGGGTACAATCTACAAAACTGGGTGTATGTAGTAAAAAAAGCCCATTGAGCCTTAAGCCCACAATACAATAAAAACAAAGCCAAAATGGGGGGGCGTTGGAGAACTGGAGGGTGTAGCCAGCTAACATGGTATTGGGCTCAGGCCCACTGCAATCAACAAAAAAATTAAAAAAACGTGTGGACCGGGGGTGTGACGCTGAAAATGGAGGGAGTGCATCCAACAATCAACATTGGGCCCTACTGTGCAGCCCAACAATCCTTCCACCTTCATTCCATCCTAGGCCTTCTCCCCCAAATCTCGCCGCCGCCTGGTTCTCATCCTCCTCCCTCAACTTCTCATCTTCGCCTCCCTCACCGTTTCAATCTGCAACCTACAAACCCTAACGAAATCCCCACCTCAGAACTAAACTGATGATTGTTCTTAGGATTCGTGACAAGATCTTGAAGATCTCCATGGAGATGAAAGATTGTTGAAGCCACGAAGAAATCTGGGAAGCAATGGAGATCCTGGAAGTTTCTTGGACGATTTGAAGGAGGTTTCGTGTTTGCCTGATGACGAGTAGAGGATCTGGTGAATTTCATGGAGTATTTTGGAGTTCTTTGCAAATATGAAAAGCGTTTATGAATTGCTCGAAGATCTGGATGAAGATCGAGAACAGGTGATGAACTTCGAACGAAGAACACGATGAGGCTTCTAGAAACGGATGAAGGTTATGATAGTTATTCATGATGATTCTGATGAGCAAACGTTGCAGTTTCTTGGATCTGGAGGAGATTGATGCTCATCGATGATGATTGCTGGAAACGGACGAACGTCTGATGAACATTCACAGCAGATGATGAACATACAGAGCGAGATCTGGGAAGGATGAAGGATGTTGATGAAGTTCTTGAGTGTTCTTGTTGAATTTCTGGAGAGTCATGAAGATGAAGCTTCTGAGGAGGATGATGAAGTTCATGCGCGATCTGGGGAAAAGATGAAGGATGTTGATGAAGAACATGATGAACACATTGAATGTTCATGGCGGAGAAGAGAACGATCTGGAGATTTGAGTGAATTTCTAGAAAAATGCAGTTTCTGGCGACCGTTGCAGCGGCTCCAATGATGGTTACGGTGGTCCTCCGGCGCATGCATGCCGGCCGGTGAGGGGAAGATGGTGGAGACACGCGTGGCGCGCATGCAAGCAAGGGAGGGTGGAGGTGAAGCCACGTGGGGACATGCAGAGAGAGAGAGAGAGAGTGACAAATGGCATGGTGATGTGTCAAGTGCTGTGGTGAAGTGGAGTGTGGAAAATGACACGTGTGGCCTTTTATCTGTATGACAAGTGGCGCGTTAGATTTGGGCCTCCAGAAATGACACATGGGCCACGAATTATTAATGACTCTGATTGCAATTAATGGACTTCAATTAATCCCTAAACTAAAAGTTAAGACCAATTTAAACTAATGATCATTAAAAAACTCTATTAAATTCTGGTATTAAACTAAAGACTTACTTAATTGCAACTAAAAACTCAATTAACTCCTAATTAACCACAACTAATTAAAATGATTAAAATCTAATTACTCTATGAATTAATTCTAAAAAGAAAATAAACTCCAATTAACTCTATTAATTCCTAAACCTATTAAAAATAGAAAAAGAGTTAACTAAACCTATTAAAACTATTTAAACAAATATCTATTTAAAAAGAACTATCTAATTAAAATTCTAGAGAAACAATTAAATCCCTAAGAATATATATTAAAAATTCCTATTTAATATCTAGAAAAATCAATTAAATCTATTAAAATCTATTAAAATCTATTAAAAAATTCTAGAAAATAAAGAAAAAACTCTAAAATGCAATAAAGCCGATTAAATTGAATAGAACACAAATGCGCGACTGTAGCGAAATAAGCAGTAAAAACCGGACACCGAAATGTCCTTGAAACAACAGCGAGAGCTGAAAACACCGGGACGAGCACAAATTCTCAAAACAGCTTATTCGAACTAGCTTGAAATTCCTGAAGCGCCAGGGGAGGCTGTAATCCCGATAAAGACAATCTGACTGCAAAAATGCAATGGATGCGGTATGTAAATGCAGAATGCAAAATGAGTCGAAACATAAGCCAAGTGCGATCATTGGTTGGTCAAATTTCGTGGTGCAACAGCTGCCCCTATTCAAGCGGCTTAGACCTGAAGGGTTGAGAAGCGAACAACTCTCAAACATTCAAAGGTAGAAGACGGTTGAATACAAAAGAAACCCAGAATTTGCCAACCTACAGAACTAAGCTGCACAAAATGCTTGGGGAACAAATATCCAGAAAACCGAATCCAGTTGTCACGGCAACAACCTGATCAATCATCTGACAAAGAAACTGATTTTAGCACTAGTTATCTACGTGACGCCACAGATAACAAACCCGAAGGTTGAACCAACATGCACTTGATCCTCTCACACCGTCTAATGATAGAAAGGAAGAAAAACAATCTTGATCTCGTATCGTCTAATGATAGACGAGAGGAAAACCTTATCCGAAGAGCCACATCGTCAGTGAGAACTAGCGGAAGGAAAGCCATATAAACTTTAACACTACCCATCAAATTTCAGAATCCTTTCGTCTACAGGAATTGATGGAAAGAACAATATCCTCAAAGGGGCCACATCATCAATAAGGATTGATAGGAAGAAAACCACCTTCAAATAGCCATGTCGTCGATAAGGATCAGCAACTAGGAAAACCAAACATTCTTCAAAGAGCCTCGACGTCAATAAGGATCAACAGTCAGAAAAACCCCTCTTGAAATGTCATCTCATCCGATAAACAGAAAGAAAGCCAATATCTGAAAGATCGCCTTGAAACCTCTCAACGTCTCAAGATAGACGGAGAGAAACCATACTCGAACTCACGACGTCTAATGATAGACGGAGAAAAATCACTCGAACTCATGATTCACGACGTCTAAAGATAGACGGAGAAGACCACTTGAACTCAGGACGTCTAAAGATAGACGGAGAAAATATCTTGCTCAAACTTACAACGCCTAAAGATAGACGGAGAAATCCATACTCGAACTCATGACGTCTAAAGATAGACGGAGAAAATTCCTGCTGGGGGAAATGCATCGTCAATAGGAATTGACGGGAAGAGCAGTCGGTCTTTATCAGATGATCGATAAACAAAGCATAACTGTCGTATGATTTGAGAATCAAATACCAAAGAGCTATCTGATCAAAGCTGTTGAATAAATGCCCCTGAACTGATTATAGAGTACTTCATGTTGCCATGTAAGGCTGATAGAAACTGGCTTATGCTTCATATGCATATGCGTATGTTTGAATTTTTCTATGGCGTAAATGCTCCATATAAGATGGAATGCTACGCATTTGACGATGAAATGCAAATATGATGATATATGCAAGATGTAAATGCAGGCTCAGGCTGCTGGAGAAAAGCGGTACACAGAAGAACCATTCCAGCAAAATAAATGTTCGAAAGGTGAAGCCAACTCCGCTGATACGGAACCACTTCAGCAAAATAAATGCTGAAGACAAAGCCAACTCCGCTGGGGATAACCGGATATCACAGAATTATTCCAGCAAAATAAATGTTGGAAGAGTGAAACCAACTCCACTGGGGGTAACCAACTGTGCTAAGCATGATCAGACTTCCCTGGGGATAGCTCACACGTGCCAATGAAGATTGGACTTTTGCTGGGGAAAACAGACGAAGTCTTCCTACATACCAATGAAGCTTGGATTTTGAAACTGATGCGCCAATACGGATGGGCCTCACAGTGATTGCCAATATGGATTGGGCGTTAGGAATGGCTCGCCAATGAGAATTGGGCTTCCTGAAAATTGCCAATAAGGATTGGGCTCTTGGGCTATCCATGATGGGTCAGGCACGACTGACGCTGGAAAACATCCTGTCTAAATTCACAGTTTCTGATTGAAAGGTCAAGGGATAATACGACTTCCCGACATTCGTCTCACACTTGAAAACTGGCGGAACCCTGCTTTAGTAGCTCTGATTAGCTCTGATGACACGGAGAGGGACAATTCCTTCGCTTCCGATATTGCCCCAGCCTGTGGGATCTCTGTGGGGATATTCCTCAAATGGAAATCTAAAAATTTGTACCCTGATGGTTTGACATGAACTGCCCCAACACTCTGTACTTCGGAGAGATACTTCGGATCAAATGCCCCTCAGGAAAGAAACAACTTTTGTGCTTTTCTTAGAGTGGCCTGCCCCTGTCTGCGACGACTCTGCCCCTGATAGGCTGATCTGCGGGGAGATACACTGGTTGTCCTCGAGAGATTCATCAAATCTTGACCTAACTGCTTCAGAATAACTGACTTCGGATGGCTGACATCACTAGGGATTATAGCTTGCCCTAGATCACGGAGTATTCGGGCGTTCTGTATTCTATTATGATCAGACTTTCCACTGTAGGAAACTTTCCTGCTGTCAAGCGCTTACTCAAAAGTAAAACAAGTTGTTTTGCATAAAAGATATCTTAATGCAATGCACATGACAGTTTTGACATCCAATATGTTCACTGGAAAAGAAAAAAACAGTTTATGGCATATAATGAACAAATCATTTATCAGAATATCAACATCAATACCAACAAGGTAAGAAGAACCCTTTTAGGAGTCAGCTTCGATGCGATCTTTACCGATGTATGCCTTCAAAACAAACCTGCTTCAATTAGGACTTTTGAATGTTGTAACGTGGTCAGGTTCACAGTTTTGAAAGGAAAGGATAAAGGCTCAAAGTTTATTTTAACCCACCCGTTCTCCGTGATGTTCTCCAATCCTATGTTTAGCTAATTCGACCTTAGCGCTCGCTTCTCAGAGGTTGAAGGATAGGAGTGATAATTTGAGAAACCCTGAATTTTTGGAGTGAAAGCCACTCACTCTTCGTCTTTGACACTTGGGGTCACACGACTCGTATTTTGTTCGAGGATTTTTCTTTTGTGATCCTTTTCGTTTTTTCTTTCTAGTTTTTTGCTTCCCCTAATTTTTTCCTGGACTGGCTCACTTTGAGCTTCTTTTGATTATTAAGTCCAACGGGATGCCCTCTTTTTTGCCTAAGTCATTTTCTTTCAAGTTTTGACTTAGCGGGCTTTTGATTCTTTTTGCTTTCTCTTTTTTTCCGAACAAGTCGTGTGACACTGGCTGTCTGACTCTTTGGGGGATAACGTGACTGTTTCACTCCTTTTCAGCAAGGTTTAACCACTGTGGTTTTTTAGGCACGACCTCTAGAGGTGTGATTGATCCTCGAATGGACACTCCTTTCTGCAATTTGGACGCTCGGTCAAATTAGCTAACACCTACCCTGCCCCGGGTTAAGATTGAGGGTTTTTCGTTTTCAGAAAGGAACTCCTACTACCAGGCTCAAAGGGGTTGACAAGGGATTATCTTCCTTATAACTCCAGTGTTTGGGGATTTGAAATAATGCATGTACATCATCAACAGGTTTTATTTTCAAAAGCATACAATCGGAAGCTTGCGCGTCTTTAAACTTCGCCATCCTCCCCAGATTCCGCTTAACCAAGCGTTGGACGTCTGTAAAAACAATTGAGTGAACACGAATGGACTGAATCAAAACATGCATATTCATTTCATTATCAATATCAATTGAAAACAATACAAGTTTTACAAATGCAATTTGCGCTTTAACAGAAAAGAATCTACAAATGCAAAGAAATGACAAGATAACACAGATTTCCAGTTGCTGGAAACCGAGCTGTTCGAACTTGATTTGCTGCTGAGCCAACCATCTTCAGAATTGATCTTCGAAGTCATTATGATACTCCTCCGAACATTTTCTATTAGTGAACTCTCCCATAACCTGAACTGATTCACCCACTTGGCTGGATAAAGGAAGGTCGACACCATGAGGCGTGACAGATATCCTGTTAGAATCTATCAAGGCTTGAATTTGGCTTCGAAGCACCTTACAGTCATCTGTTGAATGCCCTTGTGCCCCAACATGGTACTCACAGCGAGCGTTGGCATCAAAACCTGGGGGATAAGGCGGGATCATTGGATCGGTCTCCTTCGGCACTATCAGCCCCCTTTTGACCAAATCCGGCAACAATTGACAATATGACATCGGTAGCTGAGTAAACTGCCTTTTAGGTTTCCTTGGTCTTCGTCGGGCGTGCTGACGCGGCTGACGATAATACGACTGTTGACTCTGGCGGGTAACAGATATATGACATACAGACCCAACAGGTTGCTGACTCTGAGTACTCGAAGTGTCAGGATACTGAATCTGAGGTACGGGAGATTCTGAGACAACATCACTTCCTTTCTCCCATTATTCTTGAGAACTGACAATTAATTCATCTTCATAAACTGCAGTATAAGGAATGTCCTGAATCTTTCCGCTCTTGATTCCACTCTCAACATGTTCTCCTACTCTTATCAAGTCCGCAAATCTTGCATTTCCACAACTGAACAATGCGTCATAGTAACGGCCCTTCAAAGTGTCTATGAAAAGGTCAACCATTTCTCTATCCACAAGTGGTGGTTGAACACTGGCAGCCAATTATCTCTATCTCTGCGCATACCCCCTAAAGGATTCGTTATCCGCCTGAGATAACTCTTGCAAATTCATACGACTAGGAGCCATATCCAGGTTGTAGTTGTATTGCTTCACGAAGGCATTGGCTAAGTCAGACCATGATTTGATACTGTCACTCTTCAACTGCAGGTACCAATCCAAAGATGCTCCGCTCAAACTATCTTGGAAACAGTGAATCATGAGCTTGTCATTAGTGACATGTGAAGTCATTCTTCTGCAGAACATAACCAAATGTAGCTTCGGACAACTATCCCCTTTGTATTTCTCAAAATTGGGCATTTTGAACTTCGGAGGCAACACAAGGCCTGGCACCAAACACATGCTCGCAGCATTCAGGTCAAGAGTATTCTTGTTTATCAAGGCAGCCACCTAATCTTCCAACAGCTGAAGTCTTCTCGTATCCTCAGCAGCCCTAGTGTTCTCAGCATTGACCCTCGGAGCGGCCCTCTGACGATCTGGCACAGGGAAAGTGAAACGCTGATAGTCTGTGTCACGGATAGAAGATGCATCTCTGTCTCCAACAGGAATCTGCACATTCTGGGCTACATTGTTCACCGGAGTCCTCTGAATGTTGTTCTCTCCTCTAGTCATAGCTGTTATGGCTTCCATTAACTGACTCAAATGGTTCTTCAACAGTTCAAACTCGGCCCTGGTAACAAACTGATTCTGCTCTGCTAAGTCCATGATCCTTCCAGAAACTAACTCAAGTCCAATGCGAATGTCGGGAAGTCAACTGCGAGTTGGACAAAAGATTGGTAAGCTCTCTGTTCCAGCTGAGTACGGACATGCAAGTATGAGATTCACATGAAATGCAATGCAAAATGCAACAAACACGGGATCACAGCCCCCACAAAGCTCTGAATACTGCTGCACTGCTGACGGGAGAAGTTCGCTCTGACGAAAGAGAGCCAAAATACCGGGTAGGCTGGAAGTCAAGTTTCCTGCAAAAACCCTCCCACTCACGGGTATGGACCTAAACTGACACAGGTTCGGCATCCTATGCGGTCATCGGCGTCACAGACTTTCAAGAGGGACGATACGATACCCAGAAGGTGTGGCATCATCATCTCTTGAAGCGGCCTCACTTAGCTGAATCCCAAATGATCGGTCCCCAGAGTCGACAATTCTCGGGTCAGACAACTTGTCGAGCCCAAAGGGCTAGGCAAGAAGCATCAAAGAGAATCTCATCCGAGCGTAGATTTCATAGCTAGCTGATGCGAGCAAAGCAAGCAGGCTAACCACTACTCTCCACTTCTAAGTCTATGTGCACTAAAGCCTAGGTCCGGCTTATCTCTCATCAGAGCTCCCCTCCCACAACAGCACAATAGCAACAGATAATAAGTGTGGGAAATGTAAATACAGCAGTAATATACAACACACAAAAATAAACACCCGAAGACAAGCAAACAAGCGCTAGGATTGACTCTCGTCGGGACGTTGGATCCCTCCGATTGACTCGCATAGGGGACGTTGGATCCCCAGGAAACTATCAGAAGTCCCCAACAGAGTCGCCAGCTGTCGCTACTGCGAAAATCGAGGTGCCGGCAAAACAGAAGAGTCGCCACCTTTCGTTATTTATCCCTCAGAATAGGAAAGGAAACGATCGGGAAAAACCTGACGAAAGGGTATAAGACAAGCTCATCACAACCATTGTCTGGGTTTGGGAGTCGGTTACGCAAGGGGAAGGTATTAGCACCCCTCACGTCCATCGTACTCGATAGGATCCACGCTTGCTGGTTTGTCAACGGGTGAAAAACAATCTATCTACGGCTTCTAAGGCTAAACGGAAAGGAACTGACTCGATAGAGCATCACACTCTATGCCTATGTATTCCCTCGTGCAATAGGAAACTCAGAGTCATCGTTGAAGGTGAGAAAATTACTTAGAAGGGGGGGGGTTGAATAAGTAAGACAAATAATCAGAGATTTAGACACAGTTATTTTTATCCTGATTCGTTGAACACAACTACTCCAGTCCACCCTCTCAAGAGTGATTTGCCTTTCTCAGTCAAGGACTTAATCCACTATTTAATCAAACAGATTACAATAGTAACACCTAAGTACCACTGTTCTTAGTCTTCTCAAGAGCTACTGATCCCAACTGGATCCTCTTAAGGAAAACCTTTTACAAACAATGTAAAACTATTACAAGAGTAAGAATGCACAGATAAAAGCCTGATGCCTTTTGTCTTCACTTTGCAGAAACTTTCCTTAGAATGGAATGCACAGATAAAACCTTTTTGTCTGTGTTCTTGTGTCTAGCACAAAAGAGGAAAGAGCTGTTGAGATATGCCAACGTACATATTCAAATCTTCTTCACTAAATAAGTTCAGCTTTCAACATTAGAGTCTGAATCTTCAGAATCTCCAAAGTAGAGATCTTCTGGATCTTCAGAGTCTTGGGATGTTCTTCAGATTGTGCTGAATCAGAGTATGTGCAACTTGTGTGCTTGAGCGTGTAAATCTATCAGAGCAGAGTCTTCTATATCAGATTCTCAATACTTAAGCAGCGCAGTATCTTCAGAGTCATCTGATGACTAAGCTTCTGATCTCTCAGAGTCTTCTATTCTTTAGAGGCTCCTGCTTCAGAATCTTCAATAGACAGCATTCAGATTCTTCTGGGAGCAGCGTTCAGATCTTCATTTAAGATGCTCTTGAACCTTTGAAGTCTTTCATAATATCATTGTTCAGATCCAAATTTGCTCTTTTAAGAATATTTTCTTTAGTACCTGTAGCAAATAGTCTAGAACAAATTTAGAGTATATAATTCTTGAATACAAAATTCATAAGTGTTATCATCAAAACATAGAGATATAACTAAGAAACAATCTGTGTTCTTACAATCTCCCCCTTTTTTATGATGACAAAACATGAGAAATTTTGTTTAATAAACAGTATGAATTATAACTCCCCCTGAGATTAACAATCTCCCCCTGAAATAAATACTCTATTTAAAGAGAACACTTCCCTTTTGGATTAAGTATATTTCAGATTCAGAGCCTGATGAAAGAGGTTTGACTTTCAGAATCAAATCTTGATGCCAGATATTTATGACTTCCTTCAGTCAAAGCGCCTGGTTATCATCTTGTTTGAATTCTCTTTCAGAGTAAAGGTATCAGAGTAAGATATCAGAGTTGATTGAATACTCAGATTTTCTTTGGAAGATCAGGTTCTGGTTGAAAAAGTCTTAAGGTAACTTCAATGAATTATGTCAGATATATCAATGTAATCTGAAAGACTTAAGTTCAAAGTAAGTTAATAAAATGTCTGAATTTCAGTTTTAGTAATTGCTTATAGGTTGAATGCTCAGATTCTCTTTTTCTTCCCCTTTTTGTCATAATCAAAAAGATTTTTAAAGACAGAAAGATACAGAAGAAAAGAAGCATATAGAAGCAAAAACATCAACAGCAATTAAACATACCAAAGTTCACAGTCAAACAGGCAGACGCCAAAAACGCATAACGCAACAAAAAGAAAACACAAAAGCAGTTCATCTGCAAAAACGACAAATAAAATTAAGTCTGGCGAGAGGCAATAAGGGTCAGAAGCTCTGTCATTTTGGCAGTTGACTCTTCTTGCTTAGACATCCAGGTCTTGATCTCATCAGTTGTCTTCTCTTGCTTGATCATCCAATCTTTTATATCCTTAACATCATTCACAAGCTCTGCGACCACAGATGAAGACGGAGCAGATGCAGTAGCAGCAGGGTTCCCTTCAGATTGGTTTTCTTCAGAAGCTTGTTCAACCATTTCAGATTCAGGAACTACTGGAGGAGCAGCTTCCAAAAGTAACACTGGAGGAGGAGGAGGCATGTTCATCAGAGTTACCTTGACCAATTCTGCAAACTTAGTCTTAGCAAGCTTAGAGCATTTAGCTCTAACTTTTAAGGCAGCTTTGTTGAACATCCATATGAAGCGCTTCCAAGCAGCATTTGAAACAGTTGGATCCAAACTAGACATGCACACATCCTTGACACGAGTATATTCAGAATCTATCTCCTTTTTGAAAATTTCAAACATAGCATTAACAAATGATCCTAGATCTGACTGTTCAGACTGCTCAGAGGGATTAGGATTAGGAGTGTTAACAGGAGTAGGTTCAGATGGTGTAGGTTCAGATGGTTGTGGTTGAGGTGATGTTGGTTGAGATGTTTGGATGTCAGATTGAGGGAGTTCAGATGGTTGAGGAATGGTTTGTGTTTCAGATAGATTGGTTTCAGATGGTTGAGGAATGGTTTGGGTTCCAGATGTTTGAGTTTCAGATAGTTGAATTTCAGATGGTTGAGGTTGAGGTGGAGAGTTTGGTGGAGTATGAAACATGAAAATGTTAAGATGTTCCTTCATAACACTTTCAGAACGAGCTTGTTTGAGTGACTCTGATTCAAAATCAGATGAATCAGATGAATCAGAAGATTCATCTGAGTGAACAGATGTTGAAGAAATTATAATTGATTGATTGAGGGGTTCAATATCCAAAATATTGTCAAAAAGATTTGGATCTTCTGATGGAATTGGTTGATCAGAGTGTTCAGTTTGAACAGTCTCAGGTTGGTTTGGTTCTGAAATGATTGTTTCTGGTTGGAGAGTCTCTAATTGGGGATTACCTGGTTGTGACATAGTTGGTTGTGGAATTTCTGTTTGAGGAATTTTCGGTTGAATTGTTTCTGTTTGTGGAATTTATGATTGAAGTGTTTGAGGTTGGGGAATTTCTGTTTGAATAGTTTGAGGGGGTTCAGATATAATATGAGGTTGGGGTTCAGAGGGAATTGGTACAGAAAATGGTTGTGAATTTACTGGTTCAGATGAGGGTGGTTCAGATAAAGGATTTGCAGATTGTTTGGGTGTTGAAGTTCTTTGTCTAAGGTTTGGAGAAAGTTGTGGTGATGAAAGGGGTGAATGAACAGCAGGTGTAGGATCAGATGTTAATACCTGATGAATAGTGTCTCTAATCTCTTCTAGAGTGGCATCTCTAGAACTGATTCTGGCTTTCTTTCCTCCTTTCTTCTTCTTCCTTGGAACTTCAGATACTTTCCTTTTCTTCTGAACTGATCCTTCTTCAGCTTTCCTCTTGCTACGCCTTTCCTTCATCAGATTGGGCATTTCTTCTCCTGGTTTCTGAACAAGATTAGCAGGTAGAGAAATTCCTTCCTTTAGACATTCTGCAATGTAAATCCAGACAAATTCCTTTGGTTCATCTGCACTGAACATTGGAAATTCTTCCAAGGGTATCCTTCTGCCTTGGACCTCCTCAGAGTTTATCTTCCTTAGTTTTCCATTCAATTCTGAAATGATTTTAATCCTTTTCAGATTGAGTCCATTTATATCATATCCAATGATGTATGACAGATCTTCTGTTATCTTTGCATCTGTCAGATGCTTTACCAGCTTGTTTTCAACAAGGATGTCTGAAATCAGTCTTCCCAGAGGTATCCAAGTTCTAACTTTCCCAGCTTTAGCTCTGACCTCTTCTCTAGTTTCTTTGACATGAGTCAGAAGATGACTGAAAATCAGATAGGGTATATCCACCTTAACATTCTGGCTGATGCAGTACATGAAATATAGATGTTCTGAACTCACATAGTCTGGTGAGTTGGATGACTTTCTGTGAAAAATTGTACTCATAAATATCTTTGCCCAGATCCTATAGATAGGTTTCAGATATTTAACCTTACTTGTTGGTGTTCCAGCTACAATGATTTCTTCATATACCTTAGCCATATCAATACGTGAAGAAGAAAGGTTTGAAACTCCATCAGATTCGGTATAACTGAACAATTGCCTGATCAGTTTCTCAGTAATCACTATTTCCATCCCAAGGACAGATGAGTGAATAAACTTAGGACCAACGCTAGCGTGAATCCAGAATTCCTTTACAAGAGTTGGGTACACAGGACCCATCAATCTCTCAAAGTATTTCTCCCAGCCTTGAGCTTTAATAGCAGGTGTTAGGTCAAACCCATTTTCCTTTAATGATTCAAGATCAACGAAGCTCTCACACAAAACCTCAAGATCTGCTACTGGAGTAAATAGGGTGCGTTCTGGTTTCTTGTACATTATAGTTTTGTTGGATTTTTCAGCAGTTTTTGACGTAGAAGCCATTGAAGAAGAAGAAGATCTTGATTTGGGTTTAGGGTTTTGGTAGAGTTTGATGAGTAAACAGAAACGCATGAGTGTAGTGAATGTGAAAAGTGTAAAAATAGTGTGAGAGGTGGTATTTATAGAGAACCAAAAAATCAAGCATTGGGAACAACAAAAGACGCATACGCACGTTTGTACAACATTTAATGAAAGTAATCATCTCACATTAAAATTATGACAGCTGGGGGGAAAACCAAGAAAAATGAGATTTTCAAAGCAATACCTCAAACGTCAATTTAGTTGAGCACTCCATCATTTCAGACACTGAGTGACACGTGTTTGCTTTGTATGTGCATCTGATGCCTCTCAAGAAATGAAACGTTTCCAACTTTCAGATCTTCTGAGTTTGTTAGTTCAAAGTTTCACACAAATAAATTAATTAAAGACAAATGAACAATAGTCAGGTGAAATACTTCAGATCATTAAACATTTTGCATCTGAGAAGTTGCCTCTGATAAATATTACTCTGGACAAAAATCCATACAAATATTTTTCAGAATGAACTTAAATCTATCTTCAGCAAGGGGTTTTGTGAAAATATCAGCCCATTGATGATCTGTATCAACAAAGGCTAGATTGATTACACCCTTCTGAACATAGTCTCTGATGAAGTGATGTTTAATTTCTATATGTTTAACCTTAGAATGCAAGATTGGATTTTTTGACAAACATATAGCAAATGAATTATCACAGAAGATAGAAAGATTACTCTCATAGATCTGATAATCTTCTAATTGACTCTTCATCCAGAGCATCTGCGTACAACATCCAGCAGCAGCAATGTATTCTGCCTCTGTAGTTGATAGTGCAATAGTGGGTTGCTTCTTGCTGTACCATGAGATCAGATGACTTCCAAGAAACTGACAGCTTCCAGAAGTGCTTTTACGTTCAACTCTGTCTCCAGCATAATCAGCATCACAGAATCCAACTAATGAAAATTCATCAGATCTTCTGTAACACAAACCCATGTTAGTAGTACCTTTCAGATACCTTAGAATCCTCTTAACAGCTGTTAAGTGTGATTCTCTAGGATCTGATTGGAATCTTGCACATAAGCAGACACTAAACAGAATATCTGGTTTAGAAGCAGTCAAGTATAGAAGAGATCCTATCATACCTCTGTAGAGTTTCTGATCTACCTTCTTACTTACCTCTTCCTTACCTAGAGTGCTTGTAAGGTGCATTGGAGTCTTTGCCATTTTACTATCAACCATGTTGAACTTCTTCAGAAGCTCTTTAGCATATTTGATTTGATGTATGTAGGTGCACTCTGGAGTCTGGTTGACTTGGATTCCCAAAAATAATCTCAATTCTCCCATCATGCTCATTTCAAACTCTTCCTGCATACATTTAGCAAATTCCTTTCCAAGCATAATATTTGTTGATCCAAAAATAATATCATCTACATAAATTTGACAAATCAACAAATCTTTCTTAACTGTTTTACAGAATAAAGTTGTATCCACTTTTCCTCTGATAAAATTTTTCTTCAGAAGGAAATTGCTCAACCTCTCATACCAAGCTCTAGGAGCTTGTTTTAATCCATAAAGAGATTTCTTTAGTTTAAAAACATGATCTGGAAAGTTTTCACTTTCAAAACCAGGAGGTTGGTGGACATATACTTCCTCTTCTATAATACCATTGAGAAAGGCACTTTTAACATCCATCTGATATAGATTGATGTTATTCTGTGCAGCAAATGAAATAAGAAGACGTATAGATTCTAACCTTGCCACTGGAGCATATGTCCTAGTGTAATCAATACCTTCTTGTTGACTGTATCCTTGAGCAACCAGCCTTGCCTTATTCCTTTCAACTTCTCCCTTTTCATTCAACTTATTCCTGAAGACCCATTTTGTTCCAATAACATTGAATCCTTTAGGTCTAGGAACCAGATCCTAAACTTCATTTCTGGTGAATTGATTTAGCTCTTCTTGCATAGCAATAATCCATTCATTATCTTTCAGAGCCTCATCCACAGATGTTGGTTCAATTATTGACACTAAGCCAAACAATGAAGATTCAGATGTTCTGAGATAGGATCTTGTCCTGATTGGATCATCTTTCTTTCTAATAATCACATCTTCTGGGTGAGATGCCTTGATTCTGGAAGAAGATCCTCTGACATTTGATCTTTCAGAAATGTGTAAGTTGTCCAATTGAGAAGATAGATGAATAGCATCTGGAGTTGCTTCAGATTCCTTTTCTTTAGCCTTTTCTGCCTCTGATCCTTCAGAGTCTGTGAGAATCACTTCTCTATCTGCAGAATTCTCAAACTACTTTGGTTTTTCAGAGCCAAGCTTATCATCAAATCTTACATGAATAGATTCTTCCACAATTTGTGTTTTAGTATTGAATACTCTGTAGCCTTTAGAGCGTTCAGAATAACCAAGCATGAAACACTTCTGTGCTTTGGAATCAAACTTGTTAAGATTTTCTTTAGTGTTAAGTATATAACAAGTACATCCAAAAGGATGAAAATATGAAATGTTAGGCTTTCTGTTCTTCCACAGTTCATATGGAGTCTTTTTCAGAAGAGGTCTTACAGACACTCTGTTCTGAGTATAACATGCTGTGTTGATTGCTTCTGCCCAAAAGTGTTTTGCCAGATTTGTCTCATTGATCATGGTTCTGGCCATTTCTTGCAGAGTCCTGTTTTTCCTCTCTACAACCCCATTTTGTTGTGGAGTTCTAGGACAGGAAAAATCATGAGCAATGCCATTTTCAGAAAAATATTTTTCAAAATATTTATTTTCAAATTCACCCCCATGATCACTTCTGACTTTTATATTTTTGAAATCTTTTTCAATCTGGACTTGCTTGCAGAAGTCAAAGAACACAGAATGTGACTCATCCTTGTGTTTTAAGAACTTTACCCATGTCCATCTACTATAGTCATCAACAATGACTAATCCATACTTCTTGCCTCTGATGGATGCAGTTTTCACTGGTCCAAACAGATCAATATGAAGTAGTTCTAGTGGTTTGGAAGTAGAAACAACATTTTTTGATTTAAAAGATGTTTTTGAAAACTTCCCTTTTTGGCATGCTTCACAAAGAGCATCTAAAGTGAACTTCAGATTAGGGAGTCCTCTGACAAGATTAAGTTTATTAATCTGAGATATACGTCTCATATTAATATGGCCCAATCTTCTGTGCCAGACCCATTGCTCTTCATTAACAGACAAGAGGCATTTAACATTTTGAACTTTAAATTCTGAAAGATTTCTTTATAAATGTTGTTTTTCCTCTTACCACTAAATAGGATAGAGCCATCCTTTTGACATATAGCTTTACAACATTTTTTATTAAAGGTAATATTATAACCATTGTCACTTAATTGACTTATGGATAATAAGTTATGTTTTAGACCTTCAACAAGTAAAACATTAGTTATAGAGGGAAGTTTACCATTTCCAATAGTGCCAGATCCAATGATCTTGCCTTTCTGGTTCCCTCCAAACTTCACGTCACCTCCAGATCTAAGTTCCAGACTTTGGAACATAGACCTTTCTCCTGTCATGTGTCGTGAGCATCCAGAGTCCAGGTACCATGATTGGCGTCCTGACTTTGCTGCTAAGAACATCTGCAACAGGAATTATTTTGTTTTTAGGTACCCAGATCTTCTTGGGTCCTTTGAAGTTAGTTGGTTTGTAGGTTTGTCTAAACTTCTGTTTTTCAACATAATGTTTATTCTGACTTGCCTTGGGTTTAAACACATAAGTATTCTTCTCAGAGCTTGTGTGTTTAATGTCATTTAAGTGACCAAATTTAAATTGAGAATACAGAGGTGTCTTCTTGATGAAAAGTTTGTCAACAGATTTTGGATTACTTCCAGAGGAAGATTCATATCCAATACCTCTTCTGTTATTCCCACTAACACCATAGATCATAGAAGCCATCTTGCTTCTGTCTATGCTCTTAGTAAGAAATCTCTGAAAGCTAGAGTCATATTTTTCTAAAATGTTTTCACATGAATTAGTCTCAGATTCAGATTCTTGTTGAGTTGTTTCAAAGTCACTTTTGATTTTCAGATTAATTTCTTTTTGCTCAACAAGTTCTGTCTTCAGAAGATCAATCTCAGATTCAAGACTGCTTTTCAGCTTCTTGTATTTGAGTTTGATATTGTTATAACTTTTCAGAACTTATGATAAAACTTTTATCAGTTCTTCTTTAGTAAGTTTAGCCATTACCTCTTCAGCGTCATCATCAGATTCAGAATCTGATTCATATCCTGAGGTTCCTTCCTCCTGATCTTCTGTGTTGGCCATTAGTGCAACATTGGCACATTCTTCTTCTGATTCAGAAGATGATTCAGATTCATCTGAGTCATCCCATGTTTCCATCAGAACCTTCTTCTTTTTGTCAACCTTCTTCTTAGGTTTTTCTCTTTGAAGTTTGGGGCAATCATTCTTATAATGCCCAGGTTCTTTGCACTCATAGCATACAACTTCTTTCTTGCCAGATCTTCTGTGCCCAGAAGATTCCTTTCTATGATCAGATTTTCTGAAGTTTTTGAACTTCTTTCCCTTGTGCTTCCAGAGCCTATTGATCCTTCTGGACAGCATGGATAATTCATCTTCTTCAGAAGAAGAAGATCCTTCAGAGCTTTCTTCAATAACCTGCAAAGCTTTAGCAGATTTATTAGATTTTAAAGCAATAGATTTACCTTTTTCTTTCTTCTGAGGTTCATCTTCCTCAAGCTCAATTTCATGGCTCCTTAGTGAGCTGATGAGTTCTTCTAAAGAGATCTTGTTCAGATCTTTAGCCATCTTTAAGGCAGTCACCATTGGTCTCCATCTGGTAGGTAGACTTATGATGATTTTCTTTACATGATCTGATGTGGAGTATCCCTTGTCCAGAACCTTTAGACCAACTGTAAGGATCTGAAATCTAGAAAACATAGTTTCTATATTTTCAAATTCTTCCATTTTGAACGCCTCATACTTCTGTATAAGCGCCAGAGCCTTGGTCTCCTTCACTTGAGAATTTCCTTCATGAGTCATTTTTAGTGACTCAAACATTTCATGAGCTGTTTCTCTGTTAGTAATCTTTTCATACTCAGTATGAGAGATTGCATTAAGCAATATTGTCCTAGCCTTATGGTGATTTTTGAAATCCTTCTTCTGGGCTTCTGTCATTGATTTTTTTCTATCAATTTTCTTGCCATCCTCATTTGTAGGATGTTCATAACCATCAATGACCAAGTCCCACAAATCAGCATCATACCCAAGGAAGAAACTTTCTATCCTGTCCTTCCAGTAATCAAATTTCTCTCCATCAAACATGGGAGGCTTTGTGCTGATTCTATCCCCTTCATATTTGTTGTAACTGGTTGTATTGGATGTAGAAACATCACCCATAATGACAATCAAATATATACCAAAGTAACTTTTCTCACTGGATCTTTACTGACACGGTTAAGTGATAGCACACGCAGAACCGGAGCTCTGATACCAACTGAAGGTGAGAAAATTACTTAGAAGGGGGGGAGGGGGTTGAATAAGTAAGACAAATAATCATAGATTTAGACACAGTTATTTTTATCCTGAATCATTGAACACAACTACTCCAGTCCATCCTCTCAAGAGTGATTTGCCTTTCTCAGTCAAGGACTTAATCCACTATTTAATCAAACAGATTACAATAGTAACACCTAAGAACCACTGTTCTTAGTCTTCTCAAGAGCTACTGATCCCAACTGTATCCTCTTAAGGAAAACCTTTTACAAACAATGTAAAACTATTACAAGAGTAAGAATGCTTCTAAGAAGCTGTTATCACAACTGTGATATTTCTCTTAAGTTTAAAAACAATGTTACAGCAAAATATATTATAAGAGCTTTGAAAGAATTGCTTTGATGAGAGATTTTTGCAAGTAGTTCGATACTGAAGAAGATGGAGTGGACTTCTTTATATAGGCACTTAGATCCATGAAGTCTTCTCAACGTTGAAGGTTGTGCTGAAAAGCCTGAAGCCTTTTGTCTTTACATTGGAGGCTGTGCTGAAAAAGCCTGATGCCTTTTGTCTTCACTTTGCAGAAACTTTCCTTAGAATGGAATGCACAGATAAAACCTTTTTGTCTGTGTTCTTGTGTCTAGCACAAAAGAGGAAAGAGCTGTTGAGATATGCCAACGTACATATTCAAATCTTCTTCACTAAATAAGTTCAGCTTTCAACATTAGAGTCTGAATCTTCAGAATCTCCAAAGTAGAGATCTTCTGGATCTTCAGAGTCTTGGGATGTTCTTCAGATTGTGCTAAATCAGAGTATGTGTAGCTTGTGTGCTTGAGCGTGTAAATCTATCAGAGCAGAGTCTTCTATATAAGATTCTCAATACTTAAGCAGCGCAGTATCTTCAGAGTCATCTGATGACTAAGCTTCTGATCTCTCAGAGTCTTCTATTCTTTAGAGGCTCCTGCTTCAGAATCTTCAGTAGAAAGCATTCAGATTCTTCTGGGAGCAGCGTTCAGATCTTCATTTAAGATGCTCTTGAACCTTTGAAGCCTTTCATAATATCATTGTTCAGATCCAAATTTGCTCTTTTAAGAATATTTTCTTTAGTACCTGTAGCAAACAGTCTAGAACAAATTTAGAGTATATAATTCTTGAATACAAAATTCATAAGTGTTATCATCAAAACATAGAGATATAACTAAGAAATAATATGTGTTCTTACAATCGTAGTTCGGGAAACTATAGGGAATTTGGGCTCGCCGAGATATCGCATCTCGTGCCTACGTACTTCCACACGGCGTGAAAGATCAGAGCTTAGGTAGTTCAGGCTAACTACGGCTAGACAGGGTGTTCTCGATCACACAGAGGTGAGAGAAAGGATTGACGATACTAGCGTGCGCATTCTAGCAGTTAGGTGTTTTCTGCTCGCTCGACGGAGACTTAGGCGTTACCTGCTGGCGGTAGAACGGACGTAGTATGTCGGGTTTGAAAGGTATGGGAACCTACGGGTTCTAGAACTACGGTCTGGTCTCGATTGCGCTCAGACAAGAGAAAAGGAACATCAGGTGTCAGCGGGAAAGTCTCGATCGCACGACAGCGAGAGAACAGAGAAGTTAGTTGTTAGTGTGCTTGCTAGGATGTCGCATCATATGCCTACATATTCTCGTCTGGTACGAGAAATCAGAGCAAACGTAGTTCGACGGGAAAACAGATCTCAATTGCACAGGGGCAAGAGAAGGGGTCTCAATCGCCTGAACGCGAGAGAAAAAGGGTTTCGATCGCCAGGGGGCGAGAACAAAGAGGAAGAAGGCTTACGCCTAAACGGGAAGGAACTCGGGACACACACGCGAGAACCTAATACGTAGGAGCGAATGTGTTGCATGTCACCCAAAGGGTACCATACTAGACATCCTAGACGATTGAGAAGAAACTCCTCAACTGTCATTTCCTGCGTATCTAACGATACAACTCACAACACTCGACGGTTGCCTGAAGACTTGAATAAGATGATGTTGAACGAAGCGGCTCCGTTGGCTCCTAACATGCGCGCAAGCTCCATTCCAATCTTCTCCTATCTAGATCCTTGATGATGATGCTCGAACCAGTATCAATGTATCGCTTAGACCGTCATGGTTCAACTTATACGAGAAATCGAACTCTCAGAGGTAGCGTATTGATATCCGTGTCAAAGACAAGATGAAGAAATGATATCGAAAATCATTCTCCAATTGAATCGTGTCACACAGCCAACCAAAAATAAAATCGAGATAAAATCGGATAAGAAACGAAAATAGGAGAGAAAATAGGAGAAAAATCCACTAACAAAAGGAAATAAAAGTCTACTCCTAAAATTAACAATTAAATTCTACTAGAAAAATATTCTAAAGAAAATAAAAGAAAATGCATATGAAAATAGCATAGAAAATTTCTATCTAAAATACTATAATATTCTATAAAGAAAATAGAAAAAATCTATATTAAATCTATATTAAAAAAATATGCATGATATTCTAAATTATAATCCCTAAAAAATAATCTTCTAAAAGAAAATAGGAAAATAAGACTAAACTATTACAAGCATTCATCCAATACAAAGGGAATTGAAAATATAAAGGGGTGGGGGTACAATCTGCAAAACTGGGTGTATGCAGTAAAAAAACCCCACTTGGCCTTAAGCCCATAATACAAAAAAAAAAACAAAGCCAAAAGGGGGGGCGTTGGAGAACTGGAGGGTGTAGCCAGCCAACGTGGTATTGGGCTCAGGCCCACTGCAATCAACAAAAAAAGAATAAAAAACGTGTGGATCGGGGGTGTGACTCTGAAAACGGAGGGAGTGAATCCAACAATCAACATTAGGCCCTACTGTGCAGCCCAACGATCCTTTCACCTTCATTCCATCCTTTCTGAAACCCTAGGCCTTCTCCCCCAAATCTCGCCGCCGCCTGGTTCTCATCCTCCTCCCTCAACTTCTCATCTTCGCCTCCCTCACCGTTTCAATCTGCAACCTACAAACCCTAACGAAATCCCCACCTTAGAACTAAACTGATGATTATTATTAGGATCCGTGACGAGATCTTGAAGATCTCCATGGAGATGAAAGATTGTTGAAGCCACGAAGAAATCTGGGAAGTGTTGTACCCCAAAATTTGCTCAACCTTTTCTTGCCTGATTTGTGTTTCATTGCATTTCATTTGCATAGTTACATCATGTACATAGTTCAATCATTGGCATATCATAGCATAGCATGTATCCAATAGGGGATCAAGGGTGTCTATCAAGAGAAGAGCCTAGCAAGATGTGTTATTCAAGCATGAGAAGTCATCCAAGCCATCAAGAAATGATTTGAAGTTTTGAGAAGTTTGAGTGTCTACATGTGGGTTTTGCTCCTATCTTGAGGAATATTGAGAATCATCAGTGGGATATGAAACATGGAATGTGGATTTGAGGTGTGTATGGATCTCATGGGATGCCTAGAGGACCCTATTTAAGCTGAGACAAGTCACTGATTCAAGTGTGAGAGCCACAGTTGAGGTGCAGTCAACTAGGGTTTCATCTGGGTCAATCCTAGGTCAATTGGGTAATTGAAGAGCATCAAAGTCTACTTTGAAGTCATGGGATTCATGCATTGGTATATTGATACATGTGTGGTGTTGTGCCAATATCAAGCAAAGAAGAATCAAGGATGTGGGAAGTTGCTAAATTAGGGTTTCAGTGTAAAATCCCCTGTTTAGTGCCTAACTTCAAAGCCACATAAGTCAGAATAAAAGTTTCAAATGGATCTTTGGCCAACATAAAACTTGTAGGGCATCTCAATACCTTTAATTTGAGTACTAGAAGTCCTCAAGGAGATTTGTAGAACTCAAGTTATGGTCCTTGCAAGTTACAAGTCACCAGATGACACTGAAATTTATCTGTGAAAGTCACTTGACTTCCAAGCAACGTTTTCCCTTCAAGGAGTTTTCAAATGGATTTTTGGAAAACATGAGAGTTGTAGATCTTGGTCTTAGCTTTCCATAGAGTACTAGAAATCCTTAAGAGTATTTGTAGAACTCACGTTATGATCTTTGCAAGCCAGGGGTATTTTGGGTATTGGTGATTATAGGTCATTTGTGATCATAGGTCCATAACTCCAACTTGCAAGCTTCAAATGGAAAATTGTTCAACTAGAAAGCTGCTCAAAATAGGGTTTTAACCTTGACCATGTATCAAGGAGGCTTTGAAATGGCTCATACAAGAAGTTGCTTGAAATGGCTTAAAAAGGAATAAATTAAAGTGATTAAAAGGCCAAAATTGTGGAAAAATTGATATGTGGCCAAATAATGCAACATTATAGGTCAAATTGATCAGAAAATATATTTTGGAAAGGATGGAAATATTACTTCTTGGATTTGAGGCCAATAACACATGGTTCCCTTTTGTAACTTCATGTGGAAGCAACATAACAATCACACACCATGGGATCAAAAGCAAGGGAGATACACATCCCATTCAATTCAAAATGTCACAAGAGGAGAAATTCAAGCAAGATTGAGAGCTAGAACAGAGCAATTCACCAACTGTGCACATGAGATTTTCAAGGGATATGAGAATTTCAATTTCTCATTGTGGTTGTTACAGAAGTTTCTAGAGGTTTATATGCATTGCAACTAATCCAGATGGTTTTTTGGGCCAGAATTGGAGAGAAACAAGAAGGAGCCATTGAAAATTTCATAGCTGCATCAAGAATCGGGTTTGAAGATTGGTGAGGTTTCAAGGCAAATTGCTTGTTTCAGAAGCTTGGGGAAGTGTTCTTGAGTGAATCTGGAAAGAATTGAAGCTTGGATCGAGCAAAATCACTACCTGTTCATCTCTCAAAACCAGGTTTGCAACTTTCAATTTTTGCTCCAATTTATAGGTAATTGCTTAGGTTTTGATAGTTGGATAGGTTAGTGATGGTGCTTAGGTGTATTTCAGTACAAGAATTGAGTGATTAGAGACCAAACTAGGTGTGATGCAATTTCTGTTGGGGCTTAGTTCTCTTGATTCTTGAGGTTACAATTGCTTTTGGATAGCAAGATTTGATCCCTGAAGAATGTAGATGACATTGATGACTTTAATTTTAAGAATTGTGACATTGGAGATTTGGTGATTTTCTGAACATGCTATCGGTTTTTGAGATTGAGTGAGTATCATGGAATTTGGAGGTCATAATTAGACTCAGGATGAAAAAACGAGTGAGTTTGGATGCTTAGTTTTGTTGATTGGTGCGTTTTGGCCTGACCTCACCAGAGATGACGGTGGCTCTGTGTCTCAGGCCACCGTCCCAATTTCCCTCTCAGTTTCAAAACATTTGGAGAAGATGAACCTTTGAACGTTGGATCATGCATTGACCTTGACTGAGAACACAAACCAATGGCCACGATTGCTTCACAAATTCTGAAGAGAATTGAGAATGATACCTCAACGCTGCGTTTCATTAAACGCATTTGGGTGGGCCTTAGACATTCTTTGCTTTCTACACCCTGCATTGAGGCCCATTGTGAAAATGCACTAGGATTGATTGCTATTCATCACAGGCGTTTTTCAATTTCCTTTTTTTTTCTCTGATTTCTTATTTGGTTTTTGGGCTTAGTTCTTCGCTTGCTACGCACACCCCCATTCTGGGCCCAGCCCGGATAATAACTTGGAATAATTGCTATTTCATACGCAGGTTTATTCATTTTCTTTGTATTTCTTTTATTTTTTATGTTTTTCATATAGTTTATGAAATAAATCACAATAAATAGGAAAATAACCATTTTTAGGCTAGATATTTTCCCCCTGACTCCTTAAAGAGTCTAGAATTTAATAGGATTGAGAAATGATTAATTCATGCATTTTAGAATTTAATTGCATTTTTTGAAGTTTAATTGCTTTTATTTTGAATATGGTTGATACATGATCTTGCTGATTTTAGTATGGATGATTGGTGTGGATTTTTGGATTGATTCTTGTTGGTATAGTTAGATTAGATATGCATGTACCTCTAGTAATTTTATCATAATTTTGTGAGAGAATTTTAGGTTGTTTTGGACATTGAACATTAGGTGGTGTAGATTTAGGGTTTTAAGATAGTATCCTTAGGTTTAGGGCATAGTTTTAGGTCTTAATGAATGGTTAACCCCATGGTTTTGATATGGAGATGTTCTTAAGATGTTTAGGAACCCTTAGAATTTTTTATAGGATTTTAGAATCATTTTTGGTATTTTAATTAGATTTAGTTTTAGGACTAACTTCTAGGTGTTTCTAGTGGACTAACTTGACTAGTTTGGTTCAATAGTTCCCCTTAGATTAGGGTGGTGGTGCTCTTGTGCTTGGATGAAGGTGAAGACCAATTGAAGATGCTTTGGAGAGCTTGAAAGGAGCTTGAATGTGAAGATTTCCTCAGTCTGTGGAGTGCTTGTCAGGAGCCTAGGGAAACTAGGGTTTTAGGGAGAGCATTAGACTAGTTTTGTTTCTTTCTTCAAAGATGGAGTATATTGTTCATCTCCATTCAATCCAATGACACAAAGTCCTCCTAAAGAAGTCACATCTCTCCTTTGGAGGGATGAGTGGCATGCTTTAAGAGTAGAACTTTGAGGGTACTTTTCTATTACATTGTTAAGATCTTAATGACTTCCCTTGGTTGCCACTGAGTTTCTTAGCACTTCAACTTGATCTTGTTGAATGATTCTCCCTTGGTTGCTTGTTGAAGCTTGGTAAAGAGAAAGTTTAGTGCTTGTTGAAGCTTGTTGAGAATGAAGGTTGTGCTTGTTGAAACTGGTTGCTTGTTGAAGCTAGGGTTTTGCTGCTTGTTGAAGCTAGGAGTTTGCTGCGTGTTGAAGCTAGTTGCTTGTTGAAGCTAGGGTTTTGCTGCTTGTTGAGGCTGGTTGCTTGTTGAAGCTAGGGTTTTGCTGCTTGTTGAAGTTTGTTGAAGTTTGAAGCTTGTTGAAGCTTGGTGCTTGTTGAAGATTGAAGGTTTAGTGGAGCTTGAAGATGGGAGTTGTTCATGAAGATGAAGGTTGTTGCTGTCAACTTTCTGCTGTTTAACCACCTGTTGCTGTCAGAGCTGCTGCTTGTGCTGTCAACTGTAGGAGTTTGGTGTTGCTGCTTGGGCTACCTCCTCTGCTTTGGGTTTTGCTTTCTGTATTGTTTGTTGGCTTGTGTAGCTTGCCCCCTAGGTTTGAAGTGAATGTTGATTCACTTTGCCTGTTGTTTTCCCAGGTTCGAGGTTGAGTGGGACTCCCTTGCCTCGCTTGTATTGCTGCATTGCATGCATTTTACTGTATTTGCTTGCTTTCTTTTCTATTTATCCCCTAGGATCTCTGATTTGCTCTGTGCAGGAGGGAATTATGACAGACATTAGGATTCTTATCCATGCATGACAACATTAGGTTAGTTTTTATTCCCTTTTCAACCCTAGGTGTTTTAGAGCTTCTTTCTCTTCTTATCTCAAAACAACTCAAAAATACAGTAATAAGGTTAATTGATGTCGTACGTTACGGGCCTTAAGCTATTAGAGAAAGGGTTGCTGGAGAGCTTCTTTCCAGTAGTCTGGCTGCTTAGTGTGGCACCCTTTGGGTGAAACGCGACGTAGTCGCTCTCAAATCATAGTCTCTAGTGCGTCAGAGATTGCAAACAAACTAAAAAAATACTTCTATCGTAAAAGATTCAAAACAAACATCAAAGTGTCATTTTTGTTCGCTTGGACTCTTAATCAAGAAAAACCCTTTCGTAAGGTAATAAAAAACAGTCAGACAAGCTTGTGTCTTCCGTAGCCCGAACTACGTTTGCTCTGATCTTTCATGTTGTATGAAAGTACGTAGGCATAGGATGCAGTATCCTAGCGAGCAACCTTCCCCTCTTTTCCCGTAGGTAGGCGAACTACGTTGACTCTAATTTCTCGTTCTAGGCGGGAATACGTAGGCATAAAGTGCGATACTTTGCCGAGTCATTTTCTTTTCTTTTTAACCCAGACCTTTAGAATAGATAGAATAACAATCCATACTAGAAAACAAGCGTGGATCCCGTCGAGTACGGCGGACGTGAGGGGTGCTAATACCTTTCCTTTGCGTAATCGACTCCCGAATCCAGGAATTTGGTTGTGACGACCATTCCTTTCCCGTTTGCGTTAGGTTTACTCTGAGCGTTTCCTTTCCCTCCGTTGGGATAAATAACGCACGGTGGCGAATCTTCTGTCATAGCCGGCGCCGATTTTCGCAGTAGCGACAGGAAGCAATGGAGATCCTGGAAGTTTCTTGGACGATTTGAAGGAGGTTTCGTGTTTGCCTGATGACGAGTAGAGGATCTGGTGAATTTCATGGAGTATTTTGGAGTTCTTTGCAAATCTGAAAAGCGTTTATGAATTGCTCGAAGATCTGGATGAAGATCGAGAACAGGTGATGAACTTCGAACGAAGAACACGATGAGGCTTCTGGAAACGGATGAAGATAATGATACTTGTTCATGATGATTCTGATGAGCAAATGTTGCAGGTTCTTGGATCCGGAGGAGATTGATGCTCATCGATGATGATTGCTGGAAACGGACGAACGTCTGATGAACATTCACAGCGGATGATGAACATACAGAGCGAGATCTGGGAAGGATGAAGGATGTTGATGAAGTTCTTGAGTGTTCTTATTGAATTTCTGGAGAGTCATGAAGATGAAGCTTCTGAGGAAGATGATGAAGTTCATGCGCGATCTGGGGAAAAGATGAAGGATGTTGATGAAGAACATGATGAACACATTGAATGTTCATGGCGGAGAAGAGAACGATCTAGAGATTTGAGTGAATTTCTGGAAAAATGCAGTTTCCGGCGACCGTTGCGGTGGCTCCGGTGATGGTTACGGTGGTCCTCCGGCGCATGCATGCCGGCCGGTGAGGGGAAGATGGTGGAGACACGCGTGGCGCGCATGCAAGCAAGGGAGGGTGGAGGTGAAGCCACGTGGGGACATGCAGAGCGAGAGAGAGAGTGACAAATGGCGTGGTGATGTGTCAAGTGCTGTGGTGAAGTGGAGTGTGGAAAATGACACGCGTGGCCTTTTATCTGTATGACAAGTGGCGCGTTAGATTTGGGCCTCCAGAAATGACACATGGCCCACGAATTATTAATGACTCTGATTGCAATTAATGGACTTCAATTAATCCCTAAACTAAAAGTTAAGACCAATTTAAACTAATGATCATTAAAAAACTCTATTAAATTCTGGTATTAAACTAAAGACTCACTTAATTGCAACTAAAAACTCAATTAACTCCTAATTAACCACGACTAATTAAAATGATTAAAATCTAATTACTCTATGAATTAATTCTAAAAAGAAAATAAATTCCAATTAACTCTATTAATTCCTAAACCTATTAAAAATAGAAAAAGAGTTAACTAAGCCTATTAAAACTATTTAAACAAATATCTATTTAAAAAGAACTATCTAATTAAAATTCTAGAAAAACAATTAAATCCCTAAGAATATATATTAAAAATTCCTATTTAATATCTAAAAAAATCAATTAAATCTATTAAAATCTATTAAAAAATTCTAGAAAATAAAGGAAAAACTCTAAAATGCAATAAAGCCGATTAAATTGAATAGAACACAAATGCGCGACTGTAGCGAAATAAGAAGTAAAAACTGGACACCGAAATGTCCTTTAAACAACAGCGAGAGCTGAAAACACCGGGACGAGTACAAATTCTCAAAACAGCTTATTCGAACTAGCCTGAAATGCCTGAAGCGCCAGGGGAGGCTGTAATCCCGATAAAGTCAATCTGACTGCAAAAATGCAATGGATGCGGTATGTAAATGCAGAATGCAAAATGAGTCGAAATATAAGCCAAGTGCGATCATTGGTTGGTCAAATTTTGGGGTGCAACAACTAGTACATGTAAAGCATGCACGCACCCACTACTTTCCACAACTAATGCTAGGTACACTCAAGCCTGGGTCTAGCTTATCACTCATCAGAGCCCCCTCCCACAGCAGCACAACAAATAATCATATTACTGAAAAGAAAGTGCGGAAAGTAAAGTACAACAAATAAACGCAAACCCAACAGATAAACATGCAAGCGCTTGGATTGACTCTCGTAGGGGATGTTGGATCCCCAGATTGTCTCGCATAGGGGACGTTAGATCCCCAACAGAGTCGCCAGCTGCTGGGGATGACCCAGACAGCTAGGGAGAAAATCCAAGACGAGACTCGCATAGGAAACCATTGGAGTCCCCAGCAGAGTCGCCAGCTGTCGCTACCGCGAAAATAAGGTGCCGGAAAAACAGAAGAGTCGCCATCTTTCGTTATTTATCCCACAGAAAGGGAAAGGAAAAGATTGGAAAAACCTGATGAAAAGGTATAAGACAAGGTCGTCGCAACCATGTCTGGATTCGGGAGTCGGTTACGCAAGGGGAACGTATTAGGACCCTTCACGTCCATCGTACTCGATGGGATCCATGCTTGTTGTGTTTGTCTAACGGGTTGGTTATCTATCTACGCTAAAAGTCCGGCCTGAAAAGAAAAGAAAATGACTCGGCAGAACACAACAGTTCTATACCTACGTATTCCCGTCTGGAACGAGAATCCAGAGTCAACGTAGTTCAGCTAACTACGGATGAAAAAAGGGGAAGGTTGCTAGCCGAGATATCACATATCGTGCCTACGTACTTTCACACGGCATGAAAGATCATAGAAAACGTAGTTCGGGCTAACTACGGGTAACCGGGGTGTTCTTGATCACACAGGGGTGAGAGAAAGGATTGACAATACTAGCACACGCATTCTAGCAGTTAGGTGTATTGCTGCTCGACCATTGGAGACTTAGGCGTTACCTGTTTGCGGTAGAACGAACGTAGTATGTCGTTGGTTTAAAGGTACGGGGACCTACGGGAACTAGAACTACGGTTCGGCCTCAATTGCGTTAGGGCAAGAGAAAGGGAACATTAGTTGTTAGCGGGAAAGTCTCGATCGCACGACAGCGAGAGAACAGAGAAGTTAATTGTTAGTGTGCTCTCTAGGATATCACATCCTATACCTACATATTCTCGTCTGGTACGAGAAATAAGAGCAGCTGTAGTTCAGCTAACTACAGGAAAGGGGGAAAAGGGAGCTCGCTAGGATCGTCGCAATCCTATGCCTACGTACTCTCGTCTGGTACGAGAGATCAGAGCAAACGTAGTTCGGCGTGCTACAGATAAACAAGTCTCGATTACACAGGGGAAAGAGAAGGGGTCTCAATCGCCTGAATGCGAGAGAAAAGGGTTTCGATCGCGCGGGGGTGAGAACAAAGAGGAAGCAAGCCTAACACGCCTACACAGGAAGGAAGTCGGGACACACACGCAAGAACCTAGGGCGTAGGAGCGAATGCGTCGTGTATCACCCAAAGGGTGCTACACTAAACACTCTAGACGATTGAAAGGAAACCCCTAAATCACCATTTCCTACATATCTAACGCTACAGCTCACAACACTCGACGGTTGCACCAAGACTTGAATAAGAAAGATGATATCGAACGAAGCGGCTCCGTTGGCCCTCAACATTGTGCGCAAGCTCCATTCCAATCCTCTCCTCTCTGGATTCTTGATGATGGCGTTCAAATCAGAACCAATGTAATGCTAAACAGTCATGGTTCGATTCATAATAGAAATCAAACTCTAAGAGGTAGCGTATTGATATCTGTGTCAAAGACAAGATAGAGAAATGATATTGAGAATCATTCTCCAATTGAATCATGTCACACGGTCATCCCAGAATAAAATCAAAGTAAAATCAGGTGGCGAAAGAGAAATGAGGAGAGAAATCCAATAACAAATGGAAATAACATTCTACTCCTAAAATATGCAACAAATTCCTAGTAGAAAACTGTAAAGAAATTACAAGGAAATTGCGTACAGAAAATAACATGAAAATTCTATGTAAAACTTTATAATATTCTATAATTTCCTACAAAGAAAATAGAAATGAAAATTTTATATACCATACCTATATATTCTATAATTCCCTACAAAGAAAATAATACCTAAAAAAATAGAATATAAATTCTATGCTAAAAAATATGTAATAATATTCTAAAGGAAAATTTAAACTATAATTCCTAAAAGAAAAATAGAAAATAAAACTAGAATCTATTACAAGGAAATATCCAATACAAAAGCGAAAAATAAAGAAAATAAAGGGAAGGGAGTTACAACAGCCAAACAGGGGGTAACAGCCAGAAAAACAATTGGGCCCAGCCCACAATACAACAGCCAAAAATAAGCCAAAACAAAAAAAAGGAACGGGGGGTGCATTTGGGAAACGGGAGGGTGCACAGCCAGAAATTCGTTGGGCCCATTGTCTCAGCCCACAATCAGAAAAAACAGGAACAGGGGGTGTGAAAGGAAATGTGGGTGTGAATCCGAAAAAATCATTGGGCTTAGGACTTGTGAAGCCCAAACGGAATCCCACAAAGGAGTCCATGACCTTGCATCACCTTCCCCACTCTCCTAACCCTAATTTCGCCGCTTGTGCATCTCCCCTCAAACTTCCTCCGTCAACCTTCCTCCGCCGCCTCTGTCTCCGTCTCCCATTCTCAATCTCCCTACATCCATCTGCATTCCCAAGAAACTTACACGATCCAAGCCTATTCTTGTTCTGCTTCACAAACAAAATCTGCTCATGAGTGTGAAGATTAGCGATGCTCATGTGTACGAAGAGGATGACGATTTCTGAAGATATGAAGGACGTGCTGTCGTGAGGGAGCTTGTTCGAAGATTCGACAAAGATCTTGCGAGAATCTGGAAAAGTGTGATGAGGCTGGTGGTTCTTGTTGAAGATCTGGAGGTGTTCGTGTTAGATCCAAACATTGACGAGTTGGAAGATCCGGAGAAATCTTGAAAAAGTTTAGGCCGGTGAAGGTTAGGTTCATGGTAAAATGAAGGTTCGTTGATGTTATTGAATTATGATGAAGATCTGGAAATTGTAAGAAGATTGATGATGAACGCGTATAAAGATCTTGAAGATCTGGAGGACGGTTGGAGATTGTTATGGATTTCTGGAGAAAAACTGGACGAATGCGGACGAATCTTGATGAAGATTCTGGAAATACGGTGAATGTCGATGAAGGTTCTTTAGCGTTTCTGGAAAATAATTGATGAAGATTCGCGTGAATCTTGATGAAAACTAGAAAACGGATGAAGCTATGAACATTGTTGAGTTCTTGAAGATGATGAAGTTCTGGAAAATCTGCTATGGTTGCATGTTGTTGAAGAAGAAAATTGGAAAACGGATGGATCTGGGAGGTCACGATGAAGATCCCGGCGTGTAGTTGAGTTTTTCGGTGATGGTTACCGGTGAGATTTGGGCTGCGTGATTCCGCCGGCGAGAGTTCCGACTGTTTGCATGGCCGGAGGGGTGAGGTGGCGGAGTAGGCTACATGGCGCGTTGCATGGTAGGTGATGTGTGAGTGGAGGACAGGTGGAAGCGTGTGGGGCCATGCAGGTAGTGATGTGCCAGCCATGCGCAGAGAGAGAGAGAGAGAGAGAGAGAGAGAGAGAGAGAGAGAGAGAGAGAGAGAGAGAGAGAGAGAGAGAGAGAGAGAAACGTGTGGACTCTTGTATACTGACATGTGGCACGGACCTGGACCTGAGAATTGGACAAGTGGCCCACCGAATTGACTAAACTCTGATTAAAATTAAATGACTCAATTAAGATGATTAAGACCTGATTAAAGCTGATATTAATGACTAACGAAAATGCTTAAAATTTGGACCCAATTAACTGCTAAATAATGCCTAATAAACTCAGTTAATGACTAAAGACCACTTAAAATCCTAATTAAAAAATGATTATCAATTAAACCAAAATCTAATTAATATTCTAATCAATTAATTCTAGATTAAACCTAGATTAGTAAAATCTAATAAACTCTAATAAAAGAATTAAATCTTAACTCAATTAACTATTCTAATATTCTAAAAAGAATTATTATCAAAAAATAGAAAATTAAATCTAAAAATAATTAAAATCTATTAATATCTAGAAATAAAATCCTAAAAATCTATTTAAAATGATTATTAATATCTAGAAAAAACTAAAAATAGAAAATTAAATCTAAAAAAACAATTTAAAGTTTAATTTCTAAGTCAAAAATTAAGGAAACAATCTAGAAAATGCAATGAAGATCAATTAAATCAATTAAAAATGATGCGAGAATATAGCGAAATAAACGGTAAAAACCGGACACTGAAATTTCCTAAAAAACAACAGCAAAAGCTGAAAACACCGGGAGGGGCACGACTCCCAAAATAAATCTCTGTACTCGAAACGGTTTGAGCTGTCTGCAGCGTGCGAAGAGGGCTGTAATCCCGATAAAATCAATCTGACTGAAAAATGCAATGTACACGGTATGCAAATGAAAATGCAAAATGAATCGAAACATAAGCCAAATACAAAAATTGGTTGGTCAAATTTTGGGGTGCAACAGTGTGGTATCCAGACCATGGCGATCTCAGATTTGGTTTTGTCCGTTGAGTATCCAGGCTCCGGTCAACTTCTTTGTGGTATCCAGACCAGGGTAATAGTTGTGATTGGACTACTTTTCTGTCGAGTATCCAGACTCCGGTGAAGTTAGTTGGGTATCCAGACCCTGATAGTTATTCGTGATGAATTCCTTGGTCCAAGTTTCCAGACTCCGGCCAATTCCAGAATGATGGTGTTTTTTCTTTTCTCCGTCGAGTATCCAGACTCCGGTAAAGATAGTTGTGGTATCCAGACCACGATAATTGTTGTTAGTGTGCTTTGTCCGTCGAGTATCCAGACTCCGGTAAAGGCAGTTGGGTATTCAGACCCCGATGAATATATTTGTGATGTGTTGCCTCGTCCGTTGAGTATCCAGACTTCGGTCGCCTTCGTTGAGTGCTCAGACTCTAGCATGTTGACATATGGTATCCAGACCATGATAATGTCAGACATATCTTCCCTTGTCCGTCGAGTATCCAGACTCCAGTCATTGTCGTTGAGTATCCAGACTCCGACAAACTTCTAGTTGCAGAAGTGTGTTCCTTTGTCGTCGAGTATCCAGACTCCGGCAAACTCCGTTGATTCATTTTGTTCGTGCAGTATTCATACTCCTGCAATTTGATATGGTATTCTTTAACTCACAGGGTATCAAGACCTTGATAAGTATATCCAGATGGGTATCTAGACCCCAGCTTATGTTATTTTTCTCCATCGGTGTCGTCAGACTTCGATTGGTGGTATCTTTGTGAATTCAGGTGGTATTTAGACCCTGATGAGTGTTGTCTTCGTCCGTTAAGTATCTAGACTCTGGTCAATCATCATCGAGTGTCTAGGCTCTGGCTTCTCCATCGAGTGTCCAGACTCCAGTCAATTTCCGTCAAGTGTCCAGACCCCAGTAACGTCGCCAATTTCGTCAAGCATCCAGGCTCCAGTTGTTATGTTGAGCGTTCAGGCTCCGGTCATTTCGTCGAGCATCCAGGCTCCGGTTTATTACGTTGAGCGTTCAGTCTCCGATCATTACGTCGAGTATCCAGACTCCGGTCATTTCGTCGAGCATCCAGGCTCCGGTTTTTCATTGAGTATTCAGACTCCGGAAAATTTCAATTGATGGTGTATTCCTTTGCGTTGAGTATCCAGACTTCGGCCTTTACATCGAGCGTCCAGGCTATGGTTTTTTGTCGAATATCCAGATTCCGGAAAATTCGTCGACTCATTTTGTTCGTTGAATGTCCAGTTTCCGACACTTTGAAATGTTACCCTTCTGCCCATGTGGTATCCAGACAACGACACAATTTTATCTTATGTTTCCTCAACAGAGTTACTTGGTTAAGTTTCTCTTTGTTCCTCAACAGAGTTGCCTGGTTAGGTATCTTTGTGCTCCCAAAATAGAGTTATTTGGTTAAGTTTCTCTTCCCCAGCGGAGTATTCAAGATGTTTATTATGTTCAGTCACCTCCGGAGATTTTCTCCCCAATCAGAGTTTGCAGTTGATTTCTGCGGTTGGCAAATTTCCGGGTTTGTTGGTATTCAACCGTCTTTTACCTTGATTGTTCGGAAGCCGTTTTCTTTCCATCCAGTCAGGTCCAAGCCGTTTGAATAGGGGCAGCTGTTATACCCCCAAATTTTCCCAACCTTTTTCTTTACCTGGCTTGTGATTCATTGCATTCTCATTACATTAGCATTTGCATACCATTGTTCATTTACAGGGGATTGAGAGAGGTGTGCCTAACAAGAGGAGATCACCAAAGTTTCCAAGCTTAATCAAGAGGTCTTGTTCAAGTGATCAAGTGCTTATCATCATCAGAAGAATGTCAAAATCCTTTGAAAGAACAGATGAATGAATATGAGTCACCTCCTATCTTGGAGGTCATGTGAAGATCATCAGAGGATATTGAGTCCATGGTTGTTGATGGAGAGTATTATGGAAGCTCTTTGAGTGCCTTGAGGGTCATTTTGGAGCTTATACAAGTCATTATATCAAGTGCAAGAAGCCACAATCAAAAGTGGTGCATCTAGGGTTTTCATCTGGTCAACCCTAAGTCAAATGTGAAATTAAAAGAGATCAAGACTCAATTCATAGTCTTATTGATCATGGAATGTTATGTTGAGGCATCTAAGAAGTTATTCCAATATCAAATCAAGAAGAATCAAGAGTGTGAGATGTTGCTAAGTGTTGCACCCCAAAATTTGCTCAACATCTTTTACTTGGTTTATGTTTCATTACATTGTTCTAGCATTTGCATTCCATAGCATTTATTCTCAAGGCAGGGGATCAAGGCATTCAGGTGGCTCCAGGTGCAAATTTCAGTGCAAGAGGCTAAACAACAAACATCAGAGGCTTCAACACTTGTTTTGCCCAGCGATCGAGCGACCAATTTTATTTATTTTGCAGGGCATTTTTCATGTCAGAAGTAGCATTCAGGTTATGTACAATGTTCCCATGGTCAGAGCAATCAAGAATGGCTTTTAGCAGCTAAACAGAGTTCAGAACGGCAGGAAACATGCAAAGGGGCAGGTTTCCCTCCAAAAGGCGCCAAATTCAAAATTTTGAATGTGTTAATCAATTAACACATAGGGTTAATCGATTAACCATTTGAAAATCAGTCCAGATTTGAATTTTTAACAATGTTAATCGGTTAACCTATATGGTTAATCGATTAACCACAACAGGTTTTGCCTTGCACGTGATTTTTCAAGTCCAGCCACTTTTGGGGTCCAATTTTGGTCATTTAAATTGCATTTTCACACTTGGGAAGGATCTAGAACACTATCAAATTTCATTTTCCCTCCAAATGCCCAAACCTCATTCCATACCACATTTTCCAAGCCATTTTCCAATCCTTGCTTTGGATCCAAACCAAGAGTATACATATTTGATTCACTCCAAACCTCACAAGAAGGATCCTCATAATTCACTCTCATTTTCATAATTGCTCTCAATTTTCTCTCAATTCTCTCTCAATTTTCTAATCTCAAAAACCTCACTCAAATCTCTTCTCCTTGAGATCATTGATTCTTCATTGGAATCATTTATTTCTAAGAGCTAAACCTCCATTAATTCACTCCATCAATTCCATTTCATCATCCAATTTCCGTGCACAAGCAAATCTGAATTTTGAAGTGTTCTTGGAAGTGATTATTTGGCTTATTTTGAGTTGTTCTTGGTGGATCTACATTGCTACTACAAGAATTGGTGTGGATCTTGAAGAATTCTGGTTTTCTTTGCTTAGATCTACTCATTTATAGTTGAATCAACAATTACCGGATCAAGTCTCCGATCCGAAGGTTGGAATTCTGATCCGATTTTGTTTTCGAACTTATTTGCACAATTTGCATGTGGATCTTTGCATTTGATTGAATATGTTGATTTTGATCCATGATCTTGTTGTGTTATTGTGTTTACATGATGTTTAAATCAATGTTTGCTGGTTTTATTTTGTGCATGATCAATCACATGATAATTGGAGTGTTTGCTTAAGTGATAAGCTGCTGAAAAGTGATTATGAACTGCTGTTTTTCACCTCTGGCATATGGTTAATCGATTAACCAACTCAAATATTCAAATTTTCAAGCTTTTTTCAATGGTTAACCGATTAACCCCTGGCGTTAACCGATTAACACTGTAACAGAGGGTCTGTTTTGCTGTTTTGCTTGCTTGTTCGCATGCCGGTTCGATCCGAATCATCATAGATCATTGTGTTGCATTAGGATTGAATTATTTTGGATGTTTGTCATTGTTTTTGGATGTTTAATCATGATTTTGTGTGCATTTTCACTCGCATGTTTGCATTTGCATGTTGCTTGTTTTCTCTTCTTCTTTCGTAATTCTTCCCTCTTTTTGTTGATTTTTGTTCTAGTGATTAGAAGAGAATTAGGAGGAGATCTTTTGCTGGATGTTAGTAGACACATTGATGTTCCCCTAGGAATTTTATTAGAATTTTACAACTTTTTTTTTCTATTTTAGTTGTATTTTGCAAGTTGCTTGTGTTTTTGGTTTCCTCTTTTGAATGCTTTGGATTGTTTGGTTTGGTTGGTTGCTTTGGAGTGGGTTTAAGCTTGAGTTCTTTTTGGTGGAGCTTCTGGATTCATTGAAGATGCTTGGGATTGAAGATTGGAGCTTGGAGTTGAAGGCTATTCTTCTTGTGGAAGTTTCTTAGGAGCTTAGGAAATTAGGATTTTAGGAAGTGCCTTAGACCTAGTTTTGACTATTTCTTCAAACATGGAGTGCATTGTTTGCCTCTATTCTATCCAATGAAATAAAGTCCTCCTTGGGAAGCTCCATCTCTCCTTAGGAGGGATGAGTGGTATGCCCAAGTGAGTAGAACTTTGAGGACACCTTTCATTCGCAATGTTGAGTTCTTAGTGATTTCCTTTGGTTCTCATTAAGTTTCTTAACATTATAACTTGATCTTGATGATTAATCCTCCTCTTGGAGTGTGCTTGATGAAGCTTGAAGATATAAGCTTGCTTGAAGATGAAGTCTTGCTGTCAACTTTGCTGTTTTTTTCAACTGTGCTGTTTAGAGCTTGCTGTTGCTGTCTGCTGTAGGACTTTGTTGTTGTTGCTTGGGCTGCCCCCTCCTCTGTATCTCTGGTTCTTTCTCTGTTTTGTCTTTTTGCTTGTGTTGATTATCCTTAGGTTTGAGGTGGAGCTTGTCTCCTCTTTCCTATTGTTTTCTTCCTTGCTTCTCTTGTATTGCTGCATTGCATACATTTTTACTGTTTACTGTAATTGCTTGTTGTCTTTTGCTGTTTATCCCCTAGGATCTCTGATTTCCTCTGTGCAAGAGGAAATTATGACAGACATTAGGTTTTGACCCATGCATGATAACATTAGGCTAGTTTCCCTTTCAACCATAGGCTTTTTAGAGCGTCTTTCTCTTCTCATCTCAAAACAATTCAAAAACACAGTAATAAGGATAACGCGTGTTGTACGCTGCGAGCCTTAAGCTATTTGAGAAAAGGTTGCTGGAGGGTCACTCTTCAGTAATCTGGCTGCTTAGTATGGTACCCTTAGGGTGACATGCGACGTAGTCACTCTCAGATCACAAGTCTTTAGTGCAGTACAAGTTGCCAACAGACTAAAAAAAACATTTCTTTCGAAAAAAACTCAAACAAACATTCAAACTCTGTTTTTGTCCGCTTGGACCTTTAATCAGGAAAACCCTTTTCAGAAGGAGATAAAAACTGTCAGACAAACTTGTGTCTTCCGTAGCCCGAACTACGTTTGCTCTGATCTTTCATGCTTTATGAAAGTACGTAGGCATAGGATGTGATATCCTAGCGAGCAAACTTCCCCTCCTTTCTTGTAGGTAGGCGAACTACGTTGACTCTGATTTCTCATTCCAGACGGGAATACATAGGCATAAAGTGCGATACTTTGCCGAGTCATTTTCTTTTCTTTTTAACCCAGACCTGTAGAGTAGATAGAATAACATACCCTTAGATAGAAAACAAGCATGGATCCCGTCGAGTACGACGGACGTGAGGGGTGCTAATACCTTCCCCTTGCGTAACCGACTCCCGAATCCAGGATTTGGTTGCGATGACCATTCCTTTCCCTCTTTGCGTTAGGTTTACTCTGAGCGTTTCCTTTCCCTCTTGTGGGATAAATAACGTACGGTGGCGACTCTTCTGTCATAGCTGGCACTGATTTTCGCAGTAGCAAGAGCTGGCGACTCTGCTGGGGATATTCTCCAACGGTTCCCTATGCGAGTCAATCCTAGCGCTTGTTTTCCCGTCTGGGGTGTTGTATGTATTTACCTTTCTGCCTTTACTTTCAGTATTATATTATTGTTGTTGTGCTGGGAAGAGGGTTAGATTGAGAGATAAGTCGGACCTGGGCTTGAGTTTGCACATAGACTTAGAAGTAGAGAGTAGTGGTTAGCCTGCTTGCTTAGCTCGCACCAGCTAGCCGCGAAATCTGCGCTCGGACGAGATTCTCTTTGATGCTTCTTGCCTGGTCCTTAGGACTCGACAAGTTGTCTGACCCGAGGATTGTCGACTCTGGGGACCTATCAATTGGGATTCAATTAAGTGAGGCCGCTTCAAGGGATGATGATGCCACACCTTCTGGGTATTGTATCATCTCTCTTGAAAGTCTGTGACGTTGAACCCGCATAGGATGCCGTACCTCGTCTGCGAGTTAAATACATACCTGTGAGGGGTAGGTAGGTCTGTTTGCAGGAAACCTTTGACCTCAGGGTACCTGGTTTATCTCTGTCAGGGAGATGTGGTTACAGGGTTCTTTTGAGTGGTTGGTTTGGTTTGAGGCGAAGATTTGATGGTTCTCAGGCTTCAGTGCAGAGCAGCACAGTTCATCAGCATTGCACTTGATCTCCTATTTGCATATGCATGTGCATTTTCATGTTTGCATTTCATTAACGTGTATTTATGTTGAAGGTGTGATTATTCCCCTCTGATTCTAGTGTATCTTCTGGCCAGACATGGAGTCCATGAAGAGGACAGTGGCTTACCGGTTGCATTCACCATATATCAATGCCTTGCTGGGATTAGTTGCTCTAGAAGATGAGAGAGTGAGGGCTGAGTTCAGAGTATCTTATGGGAGATTGCTTAGTTTGTTGTACAGGCCTTCAGCATTTGAGACGACTGGGGTGTATACTTTGATGCAGTTTTATGAGCCTCAGCTGAGATGCTTCCTGTTCCCCGACTATATTCTGGCACCCACTTTGGAGGAGTATTCTGCTATGTTGGGAGTTCCTGTGTTGGACCAAATGCCCTTTATACATGTTGATACTGAACTTGAGTTGGCTACACTTGCTGAGATTGTCAATTTAGACGCTTCTGAGTTCCCTGGAGGGTTGGTCAAGCTGAACAGAGCCTATGGTTTTCACCTGTCTGTCCTGGTTGAGAAGGCTACACAGTGCGCGAAGAGCGGATGTTGGGTCGCCTTCAGTGTCATTCTAGCTGTCTGCATCTATGGGATTGTCTTGTTTCCCAATGTGCCAGATTTTGTTGACTCAGATGCTTTCTTGATTCTTGCCTCGAAGAATCCAGCTCCTACTCTCTTGGGCGATGTTTATCATTCTATTCACTATAAGAATGAGAAACGTCGTGGAAAGAATGTTTCCTGCTGTCTTCCTCTTTTGTATAGGTGGTTCCAGGGACATCTTCCGAAGACAGGGCCTTTTGTTGATGTTGTTGATACTTTGGATTGGTCTTCCCGGTTGATGGGGTTGTTTGTTGAGAACATCATTTGGTTTGATCGGAGCATGCTTGGCACTGATATTATATATAGTTGTAGTGGCTTTCCGAATGTCCCTTTGATTGGACGGAAAGGCTGTATCAACTATAACCCTTCTCTGCTGGTGAGACAGTTTGGTTATGCCTTGAGATATGCTCCTATTGAGGTTGAGATACAGGAATATTTGTATCTCACAGGCTTATTAGACGAGGCTGTTTTGATCAGGTTGAGACATGCATGGGCTAACATCCATAGGAGAGGGAAAGCTTTTCTAGGTAAGAGCAATAGCAAAGCTTATGATCCTTATTTGGCTAGGATCCACGAGAGAGCTAGGATTTCCTTGATGCCATATCCTGCTGTGGAACCTTTGTATCTTCCACTGATTGAGGTACCTACTTCGGTAGAGATCGAGAAGTATAACAAATTGTTGGCTGAAAATGAAGAATTGAAGAAAGCCAATGATGAGTTAGAGAAAGAGATCTTCCAGTTGCGTCATGAGAAGAATGAGGCTACCTTCACTGTGAAGGAACAGACAGAGTTGATTAATAGGTTGGGTTCAGAGTTGACTGAGGAAACCAACAAGAGGGAAAAGGTGGGAGTAGCCTTGAACGGTGTTAGCAAGGTGCTTGCTTCCAAGAAGGAACTCTTAAACAAAGCTTATTCCCGACTCGGCAAGTGGGAAACATTGTGGAATACCACGCTTACCAAGCGGAAGGAGCGTGAAGATGAGCTGAAGTCGCAGATTGCCACGCTAGAGGCGCAGATTAGAGCCTAGGATGCGAAGATTGCTGAAGAGACGTCACTTAGGAGCGCTGTTGAGCTTAGAGTAAGTGACCTTGGCAAGGAGCTGAGAGGTTGTGAATTGAAGGCCGACTCCAAGAGATGCAGACTCGACGAGTGTTTTGGCGAAGGAACCTGCAAGGACGATGCCAAAAAGTTGAGATCCACGGCTGAGCGACATGCATTACTGATACAGGAGCTGATTTCCCGACTAGGGCATTCGGAGACGTTGAGGATATTGGAAGATGTCAGAGCGCGTCATTTGGCCTGATTTATCTTTGCTTTTGTTATCTGTACTTGTATTTTGACCATCGCCAGGCTTGTTGGCCGAGGTTTTTTTTTAGCTGTACTCAGTTATATCTTTGTGCTCTGCCTCTTGGCATTTGTCTATGGATGAGCATTTTCTGATTCCTTGCTTGCTTGATGGGGACTCCATTGTCGTGATGGCCTTCTCTCTGAAACTAGAATCGGGGGGGGGGGGGGGGGGGGGGAATATAACCTGTAGCATACTTATACATTTGCATCTGCATACTCATATTGCATGATCGGTATTCTTTTGAATCTGTATCTTATTTCCTGCATCTCGAAGTTTTCAGGATTGACAACTAGAGAACGCATCGTTATTCTACCAGGAACAACTGTAAGAGAATCATGGATCAAGTTCAAGTCGAGATGCAGGAAATTCATGAGAAGTTGGCACTTTTCATGCAAGCAATGGAAACTGTGGTCAAGGGCCAGGAGAATCTCCAGACTCTGGTGCAACCGCTGCTGGTGCGGGCGAATGGAAATACTGATTATCACTCTGTTGGAACTCCTCGTAGGGAGGATGGGATACCTACGGTGGTCATTCCCACAAGTGGTGGAGTTGGTGCCGGTGATGGCAATGGCAATGGAAATACCGGCATTGGTGCTGGTAATGGTAACACTGGTACTGGAAACGCTGGAAATGGTGATGGGAATGTTGTTAACGATACTGGTAATGTTGGAGATGCTAATCAAGGGTTAGGTGACAACACTGGTTTTGGAAACAATAACCAAGGGTTTGGCATCGGTAATCATGATGGTAATTTTGGTTTCAACAATCAAGACTTTGGCTACGATGGCTATGGTAACAACAATCAAGGGTATGGAAATGGTGATGTTGGCTTTGGTAACATGAATAACAACGGTGCTGGGATGGTTCCTTTCAACACTGGGTATGGACTAGGTGGGGTCAACCAAGGATTCGGTAACGGAGGACGAGGTCTTATTTTCAATCAACAGGGATATGGTCGTAACGCTGGTTACGAGGGATATGGCAATGAGAATCTGAATTGGGGCGAGGATCGTCAGGAAGATGCCTTCTCCGGGAAAGGCGTGGGATTTGAAAGGCCTAATGATAATGATAGGAGGTTCAAAATGCTGGAAGAGCAGATCAAAGGGATAGCCAATCAGAACTTTGTTGGGTTAGATATGACTACCATGGGACTAGTGTCTGGGCTGAGGGTGCCTTTGAAATTCAAAGCTCCAACATTTGACAAGTATAAGGGAGATACATGCCCTAGAGTTCATGTACGTTCTTATTATAGAAGAATGTCTGCATACTCTGACGACGAGAAGATGCTTATGCATTTATTTCAAGACAGTTTATCGGGGCCATCGCTGGAATGGTATATGGGGCTGGAGCCCACCCTAATTAGAAGCTGGAAAGAATTGGCTGATGCTTTTGTTAAACATTACCAATATAATAGTGACTTGGCGCCAAACAGGGTCCAGCTGCAGAGTTTGTCTCAGAAGAATGGCGAGAGCTTTAAGGAATACGTGCAGCGTTGGCGTGATATTGCGGCTAGGGTTCATCCCCCTTTGGTTGAAAGAGAGTTGATTGATATGTTTATCGGAACATTTTTTGGAATGTATTACGACAAATTTCTTAATGTCTCGATGGGTAGTTTCTCCGACATGATTCTCATGGGAGAACGAATTGAAAACGGAATTAAGATTGGGAAGATTCAGGCAGGTGAATCCACCTCAGCTGGAGGTGCAAGGAAAGCCTTTGGTGGAAGGAGACAAGGCGATGCCAGTGCGGTATATGGTGGTCGAGGTCGTGGAAGAGGTAAGAATCAGTATCAGCCATAACAAGTTGCTAGTGTTACTATCCCGATACCTCAGCAAAAACAACAGCAACAACAGCAACGACAACCACAGCCGCAGCAACAGAGAATGCACCCTGCTCAGTGTAGAATTCAAGAGGGTAGGCCAAAGAGAGTATTTGAAGCACCTCCTTCAACGTATGCTAAACTGCTTCAAACACTGTTGGGTTTGAATTTGGTTGAAAAAAGAACGATGGCCCCGTTGACGGGCACTCTTCCATTTGGTTTTGACGCTGGTAAACATTGTGATTTTCATCCCGGGGCGCCCGGACATGATATTGAAGGTTGCCATGCTTTCAAACATAAGGTTCAAGATTTGCTTGATAGTAAGGCCATTAACTTTGGTCAGGATGGTCCCAATATTGTACAACAACCCATGCCGAATCATGGAGCGAATGCTATCATAACGGAAGAGAATTTGAACTTGGTTATGGATGTGAATGAATTGAAGACACCGTTAAGTTGTGTTAAAAGCAGATTGTTGAAAGAGGGTGTATTCCCCGGATGTGATGAATATTGTTTGGATTGCTGGACCCAACCAGAGGGTTGCGCTGATTTGAAAAGAGGTATCCAAGCCATGATAGATGAGGGGATTTTGCAATTTGATCGGACCGCTGTTGAGAAGCCTGTTGAGGCATTGTTTGAAAAGCAGAATGAGATTGCAACGGTTACGATTCCAAGGAAGACTATCACGATATCGGCGCCCGCCAAGCGGCCGACTATCGCAATAGCAAAAGTAGGACCTGTTCCTTTTGAGAGTACACAAGTTATTCCATGGACATATGGGTTAGAAGCGTACTGTAATGGAGAAAAGATTGAGGTGAATAGCCGGCCGGCAGGGGCAGATGACAATGTTGTTGGAACGGGAGGCATGACCCGTAGTGGAAGAATATTCACCGCACCTGAAGTTGAAGCAGAGAGGATTGCTAAAGGCAAGGTCAAGGTGAATGAAAGTGGACCATCCCAGTTGAAAGAGAAAGACACGTCGCTCAAGTACGTAGAAGAGTTCATGAGGCTAATTCGCAAGAGCGATTATAAGATTGTTGAGCACTTACAACAGACACCCTCAAAAATTTCAATCCTATCTTTGTTGCTTTGTTCTGAGGCTCATCGAAATGCTTTGTTGAAGATATTGGACACGTCATTTGTACCTCAGGAGGTTTCTGTCAACCAGTTAGAGGGGGTACTGGCGCATGTCAATGCTGGACATAGTTTGGGTTTCACTGATTTTGATCTAACACCAAGAGGCCGAGAGCATAATATGGCTTTGCACATATCGGTGGAATACCGGGGCACCGTAATGTCGCATGTTCTTGTGGATACCGGATCATCTCTGAATGTATTGCCTAAGAAGGCTATGATGAATTTAGATATCCGGGGAATTATTTGCACGCCAAGTGACTTGGTTGTGAGGGCGTTTGATGGAACGAGAAGGTCGGTGTTTGGATCGATAAGGTTGTCGTTGCAGGTCGGGCCGGAAATATTTGACACTGAATTTTATATCATGGATATTCATCCAGCTTATAGCTGTTTACTTGGGCGTCCATGGATACACTCTGCAGGGGCTGTGACGTCCACGCTGCATCAGAAGCTTAAGTTTGAAGCCGGTGGTGGCATTGTTACTATTTGTGGGGAAGAGGACATCTTGGTCAGTCATCTCTCATCATTCAAGTACGTTGAAGTGGATGGAGAAATCCACGAAACGCCCTGCCAAGCCTTCGAAGGGTTGCAAATCAAAGACAAGTCCAGTGTTCCCAGCAAAGTGCCAGAGGTTGCTGTGGCTTCGTACAAAGACACTCAAGCGTTGGTTCAGACTGGTGAGACCAAGGGTTGGGGTCAAGTGTTGGAAATTCCTGTCAAGATGGACAAGTTTGGTTTAGGGTATCGCCCAGCATCAGTATCTTCTTCACAGAAAGCACCCAAGTTCAAAGGACCGGTGGTGATTACTCCAAAGGGAGTCCGCTTTGAGACGATTAATGTTGTGTTTGACTCTGAAGACGGAGATAGTGATTGCGACATGGACGCGTGGATCAAGCCTAGCGTGCCAGGACAAAGTCTCTGCAACTGGTCCATCCGGGAAATTGTCCCAGTGACTACAAAACAGTAATGATTTGTTTTCTTGATTATTGTATAATCCTGTGTCCTACCCGGGGCATAGTGATTTTGTTTTAGGGTCACCTGCTTATGTGTATGCACTGTTTAATCATTGAATAAAGGCGTTTTTCTCATACAAATTTTGTGTTCCCTGTTTTTCCTGTTTTATTTTAACAATAAATGGCAACGTGGTTATGAGCTTTGTTTGCACTCATTTGAAGCATTTAACCATTTCCTTTGCAGGATTCATATTTCAGATGACACCGAACACGAATTTCCTATGACTCGCTTTGACTTCGAGCACCCGGTATTTCAAGCTGAGGAAGAGATTGTTGGGGATAGCGATTTGCCAGAGGAGTTGACTCGACTGTTGAAACAGGAAGAAAGAATCATTTTGCCTCATCAGGAAGAGATTGAGATTATCAACGTGGGGTCTGAGGGAGTTGTCAGGAACATCCGGATAGGGGCTGCATTGCAAAGCGACATCAAGCAAGGTCTGATTGAGATGTTGCAAGAGTACAGTGATATCTTCGCTTGGTCATATGAGGATATGCCAGGATTGGATACTGACATGGTTGTTCATCGTCTGCCATTGCGAGAAGAATGTCCGCCTGTTAAGCAGAAACTTAGAAGAACCAGACCAGATATGTCTGTGAAGATTAAGGAGGAAGTTCAAAAACAGTGGGATGCGGGGTTCCTTGCTGTTACAACTTATCCATCATGGGTCGCCAATATAGTACCGGTACCAAAGAAAGACGGTAAGGTGTGGATGTGCATAGACTATCGTGATTTGAATAGGGCGAGCCCAAAGGACGACTTTCCGCTTCCTCATATCGATGTGCTGGTCGATAACACTGCTCAATTCTCCGTGTTCTCCTTCATGGATGGCTTCTCGGGTTACAATCAGATAAAAATGGTGCCAGAAGACATGGAGAAAACAACCTTCATTACCCCATGGGGAACATTTTGCTACAAAGTGATGCCCTTTGGTTTGAAGAACGCTAGGGCAACATATCAACGTGCTATGGCGACGCTCTTTCATGACATGATGCATAAAGAGATTATGGTTTATGTTGATGATATGATTGCCAAATCCCAGACGGAGGAAGAACATTTGGTTAATCTGTTGAAATTGTTCAAGAGGCTTAGGAAATTCAGGCTGAGGCTAAATCCTAACAAGTGCACCTTCGGGGTGAGATCCGGTAAACTATTGGGGTTTATTGTGAGCGAAAAAGCAATTGAGGTTGATCCTGCTAAGATAAAAGCAATACAAGAAATGCTAACGCCTAAAACAGAAAAAGAAGTGCGTGGGTTTTTAGAGAGGTTTAGCTACGTTGCTCGGTTCATATCTCACCTAACCGCTACATGCGAGCCATTATTCAAATTGTTGAAAAAGAATCAGGCTGTGACCTGGAATGAAGATTGTCAAAGGGCGTTTGAAAAAATAAAAGAATATTTGCAGGAACCTCCAATACTGATACCCCCAGTAGCCGGGAGACAATTGATTATGTATTTGACGGTTCTTGAGGAAAGTATGGGTTGTGTTCTCGGTCAACATGACGAGACTGGACGTAAAGAGCATGCGATTTACTACTTGAGTAAAAAGTTCACAGACTGTGAGTCCCGTTACTCAATGCTCGAAAAAACGTGTTGTGCGCTAGCCTGGGCTGCCAAACGTTTGAGACAATACATGTTAAACCATACAACCATGCTAATTTCAAAGATGGATCCGATCAAATACGTATTTGAAAAGCAAGCACTCTCTGGAAGGATTGCTCGATGGCAGATGGTGCTGACAGAATATGATATTCAATATGTTTCTCAAAAGGCTATCAAAGGTAGTGTTCTGTCAGAGCACCTAGCGGAGCAGCCAATTGAAGATTACCAACCAATGAGGTTTGATTTTCCTGACGAGGATATCATGTACTTGAAAATGAAAGATTGTGATGAGCCATTGTCGGATGAAGGTCCAGAGTTGGGTTCCAAATGGCAGTTGATATTTGATGGCGCTGTTAACTCCTACGGTAGTGGAATAGGGGCAATTATCACTACTCCTCAAGGGACACACATTCCCTTTACTGCCAGATTGACCTTTCCAGTTACCAATAATGAGGCTGAATATGAGGCGTGTATTATGGGTCTCGAGGAGGCTATTAATTTGAGAATCAAATATCTTGATGTATACGGGGACTCTGCTCTAGTGGTCAACCAGATTAAAGGAGAATGGGAGACGCGTCAGCCCAATCTGATACCCTGTATGAATTATGCAAGGAGATTGTTGCCTTTCTTTGACAAAGTAGAATTGCATCACGTGCCACGAGCAGAAAATCAGATGGCCGACGCTCTTGCAACGTTGTCTTCAATGTATAAAGTTAACTTCTAGAATGAGGCTCCCAGGATTGTTATCTCTCGCCTTGATAGGCCCGCCTTCATATTCGCCATTGAGGAAGCATCCGATGGCAAACCGTGGTATTCTGATATCCAGCATTTCCTGAAGACCAAAGAGTATCTGGCTGGGGCATCCAGTCGAGATCAGAAGACTCTTAGGAGGTTGGCTGGCAATTTTTATTTGAATCCGGATGGCGTCCTGTACAAGAGAAACCACGACTTGGTGTTGTTGCGATGTGTGGACGAGAAAGAGGCTAAGTTGCTCATGGAAGAGATCCATGAAGGTACATTTGGTACGCATGCTGGTGGACATGCAATGACGAGAAAACTGTTGCGGGCAGGTTACTATTGGCTAACGATGGAAACAGATTGTTTCAAGTTTGCGAAGCGGTGCCATAAATGTCAAATTTATGCGGACAAAATTCATGTGCCTCCGAGCCCTCTGAATGTTATGTCATCACCGTGGCCTTTCTCGATGTGGGGAATTGATATAATCGGCAAGATTGAGCCTACGACATCAAACGAACACCGGTTCATTTTGGTAGCTATTGATTATTTCACCAAATGGTTGGAAGCATCATCATATGCTAATGTCACCAAACAAGTGGTAGCCAGATTTATCAAAAGAGATATTATCTGCAGATATGGAATCCCGGAGCAGATTATCACCGACAATGGCTCAAACTTGAATAACAAGATGATGAAAGATCTGTGTCAGAATTTCAAGATTGAGCATCACAACTCTTCTCCTTATAGGCCCAAGATGAATGGCGCTGTCGAAGCGGCCAATAAGAACATAAAGAAGATTGTTCAGAAGATGGTTGTGACTTACAAGGACTGGTATGAGATGTTGCCTTTCTCTTTGCACGGTTATCATACGACGGTACGCACATCAACCGGGGCAACCCCTTTTTCATTAGTATATGGCATGGAGGCAGTGTTACCATTGGAGGTTAAGATTCCTTCTTTGAGGGTTTTACGCGATGTTCAACTTGATGAGGCAGAATGGGTAAAAGATAGACTGAACCGGCTCAGTTTAATGGATGAGAAGAGACTGGCTTCTCTTGCATATGGTCGGTTGTATCAGAGCCGGATGAAGAAAGCTTACGATAAGAAGGTATGTCCTCGAAGCTTTCAGACGGGCGATCTTGTGTTGAAAAAGATTCTCCCACCACAATCAGATCACAGGGGCAAATGGACTCCCAACTATGAAGGTCCATATGTCGTTAGAAAGGTTTTCTCTGGAGGAGCCTTATTGTTATCCACCATGGATGGTGAGGATTTTACGTCCCCTGTGAACTCGGACGCAGTTAAAAAATACTTTGCTTAAAGTGACCCGCTGGACAGAAAAAGAGAGTCCAGGCAAAAATGGGGCATCCCGGCGAACCATAAAAAAGGAATAAAAGGTTCGGGCAAAAGTTAGGGATAAAATTGAAAAAATGTACACCCGCGAAGTTGAAAACCTGAAAAGGGCAACTTCGGCAAAAAAAGGTATCCCGGTGAACTGAAAACCCGCAAAGGGCGGTTCATGCAAAAGTTAGGGATTTGAAAAAGCAAATGACTGCAGTCCGAGTTTGATACTGCATTGCTTGATGGTTTGGGAATACCTGAGGGTCGTATATCCGAAACAATCCCTTCTGAAGATCGAGTACCGGGAAAGTTCCGGAGTCGGGCGAGTCATAGGAGAATCAGCTCATGGTGTTTGTCTGTACCGCGTTGCCGACATGTATATCAAATTTGTTTTGTATCTTTATTTGTGCTTCTTGTGCATATGTTGTATCTTGCTTGTGCGTAACTTCCTCTTTTCAGGAGTTACATCCAATGTACAAAGCCTTGTCTATTTATAGGCTCATTCAATAAAGCATGTTATTCAGTACTTGATGCTTGTTCTTTACTGTTTTGTTTGTGAAAAACGTCGATGTTTTTGATGAACTTGCACTTGCATAAACTTGCTGGCCCTTGCCAATAATTGCTAAAACTTCGAATTGACTGAATGAGCGTCACGTATATTAACTCGGATAGATTTTGTTGTGTAGATTTGTTTCGTCTGTTTGTGTTTTGCAGGGTCCTTACCTTTGAAGCAAACGGTCAGGAATTGTATTCCCCAGCCAAAGTCTCTTGACGTAGGGCCTGACTTTAGTTGATGTCGTTCCTTAGCAAGTCGTATCTTATCCCTAGAGAGTGGAGACGGCGCTTATTTCTACCAGATGTAGGATTGTCCTCCTTGAGAGAGTATTACCAGGAATGTCGCCTGAAGAGTATCCTCATGGAATTTGTCCATAGGATATCCCTAGCAGGTCGAAACCAATATCCTCGGCAGAGGACGCCTCCCCGAAGGATGGTTATTCACTTTCCCTGCAGGTTTTTCATTCTTTCGTCGGGATGGTTATCCTCATCAGAGTTTGTAGCTTCGAGTTTGTAGACTGTGTCCTGACAGTGTAGTTCTTCCCCAGAAGGGTCGCATCTTTCCCTAGCAGGGCTTGTGTTTTCTTCCAAAATGTCTGATCTCTCCCCAGCAGGGTTGGTTGTTGTTTCCGGCATTTATTTTGACGGAATGCTTTGTGATACCCGTTCCTTCTCAGCGGAGTTGGTTTTGTTCTTAAACATTTCATACCAGAGTATCTCGGCAGTTGGAGCCTGCATCAGCATTTGCATATATCATCATATTTGCATCTACCCAAACGCGTAGCATTTCCATGTCAAATTGAGCATTACGCCATTGTCGAACATACGCATTTTGAAACATAAGCCAGGTTGGTTAACCTTCTGTTTTCAAGTGTTATTTTCCCTGCAGGTGGAGGGAGCTCTTGCTCAGATTAATTACCAGATAAGCAGGGTCTCGGCGTGAGACGTGTAATGATAATGTTCGTTTTGGCATTATTCCCCACAGAGTTGCTTGGTTAAGTTTCTCTTACCCCTCCAGCGGAGTATTTCTTCAAAATTGTTGTTATGACAGTATCAAAAGATTTCGTGAATCAATTTTTGGAAGTTGCCGCCTATGTCGAAGTAGGTGTCTGGCAGTTTGGGTTCAGAAAATCCCCAATAGAGTCCTTCTCAGATTTGCTACCATGTTCGCGCTAAAAGTTTGAAGATTGGACCAGTATTTTGTTACCCATTTGATTGATGGAGTTAGCTACTGCAAAGATAGGCAGAGAAGCTGTATTCGGAGTTATTTTCCTGTATCGGACAGAGTTATTTTCCCGTAGTGGTAACAGAGTTATTTTCCTGTATTTGGCAGAGTTATTTTCCTGTATCGGACAGAGTTATTTTCCCGTAGTGGTGACGGAGTTATTTTCCTGTATTTGGCAGAGTTATTTTCCTGTATCGGACAGAGTTATTTTCCTGTAGTGGTGACGGAGTTATTTTCCTGTATTTGGCAGAGTTATTTTCCTGTATCGGACAGAGTTATTTTCCTGTATTTGACGGAGTTATTTTCCTGTATTTGGCAGAGTTATTTTCCTGTATCGGACAGAGTTATTTTCCCGTAGTGGTGACGGAGTTATTTTCCTGTATTTGGCAGAGTTATTTTCCTGTATCAGATAGAGTTATTTTCCCGTAGTGGTGACGGAGTTATTTTCCTGTATTTGGCAGAGTTATTTTCCTGTATCGGACAGAGTTATTTTCCCGTAGTGGTGACGGAGTTATTTTCTTGTATTTTACAGAGTTATTTTCCTGTATTTGGCAGAGTTATTTTCCTGTATCGGACAGAGTTATTTTCCCGTAATGGTGACGGAGTTATTTTCCTGTATCGAATGGAGTTACTTTCCTGTATATGGACAGAGTTATTTCCCGTAGTGATGACGGAGTTATTTTCCTGTATTTGGACAGAGTTATTTCCCGTAGTGATGACGGAGTTATTTTCCTGTATTTGGACAGAGTTATTTCCAGTAGTATTGGCGGAGTTATTTTCCTGTATTGTTGGCAGAGTTATTTCCCCAGTAAAAGCGTCAGAAAAGATTGTTACCTGTGATTGACAGTGATCTGCACCTGTGTTGACAGTGATTGCTACCCGTGTGGACGGAGTTATTATCCGTAATCGATGGATTATCCCCAGTGGAGTTGTTACCTGTGACGGACAGAGATCGTTATTCCAATTATAGACGGAATTGTACCCATGTTGATGGAGTCCTTCCTCGTGTTGACGAAGTTTAGTCCCGTTGTGGACGGAATTGTTTCTCGTAAAGTCAATTCGATGCATGTGGCGTCACACAGGGAGTTAATGTCGAAATCAAAAGTTTTATTAGAAGATTGATTAGTTGTTGCCGTAACAACAAGGTTCAGCACAACGGATGTTGTTCACCAAGCAGTTTTTGCAGTTCGTGTCTGCAGTTGGAAAATTTCCGGGTTTCTTGGTATTCAACCGTCTTTTACCTCGATTGTTTGAAGGTCGTTCGCTCTTCGCCCAGTCGGGTCCAAGCCGTTTGAATAGGGGCAGCTGTTGCACCCCAAAATTTGCTCAACATCTTTTACTTGGTTTATGTTTCATTACATTGTTCTAGCATTTGCATTGCATAGCATTTATTCTCGAGGCAGGGGATCAAGGCATTCAGGTGGCTCCAGGTGCAAATTTCAGTGCAAGAGGCTAAACAACAAACATCAGAGGCTTCAACACTTGTTTTGCCCAGCGATCGAGCGACCGATTTTATTTTATTTTGCAGGGCATTTTTCATGTCAGAAGTAGCATTCAGGTTATGTACAATGTTCCCATGGTCAGAGCAATCAAGAATGGCTTTTAGCAGCTAAACAGAGTTCAGAACGGCAGGAAACATGCAAAGGGGCAGGTTTCCCTCCAAAAGGCGCCAAATTCAAAATTTTGAATGTGTTAATCAATTAACACATAGGGTTAATCGATTAACCATTTGAAAATCAGTCCAGATTTGAATTTTTAACAGTGTTAATCGGTTAACCTATATGGTTAATCGATTAACCACAGCAGGTTTTGCCTTGCACGTGATTTTTCAAGTCCAGCCACTTTTGGGGTCCAATTTTGGTCATTTAAATTGCATTTTCACACTTGGGAAGGATCTAGAACACTATCAAATTTCATTTTCCCTCCAAATGCCCAAACCTCATTCCATACCACATTTTCCAAGCCATTTTCCAATCCTTGCTTTGGATCCAAACCAAGAGTATACATATTTGATTCACTCCAAACCTCACAAGAAGGATCCTCATAATTCACTCTCATTTTCAGAATTGCTCTCAATTTTCTCTCAATTTTCTAATCTCAAAAACCTCACTCAAAGCTCTTCTCCTTGAGATCATTGATTCTTCATTGGAATCATTTATTTCTAAGAGCTAAACCTCCATTAATTCACTCCACCAATTCCATTTCATCATCCAATTTTCGTGCACAAGCAGATCTGAATTTTGAAGTGTTCTTGGAAGTGATTATTTGGCTTATTTTGAGTTGTTCTTGGTGGATCTACATTGCTACTACAAGAATTGGTGTGGATCTTGAAGAATTCTGGTTTTCTTTGCTTAGATCTACTCATTTATAGTTGAATCAACAATTACCGGATCAAGTCTCCGATCCGAAGGTTGGAATTCTGATCCGATTTTGTTTTCGAACTTATTTGCACAATTTGCATGTGGATCTTTGCATTTGATTGAATATGTTGATTTTGATCCATGATCTTGTTGTGTTATTGTGTTTACATGATGTTTAAATCAATGTTTGCTGGTTTAATTTCGTGCATGATCAATCACATGATAATTGGAGTGTTTGCTTAAGTGATAAGCTGCTGAAAAGTGATTCTGAACTGCTGTTTTTCACCTCTGGCACAGTGTTAATCGATTAACCTATATGGTTAATCGATTAACCAACTCAAATATTCAAATTTCAAGCTTTTTTCAATGGTTAACCGATTAACCCCTGGCGTTAACCGATTAACACTGTAACAGAGGGCCTGTTTTGCTGTTTTGCTTGCTTGTTCGCGTGCTGGTTCGATCCGAATCATCATAGATCATTGTGTTGCATTAGGATTGAATTATTTTGGATGTTTGTCATTGTTTTTGGCTGTTTAATCATGATTTTGTGTGCATTTTCACTCGCATGTTTGCATTTGCATGTTGCTTGTTTTCTCTTCTTCTTTCGTAATTCTTCCCTCTTTTTGTTGATTTTTGTTCTAGTGATTAGAATAGAATTAGGAGGAGATCTTTTGCTGGCTGTTAGTAGACATATTTATGTTCCCCTAGGAATTTTATTAGAATTTTACAACTTTTTTTTCTATTTTAGTTGTATTTTGCAAGTTGCTTGTGTTTTTGGTTTCCTCTCTTGAATGCTTTGGATTGTTTGGTTTGGTTGGTTGCTTTGGAGTGGGTTTAAGCTTGAGTTATTTTTGGTGGAGCTTCTGGATTCATTGAAGATGCTTGGGATTGAAGATTGGAGATTGGAGTTGAAGGCTATTCTTCTTGTGGATGTTTCTTAGGAGCTTAGGAAATTAGGGTTTTAGGAAGTGCCTTAGACCTAGTTTTGACTATTTCTTCAAACATGGAGTGCATTGTTTGCATCTATTCTATCCAATGACATAAAGTCCTCCTTGGGAAGCTCCATCTATCCTTAGGAGGGATGAGTGGTATGCCCAAGTGAGTAGAACTTTGAGGACACCTTTCATTCACAATGTTGAGTTCTTAGTGATTTCCTTTGGTTGTCATTAAGTTTCTTAACATTATAACTTGATATTGATGATTAATCCTCCTCTTGGAGTGTTCTTGATGAAGCTTGAAGATAGAAGCTTTCTTGAAGATGAAGTCTTGCTGTCAACTTTGCTGTTTAGAGCTTGCTGTTGCTGTCTGCTGTAGGAGTTTGTTGCTGCTGCTTGGGCTGCCCCCTCCTCTGTATCTCTGGTTCTTTCTTTGTTTTGTCTTTTTGCTTGTGTTGATTATCCTTAGTTTTGAGGTGGAGCTTGTCTCCTCTTTTCTATTGTTTTCTTCCTTGCTTCTCTTGTATTGCTGCATTACATACATTTTTACTGTTTACTGTAATTGCTTGCTGTCTTTTGCTGTTTATCCCCTAGGATCTCTGATTTCCTCTGTGCAAGAGGAAATTATGATAGACATTAGGTTTTGACCCATGCATGATAACATTAGGCTAGTTTCCCTTTCAACCATAGGCTTTTTAGAGCGTCTTTCTCTTCTCATCTCAAAATAATTCAAAAACACAGTAATAAGGATAACGCGTGTTGTACGCTACGAGCCTTAAGCTATTTGAGAAAAGGTTGCTGGAGGGTCTCTCTTCAGTAATCTGGCTACTTAGTATGGTACCCTTAGGGTGACATGCAACGTAGTCACTCTCAGATCACAAGTCTTTAGTGCAGTACAAGTTGCCAACAGATTAAAAAAACATTTATTTCGTAAAAAACTCAAACAAACATTGAAACTCTGTTTTTGTCCGCTTGGACCTTTAATAAGGAAAACCCTTTTCAGAAGGAGATAAAAACTGTCAGACAAACTTGTGTCTTCCGTAGCCCGAACTACGTTTGCTCTAATCTTTCATGCTGTATGAAAGTACGTAGGCATAGGATGCGATATCCTAGCAAGCAACCTTCCCCTCCTTTCCTGTAGGTAGGCGAACTACGTTGACTCTGATTTCTCGTTCCAGACGGGAATATGTAGGCATAAAGTGCGATACTTTGCCGAGTCATTTTCTTTTCTTTTTAACCCTGACCTGTAGAGTAGATAGAATAACATACCCTTAGATAGAAAACAAGCGTGGATCCCGTCGAGTACGACGGACGTGAGGGGTGCTAATACCTTCCCCTTGCGTAACCGACTCCCGAATCCAGGATTTGGTTGCGATGACCATTCCTTTCCCTCTTTGCGTTAGGTTTACTCTAAGTGTTTCCTTTCCCTCTTGTGGGATAAATAACGAATGGTGGCGACTCTTCTGTCATAGTCAGTGCCGATTTTCGCAGTAGCGACACTAAGCTAGGGTTTCTAAGCTTGTCAGTGTAAAATCCCTTGTTTAGTGCCTAACTTCAAGACCACATATCTCAAGATAAAATTTTCATCTCCTCTTGACTCCAACACAAGACTTGTAGAGCATGTTTCTAGATTTCTTTTTAGTACTAGAACTCATCCATTGGGTTTCTAGAACTCAAGTTATGATGCTAACAAGTTGTGGGTCCTCAGATGAATGTGATTTTGGTCAACAAAAGTCAACCAACTTCCAAGATATTTTTGACCTAGAAGGATGTTTCTCCTTACTTTGACCCAAACATGAAAGTTGTTCCTTATGATCTTAGATTTCCAAAAAGTCATATAAGTCCTTTGTCTGATTTGTGAAGCTCAAGATATGAAGCTTGCAAGGCAGGGGTATTTTGGGAAACTTTGATTATAGGTCATTTTGGTTATAGGTTAATTTCACAACTTTGCACACTTCAAATGGAACTTTCTCCAACATCAAACTTGTACCAAATGAGCTCACTTACATCATCAAACATCAAGCTATCATCGGTTTGGCTTGTATGTGAAGATTGGGGATGAAATTTCATGAAAAAAAGACTTTAAAGGGCCATGATTTGGATTGAATTGAATTTAAACCATTTCAAATCATATTTGTGCAATTTTTGAGTCCCTTTGACATATTAAAAACAATGCTCAAATCAGAATTGGTGTATGATGTCCATAACTCAAGAAATTCAAAGTTGCTTCAAGCTTAAGGCACACATCCAATTCCAACCATAAGATCATTTCAAGGGCCAATTTTCATCCATTGGATCTCTATTCATTGCAAGCAACTATTTGAACCAAAAGCAAGGCCATTGAAGCCAAAAACAGTCGTGAATTTGAAGCTTGGAACTCAAAATTGGAATTTTCAATTCACCCTTAACAGGCCATAATTGGGCCTCCAATTGTGCTCAGATCCATTGAATATAACCCTTAGATGATTCACAAATGCTCAGAAGTCAATATTGGTGGAGATTGAACAGAATTCAGTTGGAAATTTTGGAGGAGAAAGTGAAATCGTGATTCTTCAATTCAAGTCATTTCAAGCCAATTGAAGGTTTCCAAAAGCTCCATTGAAGATCAGGGAAGCTTTTTGGATCATTTCCCACAAGTTTCAGTTGCAAATCAAGACCCACAAGTTTCAGTTGCAAATCAAGACCCACAAGTTTCCAAAATTCTCCATGATCAAGCATCTATTAACTGCCATTCTTGATGCATATTGAAGCCTTATGCTTATAGATCATTTCTGGATTGAATTGGTAACTGTTCTTGATGATTCTTGAATATTGCTCAAAATTTGTTTGATTCGTGTTTCCCTATTCTTGAGAGATAAATGGATATGAACCCTAGATTATTGATCAGCGTGAGGAGAGGATGAGTTTAGACTAAAAAATCTCGTGTTTTGGTGGAGTTTTGAACTCCCTGCATTTTTGGTTGATCGGAGAAGACGACCGGAGCACAGTGGCTCTGGCATCTGGTTACTTCCCCACCATGCTCACATGTAATGCCACCTCATGCTCTGGCCTTTTGACCTATCTTGATCCAATGACCACGATTGCATCTAATTCCCTTTGACTTGGCCACGCGTATCTTGACTGCCCCATGTGTTTAGTGAAACGGAGCGTTTCGCTCCCAAGCTGTTTGGTTTGGATCATGAGCCTTCTTTAACATTCACACCTCCCTTAGTAGCAGGCCCATCATAATAACTGGATTCTTTTACTATTAACCACGCACCTTCTCCATTTTCTTTTTCTTTTCATTATTTTTCCATTTTGTGATCTGTTTGATTTTAATTCCATTAAAATGCTTCCAACTGAGATAAAAATTCATAAAAATAGTTTTTACACATTTCAAGATGTTAAATAATTTTAGAAATTTTTATTTTTATTTTTTGAACATTTTTTCAATTAAAAAAGAATTATTTCTTTGGAAGCATTTTAATTGAGTTAAATTTCCTTCTTTGTTGATGTTGATTTTATTTCTTGATGAATTCTTCATGTTAATGGATGATAATTTTTTCTCATATTCATGACATGTTAGGTGAATTTTTAGACATTTTTACCCTTGGTTTTATTGAAAATTGGTTAGGGTTTTCGGTTAGTCTTTATGACCCTCGATTCACCCTTACTTTTAGGGTATCCCTTTGAATTTCTTTTTTGGTTGCATAGTTGTGTTTGGACTTTGTCTCCATAATTGTGACCCCTGGGTCCTAACACCTTAGGGGTCATCTAGGATTTTATTTGGATTTTTTTTTTGGATATGTTTTCTATTTTTAGTTTATTTTCCATTTTAGGCCACCCTTGTGTGATGTTTACCCTAATACATGAACTAGTTGGTTTCCTAATTGGTTTTTGTGCATTGTTTGAGCTTCTAATCCTTGAGTATTCATGTTATATACATATTTAGGTGTTTATATGTTGAATTATAGGTCCTAACCTGGCTTGCAACTTGTTTAAGTTTTTGCATCTTTTAGGCCTTTCCTTTTAGGGTTTCATGTGTACATATGTGAATGTTTCCACTCTTTTAACATGAATCACTTGCATTGTTTTACATGTTTTGAGGCATTTCTTTTGTGAACATTCTCCCTTCATTTCTATCTCTGTCCAAGGACTTTGGGGAACCATTTGGGTTTTCTTAGTCCCTCCTGTGGAGGTACTTGAAGCATGACTTGAATGGTGAACCATGAGGACATTTTTGATACATCCTTTTGCACAAATCATGATGATGCGTTGGTTGAATGATATTTTGAGCATCTTGCTGGTTTCATACCATCTCTTAGCTCCACTTTGCTTTAGGTCCTTATTTCTTTGCATTTGAGTTGCCTTAGGGCTCATGATTGATGTTTGGAATGTTGTAAGCTTCTTCTCTCTTTTTCTCTGTTGCATTAATAAAGGTTGAGATGTGCTTGTGGTGGTGTTTACCCCACACTTTTTCCTCCCTTTTCTTGTGTGTTATTTTCTCTTTTTCATTTCTTACTTGCATTAATAAAGGTTGAGATGTGCTTGTGGTGGTGTTCACCCCACATTTTTTCCTCCCTTTGCTTGTGTGTTGCATTACATATGCATTCATCCCTATCTCATGTCTTATTTCATGTTGTTTCTCTTTTCTTACCATGATTCCTTAGGTTCTCTAATATACTTGTTTAAGGATGATTATGATAGACCCTAGGATTTAATCCATGTAAGAGAATATTAAGTAGAATTCCCCCTAACCTCAACTATAGGTCCATCTTGCATGACAGCTACTAGGTTTTGAACTAGTTTCCCTTTAGTTTGTCCTCTCTCTTTCTTAGCTCAAAACAACTCTAAAATACTTAATAAAGGTTAATGAATATTGTGCGTTACGAGCCTTAAGTACCGGGGAAATAACGATTGGGTGGTTGCCTCTCAATTGTATAGAGTGTTAGCATATGTCCTTTGGACGATATGTGACGCATTCGCTTCTAGGTCATAGTCTCTAGTGCGACGTGAATTGCAAACAATAATCAAAACACTTCTCTTAAAACACTTCAAAAACAAATGATCAAACTTCATTTTTTCCTTTGGGGACCCCTTAATAATGGAAAACCTTTTCATAAACAAGAGTTTTGTTAACTCTTAGTTCTACCGCAAACAGGTAACTCCTAAGTCTCCAATGGTCGAGCTGCATACACCTAACTGCTAGAACTACTTGTTAACCCTACTTGGATAAAAAAACATTTGAACCAACCAGTGTTCTTATTTGCCCGAACTATGTTTTCTCTGATTTCTCATGCCAGATAAGGATACGTAGGCACAAGACGCGATGTCTTGGTGAGCAACCTTTCCCCACTTTCACCCGTAGTTTTCTGAACTACGTTGACTCTGACTTTCCCATTGCACGAGGGAATACGTAGGCACAAAGCGGCGATGCTCTGTCGAGTTACTTTTCTTTTCTTTTGTCCCAGACCTTTAGCATAGATAGTTTCAATCACCCTTTTAGATAGATAACAAGCGTGGATCCCGTCGAGTACGACGGACGTGAGGGGTGTTAATACCTTCCCCTTGCGTAACCGACTCCCGAACCCGAGATTTGGTTGCGATGACCGATCTTATCCCATTTTCGCTAGGTTTTCCTTGATCGTTTCTTTTCTCCCCTATGGGATAAATAACGAACGGTGGCGACTCTTCTGTCATTGCCGACACCTTTTTTCGCAGTAGCAACAGTGACTTACAAGGATTATGCAAGGAGACTGTTGCCATTCGTTGACATAATTGATTTCCATCATGTGCCAAGGCCTGAAAATCAGATGGCGAATTCCTTGGCCATGCTATCCTCTATGTACAAAGTGAATTACTAGAATGAAGCTCTGACTATCACCATCACGCGTCTTGATAGACCTGCTTTTATGTTTGCAATTGAAAAAGCATCAGATGGAAGGTCTTGGTATTTTGATATCAAGCATTTTCTCAAGACTCAGGAGTACTCATCTAGGGCATCCAGCAAAGATAAGAAGACTCTGAGGAGGTTAGCCGGTAACTTTTATCTGAACAAGGATGATATGCTCTACAGGAGAAACTTTGACATGGTCTTGCTGCGCTGTGTTGATGAACTTGAAGCAAACCTGTTGATGGAGGAAGTCTACGAGGGTTCTTTCGGAACTCATGCCAATCGGCATGCAATGGCCAGAAAATTGTTGAGAGCTGGGTATTATTGGATGACTATGGAATTCGATTGCTTCAAATACGCCAGAAAATGCCATAAATGCCAAATTTATGCGGATAAAATGCATTGATCGCGACTTTTTATGTCTAATACAACTTAACTGCAAGTGCACAGTCTATCGCGTAGTAATAAAAGATATAGATCCCACAAGGACTCGTAATCAAACTAGTGTTCTCGGGAGTTACTATGTTTAGCTAGGTAGATAATGTTTAAGGGAATAATTGCTATTACTAAAGGGAACTAAAAAACGTTACTTAAATTATAATTACGCGACTCGATATGCAATAATTATGTCCTTCGGGGATTTGACAAGTTACTGGTATATAAAATATTTTCAGAATTTATTTAAGAAGAAAATAGTGATCTAAAGACCTTCGTCTCACGATGGTTGTTGACGCTAGTCGCAACTTTAAGGCGGAACGTATGCTGTCGCTATCCCGTTTGGGGTTAAAATCGCTTTTTGGAAATCTCTAAGTTCTAATTTATTTTAAAGTGCTTTCGCTGTTATTAAAACAAATGCCTAGTGTTTACTATCTGGTCCTAGCCGCAGTTGTCGCTTGTTGGTTCGTACCTTAATTAATTTCCCACTGTCGTGGCAAAACTACTTTTAAATAAGTTCTCGCTGTCGCGACGAACGTTTATTCAGGAAATAAGTTTAAACACTCAGGCCATAAACAACTTTTGAAAAAGAAAGGTTTTAACCGGTTATTATCAAATCCCGTCTGAATTATTATTACATACCGATTACTCTGGTTTAGCTAGACATGGATTTGGAATAAGTAAAGCATAAATAAAAGCAGAAATTTAGAACATTCATACTGCTGGGAATCAAAGTTACAATTAACGAAATAATAAAAACATGTAACGTATCCAATTGGCTTTTGGCCAAATCCCAACGATGTCGGCAGGATTGTGTCTTCAAACCAATAGAGCGCACAAATGAATATTGCAGAAATGGAATACAGGAAAAAGGAAAGGAAAACAAAAACGAGACTTAAACTAAATTTGCTCTGGAAAATATTTGGGCAGCACTTCATTATCTGAATGCGGCTCCCTTTCTCAGCTCCCCTCCTTCCCATTTTATAGAGGTGAAATGCTAACTGTTATTATTTGCAGAAGGTGGACTTGGAGTCAGAAAAATTAGGGAGTAGTGGTCCATTATTTTGGGACTTGGAACTGGTTTTTGCACGTTAAATGAAGTTTTGCGTTTTTGCCTGCTTGACGGTCGTCATGGTGTGTGACGTTCGTCACAGCAGCAAAATACGCATCTGTTGTTTTTCATGTTGTTTTCATCTGGTTTTCGTCCATATTTTGTCTGTAATTAATTCTTTTCTTCATATTGATTTGTTTGGACATGATCTTCAAATACCTGCAAAATATCAGACAAATAACATGGGAAAACCCGAAATCGGATTGAAACCAGTCAAATACTAGTTGAATTATACGTCAATATATATATATATATATATATATATATATATATATATATATATATATATATATATATATATATATATATATATATACGATTTCGCGTTATCAAACTCCCCTAAGCTTGAATCTTTGCTTGTCCTCAAGTAAAAAGCAGGATGAATAAAAGTCGGCAAGCACGAGGCAGCTTCCTCGTTCAGAAAGTTGGGAAAAATCGGGATTCTAAATAGGAACAAAACGAGTATGGTGACGACACTGGACTATAAGTCATCGGAGGTCTCCTTTTTATGCAAATCGGTCCCAATCATGCTACTACAGCTTGGTATCAAGGTTCTCGCGTCAAGTTTACCCTGTTTGTTCTAGCGAATCACATTAAGCCCGTTGTCCATACACTTTCATGGCAAGTCAACCTATTAGTGAATATGATCTCATAGCTGTTTTGATCTTTTCATTGCTTATAAGCTTATACTATTGATTTTTCAATGAGTTTTTGTACCGTTGGGCTAAATGCTCGGGTAAGAAGCACCTAACTTAGAGGGAACATGTCTCTATACTTGGGCTATATGGCTTTCTTTTCATGATTTTTCATCTTTTTAGAGATCATACACTTATTTGCATTGGTCGCTCGCTTAGAAGTGTTCAGGATGGTGCTGACTGCTTGTATAAACTACTTGGGGCTGAGCTTGCGTAGAAACTTGAAACTTTGGTACAAGTAGGTAGTGAAACCGACTCGCATAAACCGGAGGTCTAAGGTGTCAGGACGGTGCTGGTTTTGTTAGAATTTTCGTCTCGGAGTTTCAAAACTTGGTTTGAACTTTGGCGCATTCTCGTGATGCTTTTGAGGAACAACTGAAAAAATTTTGTTTATGTCGAATAAAGTGGGGAGATTTGCGTAACGGAAAAAGACATATAAGTGAGCTTTTATTTGCTAAAATGGGAAAATGTTTGAATTGAAATTACTGAATTGAAAGTACGAGGAAACGGGAAATAAACGCTCCGCTCCCACACTATCTCAATCAGTGTCCTCACTGATTTGAAAGAATGCGAGAGGGAAATACAAGGGAAATGAAAATACAGGAAACGGAAAATACAGGAAACAAATAAAGAAAGAAAGAACTAGTCACGGCCTCTGCCTCGGTCACGTCCTCTACCTCTGGCTTGGTCGACTCGGGCCTCAAAGTTCAGAGCTCCGGTGTGATAGACATAATCTCGGAGTCCTTCGAATTGCAAGGTAAGATTTACCAAGTTCTCAGTGATGGCTTCCTGGCCAGTTTGGAGTTGTTGCATCGTGGTCCTCTGCCAAGCTTCGAATTGCTCTGCTCGCTGATTTTGTTGCTGCATCATGGCGAGTATTTGTGCTTGTTCGTTGAGGGATCGGCGGAGGTCTTCTTCAGAGAAGTCGGGCTCTGGATGGTGGCGGCGACGACGGTAGGATGCGCCTTCAGAAGGAAGTGGTTGCGATGCCTCAGGTTGCTCAGTTTTGTCCAACTCATCTTGCATTTCGTCAACAGACCCTTCGGTATTGGTTTGAGTTGGGGCAGCGGTAGCAGCATGGGCATTCAGGTCAAAAAGCCAGTTGGCACGATCCTGTGGGTGCATCCGGGTATGTGACGGCAGGATGATGCTTCGGATGGTTTTTCCACGCACGACCGGATGATACTTTCCATCGGACCTGGAGTGGATGAGGTAAGAGGCTCTGCAATGGTCGGTGTCGAGAAACACCGAAGGGATTGTATGTAGATTCTGGAGTTGGTTACCGAGGTTCAGGCCTAGTGCAATGGAGGTAACAATCCCGCCAAAGTAAAATGGCTTAGAGCCACGATTGCAGTTGGCCTGAATGTGGGCCAGGAGGAATGGAGCGGCATTGATGGGTTCGGAATTGAACACGCAGCGGAGGAAGAAAAGTTCTTTAGAGTTCACCTTGTGGTTGCTATCTCTTGCAAAGATGGTATTGCTCAGCGCTCTGTGGAAATACCGGATGGTTGGGTTGTGGATGTGTGTTGCATGCAGAGAATCCCAGCCGCGGCATTGATTCCGGTCAATTGGTACCAAAGCGCAAAGGCTTAATGTTGAAATTGTTCGGTAATGTGGCGGTGAGCATCTTCGCCATGAGGGAAATGTAGGATGTCGGCAATCTGATTTTGATTCAATTGGTAGTTCGTGCCGAACATACGGAAGCAAGCGGCGCCGGAATGTTGGCTAAGGTCGCCGTTGGAGGTGAAGTAACTGAACGAACTGAGAAACTCAAGTGTGAGTTGTTCGTAAGTGGGCTGCGGATTTGTGTGCAGATGCCAAATGCCGGCTCTCTGGAGCATCCAAGTGACGCCGTCAAGGAGTCCGAGCTCCGTGAGAGATGGTATGTGCGGATAGTGGGTCAGTTGTAGCGACCGTTGATGGAAGGCGACGTAGTTTGCTCTCTGTTTCTCTCCGGAGTCGCCTTCGCTGAAGGTGATATTGCTAAGGTCAGGGGTTTCATTGTTTCTTGCCATGGTTGGATGATGTTGTTGAATTGGGGAAGAATGTGGTTTCTGTGGAATGAGAAATGTCACAAAAGTGGATTATGAAGATGAAATGGGGGTTGGGATTATATGTAGTAAGGAGGGAAAACGAAATTTTGAAGTGGGGTTTGGATGTGTGGTGATGGGAAGTTGATAAGATGGGAGTGGGGGAAGAAATGTAACCTCTGTTATAGGAGATATCAGGTTTTGGACTCGTGACGGTCGTCACACATCTGTGACGGTCGTCACCCGTGTGACGGGCGTCATGCTTCTGTGACGGTCGTCACACCAGCAAATTCTGCAGAACGCAGAATTTTGCTACAGGGGTGCTTTTAACATGGTTTTAAGGCTTGTACATGATATCACAATGTAATAAATCAGCCAAGAAGCATATGATAACATAAAAAAACAGAATAAAGGAATAATGAATAAAATTGAAATAACATTTAATTAAAATGATTGTTTTTAATGTAATACATAAGTGAAATGAAACAATGCAAAAATCAAAATAATTGAAAGCGTACGGAAAACAGGAAAAATAAACTAAACTAAGGCTAAAATCTCAGTCCTTTTGTGCCTTCAATTCGTCAAACTTCCGGGCGTAGTAATCGAGCTGGTCACAAACTAAGTCCATGAAAACTTCTAATTCGTTGTGTATGCTTGTTATTTCTTCTCTTAGAGTGGTCAGAGCTGCGTCGAAGTTGTCTAATCGGTTCAGAACAGTATCCATTTTGTCAGTGGTTTCGTCAGGAATGGGCTCAGGATAGGTGTTGTAATGCAGAGGGGTCTCAGGGTCTACCTCAGCTTCTGATACAACATCCTCATAATACATATAATCATGTGCTTCAGAGATGTGATCATTGTCGTACATGTAATCTTGTGGTGTGGATTGAGGTGAAAGAGGTCCCATAGGCTCATCTAATTCATAAACCCAATTGTCCATGTTATGGATACTAGTCATCTGATGATTTGACAATGTGAATAGCTGGACAGGTTTGTCATTGATAAGGTACTCGTAAGGGGCAGGTCCCATGGTTCTTAAAATGCGCCTGTTAAAGCAAAACTGGATATTCATGGGTCGGACGATGCCAAAATTAGTGCTTGCATTTAGGTGGAATCTAAGGCCAAGCTCGTGGGCAATCATTGTCATGAGGCCTCCTATTAGAATAGGTGATTGTGGTTCCTGAGTGAGGCATAGGAAGGATCTCATCATAAAAGGCACGACATTCACTGGACGGCCCTGAGAAGCACAGAACAAGATAAATAACTCTTCTTTAGATACTGTAGTAATGTTTTCTTCCTTTCCGAAAAGGGTGTGAGCTAGGATCTTATGAAAGTACCTGAAAGCGGGGTTATGAATATCATCGTTATACATGCCATTTGGGTCAGGGTGATAGTCGCCTGTGATTTTACCCCAGAACTGGTTTAGTTTAAAATCAAGATCGTCATCTTCGGCACTGATGAACACATGTGGTCTGCTAGGAAATCCTAGGAGGTTAGCTAATGATATCCGGCTATGGGTTTGGTCCATTCCAAACATCCTAAAGGTGATTAGCTCTGTGTTTGATCCAAAACCATAGTTGGGTAAGTACCTGAAGGAACTAAGGAATTCGTAGGTGAGGTCCTAATAGGTAGCAAAACGGGTTTTCAAGGAGGTGTTCTCCCAGCCTAATTGATTAAACAGGAATTGGATGCTATCAGTAATTCCTAGCTTCTCCATGGTAGACTTACCATAATACATTGTTAAGGCTATGTCTCTCTCAATTAATGCTTCAAATCTTACCTTTTGAGCTAATCCTCGAAAATGAACCTTTGTGAAGTCGTACGCGGCCATACTCGCAGGTTAGTCGGAGAAAAATAGGAGGAAGGTTTGAAGGCTTTTAAAATCCTGAAAAGTTTAAAACAGAAATTTTAAGTCAGAATTTTTAGAAACAAAAGGTGGTAGAAATAAAAACAAAGTTTAAATAAAAGAGAAAATAATGAAAATAAAATAGAATAAAAAATAGTAGCTATTTAAGTTTAAAATTTTGTTAAAATTTCAAAGTAAGATTTCAAATAAAAATGAGAATGAAATACAGTAAAAGGGAAATACGGGAAAATTGGGTTGCCTCCCATTAAGCGCTGTTTTTAACGTCAAAAGCCTGACGATAGCTTGGTGACAAGCTATTCGGGGGTTTGAGCAGGAAGCTCGAGCAATGTTATACTGCTGACTTGAGGGCTGTTTTCGTTCTTATTATAATGTTTTAGACGTTGCCCGTTTACGATAAACGGTGCATTCGTCTTATCGGTAATTTCAACAGCTCCACTCTGAAGTACTTTAGTCACTTCAAAAGGTCCAGACCACCTAGATTTTAGTTTACCTGGGAAAAGTTTCATTCTTGAATTAAATAGAAGTACGATGTCTCCCACACTGAATTGTTTCCGAACTGAACGTTTATCATGCCATCTCTTAGTTCGTTCTTTGTAGATACGGGCATTTTCGTAAGCGTCCAATCTAAGTTCTTCTAATTCGTGTAAGTTCAAGATTCGTTTCTCTCCTACCTCAGTGTAGTTGAAATTAAGTGTCTTAATGGCCCAGAAGGCTTTATGCTCTAATTCTACAGGGAGATGACAGGATTTACCGTAAACTAATTTGAAAGGTGTAGTACCTATTGGTGTCTTAATAGCGGTCCTATAAGCCCATAAAGCTTCATTCAGCTTTGATGACCAATCTTTCCTTGAGGTAGCGACAGTCTTTTCCAATATTTGTTTTATTTCCCTGTTCGAGACCTCTACTTGTCCGCTAGTTTGCGGATGATAAGGTGTAGCTACTCGGTGTCGGACTCCATATTTAGAAAGAAGTTTGTCAAAAATTCGCGATATGAAATGTGATCTGCCGTCACTAATGACGAGTCTGGATACACCGAATCTAGGAAAGATTGTGTTTTTGAAGAGTTTGATTACTACTCGTGCGTCATTTGTTAGAGCGACAATGGCTTCTATCCATTTAGACACATAGTCTACAGCGACGAGTACGTAGTTATTCCCAAAAGAAGACGGGAAGGGTCCCATGAAATCTATTCCCCATACGTCAAAGATTTCTACCTCTAAGATTCCTTTCTGAGGCATTTCATCACGTCGTGAGATGTTGCCAGTTCGTTGGTGTTGCACCCTAAAATTTGCTCAACCTTATTCACTTGGTTTATTTTTCATTATCATTAGCAGTTGCATATAGAGTCATGTACATAGACTAACCATCTGCATAGCATAAGCATAGCAAGACATTCAACAGGGGACCAATCATTATTCTCATCTCTAGAGGCCTATCAAGAGGTTATTATCCTAATTCCATCTCATTCAAGTCATCAGAAAGGAATTTGAGAGCAGGGAGTTCAGCAGATCAAGCCTTGAGCCTATCCCCTATCTGAGGGCATCTGAGGGTCAACAAGGGGGTTGTGAGCTGTGAATGGAAGGCATGGAGAGCATCTAGACATCATGAGAGGCTTAGAAAGTCATTTGGGGAGGAAAACAAGTTGTTGAGGTGACCACAAGAATTGCAGTTGAAGACAGTCAACTAGGGTTTCATCTGGGTCAACCCTAGGTCAACCCTAGGTCAATTGATTGATTTAAAGGCATTAAAGGCTATTGGAGAAAGGTGGGGTCCATCATTTGACATGGAGAATAAGGATATGTTGTCATGCTAAGAAGAAATCAAGAGAAATTAAGGAGAAGAGGAGGTTCTAAATTAGGGTTTCTATGTAAAATCCCCTAGTTTAGGTCAAATTTCCAAGCAAGATAAGTCAAAATGCAAGCTTCAAATGGCTTCTTGGTCAACATGGAACTTGTATAGGATCTCAAGACCTTTAATTTTAGTGGTGGAAGACATCAAGGAGATTTATAGAACTCAAGTTATGGTCCTTGCAAGTTACAGGTCATCTGAGGTATCTGAAATTTTGTCTGTGAAAGTGACTTGACTTCCAAGCAACTTTTACCCCTCAAGGAGATTTCAAATGAATTTCTGGTCAACATAAGACTTGTTCCTAATTGTCTTAGCTTTCTAGAATGGTATAGTATGCCTTCATATGATGGGTGGAACTCAACTTATGGTCTTGGCAAGCAAAGGGTATTTTGGTCATTTGTGAATTACAGGTCATTTTAACCTATGTCCAAAACTCATACAAGGAGGCCTCAAATGGAAAAACTTAGAACATCAAACTTGCTCCAAATGACATTTTGAGTCTAGAAAAGTTACCATGAGAGATTGTAAAGAATCATATCACAAGGTTTCAAAATTGGTGAATTTAATGAAGGAAAATGGCTTAAAAAATGATATTTTTCATATCTTGGCCAAATGATGCAAAATTATAGGTCATTTTGAATGGAAAAGGCATTCTAAAGACATTGGCTAAAGTGTAATTTTGGGCTTAGGTCATAATTTGTGAGTTATCCATGGTTGCTTGAATTGAAAGTAACATAATCCAAATTGAAAGGGGAAAAGTGTAAGGGAAGTTTCTCCAATGTTCTAGGAGGTTCTAATGCAACCTATATATTCATGCAAGCTGGTTCATGCAAGGGTTAGTGTTCCCATTTGTCAAAAATCTCCATTTTTCATCCATTTTCTTATCCTTCCATAAGGTACCCAAACTCTCACAAACCTCTCAAAATTCTCACATATTTGGATTGAATCATCATCATCATCAGTCAAACCCTAGGATTCACATCAAGAAGTGGTTGAATTGATCAAAGATTACACCTATTATCTTCTTCCTTCCAAGTTGCACTTTCATCCAAAACCCATTGGAACTTCCTCTATCATTCTGATTTCTATCACTATCATCATCTACTAACATCATGGAGTAATTGGCACAAAAGATTGGAGAGAATTCGTGGCTGTGTGAAGAGATTCAGTTTGAAACTCCAACTTGCATTAAGGATGGAATAGCATGATTCACAAGGATTAAGCACAAATCATTGCAAACAGAAGCATATTCAGTCATTGGAGATTGTTTTCAGCAAGTATCAAGGGTTGAATTGAGGTCTAACTATCATCACCATCATCAAGTGCAAGGTATGTAAACTTCTTCGAATTTCACTATTCTGGCTGGTAGAGATCATGTGGTTAGGATAATGTTGTTTAGAAACCCTAGAGGATCAATTCTTGAAGTTTAGGGATAGATTCATGGAGATCCATGACAGGTTGCCATTTCTGTTGGCTTCGAGAATAAGCTGTGTGTTGAGTTATAATCAATGTGATGAAGCATAGAATAATGAGGCAAGCATGTAGAATATTTGTGGATCATCAGGTTTGAGTTCTGGCAACTTTGACCTCAGGCAAGCATGGTGTGCTCTGAATTTCGTGCTCTCTGTTTGGAGTGTACAATGAGAGTTAGGGAAAACTAGGATTGGATATGGATTCCTTGAGTTTTGTAGAATATTTTAGGGCTTGGAGTTGTTATTTTTCATCAAGAACGCATGGAGAACGAGTGAGTGGAACTTTCGTGCATGGAGGTCGTGACTGAAACCCTAGACGAAGGGAGGAAGAAGACGAACCACACGCCCTTGGATCTGGAGGGAAGAATTGACTTGACCAGGGATCGAACGGCCCACGTTTGATCTGAGTTTTGGTGGGAGAATTTGAAATCCCAAACGCAGCGTTTCATTAAGTTGGGGGATTGGGCTCAGAGCGCTATCCACACCCCCCATTTTAATAAGCCCAACGCGCTTAGCCTGGTTTTCTTGCTTTTCTCACCCCCTCCATTTTATTTCTTTATATTTTCTTTTATTTTCTTTAATTTTTTCATGCATCTTCTAAAATTCATAATAAATAGCAAAATCATCATTTTTAATTCATTCTTTTTGCATTATTTTCTTTAGGATGTCTAGAAAATTATAAAAAATAAAAATTGCATTTTATTTTTAATTTGATATTTTTCCCATATTTTCTAAATAAATGACATTTTAAATGGTTTCGTTTCATACATGATTTTATTAATTTTGTTCTATTAGATACTTTCATATTTTTCATCCATTCTTTTTAGGTTGTTTAGGTTAAACCTTGAACTTGTAGATTCATTTTAGTTCCCATTTTTAGAAATTAATTTTAGGTGCTTAATGTAAGCTTGAATAACATGAATAAAACTAGGGTTTTTAGGTGATGACTTAGGAGATTTGATTCTTTCCCTTAGGACTTAGGGTTTGAATAGTTTAGTTATGGGACTATAGGGGCTATGGGTAGTTATTAGATCCCTTAGAAAAAGTCAGGATTCCCCTACTGCTATTAATACTCTGTATATATCTGATTGACTGGTGTGGTGTGTCCTCTGGGGATTATTGCTTGCTTGCTTGGGTATTGGGATTGTCTGGGGACTTGGGAGCTGAAGACTTGAGGAGATGAAGGCCATTGGAGATCCAGAGATTGAAGAGCAACTGCCAGAGTTGAAGAGGAGATTCTTGCTAGCAGCTGCAGAGGAGACTAGGGTTTAGGAGCTAGGCAGAGCTCTATATTAGAAAGCTTGCTTCTCAAATATAGATGGCTTTGTTTGCCTCTATCCTTTCTCTATGATTCAAAGTCTCTTTCAAATATCCATCTCCTTCCTTTGGAAGGATCAGTGAATATATTTGAAAGATAGAACTTTTGAGAGGAAACTTTCTGCTTAATGTTAACAGTTGATGAACCACCCTTGGTAGGTAATTAACTGTCTAACATTCATTCACCTCATTTGGTTGACTGATGTTCATCTTAGAGCCTGAGACTTGAAGAAAAGCCATTGCAGATGGAAGGTAGATGATCAAAGCCCTTACCTGAAGGCCATGAAGATAGAGACTGCTGCTGACTGAAGCTTGTAGCTGACTTGAAGATGGATATTGATGCAGAGCTGCTGTGGCTGTTTATTTTGATGTATTTCATTTCTTGATGCATTGATTGGTTTTCCTGACTGTATTGTTTGCTGTTTACCCTGTTGGGTTGAAAGTGAAGCCTGTTCACTTTTGCCTATTGTTTTCTAGGTTCGAGGTTGAGTGGGACTCCCTTGCCTCGCTTGTATTGTTGCATTCATGCATTTTACTGTTTTACTGTATATCTGATATTGTTTCTGTTCCCGTCTATTCCCTTAGGATCTCTGTTTCTCTCTGCGCAAGAGAGGAGCATGATAGACACTAGGTCTTAACCCATGCATGATAACATTAGGTTAGTTTGTTTCCCTTCGCAACCGTAGGTTAGAGTTCTGTCTCTTTCTTTCTCAAAACAAACAGAAAAACACATAAAGATTTCAAAACACAATGAAAGACACTTCTTCCGTAAAAGAACGTGGACTCATCAAAGCGTCATTTTTGTCCGCTGGGACTGTTAATCAAGAACACCTTTTTCAGAAGGAATAAAATCAACCAAGACAGACTTGTGTCGTACGTGGCCCGAACTACGTTTTCTCTGATCTTTCATGCCGTGTGAAAGTACGTAGGCATAGGATACGATATCCTAGCGAGCAACCTTCCCCTCCTTTCCCGTAGGTAGGCGAACTACGTTGACTCTGATTTCTCGTTTCAGACGGGAATACGTAGGCATAAAGTGCGATACTTTGCCGAGTCATTTTTATTCATTTCATTTTCTTTTTAACCCTTGACCTATAGTTTGGATAGAATAACAATCCATACCCGAAAACAAGCGTGGATCCCGTCGAGTACGACGGACGTGAGGGGTGCTAATACCTTCCCCTTGCGTAACCGACTCCCGAATCCAGGTTTTGGTTGCGACGACCATACCTTTCCCGTGTTGTGCGAGGTTTACTCTGAGCGTTTCCTTTCCCTTCCGTGGGATAAATAACGCACGGTGGCGACTCTTCTGTTCAGCCGGCGCCGATTTTCGCAGTAGCGACAGCTGGCGACTCTGCTGGGGATCCAACGTCCCCTGGCTGCTAAGGACTGCGATGGTTCTTATGCATTTGGGATCCAACGTCCCTTAAGAGAGTCAATCCTAACGCTTGTTTTCCCGTCGAGGATTTTGTATGGATTTATATTTCTGACCTTTATTTTCAGCATTATATATATTGTTTATTATTGCTGTATTGGGGTGTGATGGGTGTTCTGATATTGAGTGAGAAGCCGGACCTGGGCTTGAGTGCACCTAGAATTAGAGTAGAAAGTAGTGGGCGCGTGCCGGCTTTGCTTGCATTAGTGTCTCATGAAATCTACACTCGGACGAGGTTCTTCTGGTTGGCTTCTTTTTCTACCCTTTGGGTCGAAGGGGTTGTTGGTCAGCTGAATTGTCGACTCCGGGAACCGATCATTTGGAAGTTGGCTAAGTGAGGCCTCTTCAGGATTTGATGATGCCACTCCTTCTGGGAATCGTATCATCAACCCTGAAAGTCTGTGACGCCGACGACCGCATAGGATGCCATACCTTTGTCAGTTACTAGGACATCCACCTGTGAGAGGGTTTGGGATTATGCAGGTAACTAGCCCTTCAGACTACCGGTTATTTCTTGATCAGAGATCCTGGGTATTTATGGAGAGTTAGGAGGTCTGTCGGAGATCATTTGGAGATGTGTTCTGAGGTCTGTCAGAGGCCAGCTTGAGTATTCTGAGGTCTGTCAGAGACCAATTGGAGATGTGATTTGAGGTCTACCAGAGACCAGTTGGAGTTATGGTTTGAGGTCTGTCAGGGACCAGTGTTGGAGCTTTGTTTTAGGTCTATCTGAGACCAGGGTTTGATGACTTCTGGGCGGTCTATCTGAGACCTTTCTTGATGGGGTTCAGGCTACTCAGCTACAACTTTGGTCCCTGTTGCATGTTACTTGCATTGCATTGCCTGCACATTCATTACCACTTGCATTTTACTAACATGTGTCTGTGCTGCAGGTGCATTTGCATATTCCCCGGTTCTAGTGCCCAGACTTCTGAGTATTGACTATGGCTGGTTTGAGGAAAACAGTTGCGTACAAGCTGCCTTCACCTGATATTACTTCTTTGCTTGGTCTGATATCTCTTGCTGATGAGGAGGTTAGGAGGAGCTTCAGAATGAGTCATGGGAGATTACTGAGATTAGTCTGCAAGCCCACGGCTGATGAGATGAACGGGCTATACACCTTAATGCAGTTCTATGACCCCGCATTAAGATGCTTTACTTTTGCTGACTTCATTCTAGGGCCCACCATTGAGGAGTATGTGGAGTTTACTGAGCTACCCGTGCAGAACAAGGTTCCCTTTATTCACTCTGCTGCTGAGCCCAAGTTGGAGGACTTAGCCAAAGCTTTGCATATGGACGCTGCAGAACTGTTATTGACTTCTTGGCTTGGGGTTTCAGGTTTTTCTCTTGATTTCCTGGTTGGAAAAGCTCAGGAGTATGCCAAGAACGGTTGTTGGGTGGTTTTCAATGCTATTTTGGCTTTATGCATTTATGGAATCGTGCTGTTTCCTAACTTGCCCAACTTTGTAGATCTGGACGCTTTCTATCTGTTTGCTGCAGGCAACCCGGTGCCAACGTTGATCGGAGACTTCTACCACTCATTGCACTACAAGAACGAAAACCGAAGGGGAAAAGTTGTTTACTGCTGTGCTCCTCTATTGAATATGTGGTTCAAAAGTCATCTCCCCATGAAGGGACCATTTGTAGACAGTGCAACCTCAGCCAGTTGGTCAGAGCGCCTGATGAGGCTATATTTCGAAGATGTTGTGTGGTTTGATCGAGACCTGTTGGGCTCCGAGCTCATCTTCAGTTGCTCTGGGTACCCTAATGTGCCGTTGATAGGAAGAAAAGGATGTATCAATTACAACCCTTCTCTATTCATTCGTCAGTTTGGATATGCGCTGAAGAATCCACCTCAGGAGGAAGAAGTACAGGAATCTCTGTACTTCACAAGTGACGTGAAGGGGGAGTTATTAGCCAAGTTACAACATGCCTGGACGCGTATTAACCGCAGAGGGAAGCCGTTGTTAGGAAAGAATGACTGTCAAGCCTATGCCCCTTACAAGGTTTGGATCCAGGAAAGAGCAAGTCAGTTGAGGATGTCGTTTCCAGATGCACCAATCCTTGTTCCTATTCCGGTAGCAGAGCCAACCACTGTTTCTCGGGAAGCCTATGAGCAAGTAGTGAGAGAAAAAGAAACCTTGATGAAGATCAATGAAGGGTTAGAGCAGGAGCTAGCCCAGATACGCAGTGAGAAAAACAAGGCCGTATATGCTTTCCAACAACAAATTGAGCTGCTAAACAGGTTAGGGGCTGAGTTGACTGAGGAAAAGAAAAAGCGTGAACGTTTGGGGCAAGAGTTCAGAAGCTCCCATGACATGCTGGAAGCCAAAAAGAGGGCGCTCGACGCAGCTCACCGAGAAATCTCCTCTTGCAATAAAACTTGGAATGCTACACTCACCAATAATAAGAAGAGGGAAGATAAGTTGAAACAGCAAATCTCCGACCTCGAAGAGAAGTTGAAGTCTAGCATCAAGAAGTGTGAGGAGGAAGTGATGACCCGGTATAGTGTCCAGCATGCACTGAACAAGGCAATCAAATCCAGAGATGAAGCGGTGTCTCAGAAGAGAAAGCTAGAAGATTGCTTCGGAGAAGCAACATGGGAAGAAACTGCTGAAGACGTGCGCCGTGTTCTTAAGAAGAGAAACCAACTTGTTGAAGGGCTGCTTGATCGACCAAGTCATCCAGAGACCAAGAAGTTGATAGAAGAGTACCAAACGTTCGGGAGGATTTGATCATTTCATGTAGTAACTTGTAGTGACTTGTATGCTTTACTTGCATAAGTGCTGACCATCACCAGGATTGTTGGTTGAGGTCATGCCTTCTTATAGTACTTTCAGCGACATTGTATTCGGGTTTATCAGCAATATATGAGGCTTTCTATGATTCAGCTCCAATATTCTTGTTGTCAACACTGTCACTGCACAGACACCTTCACACTAGAACTGGGGGAATGAATTTCCCTAATGCACAGACACATTGCGTTGCATTCATATTCATATTTGCATTACAGGTAATCTTTGAATAGTGTCTTATTTCCTGCTCTATAACAGGTACTTTTCAGGATTGCATACCAGCACCCTCACCGCTATTCTACTCGTACCAACTGTCGATGAATCATGGATCAAATGCAGAACGAGATGCAAGACGTGCGCGAGAAGCTCGCTCTCTTTATGCAGACCATGGAAGCTATTGCGAAAGGGCAGGAGAATTTGCAGGCCATGGTCCAGCCTCTGTTGGCTCGAAATGCTGGTCACGGTAATGAAGATCATCAGTCCGTACGGGTCGATACTGTTCATGGAGACGGTACTCCCACGCCAGTGGCTCCGCCTGTAATCAATGCACCTGCTGCTAATGTCAACAACGCTACCGCTGCTGCAAATGGTAACGTCGGAGTTAGAAATGAGACTGCTATCCATAATGTTGGGCTGGGTGATAATCTAGGCGGCAACGGCTTTGTCAATGCTGGATTCGGATTCAACGATCAAGGATTCGATAACACTAGGAAGTATGGCTTTAATGCTCAAGGCTTTGGGCAAGACGGTTATGGCGCGACCAATCAGGGTTACGGGGGCTTTGGAAACGGAAACGGTACTGGATTTATGGCTTTTGGTCCTGCTGGAGGTGTTCAAGGGTACGGCAACAGAGGCCGAGGTCCGGGGATGAATCAGATCAGAGCTGGGCGTAATAATGGATATGATGGATATGGAGCTGGAAATGGTATGTGGCAAGAAGATCAGCAGGAGGACGCTTTCTCCGTAGGAGGTTTCGAAGGGCCGATGGATGACTCCCAGAAGATCAGAATGCTGGAAGAGCAGATGAGGGGAGTCCTAAACCAAAGTGTTGTGGGTTTGGACATGGCCACAATGGGGCTGGTACCTGGCTTGAGGGTGCCAATTAAATTCAAAGCTCCTGCGTTTGACAAATATAAAGGAGACACATGTCCAAAAGTGCATGTACGAGCTTATTACAGAAAGATGTCTGCATACTCAACTGATGAAAGAATGCTAATGCATTTCTTTCAAGATAGTCTGTCGGGCCCTTCCCTAGAGTGGTACATGGGGTTGGAGCCAACTGATATCAAGACATGGAAGCAATTAGCAGAGGCATTTGTAGCTCACTACAAGTATAACAGCGACTTGGCACCCAATCGGGTCCAGTTGGCGGGACTGTCGCAGAAGAAGGGGGAGAGCTTTAAAGAGTACGCGCAAAGGTGGCGCGATATGGCTGCCAGGGTCCGTCCTCCGGTAGAAGATAAGGAAATGAATGACATGTTTGTCGGCACATTCACAGGTCTGTTTCATGATATGCTGTTTCACACGTCTCTGGCCAGTTTTTCAGACCTGATTCTGATGGGAGAAAAGATTGAACGTAACATCAAGCAAGGAAAGTTCCAAGTCGAGGAATCAACTGCATCTGGCAGTAATAGGAAAGCTTTTGGTGGGCGCCGTCAGGGCGAGGCAAGCGCATTATTTGGAGGCCGAGGGCGGGGCCGAGGCAGGGGACGAGGTCAATATCGTCAGCCGCAGCAGGTGGCGAGTGTTACTATCCCGTATCAACAACAACCACTCCAGCAACAACCACCGGTTCAGCAACAGCCAATGCAACAGCAGCAGCAGCCTCAGCAGGGGGCACAGCAAGCTCAACGAAGATTCCAGGGTAGTAAACCGAGAAGAATGTTTGAGAAGCCTCCCTCAACCTATGCCGATTTATTGCAGACATTGTTGGGATTGAACCTGGTAGAGAAAAGAACTCTGGCACCGATAACGGGAGCTCCCCCGTTTGGTTATGATGCAAGTAGGCACTGTGAGTTTCATTCTGGGGCCCCGGGCCACGATATAGAAGGTTGTCATGCTTTTAAGCATGTTGTGCAGGATCTTTTGGACAATAAGACTATCAATTTCGGAACGGCAGGTCCGAATATAATGCAGAAACCCATGCCTAATCATGGGGCAAACGCCATTCTGACTGAGGAAGGGTTGAATCTGATTATGAATGTTGAAGATTTGAAGACGCCGCTGAGCGAGATAAAGAGCCGACTGTTGCAAGGGGGTATTTACCCAGGATGTAACGAGTATTGCTTAGACTGTTGGACCCTAGCTGGAGGGTGTGATGATTTGAAGAAGGGCATTCAGGCTTTAATTGATGAAGGCATACTGCAGTTTGATCAAGCAGCAACTGAAGAGCCCGCAGGGGCAGTAGCATATGATCAGACTGATGTGGCCACTGTAACAATTCCTCGAAAGACAATCACTATTGCAGTACCAGCTTAGCGACCACCGATCACCATAACTAAGGTCGGGCCAATCCCGTACGAGAACACGAAAGCAGTCCCATGGTCGTATGGGTTGGAAGTATATTGTGACGGGATAAAAATTGATGTTAACAAGCAGCCAGCCGTGACTGTGGATAACGTTGTTGGTTCGGGAGGTATGACGAGGAGTGGTAGGATCTTTATATCCCCCGAAGTGGAGGCCGAAAGACTAGCGAAAGGAAAAGGGAAAGCAGTTGAGAATGTCCCAGCGCAAGCAAGTGATAAAGAATCGGCATCGAAAGACGTAGAAGAGTTCATGCGCTTGATTCGAAAAAGTGATTATAAGATTGTGGAGCATCTGCAGCAGACGCCGTCCAAAATATCTATCCTATCATTGCTGTTGTGTTCGGAAGCCCACAGAAATGCTTTGCTGAAAGTCCTGGACACTTCTTTCGTACCCCAAGACGTCTCCGTAAATCATCTAGAAGGAGTGTTGGCACATGTGAATGCAGGCCACAGTCTGGGATTTACTGATTTTGACTTGACTCCGAAAGGGAGAGATCATAATATGGCGCTGCACGTATCTGTTGAGTGTAGAGGATCAGTAATGTCACACGTCTTGGTTGACACCGGGTCATCTTTGAATGTGCTGCCCAAGAAGGCGATGATGAAGTTGGATGTCAGAGGAATCTTGTGCACACCTAGCGACTTGGTGGTCAGAGCGTTTGACGGCACGCGGAGAACAGTCTTTGGATCGATTACCTTGCCTCTGCAGGTGGGGCCGGAAGTGTTTGCAACGGAGTTTTATATCATGGATATACAGCCTGCGTACAGCTGCTTGCTTGGAAGGCCCTGGATTCATGGGGCAGGGGCAGTCACGTCCACCCTGCATCAGAAGTTAAAATATATGGTCGGAGACAGCGTGGTCACCGTGTGCGGAGAGGAGGACATCCTGGTCAGCCATCTGTCATCATTCAAATATGTGGAGGTCGACGGGGAGATCCACGAAACGCCCTGCCAGGCATTCGAAGGTTTGCGCAAGGGTCCCGGGCCGAGCAAAGTGCCAGAGATAGCCGTCTCATCGTATAAAGAAGCTCAAGCTCTAGTGGAAGCAGGAGAAGCAAAGGGCTGGGGCAAAGTGCTGGACATTCCTGTGAAGATGGACCGGTTCGGGCTGGGATACCAACCGTCGTCATCCACTCCTTCCGTGGAGGCACCCCGTTTCAGAAGGCCAATCACCATCTCTGCCAGTGGAGTGTGCCACGAAACTGTCAATGCTGCTTCGGAGTCTGATGAAGGAGACAGCGACTGTGATATGGATGCCTGGATTCAGCCAAGCACGCCAGGACAAGGACTATGCAACTGGTCTATTCAGGAGCTTGTTCCTGTGACTTTTAAACAGTAATTCTTTGCTTTATTAATTGTTGAATAATCTGATGTCTTGCCCGGGGCATCAGGATTTTCTTAGGGCTGTGTTGTTATAAACATTGCGTATTAATCATTGAATAAATGGCGTTTTTTCATGTGCAAATACTGTAATCCCTGTCTTTCTTGTTTTATATTATTCAATAAAATGGCAACGTGGTCGTTCGCTTTATACGCATTTTGAAGCGCTTAACCGTTCCTTTTGCAGGATAACATTTTCAGATGACATCCTTGAATCACCTATGACTCGTCCCGACTTTGAGCACCCGGTATTTCAGGCCGAAGAAGAGGCTGTCGAAGATAGTGACGTTCCTGAAGAACTGTCTTGGTTGGTGAGGCAAGAGGAAAGAGCCATTCTGCCTCACGATGAGGTCATCGAAATTATCAACTTAGGGTCGGAAGGGGTTGAGAAAAATATTCGTATTGGAGCCGCACTACAGAGTGATATCAAGCGAAGACTGGTTGAAATGCTCCAAGAGTATAATGACGTATTCGCTTGGTCATATGAAGATATGTCGGGGCTTGATACAGATATGGTTGTACATCACCTGCCACTGAGAGAAGATTGCCCGCCGGTCAAACAAAAGCTTCGTAGGACTCGACCAGATATGGCAATGAAGATCAAAGAGGAGGTTCAGAAACAGTGGGACGCTGGTTTCCTGGCTGTGACGAAGTATCCCTCATGGGTTGCTAACATCGTACCAGTGCCAAAGAAAGATGGCAAGGTTCGAATGTGCGTGGATTATAGAGATTTGAATAAAGCAAGCCCAAAAGACGATTTTCCACTTCCTCACATTGACGTGTTAGTTGATAATACTGCTCAATACTCCGTATTCTCCTTCATGGATGGCTTTTCAGGCTATAATCAGATTAAAATGGCGCCAGAGGATATGGAGAAGACTACTTTCATAACGCCTTGGGGAACATTTTGCTACAAAGTGATGCCCTTTGGTTTGAAAAATGCTGGGGCAACATATCAGCGTGCGATGACGACTCTTTTCCATGACATGATGCATAAAGAGATCGAAGTTTATGTTGACGATATGATTGCCAAATCCCAGACGGAGGAAGAGCATCTGGTGAATCTGTTGAAGTTATTTAAAAGGTTTAGGAAGTTCAGGCTGAGACTGAACCCTAACAAATGCACCTTCGGGGTAAGATCGGGCAAACTGCTGGGGTTTATCGTAAGCGAAAGAGGAATAGAGGTCGATCCTGCTAAAATAAAAGCAATTCAAGAGATGCCGACGCCTAAAACAGAGAAAGAGGTGCGCGGGTTTTTAGGGAGGTTGAACTACATTGCTCGGTTCATATCTCACCTAACTGCCACGTGTGAACCATTATTCAAGCTGTTGAAGAAAGATCAAGCTGTAACATGGAACGAAAATTGTCAAAAGGCGTTCGACAAAATAAAGCAGTATTTGCAGGAGCCTCCTATTTTGATACCCCCGGTGGCAGGTAGACCCTTGATAATGTACTGGACGGTTCTTGAGGGAAGCATGGGTTGTGTTCTCGGTCAACACGACGAGACGGGGAGAAAAGAGCATGCGATCTATTACTTGAGTAAGAAATTTACAGACTGCGAATCTCGATATTCAATGCTGGAGAAAACTTGTTGCGCGCTAGCCTGGGCCGCCAATCGTTTGAGGCAGTATATGCTGAATCATACAACCATGCTCATCTCGAAGATGGATCCCATCAAATATGTGTTTGAAAAGCAGGCGTTGTCAGGTAGAATTGCCCGTTGGCAGATGGTCTTGACTGAATATGATATTCAATACGTCTCGCAGAAGGCTATAAAGGGGAGTGTGATGTCTGAGTATATGGCGGAGCAGCCTATTGAAGAGTACCAATCGATGAGGTTTGATTTTCCTGACGAGGATATCATGTACCTAAAGATGAAAGATTGTGAAGAGTCGTTGCCAGACGAGGGACCAGAGTTGGGTTCCAAATGGAAGATGATATTTGACGGAGCTGTGAACGCTTACGGTAGCAGAATAGGGGCAATCATCACTACGCCACACGGGTCGCACATCCCGTTTACTGCCCGATTGACCTTTGCCGTTACCAATAATGAAGCCGAATATGAAGCTTGTATAATGGGGCTTGAAGAAGCCATTGATTTGCGAATCAAGAACCTGGACGTATACGGAGATTCAGCTCTGGTGGTGAATCAGATCAAAGGAGAATGGGAGACACGTCAACCCAATTTGATACATTACATGAACTATGCAAGGAGATTGTTGCCTTTCTTCGACAAAGTTGAATTGCATCACGTACCGAGAGCAGAAAATCAAATGGCTGACGCCCTGGCCACTTTGTCTTCCATGTACAAGGTCAACTTCTGGAACGAAACCCCCAGAATTATTATCTCTCGGCTTGACAGACCAGCTTTCGTATTTGCTATTGATGAAGCATCCGATGACAAACCGTGGTACTTTGATATCCTTAATTTCCTGAAGAATAAAGAGTATCCGGCTGGGGCATCCAGTCAAGATCAGAAGACTCTCAGGAGATTAGCGGGTAATTTCTATTTGAATCCAGATGGTGTCTTGTACAGAAGGAACCACGACTTGGTGCTGTTGCGTTGCGTAGACGAAAGAGAGGCAAAGCTACTCATGGAGGAAATACACGAAGGTACCTTTGGTACACATGCTGGTGGGCATGCTATGACGAGAAAACTGCTGCGGGCAGGATATTTTTGGCTGACTATGGAAACTGACTGTTTCAAGTTCGCAAGGAAGTGCCACAAGTGCCAAATCTATGCTGATAAGATCCATGTGCCTCCGAGTCCTCTGAATGTGATGTCGTCGCCATGGCTGTTCTCGATGTGGGGAATCGATATGATTGGAAAGATCGAGCCGACAGCTTCTAATGGGCACCGATTCATTCTAGTAGCAATCGATTATTTCACCAAGTGGGTGGAAGCAGCGTCTTATGCAAATGTAACGAAGCAAGTGGTGGCCAGATTCATCAAGAGAGATATCATTTGCCGATATGGGATCCCCGAGCGGATAATCACGGACAACGGTTCGAACCTGAACAACAAAATGATGAAGGAGCTCTGTCAGAATTTCAAGATCGAACATCACAACTCCTCTCCTTACCGACCCAAGATGAATGGCGCTGTCAAAGCGGCCAATAAGAATATCAAGAAGATCGTTCAAAAAATGGTGGTGACCTATAAGGATTGGCACGAGATGCTACCTTTTGCTTTGCACGGTTATCGTACGACGGTACGCACATCAACCGGGGCAACCCCGTTCTCGTTAGTATACGGGATGGAAGCGGTGCTACCATTGGAAGTTGAGATCCCTTCTCTGAGGGTATTGCGAGATGTTCAACTAGACGAGGCAGAATGGGTAAAAAACAGATTGAACCAACTGAGCTTAATGGATGAGAAGAGGCTAGCTTCTCTAGCATACGGTCGTTTGTACCAGAGCCGAATGAAGAAAGCGTACGACAAGAAAATACATCCGCGAAGCTTTCAGACGGGTGACCTTGTATTGAAAAGGATTCTCCCGCCGCAAGCAGATCACAGGGGCAAGTGGACCCCCAACTACGAAGGGCCATACGTTGTCAGGAAAGTATTTTCGGGAGGAGCGTTGTTGTTGTCCACCATGGACGGAGAAGACTTCACGTCGCCTGTGAATGCGGACGCAATTAAAAAATACTTTGCTTGAAATAGACCCGCTGGACAGAAAAAAGAGAGTCCAGGCAAAAATGGGGCATCCTGGCGAACCAAAACAGAACGAAAGGTTCGGGCAAAATTAGGGATAAAATTGAAAAAAATGTACACCCGCGAAGTTGAAAACCTACACTGGGCGGCTTCGGCAAAAAAGGGTATCCCGGTGAACTGAAAACCCGTAAAGGGCGGTTCACGCAAAAGTTAGGGATTTTAAAGGCAAATGACTGCAGTCCGAATTTGATAATTGCAATGAGCATCAATGCGGGAGAATACATTTGAGGAACCAGTTATCGGATACAATCTCTTCAGAAGTGGGGATACCGGGAAAGCATTAGGGACGGACGAGTCATGGGGGGATCAATTCGTGGTGTTCATCTGTATCCCGTTGCCGACATGTGCACAAATTTAAGTTGTCAATATTTATGCTTCTTGTGCATACTTCCATATTTGTATATTTGCTTTGTGTAGCTTCCTCTTTTCAGGAGTTACATTCCGTGTACAAAACTCTGCCTATTCAGGGGCCCAATCAATAAAATACGTTATTCAGTATTTAACACTGTTCTTTGCTGTTTTGTGCATGATTAACGCCCAAGTTTGATGAAACTAGCATGAGTATAACGTCGCTGGCCCTTGCCAACAGTTGCTAAAGCTTTGAATTAACTGAAAATAACGTCACTAACCTGAGTTGATTTGGTTGCATAGGCTTGTCTGGTCTTGTTTGTGTTGTTGCAGGTTTCATAACCGCGCAAGGAAGATGATCGAAAGATTGCAATAACGAAAGACTCAGCCTTCGCGCAGGTCATGCAGGTTCTTCCTGAAGAAGGATCGAACTCTCCAGCTAGTCGTAGCTCGGGCGAAAAAGGATTTGACGATTCCGAGATCGTAAGGCCGTATTCAGACAGGATCATCCTTCCCCGCAGGATCAGGACTCTCCCCAGCAGAGTTGGTGGTGGGTCCTGTCATTTATTTTGTCAGGGATACCGTGTAATATCAGTTCACTCTCCAGCAGAGAAGTCCAATCATACTTGGCATACCTGCTATTCCTCAGCAAAGTTATATTCCCCAGCAAGGGGTTACCTCAACAGGGTGTTTGGGTTGAGCTCCCAACTTCCCAGCATGGTTGACTTCGTCCTTCCAACATTTATTTTTGCTGGAGTAATTCTGTAGCATCTGGCTATACCCAGCGGAGTTGACATTAACTTCAGCATGTATTTTGCTGAAGCAGTTTCCGTATTATAGCAGTTCAGGTGAAGAGAGCACTTGCTCAAATGAACTACCAAGCACTCAAGATCTCGGCATGAGACATTCAGTGATAATGTCAGCTCGGCAGTATTCCCCACAGAGTTACCAGGATAAGGTTCTCTTTATTTCCAAGCAGAGTTATTTGTCATCAAAAGGGCTTCATGAATCAGAATTTCAGAAGTTGCCTCCGGTCACCAGAACAGGCATCCGGTAGTTTGGTTCCCAGATATCCCCAGTAAAGTCCGCCCCAAAGTCGATGTCACGTTGGTGCTAAGAAGTTTGTGGGTGGGGATCAATGGAGAACTAAGTCCTGACGTGGACAACTTATTCCTATATTGACGGGATTTCTTCAGAAGTGGGCGTCCTAACGTGGACAGGTTTATTTCCACGGGTTGGTGAAGTGTGTTAGTCCTAACGTGGGCAGATTTGGGTTCTCGAAATTGGTGGGATGGGAGGTCATGACAAAAGTGATTACTCTTTGTGTTGGTGTCCTGACGTGGACCAGTTCCTCTCAGCAGTTATCCTTCTTCGTGTTGGCAAAGCATGGGTCCTGACGTGGACAGATCAGACAAAGGCGTGAGTCCTGACGTGGACAAGTCTTATTTCCTCAGCAGGTCGAAGATGCCTGAGTCCTGATGTGGACAAATCAAGACAAAAGAGGGGTCCTGACGTGGACAAGTCTATTCCTTACAGGGGAAAAGAGAAGTTTCAGTTCTTTACGTGGAAAGAGGTGGTTCCTAACGTGGAAAGAGTGGAGTCCTTACGTGGACAGATTAAGATGGCATTCCTTACGTGAAAAAATATAGTCCTGACGCGGACAAATCAAAAGGAATTGGTTGCCTTATGTGGAAAAGTTATGTTTCCATGCGTGGAAAAAGGATAGCATTCCTTACGTGGAAAGAGACTTGTATTCCTGACGTGGGAAGAAAAGAGTGTATTCCTGACGTGGAAGGAGTTTAGTTCTGATGTGGACAGACTCAAAAGAAGATTTATTCCTTACGTGGAAAAATTGGGGTCCTTACGTGGACAGATTCAAGAAAAGTTGATTCCTGACGTGGAAGAATGATGTACGCCTTACGTGGAGAGGTGAGTCCTAACGGGGACAGGTTCAGAGCCAAAGGTGAATTCCTTACGTGGAAAGAGTAGGGTCCTGACAGGGACATGTCAAGTGGTATTGGATTTCTTACGTGGACAGATCGATATAGAAAGAAGATTGATTCCTGACGTGGAAAGAGGGAAAGTTTAGTCCTGACGTGGACAGATTCAGAAAGGTGGGAGTCCTCACGTGGACAGATTGAGAATTGTATTCCTTACGTAGAAGAAAATTGGTTTCGTTACGTGGAAAGAAGACGTGGTTCCTTACGTGGAAGGATGGAGTCCTAACGTGGACTGGTCCAGACGAGGTTATTCCTAACGTGGAAGAGTGTTATTCCTAATGTGGACGATTCAGTTTATGGAAAGATAGACAAATTATTCCCCAGTGGAGTTGCCGAGATTTTCTGGGTTAACAGCAAGCGAAGTCCTAACGTGGACAGGTTTTAGTTGAGCTCTCCTCGTGTTGACAGCAGATAGAGTCCTGACGTGGACAAGCAAAGGACGAAGTTTCCGATGATTCAATCTTTTTCAGGATGATGGAAAGAATCCCCAGCACGGTCGCACGAGATCAGTGGGTTGCCGTAACAGTCATATTCAGCTGATGAATGTCGTTCCCCAAGCAGTGGCGCAGTTTATTTCTGCGGTTGGCAAATTTCTGGGTTCCTAGTATTCAACCATCTTGTACCTCGAATGTTTGAAGGCCGTTCGCTCTTCACCCAATCGGGTTCAAGTCGCTTGAATAGGGGCAGCTGTTGCACCCTAAAATTTGCTCAACCTTATTCACTTGGTTTATTTTTCATTATCATTAGCAGTTGCATATAGAGTCATGTACATAGACTAACCATCTGCATAGCATAAGCATAACAAGACATTCAACAGGGGGCCAATCATTATTCTCATCTCTAGAGGCCTATCAAGAGGTTATTATCCTAATTCCATCTCATTCAAGTCATCAGAAAGGAATTTGAGAGCAGGGAGTTCAGCAGATCAAGCCTTGAGCCTATCCCCTATCTGAGGGCATCTGAGGGTCAACAAGGGGGTTGTGAGCTGTGAATGGAAGGCATGGAGAGCATCTAGACATCATGAGAGGCTTAGAAAGTCATTTGGGGAGGAAAACAAGTTGTTGAGGTGACCACAAGAATTGCAGTTGAAGACAGTCAACTAGGGTTTCATCTGGGTCAACTCTAGGTCAACCCTAGGTCAATTGATTGATTTAAAGGCATTAAGGGCTATTGGAGAAAGGTGGGGTCCATCATTTGACATGGATAATAAGGATATGTTGTCATGCTAAGAAGAAATCAAGAGAAATCAAGGAGAAGAGGAGGTTCTAAATTAGGGTTTCTATGTAAAATCCCCTAGTTTAGGTCAAATTTCCAAGCAAGATAAGTCAAAATGCAAGCTTCAAATGGCTTCTTGGTCAACATGGAACTTGTATAGGATCTCAAGACCTTTAATTTGAGTGGTGGAAGACATCAAGGAGATTTATAGAACTCAAGTTATGGTCCTTGCAAGTTACAGGTCATCTGAGGTATCTGAAATTTTGTCTGTGAAAGTGACTTGACTTCCAAGCAACTTTTACCCCTCAAGGAGATTTCAAATGAATTTCTGGTCAACATAAGACTTGTTCCTCATTGTCTTAGATTTCTAGAATGGTATAGTATGCCTTCATATGAAGGGTGAAACTCAACTTATGGTCTTGGCAAGCAAAGGGTATTTTGGTCATTTGTGAATTACAGGTCATTTTAACCTATGTCCAAAACTCATACAAGGAGGCCTCAAATGGAAAAACTTACAACATCAAACTTGCTCCAAATGACATTTTGAGACTATAAAAGTGACCATGAGAGATTGTAAAGAATCATATCACAAGGTTTCAAAATTGGTGAATTTAATGAAGGAAAATGGCTTAAAAAATGATATTTTTCATATCTTGGCCAAATGATGCAAAATTATAGGTCATTTTGAATGGAAAAGGCATTCTAAAGACATTGGCTAAAGTGGAATTTTGGGCTTAGGTCATAATTTGTGAGTTATCCATGGTTGCTTGAATTGAAAGTAACATAATCCAAATTGAAAGGGGAAAAGTGTAAGGGAAGTTTCTCCAATGTTCTAGGAGGTTCTAATGCAACCTATATATTCATGCAAGCTGGTTCATGCAAGGGTTGGTGTTCCCATTTGTCAAAAATCTCCATTTTTCATCCATTTTCTTATCCTTCCATAAGGTACCCAAACTCTCACAAACCTCTCAAAATTCTCACATATTTGGATTGAATCATCATCATCATCAGTCAAACCCTAGGATTCACATCAAGAAGTGGTTGAATTGATCAAAGATTACACCTATTATCTTCTTCCTTCCAAGTTGCACTTTCATCCAAAACCCATTGGAACTTCCTCTATCATTCTGATTTCTATCACTATCATCATCTACTAACATCATGGAGTAATTGGCACAAAAGATTGGAGAGAATTCGTGGCTGTGTGAAGAGATTCAGTTTGAAACTCCAACTTGCATGAAGGATGGAATAGCATGATTCATAAGGATTAAGCACAAATCATTGCAAACAGAAGCATATTCAGTCATTGGAGATTGTTTTCAGCAAGTATCAAGGGTTGAATTGAGGTCTAACTATCATCACCATCATCAAGTGCAAGGTATGTAAACTTCTTCGAATTTCACTATTCTGGCTGGTAGAGATCATGTGGTTAGGATAATGTTGTTTAGAAACTCTAGAGGATCAATTCTTGAAGTTTAGGGATAGATTCATGGAGATCCATGACAGGTTGCCATTTCTGTTGGCTTCGAGAATAAGTTGTGTGTTGAGTTATAATCAATGTGATGAAGCATAGAATAATGAGGCAAGCATGTAGAATATCTGTGGATCATCAGGTTTGAGTTCTGGCAACTTTGACCTCAGGCAAGCATGGTGTGCTCTGAATTTCGTGCTCTCTGTTTGGAGTGTACAATGAGAGTTAGGGAAAACTAGGATTGGATATGGATTCCTTGAGTTTTGTAGAATATTTTAGGGCTTGGAGTTGTTATTTTTCATCAAGAACGCATGGAGAACGAGTGAGTGGAACTTTCGTGCATGGAGGTCGTGACTGAAACCCTAGACGAAGGGAGGAAGAAGACGAACCACACGCCCTTGGATCTGGAGGGAAGAATTGACTTGACCAGGGATCGAACGGCCCACGTTTGATCTGAGTTTTGGTGGGAGAATTTGAAATCCCAAACGCAGCGTTTCATTAAGTTGGGGGATTGGGCTCAGAGCGCTATCCACACCCCCCATTTTAATAAGCCCAACGTGCTTAGCCTGGTTTTCTTGCTTTTCTCACCCCCTCCATTTTATTTCTTTATATTTTCTTTTATTTTCTTTAATTTTTTCATGCATCTTCTAAAATTCATAATAAATAGCAAAATCATCATTTTTAATTCATTCTTTTTGCATTATTTTCTTTAGGATGTCTAGAAAATTATAAAAAATAAAAATTGCATTTTATTTTTAATTTGATATTTTTCCCATATTTTCTAAATAAATGACATTTTAAATGGTTTCGTTTTATACATGATTTTATTAATTTTGTTCTATTAGATACTTTCATATTTTTCATCCATTCTTTTTAGGTTGTTTAGGTTAGACCTTGAACTTGTAGATTCATTTTAGTTCCCATTTTTAGAAATTAATTTTAGGTGCTTAATGTAAGCTTGAATAACATGAATAAAACTAGGGTTTTTAGGTGATGACTTAGGAGATTTGATTCTTTCCCTTAGGACTTAGGGTTTGAATAGTTTAGTTATGGGACTATAGGGGCTATGGGTAGTTATTAGATCCCTTAGAAAAAGTCAGGATTCCCCTACTGCTATTAATACTCTGTATATATCTGATTGACTGGTGTGGTGTGCCCTCTGGGGATTATTGCTTGCTTGCTTGGGTATTGGGATTGTCTGGGGACTTGGGAGCTGAAGACTTGAGGAGATGAAGGCCATTGGAGATCCAGAGATTGAAGAGCAACTGCCAGAGTTGAAGAGGAGATTCTTGCTAGCAGCTGCAGAGGAGACTAGGGTTTAGGAGCTAGGCAGAGCTCTAGATTAGAAAGCTTGCTTCTCAAATATAGATGGCTTTGTTTGCCTCTATCCTTTCTCTATGATTCAAAGTCTCTTTCAAATATCCATCTCCTTCCTTTGGAAGGATCAGTGAATATATTTGAAAGATAGAACTTTTGAGAGGAAACTTTCTGCTTAATGTTAACAGTTGATGAACCACCCTTGGTAGGTAATTAACTGTCTAACATTCATTCACCTCATCTGGTTGACTGATGTTCATCTTAGAGCCTGAGACTTGAAGAAAAGCCATTGCAGATGGAAGGTAGATGATCAAAGCCCTTACCTGAAGGCCATGAAGATAGAGACTGCTGCTGACTGAAGCTTGTAGCTGACTTGAAGATGGATATTGATGCAGAGCTGCTGTGGCTGTTTATTTTGATGTATTTCATTTCTTGATGTATTGATTGGTTTTCCTGACTGTATTGTTTGCTGTTTACCCTGTTGGGTTGAAAGTGAAGCCTGTTCACTTTTGCCTATTGTTTTCTAGGTTCGAGGTTGAGTGGGACTCCCTTGCCTCGCTTGTATTGTTGCATTCATGCATTTTACTGTTTTACTGTATATCTGATATTGTTTCTGTTCCCGTCTATTCCCTTAGGATCTCTGTTTCTCTCTACGCAAGAGAGGAGCATGATAGACACTAGGTCTTAACCCATGCATGATAACATTAGGTTAGTTTGTTTCCCTTCGCAACCGTAGGTTAGAGTTCTGTCTCTTTCTTTCTCAAAACAAACAGAAAAACACATAAAGATTTCAAAACACAATGAAAGACACTTCTTCCGTAAAAGAACGTGGACTCATCAAAGCGTCATTTTTGTCCGCTGGGACTGTTAATCAAGAACACCTTTTTCAGAAGGAATAAAATCAACCAAGACAGACTTGTGTCGTACGTGGCCCGAACTACGTTTGCTCTGATCTTTCATGCCGTGTGAAAGTACGTAGGCATAGGATACGATATCCTAGCGAGCAACCTTCCCCTCCTTTCCCGTAGGTAGGCGAACTACGTTGACTCTGATTTCTCGTTTCAGACGGGAATACGTAGGCATAAAGTGCGATACTTTGCCGAGTCATTTTTATTCATTTCATTTTCTTTTTAACCCTTGACCTATAGTTTGGATAGAATAACAATCCATACCCGAAAACAAGCGTGGATCCCGTCGAGTACGACGGACGTGAGGGGTGCTAATACCTTCCCCTTGCGTAACCGACTCCCGAATCCAGGTTTTGGTTGCGACGACCATACCTTTCCCGTGTTGTGCGAGGTTTACTCTGAGCGTTTCCTTTCCCTTCCGTAGGATAAATAACGCACGGTGGCGACTCTTCTGTTCAGCCGGTGCCGATTTTCGCAGTAGCGACAGTTGGCATCGATCACATTTTAGCACAGCGATGTGAACGTCTTTCCAGAGGTTAGGCCAGAATAGGTCGGCTTGGAGAATCTTAGCGCACGTCTTGGATGTACTGGCATGACCACCATATGGTGCTGAATGGCATTGGGAAATGATGTTTTCTATTTCTTCCTCTGGGACACAGCGACGGTATATGTTGTCGGCCCCTCTCTTGAAGAGTAGAGGTTCATCCCAATAATAGTGTTTCAGATCGTGGAAGAATTTCTTCTTTTACTGATAAGTGAGATCCGGTGGAAGCACGCCTGCAGCTAGGTAATTAACGATGTCGGCATACCAATGTAATGTAACTTGGGCATAGACGGCTTCTACGGCTTTTTCGAGTTCGGGATCTTCCGAGATTAAGTTATGCATGTCACTTTCTAATTTGGCTATCAGATGTTCGTATGGAAAATCGTCATTTATCGGTATTGGTTCATGTTTAATGCCTTCTATTCGGGATAAGTGATCTGCAACTACGTTCTCGGTTCCTTTCTTATCTTTAATTTGTAAGTCAAACTCTTGTAATAATAGGATCCATCTCAATAATCTTGGTTTGGCATCCTTTTTGCTTATTAGGTACCTAATGGCAGCATGGTCTGTGTATATGATAATTTTTGCTCCTGCTAAGTAAGAACGGAATTTGTCAAGCGCAAATATAACCGCTAGAAGTTCCTTTTCTGTTGTAGCGTAGTTCATTTGGGCAGGATCTAAGGTTCTACTGGCATAGTAGATGGCATGAAGCTTCTTGTCCTTCCTTTGTCCTAGAACTGCGCCTACAGCATAATCACTCGCATCGCACATGATTTCGAACGGTAGTCGCCAATCGGGTGGTTGCATAATTGGTGCAGTGATAAAGGCTGATTTTAATGTTTCGAATGCTTTTAGACAGTCGTCATCAAAGACGAACTCAACATCTTTCATCAACAGGCCGGTCAGAGGTTTTTTGATTTTCGAAAAATCTTTTATAAATCTGCGGTAGAAACCGGCATGTCCTAGAAAACTCCGTATTTCGCATACGGATTTTGGAGGTTGGAGGTCTTTTATAATTTCTATTTTAGCTTTGTCGACCTCAATCCCTTTATTAGATATGACATGTCCTAGAACTATTCCTTGTCGGACCATAAAATGGCATTTTTCCCAATTTAGGACGAGGTTCACTTTTACACAACGTTCTAATACCATTTCTAAATTTTGTAGGCATCCTTCAAAGCTTTGTTTACATACTGAGAAATCGTCCATAAATACTTCCATGATGTCGTCTATGAAATCTGCGAAGATTGCCATCATGTATCTTTGAAAGGTTGCTGGAGCATTACAAAGTCCGAACGACATTCAGCGGTAAGCAAAAGTACCATAAGAACATGTGAATGTAGTCTTTTCTTGGTCATCAGGATGAATGGGGATTTGGAAAAATCCTGAGTAACCATCTAGATAGCAGAAATATGAATGTTTGGCTAATCTTTCCAACATTTGGTCTATGAAGGGCAAGGGGAAGTGATCTTTTCGTGTGGCTTTGTTAAGCTTTCTATAATCAATGCACATTCTGCTTCCAGTCACGACTCTTTTTGTTATTGATTCGCCTTTTTCGTTCTTAACTACTGTGACTCCTCCTTTCTTAGGTACGACATGAACTGGGCTGACCCATTCACTATCGGAGATTGGATAGATGATTCCTGCATCTAGCAATTTCTTTACTTCGTCTTTGACTACAGTGCTTAGGATGGGGTTCAGTCTCCTCTGATGCTCTCTAGAGGTTTTACAGTCTTCCTCTATTGTAATTCGATGCATACAGATCGAAGGGCTTATACCTTTTAGATCGCTTATGTTATAGCCTAACACGGTGGGGTACTTCTTTAGGACTTCTAATAGCTTTACGGTTTCTAGTTGTCCTAAGTCGGCGTTGACTATCACTGGTCTTTTTAGTTCATTGTCTAGGAATTCATATCTAAGGTTTTTGGGTAGTGTTTTAAGTTCTAAAGATGGGTTCTTCGGACCTGGCATATGGTTTGGGGTTAGTGCTAAGCTTTCGCTTAGACTGTCGTCTTTATACGGTTTACGCCAATCATCGTCCTCAGAAATATCGGGTATTTGAATCTTTATTATTTTTGAATACGTGGTCTCTTCATTTTCAAGTTCTCTTATGCATTCGTCAATTACATCTACTAAATAGCAGGTATCGTCTATGGCTGGTGCTTGTAAGAATTTGGTGAGAATGAACTCTATCTTTTCTTCTCCTACTTCGAATGTTAGCCTTCCTTTCTTTACGTCTATAATAGCTCCGGCTGTAGCTAGGAATGGTCTTCCTAAAATGATCGGAGTAACTGAATCTTCCTTAATATCCATAATTATGAAATCGGTTGGGATATAGAATTGTCCTATGCGTACTGGAACGTTTTCCAGTATACCGACGGGGTATTTGACTGATCGGTCACCCAATTGTACGGACATTTTGGTTGGTCTTAGTTCTCCCATATTCAGATTTTTGCATATAGTCAAAGGCATAACATTGATATTGGCTCCTAAATCGCATAGAGCTTTGTCTATTACGAACTTTCCTATGACGCAGGTGTCGCTACTGCGAAAATCGGCGCCGGCTGAACAGAAGAGTCGCCACCGTGCGTTATTTATCCCACAGGAGGGAAAGGAAACGCTCAGAGTAAACCTCGCACAACACGGGAAAAGGTATGGTCGTCGCAACCAAAACCTGGATTCGGGAGTCGGTTACGCAAGGGGAAGGTATTAGCACCCCTCACGTCCGTCGTACTCGACGGGATCCACGCTTGTTTTCGGGTATGGATTGTTATTCTATCTAAACTAGGGGTTAAGGGTTAAAAAGAAAAATAAAATGAAAATGACTCGGCAAAGTATCGCACTTTATGCCTACGTATTCTCGTCTGGAACGAGAAATCAGAGTCAACGTAGTTCGCCTACCTACGGGAAAGGAGGGGAAGGTTGCTCGCTAGGATATCGCATCCTATGCCTACGTACTTTCATACAGCATGAAAGATCAGAGCAAACGTAGTTCGGGCCACGTACGACACAAGCTTGTCTTGGTTGATTTTATTCCTTCTAGAAAAGGTTTTTCTGATTAGCAGTCCCAGCGGACAAAAATGACGTCTTGATGAGTTCACACTCTTTTACGGAAGAAGTGTCTTTTATTGTGTTTGAAATTTTATTGTATTTTTCTGTTTGTTTTGAGGAAGAAGAGACAGAACTCTAACCTACGGTTGCGAAGGGAATCAAACTAACCTAGTATTATCATGCATGGGTTAAGACCTAGAGTCTATCATACTCCTCTCTTGCGCAGAGAGAAACAGAGATCCTAAGGGAATAGACGGAAACAGAAACAATAGCAGATATATACAGTAAAGCAGTAAAATGCATGGATGCAGCAATACAAGCGAGGCAAGGGAGTCCCACTCAACCTCGAACCTGGAAAACAATAGGCAAAAGTGAACAGGATTCACTTTCAACCCAATAGGGTAAACAGCAGACAATACAGTTCGGAAAACCAATCAATACATCAAGAATGAAATACCACAAAAATAAACAGCCACGGCAGCTCTGAAACAACATCTGACTTCAAGCTTCAGCAAGCATCCATCTCCATCTCCACAGCCTTCAAACAAGGTCTTTGTCATCAATCTTCAGTCTACAATGGCTTTTCTTCAAGTCCTATCCTCCAAGCTGAGGGATCAATCACAAGAGTGAATTGGGTGTTAAGCAATTAGTTGACCACCAAGGGTGGCAAACAGATTGCTACTAACACATAAGACATTTTCTCTCAAGAGTTCTATCTCTTAGACAGTAGCACCAAGCCTTCCAAAGGAAGGGGTGAGTATCTTAGAGAGACTCTGTATCACAGAGAGGAATGGAGGCAGTCAAAACCTTCCATGTTTGAGAATCAAGCTTTCTAATCTAGAGCTCTGCCTAACTCCTAAACCCTAATCTCCTCCACAGCTGCTAGCAGGAATCTCCTCATCAACTCTGGAAGTTGGTCCTCAAGCTCTGGATCTCCAATGGCTTCAGCATCACAAGTCTTCAGCTCTCCCCAATCCCCAAGCAATCCCAATACCCATACAGACAAACAATAATCCCCAGAGGGCACACCATACCAGTCAATCAGACATAGACAGTAATATACCAATAGCAGTAGGGGAACCCTAGTGATTTCTAAGGGATCTAATAACTACCCAGAGTCCCTATAGTCCCATACCCCTAACTTTCAATTTCTAAATCCTAAAGGAAATGATTCAATTCTCCTAAGTCATCACTTAAGCCCTAATTTTGTTCATGTTGTTCTCACCTAAACTAAACACCTAAAATTAATTTCTAAAAATGGGAACTAAAATGTATGTACAAGTTGAATGTCTAAACTAAACAACCTAAAAAGAATGGATTAAAAATGTTAAAGCAACTATTAGAACAAAAATCAACAAATTCATGTATTAAATGAAACACCTAAAATAGGCATTTATTTGGAAAATATGGGAAAAACATCAAATAAAAAATAAAATGCAATTTTTATTTTTTATAATTTTCTAGACATCTTGAAGAAATTAATGCAAAAAGAATCATTAAAAAATATGCAGTTTTCATTTTCTTATGATTTTTACAAAATGCATGAAAAGGAAAAGAAATTAAAAAATGAAATATAGAAAAATAGAGGGAGGAGGTGAGAATAGCAAGGCGCTCTAGTTCAAATCTCAGATGGGCCACAAGCTGGGAGGTGCATATAGCAAATACACTAGGCCCAACACGCTTCAGAAATGAATTAAAAAACAAAAGAAAATGATTAATCCTTCGGTGCGAATAGTAACTCAAGCACGTGTATTTTGCTGGGCTCATCAATTGGGGGGTGGGGATAGAAATTTGGACCCAGCCCACGCGTTTCAATTAATGAAACGATGCGTTTCGTTCTCAGCCACATTTCCCTCGTATTCCAACTTCAAATATCAGCCATAGGATGCAATGAAAGAGTCAAATAATTGTGATGATCGGACGGTCATCCTTCATCGTCCCCAAAGCAAAACCCTAGAACTCAGAATTCTCATCCATGCATGAACCTTCAGGTCCCTCATTCTCTCTCCTCCCTCAACCAAACGCCACGATCTTAAGACCAAAACTGTTCTACTCTTCACCCTCTACAAGATCCTAACCCTAGATTTTGCTGAATCTCATTGCATAATCGAGCTCGATAGCTGGAAGATCCTGGTACCACTAATTTCCACCTGATGTGCATGATGATAGTTCTTGCTCAAACTACCCTAGAATGATCTATAGGTGATGGTGAGCATTCTGAGCCAAAGATCTAACATTGCCTTGCCCTAATTCAGGAGTTATTGATCATCAAAGTTTCATCACCATTAATCCAATTGTCTCTAATGGCCATAACAGATAGGGTAAATGTTCCTCTACCTAACCCTAACAATCTTATGCCAATGATCTAACCTAACAACACCTAATCACAGAGAGAAGACAGAAAACACCAACCTGCTTAGTAGCTATGGTAGAGGTAGTTGCAGGTGGATCCAATGCTTGAAACCCTTCGAGGATGATCTCTAATTGATGAAGATCCTTCTGTTTGCAAAAAACTGGGAAGAAAGTGCTTGGATAGTTGGCTGCAACTCTGGTTCTCAATTTTGAATCTTGGACCACAACTCCTTAAACCTCCATTGATGGACCTTGCATCATGATCATTCACCCTCACAATATGCCAAAGATTGGAAATGAATAATTCTCTTGAACAGAAATGGAAGATTATGGTAATTCTCTCACTTTCTTACAATGGAAGCAACCATGAAATTCTCTCTATTCTCTCCCTTTTTTCACCAACCCCTTGGACCAATGGCTTCATCTCATTATATAGATGATGATTAACAGAATGAGAAGTTTCTAGATTACTCTTGGAGGATTCTAGAAAATTGTGGAAATTTCATGAAGTTCTCATTTGATGATATGTTGAATTCTCATGATATCTCTCCTTCATCTCTTAACAACCCTTAACCATGAGTGAATATCTCCTTGCATGACAAATTGTAATGCTAAGAGAGCTTACATGCCCTTAATTTTGCTTTATGTTGAACTTTCCATGTGTATCTTATTATGCAAATAACAAAATAACAAAGCAAGTCCCAAACTTAACCCTTAAATCAAAAAAGTGGCTGAACCAAAGTCTCTAAAATGATGTTGGGAATCAATTTGGTATATTGGATGACCCATATTGGATTTGTAGATCTCTCAAACCAATTTTTTATTTCAACTTTTTCAACTTATATGCCTTTTTTAGGTCATTTTTTACCAACTTTGGTCAAGTCTCATTCTATGCATTTCCAAACTTCCATGACTTCTTTTCTTGACTTAAAATGGCATTTTGAGCAACTTTGATGTTGTGAAGTTTTTCATTTGAAGCTTCCTTGTATGAGTTTTAGGCATAGGCTTGAAATGACCTGTAATCCTCAGATGACCAAAATACCCTTTGCTTGCCAAGACCATAAGTAGAGTTCCACAAATCATATGAAGGCATACCATACCATTATAGAAAGCTAAGACAATGAGGAACAATTCTTATGTTGACCATAAATTCATTTGAAATCTCCTTGAGGGGTAAAAATTGCTTGGAAGTCAAGTTACTTTCACAGACAAAATTTCAGATACCTCAGATGACCTGTAACTTGCAAGGACCATAACTTGAGTTCTATAAATCTCCTTGATGTCTTCCACCACTCAAATTAAAGGTCTTGAGATCCTCTACAAGTTTCATGTTGACAAAGGACTCATTTGAAGCTTTAATTTTGACTTATCTTGCTTGGAAATTTGACCTAAATTAGGGGATTTTACCTAGAAACCCTAATTTAGAAACTCCTCTTCTCCTTGATTTCTCTTGAATTCTTCTTGGCATACCACCATATCCTCTTCTACATGTCAAATTATGAACCCCACATCTCTCCAATAGCCCTTAATGCCTTTCAATCAGCCAATTGACCTAGAGTTGACCTAGGGTTGACCCAGATGAAACCCTAGTTGACTGTCTTCAACTGCAATACTTGTGATCACCTCAATGACTTGTCTCCTTCTCCACATGACTTTCTAAGTCTCCCATGATGCCCACATACTCTCCATGCTCAGCCCACAGCTCACAATTTCTTTGTTGATCCTCAGAGACCCTCAGATAGGAGATGGATGCACTTGCTTGATCCATTGACTTCCCAGCTTTCAAATTCTTTCTGATGACTTGAATGATATTGAATTTGGATAATAACCTCTTGACAGGCCTCTAGAGATGATAATAATGATTGGTCCCCTGTTGGATGACTTGCCATGCTATGCAGATGGTTAGGCTATGTACATGACTCTATATGCAAATGCTAATGACATTGAAACATAAACCAAGTGAATAAGGTTGAGCAAATTTTAGGGTGCAACAGCTGCCCCTATTCAAGCGACTTGGACCCGATTGGGTGAAGAACCCGGAGCCTTCAGACATTCGCGGTACGAGACGGTTGAATACTAAGAACCCGGAAATTTGCCAACCGCAAAAATGAACTGCACCACTGCTTGGGGATTATTCATCAGCCCGAAAAGCTTCCACGTTAGGACTCCTCCTGCCGTTGACTCGGAAAAACTTCAACAACTTTGCTGGGGATGGCTCGTCTGCCTTCTCATCAGAAATAAATCGTCCACGTTAGGACTAAGCCCTTCCACGTTAGGAATAACATCGTCCACGTAAGGAATAACACCGTCCACGTTAGGACTACAACCTCGTCTGGATCTGTCCATGTTAGGACTAAACTCTTCCATGTTAGGAATAACACCGTCCACGTTAGGAATACATCGCTCTTCCACGTAAGGAATCAATCTTTCTTTCCACGTAAGGAACCCATCTATCGTCTCGATCTGTCCATATAAGGACTCAACTTGATATGCCCACGTAAGGACTCAATCTTTCCACGTAAGGAATCACCTCTTTCCACGTAAGGAATAAATCTTCTTTGTATCTTTCCACGTTAGGACTAAACTCTTCCACGTCAGGAATACATTGCCTTTCCACGTAAGGAATACAACTTGATATGTCCACGTCAGGACTCCAATCCTTCCATGTGAGGAATACTATATCAATCTTTTCTTTCCACGTTAGGAATGTCAACTTTTCTGAATCCGTCCACGTCAAGACTAAACTCTTCCACGTCAGGAATAATTTCTTTCTTTCCACGTCAGGAATCAATCTTGATATGTCCGCGTAAGGACTCTAATCTTTCCATGTTAGGAATCAAACTTTGATCCGTCCATGTCAGGACTAAATTTTTCCACGTAAGGAAACCATGTTTCGTCTTGATTTGTCCACGTCAGGACCAGGCATCTTCGACCCGCTGGGGAAATAAAACTTGTCCACGTCAGGACTCACATCTTCACCTGATGAAATAATAGAACCTGTCCATGTTAGGACTTGCACGTCTTCTACTTGCTGGGGAAATACGATTGTGTCCATGTCAGGACCCATACTTTGCCAACAACACGAAGAAGGATAAATTTGTCCACGTCAGGACTCTCGTGTCTTGTCATCACGAAGAACTATAAACTTGTCCACGTCAGGACGCACATTTCACCATTACGAATAAAGCTATTTGCTGGAAATAAATTGTCCACGTCAGGACACCAACACGAAGAATAACCAACTTTGTCCCCGTCAGGACTTCACCTTCGATCAATACCAAGAGATCAAATCCGTCCACGTTAGGACTAACACATATCGTCAAATTGAGGAAATGTCCACGTCAGGACCCCCACTTCTCTTAGCATACAAAAGAAAAACCTGTCAATAAACCCGTCCACGTTAGGACTCATCCTTTCATTGGTCCGCAAACTTCTTAGCACTGACGTTACAGCAACTTTGAGGCTGACTCTACTGGGGATATTTGGAAATCAAACTACTGGATGCCTGCTCTAATAACCGGCGGTAGCCTATGAACTTCTGGTTCGCGAAACCTTTTAATGCTAACGTCACAACAACGTTGAAGGAAACAATCCGCTGGTCGGACTAGAGAAACTCCAACAAGAAACCATGGCGGGGAAATAAGTAACTCTGCTTGGGGACGAAGAGAAACTTATCCTGCTGACTCTGTGGGGAATAGTGCCAAAGCTGACACTTCGTTGACTGTCTCCTGCCGAGACCTCGAATGTTTATTGATTCACCTGAGCGAGGGCTCTCTCTACCTGTGAGAGAAACAATACTTGAAACAAAAGGTTAGCCATCCTGGTTTATGCGCTTGACAATGATGCACTGCTCCATTTGACATGGAAATGCTACGCTTTTCATTTGGTGGATGCAAGTATGAAACTATATGCCCATGCAAATGCAGACTCGAACTGCTGAGATACAGGAACTGCTTCAGCAAAATAAATGCTGAAGATAATGCCAACTCCGTTGGGGATAGCCAGATGCTATAGGATTATTCCAGCAAAATAAATGCTGGAAAAGTGAAGTCAACTCAGCTGGGAAATTGGGAACTTGAACCAAACACCTCGTTGAAGTGACACCCTGCCGGGGAATATAACTCTGCTAGAGAATAGCAGATGCGCACGGTATGATCGGACTTATGCAGGAGAGTGAACGGATATCACACGGTATTCTGACAAAAATGAATGCCAATGCGCCACACCAACGCTGCTGGGGAGAGTAAATGACCCTGCGGGGAAAGATGAACTCGTCTGAATACAGCTCACAGATTATTAATCTTCTGAGGCTAAACCACTCTGCTTGAGATAAGGAATCCTTCAGGGGACACCACACTGTCTGAACACAGCCTACAATCATGGAATTGTCAACTCTGCTGAGAATAAATGGCTTTGTTGGAGCATGCCTTCTGGATATGCTACGACTAGCTAGGGAATTCGATCCTTCTTCAGGAGGCACATGCATGACCTGCGCGGGGGTCAAGTCTTTCGTTATTGCAATCTTTTGATCATCTTCCTCGTACGGCTATGAAACCTGCAACAACACAAACAAGACAAGACAAGCCTATGCAACCAAATCGATTCAGGTTAGTGACGTTATTTTCAGTTAATTCAAAGCTTTTAGCAATTGTTGGCAAGGGCCAGTGATGTTATACACATGCTAGTTTCAATAAATCTAGGCGTTTTATCATGCACAAAACAGTAAAGAACCAGCATCAAGTACTGAATAACATGTTTTATTGATTGGGCCCCTGAATGGGCGGAGTTTTTGTACATGGGATGTAACTCCTGAAAAGAGGAAGCTACGCAAAGCAAATACACAAGTATGCACAGGAAGCATAAATATTTTGACAAATTAAATCTTGTACACATGTCGGCAACGGGATGCAGACGAACACCACGAACTGATCCTCCCATGACTCGTCCGACTCTAATGCTTTCCCGGTATTCATACCTACGACGCGATTGTATCTGATAATCGACCCCTCAGGTATATTCTCCCGCACTGATGCTCACTGTAATATCAAATTCGGACCGCAGTCATTTGCTTCTCAAATCCCTAACTTTTGCGTGAACCGCCCTTTACGGGTTTTCAGTTCACCGGGATACCCTTTTTTGCCGAAGCCGCCCAGTGTAGGTTTTCAACTTCGCGGGTGTACATTTTTCAATTTTATCCCTAACTTTTGCCCGAACCTTTCATTCTGTTTTTTGGTTCGCCAGGATGCCCCATTTTTGCCTGGACTCTCTTTTTTCTGTCCAGCGGGTCAATTTCAAGCAAAGTATTTTTTAACTGCGTCCGAATTCACAGGCGACGTAAAGTCTTCACCGTCCATGGTGGACAACAATAAAGCCCCTCCTGAAAAGACTTTCCTGACAACGTATGGCCCTTCGTAGTTGGGGGTCCACTTGCCCCTGTGATCTGCTTGCGGCGGGAGAATCCTTTTCAGCACAAGGTCGCCCGTCTGAAAGCTCCGCGGATGTATCTTCTTATCATATGCTTTCTTCATTCGGCTCTGGTACAAACGACCGTATGCTAGAGAAGCTAGCCTCTTCTCATCCATCAAACTCAATTGGTTCAACCTGTCTTTCACCCATTCTGCCTCATCTAATTGAATATCTCGCAATACCCTCAGAGAAGGGATCTCAACTTCCAATGGTAATACCGCTTCCATTCCGTATACTAACGAGAACGGGGTTGCCCCGGTTGATGTGCGTACCGTCATATGATAACCGTGCAAAGCGAAAGGTAGCATCTCGTGCCAATCCTTATAGGTCACCACCATTTTCTGTACGATCTTCTTGATATTCTTATTGGCCGCCTCGACAGCGCCATTCATCTTGGGTCGGTAAGGGGAGGAGTTGTGATGCTCGATCTTGAAATTCTGACAGAGCTCCTTCATCATTTTGTTGTTTAGGTTTGAACCGTTGTCCGTGATTATCCGCTCGGGAATCCCATATCGGCAAATGATATCTCTCTTGATGAATCTGGCCACCACTTGCTTCGTTACATTTGCGTAAGACGCCGCTTCCACCCACTTGGTGAAATAATCGATTGCTACTAGGATGAACCGATGCCCGTTAGAAGCTGTCGGCTCAATCTTTCCAATCATATCGATTCCCCACATCGAGAATGGCCATGGCGATGACATCACATTCAGAGGACTCGGAGGCACATGGATCTTATCAACATAGATTTGGCACTTGTGGCACTTCCTTGCGAACTTGAAACAGTCAGTTTCCATAGTCAGCCAAAAATAACCTGCCCGCAGCAGCTTTCTCGTCATAGCATGCCCACCAGCATGCGTACCAAAGGTACCTTCGTGTATTTCCTCCATGAGCAGATTTGCCTCTCTTTCGTCTACACAATGCAACAGCACCAAATCGTGGTTTCTTCTGTATAAGACACCGTCCGAATTCAAATAGAAATTACCCGCTAATCTCCTGAGAGTCTTCTGATCTTGACTGGATGCCCCAGCCGGATACTCTTTATTCTTCAGAAAATTAAGGATATCAAAATACCACGGTTTGTCGTCGGATGCTTCATCAATAGCAAATACGAAAGCTGGTCTGTCAAGTCGAGAGATAATGATTCTGGGAGCCTCGTTCCAGAAGTTGACTTTGTACATGGAAGACAAAGTGGCCAGGGCGTCAGCCATTTGATTCTCTGCTCTCGGTACGTGATGCAACTCAACCTTGTCAAAGAAAGGCAACAATCTCCTTGCACAATTCATGTAATGTATCAAATTGGGCTGACGCGTCTCCCATTCCCCTTTGATCTGATTCACCACCAGAGCTGAGTCTCCGTATACGTCCAGATGCTTGATTCGCAAATCAATGGCTTCCTCAAGCCCCATTATACAAGCTTCGTATTCGGCTTCTTTGTTGGTAACGGCAAAGGTCAGTCGGGCAGTAAACGGGATGTGCGACCCGTGCGGCGTAGTGATGATTGCCCCTATTCCGCTACCGTAAGCGTTCACAGCTCCGTCAAATATCATCTTCCATTTGGAACCCAACTCTGGTCCCTCGTCTGGCAACGGCTCTTCACAATCTTTCATCTTTAGGTACATGATATCCTCGTCAGGAAAATCAAACCTCATCGATTGGTAATCTTCAATAGGCTGCTCCGCCAGATACTCAGACAGCACACTCCTCTTTATAGCCTTTTGCGAGACGTATTGAATGTCATATTCAGTCAAAACCATCTGCCAACGGGCAATTCTTCCTGACAACGCCTGCTTTTCGAATACATATTTGATAGGATCCATCTTCGAGATGAGCATGGTTGTATGATTCAGCATGTATTGCCTCAAACGCTTGGCGGCCCAGGCTAGCGCGCAACAAGTTTTCTCAAGCATTGAATATCGAGATTCACAATCTGTAAATTTCTTACTCAAGTAATAAATCGCATGCTCTTTTCTTCCTGTCTCGTCGTGTTGACCGAGAACACAACCCATGCTTCCCTCAAGAACCGTCAAATACATGATCAAGGGTCTACCCGCCACTGGGGGTATCAAAATAGGAGGCTCCTGCAAATACTGCTTTATTTTATCGAATGCCTTTTGACAATTTTCGTTCCACGTTACAACTTGATCTTTCTTTAACAGCTTGAATAATGGTTCACACGTGGCCGTTAGGTGAGATATGAACCGGGCGATGTAGTTCAACCTCCCTAAAAACCCGCGCACCTCTTTCTCTGTTTTAGGCGTCGGCATTTCTTGGATCGCTTTTATTTTAGCAGGATCGACCTCTATTCCTCTTTCGCTTACGATAAACCCTAGCAGCTTCCCCGATCTCACCCCGAAGGTGCATTTGTTAGGGTTCAGTCGCAGCCTGAACTTCCTAAGCCTTTTAAATAAATTCAGCAGATTCACCAGATGCTCTTCCTCCGTCTGGGATTTGGCAATCATATCGTCAACATAAACTTCGATCTCTTTATGCATCATATCATGGAAAAGAGTCGTCATCGCACGCTGATATGTTGCCCCAACATTTTTCAAGCCAAAGGGCATCACTTTGTAACAAAATGTTCCCCAAGGCGTTATGAAAGTAGTCTTCTCCATATCCTCTGGCGCCATTTTAATCTGATTATAGCCTGAAAAGCTATCCATGAAGGAGAATACGGAGTATTGAGCGGTATTATCAACTAGCACATCGATATGAGGAAGTGGAAAATCGTCTTTTGGGCTTGCTTTATTCAAATCTCTATAATCAACACACATCCAAACCTTGCCGTCTTTCTTTGGCACTGGTACGATGTTAGCAACCCATGAGGGATATTTTGTCACAGCCAGGAAACCAGCGTCCCACTGTTTTTGAACTTCCTCTTTGATCTTTACTGCCATATCTGGTCGAGTTCTGCGAAGCTTTTGTTTGACCGGCGGGCATTCTTCTTTCAGTGGCAGACGATGCACAACCATATCTGTATCGAGCCCTGGCATATCTTCATACGACCAAGCGAATACATCACTATACTCTCGGAGCATTTCAACCAGTCTTCGCTTGATATCGCTCTGCAGCGCGGCTCCGATACGAATATTCTTCTCAACCCCTTCCGACCCCAAGTTGATAATTTCGATGACCTCTTCGTGAGGCAGAATGACTCTTTCCTCTTGCTTCACCAACCAAGACAGTTCTTCAGGAACGTCACTATCTTCGACACCCTCTTCTTCGGCCTGAAATACCGGATGCTCAAAGTCGGGACGAGTCATAGGTGGTTCAAGGATGTCATCTGAAAATGTTATCCTGCAAAAGGAATGGTTAAGTGCTTCAAAATGCGTATAAAGCGGATAACCACGTTGCCATGTTATTAAAAAATACAAAACAAGAAAGACAGAGATTACAGTATTTGCACATGAAAAAACGCCATTTATTTAATGATTAACACGCAATGTTCATAACAACACAGCCCTAAGCAAATCACGATGCCCCGGGCAAGACATCAGATTATTCAACAATTAATAAAGCAAAGCATTACTGTTTAAGAGTCACAGGAACAAGCTCCTGAATAGACCAATTGCACAGTCCCTGTCCTGGCGTGCTTGGCTGAATCCAGGCATCCATATCACAATCGCTGTCTCCTTCGTCAGACTCCGAAGCAGCGTTGATGGTTTCATGACATACTCCACTGGCAGAGATGGTTATTGGCCCTCTGAAACGGGGTGGCCCCACAGCGGGTGTTGACGACGACGGTTGGTATCCCAGCCCGAATCGGTCCATCTTCACAGGGATGTCCAGCACCTTGCCCCAGCCCTTTGCTTCTCCAGCCTCTACCAGAGCTTGAGCTTCTTTATACGACGATACAGCTATCTCCGATACTTTTCTCGGCCCGGGACCTTTTTCCTTGATTCGCAACCCTTCAAATGCCTGGCAGGGTGTTTCATGGATCTCTCCGTCGACCTCCACATATTTAAATGACGACAGATGGCTGACCAGGATGTCTTCTTCTCCGCATAAGGTGACTACGCTGTCTCCGACCATATATTTCAACTTCTGATGCAGGGTAGACGTGACTGCCCCAGCCCCATGAATCCAGGGTCTTCCGAGCAGGCAACTATACGCAGGCTGTATATCCATGATATAAAATTCAGTCGCAAATACCTCCGGCCCCACCTGCAGAGGCAATGTTATCGATCCAAAGACTGTTCTTCGCGTGCCATCAAACGCTCTGACTACCAAGTCACTGGGCGTGCACAGGATTCCTCTGACATCCAGCTTCATGATTGCTTTCTTGGGCATCACATTCAAAGACGATCCGGTATCGACCAATACATGCGACATTACTGATCCTCTACACTCAACAGATATGTGCAGCGCCATATTATGATCTCTCCCCTTAGGGGTCAAATCGAAGTCGGTAAAGCCCAAGTTGTGGCCTGCATTTACATGTGCCAGCACTCCTTCCAGCTGATTCACGGAGACGTCTTGGGGTACGAAGGAAGTACCCAGAACTTTCAACAAAGCATTTCTGTGAGCTTCAGAACACAAGAGTAATGACAAGATAGATATCTTGGAGGGCGTCTGTTGCAGATGCTCCACAATCTTATAATCACTCTTTCGAATCAAGCGCATGAACTCTTCTACATCTTTCGATGCCGCTTCTTTGTCGCTTGCTTGCACTGGGACATTCTCAACCATCTTCCCTTTTCCTTTTGCTAGTCTTTCGGCCTCCACTTCAGGTGATATAAAGATCCTACCACTCCTTGTCATACCTCCTGAACCAACAACGTTGTCCACAGTCTCGGCTGGCTGCTTATTAACATCAATCTTTATCCCGTCACAATACACCTCCAACCCATATGACCAGGGGACTGCTTTCGTGTTCTCGTACGGGATCGGTCCGGCCTTAGTTATGGTGATCGGTGGTCGCTGGACCGGTGCTGCAATTGTGATTGTCTTTCGAGGAATCGTTACAGTGGCCACATCACTCTGATCATCTGCTACCGCCCCTGCAGGCTCTTCAGTTGCTGCTCGGTCAAACTGCAATGTGCCTCCATCAATTAAAGCCTGAATGCCTTTCTTCAAATCATCACACCCCCCAGCTATGGTCCAGCATTCTAAGCAATACTCGTCACATCCTGGATAAACACCCCCTTGCAACAATCTGCTTTTTATCTCGTTCAGCGGCGTCTTTAAATCATCGACATTCATAATCAGATTCAACCCTTCCTCAGTCAGAATGGCGTTCGCCCCATGATCAGGCATGGGTTTCTGCACTATATTCGGACCTGCCGTTCCGAAATTGATAGTCTTATTGTCTAAGAGATCCTGCACAACATGCTTAAAAGCATGGCAACCCTCTATATCGTGGCCCGGAGCCCCAGAATGAAACTCACAGTGCCTGCTTGCATCATAACCATACGGAGGAGTTCCCGTTATCGGTGCCAGAGTTCTCTTCTCTACCAGGTTCAAACCCAACAATGTCTGCAACAAATCTGCATAGGTTGAGGGAGGCTTCTCAAACACTCTTCTTGGTTTACCACCCTGGAATCTTCGCTGAGCCTGCTGTGCCCCCTGCTGTGGCTGTTGCTGCTGCTGCATCGGTTGCTGCTGAAACGGTTGTTGTTGCTAAAATGGTTGTTGCTGATATGGGATAGTAACACTCGCCACCTGCTGCGGCTGATGATATTGGTTCCGACCTCTGCCTCGGCCTCGGCCTCCAAACACTGCGCTTGCCTCACCCTGACGGCGCCCACCAAAAGCCTTCCTATTACTGCCAGATGCAGTTGAATCCTCAGCCTGGAATTTTCCCTGCTTAATGTTACGTTCAATCTGTTCTCCCATCAGAATTAAGTCTGAGAAACTGGCCAGAGATGTATGAAACAACATGTCATGAAACAAGCCTGTGAATGTGCCGACGAACATGTCATTCATTTCCTTGTCTTCTAAAGGAGGGCGGACCCTGGCAGCCATATCGCGCCACCTTTGCGCGTACTCTTTAAAGCTCTCACCCTTCCTCTGAGACAGTCCCGCCAATTGGACCCGGTTGGGCGCCAAGTCGCTGTTATACTTGTAGTGAGCTACAAATGCCTCTGCCAGTTGCTTCCATGTCTTGATATTGGTTGGCTCCAATCCCATATACCACTCTAGGGAAGGGCCTGACAAACTATCTTGAAAGAAATGCATTAGCATTCTCTCATCAGTTGAGTATGCAGACATCTTTCTGTAATAAGCCCGCACGTGCACTTTCGGACATGTGTCCCCTTTGTACTTATCAAACGTAGGAGCTTTGAATTTGATTGGCACCCTCAAGCCAGGTACCAGACCCATTGCTGACATGTCTAAGCCCACAACACTTTGGTTCAGGACCCCCCTCATCTGCTCTTCTAGCATTCTGATCTTCTGGGAGTTATCCATCGGCCCTTCAAAGCCTCCGTCGGAGAAAGCGTCCTCTTGCTGATCTTCTTGCCACATACCATCCCCAGCTCCATATCCGTCATATCCATAATTGCGGCCAGCTCTAATCTGATTCATCACTGGGCCTCGGCCTCTGTTGCCGTACCCCTGAACACCTCCAGCAGGCCCAAAAGCCATTAACCCAGCGCCGTTTCCATTTCCGAAACCCCCGTAACCCTGATTGGCCACACCATAACCATCTTGCCCAAAGCCTTGAGCATTGAAACCATATTTCCCAGCGTTATCGAATCCTTGATCGTTGAACCCGAATCCAGCATTGCAAAAGCCGTTGCCTCCCATATTATCACCCAAGTTGACATCACCAAGCCCAACGTTATGGACAGCAGTCTCGTTCCCAACTCCGACGTTACCGTTCCCAGCAGCGGTAGCGTTGTTGACATTAGCAGCAGGTATATTGACTACAGGTGGAGCCACTGGCGTGGGAGTGCCATCTCCATGAACAGTATCGACTCGTACAGACTGATGATCCTCGTTACCGTGACCAGCATTTCGGGCCAACATAGGTTGGACCATGGCTTGCAAATTTTCCTGACCTTTTGCAATAGCTTCCATGGTCTGCATAAAGAGAGCTAGCTTCTCGCGCACATCTTGCATCTCGTTCTGCATTTGATCCATGATTCTTCGACAGTTGGTGCGAGTGGAATAACGGTGCAGGTGCTGATCTGCAATCCTGAAAGTACCTGGTGCAAAGCAGGAAATAAGATATCATCCAAAGATTACCTGTAATGCAATATGAATATGAATGCAATGCAATGTGTGTCTGTGCATTAGGGAAATTCATTCCCCAATTCTAGTGTGAAGGTGCCAGTGCAGCGACAGTGCTAGCAATACAAAGATCGGAGTTGAATCATAGAAAGCCTCATATATTGCAAAGAAACCAGTAAGCCCTGAGTACAATATCACTGAGAGTACAATAAGAAGGCATGACCTCAACCAACAATCCTGGTGATGGTCAGCGCTATGCAAATAAAGCATACAAGTCACTACATGAAAAGATCAAACACTCCCGTAAGTCTGGTATTCTTCTAGCAACTTCTTGGTCTCCGGATGACTTGGTCGAGCCAGCAGCCCTTCAACAAGTTGGTTTCTTTTCTTAAGAACACGTCGCACGTCTTCAGCAGTTTCCTCCCATGCCCCTTCTCCGAAGCGATCCTCTAGTTTACGCTTCTGAGACACAGCTTCATCTCTGCCTTTGATGGCCTTGTTTAGTGCATTCTGGAGACTATACCGGGTCATCACTTCTTCTTCACACTTCTTGATGCTGGACTTCAACTGCTCTTCGAGGTCGGAAATTTGCTGCTTCAACTTATCCTCCCTCTTCTTATTGTTGGTGAGCGTAGCATTCCAAGTCTTATTGCAAGAAGAGATCTCTCGGTGTGCTGCGTCGAGCGCCTTCTTTTTGGATTCCAGCATGTCATGGGAGCTTCTGAACTCCTGCCCCAGACGTTCGCGCTTCTTCCTCTCCTCAGTTAACTCAGCCCCTAATCTGTTCATTAGCTCAATCTGCTGTTGGAAAGCATGCACGACCTTGTTTTTCTCACTGCGTATCTGGGCTAGCTCCTGCTCTAACCCTTCGTTGATCTTCATCAAGGCTTCTTTTTCTTTCACAACTTTCTCGTAGGCCTCCCTAGAAACAGTAGTGGGCTCTGCTACCGGAATGGGAACAAGGATTGGTGCATCTGGAAATGGCATTCGCAACTGACTTGCTCTCTCCTGGATCCAAACTCTGTAAGGTGCATAGGCCTGACAGTCATTCTTCCCTAACAACGGCTTCCCTCTTCGGTTAATACGCGTCCAGGCATGCTGCAGCTTGGCTAATAACTCCCCCTTCAGATCACCGGTGAAGTACAGAGATTCCTGTACTTCCTCCTCCTTGGGCGGGTTCTTCAGCGCGTATCCGAACTGACGGACCAACAAGGATGGGTTGTAATTGATACACCCTTTCCTCCCTATCAACGGAACATTAGGGTACCCAGAACAACTGAATATAAGCTCGGATCCCAGCAGATCTCTATCAAACCATTCAACGTCTTCGGAAGATAGCCTCATCAGGCGCTCTGACCAGCTAGCTGTGGTTGCACTCTTCACAAAAGATCCCTTCATGGGAAGGTGGCTTTTAAACCACATATCTAGCAATGGTACACAGAAATGAACATTCTTTCCTCTTCCCTTCTCATTCTTGTAATGCAGTGAGTGGTAGAAATCTCCGAGTAAGGTAGGTACAGGATTACCAGCGGCAAACAAGTAGAAGGCATCGAAGTCCACAAAATCCGGTACATTGGGAAACAATATTATGCCGTAAATGCACAGAGCCAGCACAGCATTGAAGGCAATCCAGCACCCGCTCTTAGCGTACTCCTGGGCTTTACCAATCAAGAACTGGAGCGAGAAGCCTGGCACTCCACGGGAAACAGTAGTCAACAGTTCAGAAGCATCCACATGCAAAGCTTTTGCCAAGTCTTCCGGCTTGGGCTTAATGCCAGAATGAATGAATGGAACCTGGTTCTGTACGGGTAGCTCAGTAAACTCCACATACTCCTCAATGGTAGGCCCCATAATGAAATCAGCAAACGTAAAACATCTCAATGCGGGATCATAGAATTGCATCAAAGCGTACAGCCCATCTAGCTCTATCTCCGTGGGCTTGCGCACCAATCTCAATAGTCTTCCATAGCTCATTCTGAAGCTCCTACGAACATCCTCATCAGCCAGAGAGATCAACCCAAGCAGGGGAACGACATCAGGAGCAGGCAATTTGTAAGCAACTGTCCTTCTTAAGCTGGCCATGACCAATCACTCAGAAATCCGGACACTAGAACTAGGGAAATGCAAATGCACCTGCAGCACAGACACACGTTAGTGGGATGCAATGATGATGGGTATGCAAACAAATGCAATGCAAGTGACATGCAACAGGGACCAAATGCCGTAGTTGAATAGCCTGAACCATATCAAGAAGTCTCAGATAGATTCTCTAGAAGTCCTCAAACCCTGGTCTCAGATAGACCTAAAACAAAGCTCCAACAATGGTCTCCAACAGACCCCAAACCATAATTCCAACTGGTCTCTGGTAGACCTCAAATCACATCTCCAACTGGTCTCTGACAGACCTCAGGACTATCCAACTGGTCTCTGACAGACCTCATAACACATCTCCAAATGGTCTCTGACAGACCTCCTAACTCTCCATAAATACCCAGGAACTCTGATCAAGAAATAACCGGTATCTGAAGGTCTAGTTACCTGCATAACCCCAAACCCTCTCACAGGTGGATGTCCTAGTAACTGACAAAGGTATGGCATCCTATGCGGTCGTCGGCGTCACAGACTTTCAGGGTTGATGATACGATTCCCAGAAGGAGTGGCATCATCAAATCCTGAAGAGGCCTCACTTAGCCAACTTCCAAATGATCGGTCCCCAGAGTCGACAATTCAACTAACCAGCAACCCACGCCAACCAAAGGAAGGGACAGGAGGCCAACCAGAGGAACCTCGTCTGAGTGTAGATTTCGCGGGACACCAAGGAAAGCAAAGCAAGCGGGCGCCAACTAATCTCTACTCTAATTCTAGGTGCACTCAAGCCCAGGTCCGGCTTCTCACTCAATATCAGAACACCCGTCACACCCCAATACAGCAATAATAATCAATATATATAATGCTGAAAATAAAGGTCAGAAATATAAATCCATACAAAATCCTCGACGGGAAAACAAGCGTTAGGATTGACTCTCTTAAGGGACGTTGGATCCCAAATGCATAAGAACTATCGCAGTCCTTAGCAGCCAGGGGACGTAGGATCCCCAGCAGAGTCGCCAGCTGTCGCTACTGCGAAAATCGGCGCCGGCTGAACAGAAGAGTCGCCACGGTGCGTTATTTATCCCACATGAGGGAAAGGAAACGCTCAGAGTAAACCTCGCACAACACGGGAAAAGGTATGGTCGTCGTAACCAAAACCTGGATTCGGGAGTCGGTTACGCAAGGGGAAGGTATTAGCACCCCTCACGTCCGTCGTACTCGACGGGATCCACGCTTGTTTTCGGGTATGGATTGTTATTCTATCTAAACTAGGGGTTAAGGGTTAAAAAGAAAAATAAAATGAAAATGACTCGGCAAAGTATCGCACTTTATGCCTACGTATTCTCGTCTGGAACGAGAAATCAGAGTCAACGTAGTTCGCCTACCTACGGGAAAGGAGGGGAAGGTTGCTCGCTAGGATATCGCATCCTATGCCTACGTACTTTCATACAGCATGAAAGATCAGCGCAAACGTAGTTCGGGCCACGTACGACACAAGCTTGTCTTGGTTGATTTTATTCCTTCTAAAAATGGTTTTTCTGATTAGCAGTCCCAGCGGACAAAAATGACGTCTTGATGAGTTCACACTCTTTTACGGAAGAAGTGTCTTTTATTGTGTTTGAAATTTTATTGTATTTTTCTGTTTGTTTTGAGGAAGAAGAGACAGAACTCTAACCTACGGTTGCGAAGGGAATCAAACTAACCTAGTATTATCATGCATGGGTTAAGACCTAGAGTCTATCATACTCCTCTCTTGCGCAGAGAGAAACAGAGATCCTAAGGGATTAGACGGAAACAGAAACAATAGCAGATATATACAGTAAAGCAGTAAAATGCATGGATGCAGCAATACAAGCGAGGCAAGGGAGTCCCACTCAACCTCGAACCTGGAAAACAATAGGCAAAAGTGAACAGGATTCACTTTCAACCCAACAGGGTAAACAGCAGACAATACAGTCCGGAAAACCAATCAATACATCAAGAATGAAATACCACAAAAATAAACAGCCACCGCAGCTCTGAAACAACATCTGACTTCAAGCTTCAGCAAGCATCCATCTCCATCTCCATAGCCTTCAAACAAGGTCTTTGTCATCAATCTTCAGTCTACAATGGCTTTTCTTCAAGTCCTATCCTCCAAGCTGAGGGATCAATCACAAGAGTGAATTGGGTGTTAAGCAATTAGTTGACCACCAAGGGTGGCAAATAGATTGCTACTAACACATAAGACATTTTCTCTCAAGAGTTCTATCTCTTAGACAGTAGCACCAAGCCTTCCAAAGGAAGGGGGTGAGTATCTTAGAGAGACTCTGTATCACAGAGAGGAATGGAGGCAGTCAAAACCTTCCATGTTTGAGAATCAAGCTTTCTAATCTAGAGCTCTGCCTAACTCCTAAACCCTAATCTCCTCCACAGCTGCTACCAGGAATCTCCTCATCAACTCTGGAAGTTGGTCCTCAAGCTCTGGATCTCCAATGGCTTCATCATCACAAGTCTTCAGCTCTCCCCAATCCCCAAGCAATCCCAATACCCATACAGACAAACAATAATCCCCAGAGGGCACACCATACTAGTCAATCAGACATAGACAGTAATATACCAATAGCAGTAGGGGAACCCTAGTGATTTCTAAGGGATCTAATAACTACCCAGAGTCCCTATAGTCCCATACCCCTAACTTTCAATTTCTAAATCCTAAAGGAAATGATTCAATTCTCCTATGTCATCACTTAAGCCCTAATTTTGTTCATGTTGTTCTCATCTAAACTAAACACCTAAAATTAATTTCTAAAAATGGGAACTAAATTGTATGTACAAGTTGAATGTCTAAACTAAACAACCTAAAAATAATGGATTAAAAATGTTAAAGCAACTATTAGAACAAAAATCAACAAATTCATGTATGAAATGAAACACCTAAAATAGGCATTTATTTGAAAAATATGGGAAAAACATGAAATAAAAAATAAAATGCAATTTTTATTTTTTATAATTTTCTAGACATCTTGAAGAAATTAATGCAAAAAGAATCATTAAAAAATATGCAGTTTTCATTTTCTTATGATTTTTACAAAATGCATGAAAATGAAAAGAAATTAAAAAATGAAATATAGAAAAATAGAGGGAGGAGGTGAGAATAGCAAGGCGCTCTAGTTCAAATCTCAGATGGGCCACAAGCTGGGAGGTGCGTATAGAAAATACACTAGGCCCAACACGCTTCAGAAATGAATTAAAAAACAAAAGAAAATGATTAATCCTTCGGTGCGAATAGTAACTCAAGCACGTGTATTTTGCTGGGCTCATCAATTGGGGGGTGAGGATAGAAATTTGGACCCAACCCACGCGTTTCAATTAATGAAACGATGCGTTTCGTTCTCAGCCACATTTCCCTCGTATTCCAACTTCAAATATCAGCCATAGGATGCAATGAAAGAGTCAAATAATTGTGATGATCGGACGGTCATCCTTCATCGTCCCCAATTGTCTCTAATGGCCATAACAGATGGGGTAAATGTTCCTCTACCTAACCCTAACAATCTTATGCCAATGATCTAACCTAACAACACCTAATCACAGAGAGAAGACAGAAAACACCAACCTGCTTAGTAGCTATGGTAGATGTAGTTGCAGGTGGATCCAATGCTTGAAACCCTTCGAGGATGATCTCTAATTGATGAAGATCCTTCTGTTTGCAAAAAACTGGGAAGAAAGTGCTTGGATAGTTGGCTGCAACTCTGGTTCTCAATTTTGAATCTTGGACCACAACTCCTTAAACCTCCATTGATGGACCTTGCATCATGATCATTCACCCTCACAATATGCCAAAGATTGGAAATGAATAATTCTCTTGAACAGAAATGGAAGATTATGGTAATTCTCTCACTTTCTTACAATGGAAGCAACCATGAAATTCTCTCTATTCTCTCCCTTTTTTCACCAACCCCTTGCACCAATGGCTTCATCTCATTATATAAATGATGATTAACAGAATGAGAAGTTTCTAGATTACTCTTGGAGGATTCTAGAAAATTGTGGAAATTTCATGAAGTTCTCATTTGATGATATGTTGAATTCTCATGATATCTCTCCTTCATCTCTTAACAACCCCTTAACCATGAGTGAATATCTCCTTGCATGACAAATTGGAATGCTAAGAGAGCTTACATGCCCTTAATTTTGCTTTATGTTGAACTTTCCATGTGTATCTTATTATGCAAATAACAAAATAACAAAGCAAGTCCCAAAATTAACCCTTAACTCAAAAAAGTGGATGAACCAAAGTCTCTAAAATGATGTTGGGAATCAATTTGGTATATTGGATGACCCATATTGTATTTGTAGATCTCTCAAACCAATTTTTTATTTCAACTTTTTCAACTTATATGCCTTTTTTAGGTCATTTTTTACCAACTTTGGTCAAGTCTCATTCTATGCATTTCCAAACTTCCATGACTTTTTTTCTTGACTTAAAATGGCATTTTGAGCAACTTTGATGTTGTGAAGTTTTTCATTTGAAGCTTCCTTGTATGCGTTTTGGGCATAGGCTTGAAATGACCTGTAATCCTCAGATGACCAAAATACCCTTTGCTTGCCAAGACCATAAGTAGAGTTCCACAAATCATATGAAGGCATACCATACCATTCAAGAAAGATAAGACAATTAGAAACAATTCTTATGTTGACCAGAAATTCATTTGAAATCTCCTTGAGGGGTAAAAATTGCTTGGAAGTCAAGTCACTTTCACAGACAAAGTTTCAGATACCTCAGATGACCTGTAACTTGCAAGGACCATAACTTGAGTTCTATAAATCTCCTTGATGTCTTCCACCACTCAAATTAAAGGTCTTGAGATCCTCTACAAGTTTCATGTTGACCAAGGACTCATTTGAAGCTTGCATTTTGACTTATCTTGCTTGGAAATTTGACCTAAATTAGGGGATTTTACCTAGAAACCCTAATTTAGAAACTCCTCTTCTCCTTGATTTCTCTTGAATTCTTCTTGGCATACCACCATATCCTCTTATACATGTCAAATGATGAACCCCACATCTCTCCAATAGCCCTTAATGCCTTTCAATCAGCCAATTGACCTAGAGTTGACCCAGGGTTGACCTAGATGAAACCCTAGTTGACTGTCTTCAACTGCAATACTTGTGATCACCTCAATGACTTGTCTCCTTCTCCACATGACTTTCTAAGTCTCCCATGATGCCCACATACTCTCCATGCTCAGCCCATAGCTCACAATTTCTTTGTTGATCCTCAGAGACCCTCAGATAGGAGATGGATGCACTTGCTTGATCCATTGACTTCCCAGCTTTCAAATTCTTTCTGATGACTTGAATGATATTGAATTTGGATAATAACCTCTTGATAGGCCTCTAGAGATGATAATAATGATTGGTCCCCTGTTGGATGACTTGCCATGCTATGCAGATGGTTAGGCTATGTACATGACTCTATATGCAAATGCTAATGACATTGAAACATAAACCAAGTGAATAAGGTTGAGCAAATTTTAGGGTGCAACAACAGGGTATGGAGAAACTACCTGGTCTTTTAATTTAGGAGGCATGTGGTTTTGAATAATAGCGCTACACTCTGCAGTAAGTGTAACTGTTTTGTTATCCTCGATCTTTCTCTTATTTGACAGGATTTCTTTGAGAAATTTAGCATACGACGACATTTGAGTGATAGCTTCTGTAAAAGGAATAGTGATATTCAACTGTTTAAGGAGCTCTACAAATTTCTTAAACTGCCCTGAAGTTTTGGAGTTTATTAGTCTTTGAGGATAAGGAATCGGTGGTTTATATGGCGCTGGAGGTGCTTGAGTTTTTTCACTTGCGGTGTCCTCCTTCTCGTTGTCTTCCTTCTTCTCTAACTCGGATTCCTTTTCTGCTTGTTCAGTTGGTTTTTGTCGCATGGCTGAGTTTTCGGTTCTCGGATCGATCGGTTCGTCCAATTCTTTTTCGCTTCTTAATATGACGGCATTTGCTTGCCCTTTTGGATTTTGTTCGGGTTGTCCAGGAAATGTTCCAACTGGGGCAGTGGCAGAGGCTTGTTGTTGAGCCACTTGGGATATCTGCGTTTCTAGCATTTTGTTGTGGGTGGATAAAACGTCTACTTTTCCGGTCAGCTGTTTAATTTGCTCGCTAGTGTGTATGTTTTGATTTAGGAATTCTTTGTTTGTTTGAGCTTGAGTAGCTATGAATTTTTCCATCATCAACTCGAGGTTTGATTTCCTAGGGGCAGTCTGGGCAGCAGCTGGTTTCTGATATCCTGGCGGAGCAGCAGGCATCTGCAATGCATTATCGCTTTTGTAAGAAAAGTTTGGATGGTTTCGCCAGCCTGGGTTGTAAGTATTTGCGTAAGGATTTCCTTGAGCGTAATTTACTTGGTTTAGTGGGATTCCGGCCAACAATGGGCACTCGGGCGCATTATGAGTGGCGATTCAGCATAACTCGTAGTTTGGAGTTACGGCAGCGACGGTTGCAGTGGGGTTAACGGTCAGACTGTCGATCTTCTGTGCTAGAGCATCTACTTTAGCGTTGAACTTTTCAAGGCTGCTGATCTCGTACATCCCACCTTTCGCTGCGGGTTTCTCTGCTGGAATGCGTTCACCTCCCCATTGGCAGTGGTTCTGAGACATGTTTTCAATTAGTTGATAGGCTTCGTCGTATGACTTATCCATAAGTGAACCGCCTGCGGCGGCGTCTACCGTTAATCTGGTGTTGTATAAAAGCCCATTATAGAAAGTATGGATCGTCACCCAGTCTTCTAGACCGTGGTGAGGACATGTTCTCATCATATCTTTGAATCGTTCCCACGCTTCATAGAGAGATTCAGTATCTTTTTGTCGAAATCCGTTGATTTGAGCTCTAAGCATAGCAGTTTTGCTTGGCGGAAAATATCTCGCTAAGAAGACGTTCTTCAACTGTTCCCACGTCGTAACGGAGTTGGACGGTAAGGATTGTAACCATGTCCACGCTCTATCTCTAAGAGAGAAAGGGAAAAGACGAAGTCTTATTGCGTCTGGAGTTACTCCATTTGCTTTCACTGTGTCTGCATATTGTACAAACTTCGTTAAATGTTCGTTTGGATCCTCAGTTGCGTTTCCTGAGAATTGGTTTTGTTGTACAGCTGACAGCAATGACGATTTTAGCTCAAAATCGTTTCGAGTAATAGCTGGGGCAGGAATGCTACTTCTAGGCTCCATCTGAGAGGGTGTAGCGTATGCCTTCAGCGGTTTGTTTTGAGGTCCTTCAGCCTTCTTTGGTTCTTCTTCAGATTTGGGAATGTGAGTGAGAGGATCGGGAATGTTATGTTTTTGTTGGTACTCAATGATGTGACTTCTTAAATGTAAGAAGCGCTCTAGTTCTGCGAATGAAGGTTTTAAGATATCGCCTTGTGGGTGATTACTTGGCATACAATCGACAGAACCAGTAAAGGGAAAATAAAAATAGTTAACCTAGTCTATATGGCATAACAGAAGGTTACACTATTGACTAAACGGGTCCCCGGCAACGGCGCCAAAAACTTGATCGCGACTTTCTATGTCTAATACAACTTAACTGCAAGTGCACAGTCTATCGCGTAGTAATAAAAGATATCGATCCCATAAGGACTCGTAATCAAACTAGTGTTCTCGGGAGTTACTATGTTTAGCTAGGTAGATAATGTTTAAGGGAATAATTTCTATTACTAAAGGGAACTAAAAAACGTTACTTAAATTATAATTACGCGAATCGATATGCAATAATTATGTCCTTCGGGGATTTGACAAGTTACCAGTATATAAAATATTTTCAGAATTTATTTAAGAAGAAAATAGTTATCTAAAGACCTTCGTCTCACGATGGTTGTTGACGCTAGTCGCAACTTTAAGGCGGAACGTATGCTGTCGCTATCCCGTTCGGGGTTAAAATCGCTTTTTGGAAATCTCTAAGTTCTAATTTATTTTAAAGTGCTTTCGTTGTTATTAAAACAAATGCCTAGTGTTTACTATCTGGTCCTAGCCGCAGCTGTCGCTTGTTGGTTCGTACCTTAATTAATTTCCCACTGTCGTGGCAAAACTACTTTTAAATAAGTTCTCGTTGTCGCGACAAACGTTTATTCAGGAAATAAGTTTAAACACTCAGGCCATAAACAACTTTTGAAAAAGAAAGGTTTTAACCGGTTATTATCAAATCCCGTCTGAATTATTATTACATACCGATTACTTTGGTTTAGCTAGACATGGATTTGGAATAAGTAAAGCGTAAATAAAAGCAGAAATTTAGAACATTCATACTGCTGGGAATTAAAGTGACAATTAACGAAATAATAAAAACCTGTAACGTATCCAATTGGCTTTTGACCAAATCCCAACGATGTCGGCAGGATTGTGTCTTCAAACCAATAGAGCGCACAAATGAATATTGCAGAAATGGAATACAGGAAAAAGGAAAGGAAAACAAAAACGAGACTTAAACTAAATTTGCTCTGGAAAATATTTGGGCAGCACTTCGTTATCTGAATGCGGCTCCCTTTCTCAACTCCCCTCCTTCCCCTTTTATAGAGGTGAAATGCTAACGGTTATTATTTGCAGAAGGTGGACTTGGAGTCAGAAAAGTTAGGGAGTAGTGGTCCATTATTTTGGGACTTGGAACTGGTTTTTGCACGTTAAATGAAGTTTTGCGTTTTTTCCTGCATGACGGTCGTCATGGTGTGTGACGGTCGTCACCCGTGTGACGGTCGTCATGGATGTGTGACGGTCGTCACAGTAGCAAAATACGCATCTGTTGTTTTTCATGTTGTTTTCATCTGGTTTTTGTCCATATTTCGTCTGTAATTGATTCTTTTCTTCATATTGCTTTGTTTGGACATGATCTTCAAATACCTGTAAAATATCAGACAAATAACATGGAAAAACCCGAAATCAGATTGAAACCATTCAAATATTAGTTGAATTATACGTCAATATATATATATATATATATATATATATATATATATATATATATATATATATATATATATATATATATATATATATATATATATATATATATATATATATATATATATATATATATATATATATATATATATATATATATATATATATATATATATATATATATATATATATATATATATATATATATATATATATATATATATATATATATATATATATATATATATATATATATATATATATATATATATATATATATATATATATATACGATTTCGCATTATCATGCATGTGCCACCAACTCCTCTGAATGTGTTGACATCTCCTTGGCCGTTTGCTATGTGGGGAATCGATATGATCAGAGAGATTGAGCCTACTACTTCTAATGGAAATCGCTTCATCCTGGTTGCAGTTGATTATTTCACGAAGTGGGTAGAAGCAGCTTCCTTTGCCAATGTCACGAGACAGGTGGTGGCCCGATTCATAAAGAAGGACATCATTTTTCGTTATGGAATTCCAGAGAGAATCATTACTGATAATGGTTCAAATTTGAACAACAAAATGATGAAGGAACTGTGCCACAGTTTCAAGATTGAGCATCACAACTCTTCTCCATATCGTCTGAGGATGAATGGCGTTGTTGAGGCAGCTAACAAGAATATCAAGAAGATTGTGCAGAAGATGATGGTAACCTATAAGGACTGGCACGAGATGTTTCCCTTTGCTCTTCATGGTTATCGTACTTCGGTGCGTACGTAAATTGGGGAAACTTCTTTCTCACTGGTGTATGGTACGGAGGTTGTCCTGCCATTAGAAGTTGAGATTCCTTCTTTAAGGGTATTGTCAGATGTGAAGCTTGACGAAGCTGAATGGGTGCAAGCCAGGTTGAATTAGCTGAGCTTGATTGACGAGAAGAGATTGACAGCCATTGCGCATGGCCAGTTGTACCAGAGTATGATGAAGAAAGCCTTTAATCAGAAAGTGCGTCATCGGTGCTTCTAGACGGGTAATTTGGTGTTGAAAAGGATCCTTCCTCCTCAAACATATCACAAGGGAAAATGGACTCCTAACTATGAAGGTTCGTATGTGGTAAGAATGGTTTTCTCTGGCGGAGCCTTATTACTATCTACCATGGATGGTGAAGATTTTTCGTCCCCTGTGAACGCAGGCGTGGTTAAAAAATACTTTGCTTAAAACAGACCCGCTGGACAGAAAAAGAAAGTCCAAGAAAAAATGGGGCATCCCGGCAAACCATAAAAAGAATGGATTCAGGCAAAAATTAGGGATAAAAGAAAAGAATGAACCCGCAAAGTTGAAAACCTGGAAAGGTGACTTTGGCAAAAATGGGTATCCCAGTGGATTGAAAACCCGAAAAGGCGATCCTAGCAAAAGTTAGGGATTTGAAAGCAAACGACTACGGTCTGTGTTTGATCTGTGAGCTTGCAAGCAGTTATCTCGAAGGAAAGGAATCAGTCCAGTCAGTCTTTTCAGAAGGCGAAACATGGGGAACATCAAAGACATACAGGTCATAGCTGAATCGACACATGGTGGTTGTCTGTTTCCACATTGCCGACATTTGTATATATTCTTTTTCATTTGCGCAATTACCTCTTTTCAAGAATTGCGTCCGAATTGTAATTCGCCTATTTACGGGTTTTTCATCAATAAAGTATTCACTTCAGTCAAAGAACCTTCTTTTATTGTTTTTTGCTTTTTATTGTTTTGTTTGCAAAAAACGTCTGTTATTTTGATAAACATTGCAGTCGAAAACATGAAGCTTTACAGAGCATAAAGAAAGTGATGACTTTACTTGAGCAACAAGTATCATGGATGGTAATGGAAGTAACTGTTGGGACAGTGGTAAAATGCCGGGTTTTTGTTATCGTCTCCACAGGGAATATAAGATTTTGTCGCCGTACGACAGTTGTTAAATTCGTAGTTTTATAGTAACAAAGGGTTTGGTTTTAAAAACGGTATCTTGCATAAAAAGTTATAAACAACTGCAAAAATTAGGGTTTGACGATTTAAAGAAAGATTTCCAAAGTTAGGTTTCAATGATCACTTTGCATGCATATGCTTAATCAACAAGATTTATAAACTCCATC